>JAVIAB010000126.1:57947238-58642238 GCA_032433765.1 Megaustenia siamemsis
GTTCTATTATGTTATCTTAGTAATAATATAATTTCTCACTCGATCGATTGACTTGCCTGTAAACAAGTTTTCTATCGTCTGCTAATATCTAACTGCTGATTCTATATGTGCAAGAATTAGTTCTATTTCATTTTATATAATTATGTAATTAAGATTTGCCTGTTGTGACCTGTCACAATGTGATTGAAGCGATCATAGTTTAATATATTTTAACAACACATATTCAATTCATATACAAAGGTCTTGATTCATCTCTTTGGAAGGAAAACAAAGTTTATTTTACTTTGCTGTGGAAAAATTCAATTCATTTTTTTTGTAACTTGAAATTTATTTCAATTAAATACTATTTATAACGCGTGTATTCTAGCAAACAATAACAAGTCATTAAGTTCCATTTCAACAATCAATTCAAAAGGACAATCAATCAATTCATAAATATAATTAACTAAGTAAGTATTTCTTACTTGACGATACTGGAAAGTGAAAGTACACACGCAATGTTTATGTTTATTAGAGCCAGAAGTAGGTACGCTCACACGGTCACGTGATTGCACACTGTCTCTCCAGACACAACGTTTTAAGTTCGACGATCTCACAATGTCACACTGTACCCTAGTTAACCTGGCTTTGTCGTACGCTAATTGACAATTGACGATTTCAATCTTAAACGTGCTCTGTTTGTCATGCAATATTCGGGAGTTTCTCGTGACACGACGCGCTGAAGTAACTTGAATCTCTAGTTGTGAACTTATTGTTTAAATCAACTTGACTTGGTCTCGACAACTTGAACATGCTTTGTCTTGAGCTTTCATGATAACTTGCTATTTTGAATTCTTGATCAGTTAACTGGATATATATATATATATATATATATATATATATAGATATATATATATATCTGAAACAAATGCAACGTTTCAAATACTTGGGCACAATAATAACATCAGATGGGACATGCACCACAGAAATAAAAAGCAGAATAGCTCATGCCAAAATGGCTTTTCAGGAAATGAAACATATCTTATACAACAAATCTATGTCAATAAAAATGAGAAGAGTTCACCGTGCTATATAGAACCAATTCTGACCTATGGAAGCGAATCATGGACAGTAGACAAACAAATGAAAAGACGATTAGAGGCCACAGAGATGGGATTCTCAGAAGAATGTTGAAAGTTCCCTGGACAGTTAAAAAAGACCAATGAGGAAGTTCTCAAAGAGGCCAACACAAAAAGGAGTTCTTAAAAAACATCAGAAAGAAGCAATCGACATTTTCGGGCACATCATGAAGAGGAAAGTTGGAATACTTGGTTACAACTGGCAAAAATAAAGGAAAGAAGATCGCGGGCGACAAAAAGAGAAAAACTGGATAGCTTGGTGTCATGGCATGAAAAACAGTCAACAACAGAACTGATACGATGCACTTTAGATAGAAGATTGTGGAGGGACATGATAACCTACGCCAACCGGTATGGCACATGATGATGATGATATATATATAACTTGCTTATTCCTAGCACTGAACGTGATTTTTTGCTACTTGACTCACTTCGTTAAGTTAGATACAATATCAGCCTTTATACTTTGAATATAGTTCGAGAATAGACGCACACATAAGGGACACAGAAGGTAGAGTTGGTTTAGCTCGAAAAGATACACACGCTGAAGTTTTGACACAGGATGTAGAGTTGGTTTAGCTCGAGAAGAGACGCACGCTGATAGTTTGACACTGGAGGTATAGCTGGTTTAGCTCAAGAAGAGACGCGTTGAAGGTTTGACACAGGATGTAGAGTTAGTTTAGCTCAAGAAGAGACGCATGCTAAAGGTTTGACACAGGAGTGTAGAGTTGGTTTAGCTCGAGAAGAGACGCACGCTAAGTTTTGACACAGGACGTAGAGTGGTTTAGCTGAGAATAGACGCACACTGAAGGTTTGACACTGGAGGTAGAGTTGGTTTAGCTCGAGAAGAGACGCACCCTAAATGTTTGACACAAGAGGTAGAGTTGGTTTAGCTCGAGAAGAGACGCACGTTGAAGGTTGACACAGGAGGTAGAGTTTGTTTAGCTCGAGAAGAGACGCATGCTAAAGGTTGACACAGGAGGTAGAGTTGGTTTAGCTTGAGAAGAGACGCACGCTGAATGTTTCACACAGGAGGAAGAGTTGGTTTAGCTCGAGAAGAGACGCACTCTGAAGGTTTGACACAGGAGGTAGAGTTGTTTAGCTCGAGAAGAGACACACTCTGAAGGTTTGACACAGGAGGTAGAGTTGTTTAGCTCGAGAAGAGAAGCACGCTGAAGTTTTGACACAGGACGTAGAGTTGGTTTAGCTCGAGAAAGAGACGCACGTGAAGGTTTAAAACACGGAGGTAGAGTTGGTTTAGCTTGAGAAGAGACGCACGCTGAAGGGTTGACACAGGAGGTAAAGTTGGTTAGCTCAAGAAGAGACGCACGCTGAAGGTTGACACAGGACGTAGAGTTGGTTTAGCTCGAGAAGGGACCACTCTGAAGTTTTGACACAGGACGTAGAGTTGGTTTAGCTCGAGAACGGACACACGCTGAAGGTTTGACACATTAGGTAGAGTTGGTTTAGCTCGAGAGGAGACACACGCTGAAGGTTTGACACGGGGTAGAGTTGTTTTAGCTTGAGAATAGAAACAGGCTGAAGGTTTGACACAGGAGGTAGAGTTGGTTTAGCTGAGAAAGAAAACACGCTGAAGGTTTGACACAGGAGGTAGAGTTGCTTTTTCGAGAAGAGACACACGCTGAAGGTTTGACACTTGGGTAGAGTTGGTTTAGTTCGAGAAGAGACGCACATTGAAGGTTTGACACATGGGGGTAGAGTTGGTTTAGCTTGAGAAGAGACGCACGCTGAAGGTTTGACACAAGGGGTAGTGTTGGTTTAGTTCGTTCGTTCGCTTCGTCAGCTTTGACCTCTGACGAAGTCCCACCCACTCAATTTTGTGGGACTGAATTTGGTGTAAAGTCTGTTTTATCCCATACAGGATGCCTCTCGCCATGCAGGAAGATTTCACCGACTTCAGAGGTAATTGGTTTAGTTCGAGAAGCGACGCATGCTGAACGCTTGAAACAGGAGGTAGAGTTGGTCTAGCTAGAGAATAGACGCACGCTGAAGGTTTGACACAGTAGGTAGAGTTGGTTTAGTTCGAGAATAGACGCACGCTGAAGGTTTGACACAGGAGGTAGAGTTGGTTTAGTTCGAGAATAGAAGACTGAAAGTTGACACAGGAGGTAGAGTTGGTTTGCTCGAGAAGAGAAACACGCTGAAGGTTTGACACGGGGGGTAGAGTTGGTTTAGTGCGAGAAGAGACGCACATTGAAGGTTTTACACATGGGGTAGAGTGGTATAGCTTGAGAAGAGACGCACGCTGAAGGTTTGACACAGGAGGCAGAGTGTTGGTTAGTCAAGAGCGACGCATGCTGAACGCTTGAAACAGGAGGTAGAGTTGGTTTAGCTCGAGAATAGAGCAGGCTGAAGGTTTGACACAGTAGGTAGAGTTGGTTTAGTTTGAGAAGAGACGCACGCTGAAGGTTTGACACAGGGGGTAGAGTTGGTTTAGCTTGAGAAGAGACGCACGCTGAAGGTTTGACACAGGGGGTTGTGTTGGTTTAGTTCGAGAAGAGACGCATGCTGAAGGCTTGAAACAGGAGGTAGAGTGGTCTAGCTCGAGAATAGACGCAGGCTGAAGGTATGACAACTTTGTCGAATATTGAACCTTTGTGACCCTTATCGGATGACGGATCTTTCACTAGACAATAAAAAGGCCATGAATAGTTTCCAAAAATTGACAGTAGAGGCTAAGATAGAGCGGTGGATTCGGTTCATGAAGGTGGTGGCAGCACAGAATTCTATACGTTTTGGTCTCTCTATGCTCGCATGAAGATAACAACACGTCCTAGAACTAACAATGTCATCAATGAGGGCAGAATGCTCCTCACAGATGAGCAAAGACGCACCAGAGACGCATCTATCCGTTCAATGAGGTACTTACTTGAACAGCGTGGATTAGAGTGCGACATAGTTCTGTTCAGGTCCTGGGTTATTTGAAAGGAAGGAAAGAAAAAAATAAATCATCTCTCGCATTCAAATTGCGTGTGACCAAAGACAGGCGCCTCGACCGCGGAAAATCCTGGATGGTCGAATCGGAGAAGTCCACAAGGAGAGTATATAATTTGAATGGTGTTAAGCCGGCAAGGATTGGACAGAAGTAACAACGGAGAAAAAGAAGATAACCAAAGTAATAATTCAGCTCGGCAAGGAGTGTCGCAACTGGAAAGAAATAAATACATACTATAATAACATCGTTGTAATACATACAATAGTCTTTGTAATATATATTGAAGCACGTTAATAATTTTCGTTGTTTGAAGGCGAGGTATAAGAATTTAATTAATAAATACAACACTATCATTAGTTGTTTTACATTTGGATAAAGCTAGAGAAATGATATGGCCAGTACAAAGCAAACTGTCCGCACTGGACGAGGAAATTATGTCAAGAATGCAAACCTTGCTTTTGTTTAACAAACACAGAGAGATGTCATGAGAGCCTAAAGAGCGGAAACCATTGGTTTAAACAACAGACGATACTTTTAAGACAAAGAATTCTAGTAAATGATATAGAGATCATACATATTTTGAGACAAGAATAAAATAAATTCACAGGGAAAGCGAGCCATGCCAAAGAAGATGCCAAGGGCAGGAAGGAAGATAAGCTTAACTACTCAAGATGTCCAGAACATTTCAGAAGAACGACCGAGAATAGAGTAGGTCCAGATGCCTCCAAAGCCGTCAGCTAAGTGGGAATTCCCAAACTACGATATCGACATAGACGAGAAGCAAAAGAAAGACACATCTATGGCTAATATCAACGGTCCGACATATACGAGAAGCACGAAAAAAAAGACACATCTATGGCTAATATCAGCGGTCCGACATAGACGAGAAGCACGAGAAAGACACATCTATGGCTAATATCAGCGGCCCGACATAGACGAGAAGCAAAAGAAAGACACATATATGGCTAATATCAGCGGTCCGACATAGACGAGAAGCACGAGAAAGACACATCTATGGCTAATATCAGCGGTCCGACATAGACGAGAAGCACGAGAAAAGGACACATCTATGGCTAATATCAGCGGTCCGACATAGAAGAGAAGCACGAGAAAGACACATCTATGGCTAATATCAGCGGCCCGACATAGACGAGAAGCAAAAGAAAGACACATATATGGCTAATATCAGCGGTCCGACATAGACGAGAAGCACGAGAAAGACACATCTATGGCTAATATCAGCGGTCCGACATAGACGAGAAGCACGAGAAAGACACATCTATGGCTATTATCAGCGGTCCAGACGTCTCCAAAGTTGTCAGCTAAGTGGGAACTCCCAACCTATGACATAGATCAGAAGCACAAGAAAGACACATCTATGGCTAATATCAGCGGTCCAGACGTCTCCAAAGTTATCAGCTAAGTGGGAACTCCCAACCTATGATATCGACATAGACGAGAAGCACAAGAAAGACACATTTATGGCTAATATCAGCGGTCAAGACGCCTCCAAAGTCGTCAGCTAAGTGGGAACTCCCAACCTACGATATCGACATAGACAAGAAGCACGAGAAAGACACATTTATGGCTAATATTAGCGGTCAAGACGCCTCCAAAGTTGTCAGCTAAGTGGGAACTCCCAACCTATGACATAGATAGGCACATCTATGGATCAGCGGTCCGATATAGACGAGAAGCACAAGAAAGACACATCTATGGCTAATATCAGCGGTCAAGACGCCTCCAAAGTTGTCAGCTAAGTGGGAACTCCCAACCTATGACATAGATCAGAAGCACAAGAAAAGCACATCTATGGCTAATATCAGCGGTCCAGACGTCTCCAAAGTTGTCAGCTAAGTGGGAACTCCCAACCTATGACATAGATCAGAAGCACAAGAAAGACACATCTATGGCTAAAATCAGCGGTCCAGACGTCTCCAAAGTTGTCAGCTAAGTGGGAACTCCCAACCTATGATATCGACATAGACGAGAAGCACGAGAAAGACACATTTATGGCTAATATCAGCGGTCAAGACGCCTCCAAAGTCGTCAGCTAAGTGGGAACTCCCAACCTATGACATAGATCAGAAGCACAAGAAAGGCACATTGATGGTTAATATCAGCGGCCCAGACTCCTCCAAAATCACCGTCTTCAAGATGACGAGCATCCTTACAGGACCTGCCGGGGTTATGTCCAACGGAATAAGT
This sequence comes from Megaustenia siamemsis, assembly GCA_032433765.1. Lineage (NCBI taxonomy): Eukaryota > Metazoa > Mollusca > Gastropoda > Stylommatophora > Ariophantidae > Megaustenia > Megaustenia siamemsis. The sequence continues at coordinate 57,953,521 of JAVIAB010000126.1, forward strand.
ACCTTGTACCGCTTCAGTGATACAAGGAAGTGGTTCTTTACGCTAAAACCCGACGCCCATGAACAGAAATACCAGGAGTTCGGAGACAAAACGATCAAGTTAACAGAACCAAACGTCACAATAGTGATAAGTCATCAAGAGAAAAAACAGTCAAGAGGATGCATCCACTGGATGCCGCCAATGTTGGAAAACAAACAAGTCAAACGGATTGTATCCGAAATGACCGGGAACAAGGAGGCCCAGGTCAAACAAGACACTTACGAAGCAGATAGGTGGACTTTCTTGTACAAACCTGTTACATGTGTGCAGATACCGTATTATATAAAAGTAAGACAAAGGGAAAATTGCCGAAACGCTCAAGATTTTCGTTACCCTGCCAGGCAGGAGAACACGATGTTCTCACTGTGGACTCGACACACACTGGGAAAACCGACGCCCCAAGAAGTCAGGCCTGAGAAGGCAGACGACAGTCGAGGAACCAGTCATTATAGACACACCGAGCACAGCAGTACAGACCAACGATCTAAAGACAACCACCGGAGAAGCATCCGTCAGCGACACATTTCCACCACCTACAAAAATGAAACGCAGCTCAAAACAAAAGAAGATAGAACAAATAACGAACGAAACAACGCAGCAACAGAGGCCCAGAACAAAAGTCAAGACGGTCACATCAACAGAAACATATGATGAACCTGGAAGCAAAAAAACTCAGAAACAAAGAATGACAGCCCAAAACCCACACACGAATCTACACTGACGGAAGAACAACGATGGACAAACACAACCTGCGAAACGGGGTGGGACGGCTTAGATTTCGATGACGAACATAACCAGCCAACCTACTTCAGCGACTCCGAGTACCACCTAGAGTATCAATGATACTACCTTCATGCCCTTTTCAGGGCAAAATAAATACGAAATTGTTCTAAAATGGTTATATTTAAACAACAAAATTTGTAAATAAAATCCTCTACGAAACTACTACTGCTGCTGCTGCTGCTACTACTACTACTACTAGGGGGAAAAAAATTGCAAAGGCTTATATTAATATTTTCATCAACAATTCAACGGTACAATATGTTCTTGTATTTAAATTGGTTGTTTTAGAACGAGACGTGCCTCAAAATAGTATGCAACATTTGTACATGCATTATTATAAGATTAATTGTCTTCTTTATTGGGGGATTCCAAAAAAATGCATGTCGAGTAATATTCCCAAATGGCTTCTGCAGTGTGTGTCCTATCTAATGACATCATCTTCATCGTATTCTGTAGAAGTGGATCCATAATGTTATCTGTAATTGCAACACTCCTACACAAACACAAGCCAGACTTCATTTTACAACAGGAAACATACACACAGACGACCACGCATACCGCATCACAACACGGCTAGGCTTGCGCGAGTGTTTCAGCCTAGCCACAAACATACACACAGACGACCACGCATACCGCATCACAACACGGCTAGGCTTGCGCGAGTGTTTCAGCCTAGCCACAAACATACACACAGACGACCACGCATACCGCATCACAACACGGCTAGGCTTGCGCGAGTGTTTCAGTCTAGCCACAAACATACACACAGACGACCACGCATACCGCATCACAACACGGCCAGGCTTGCGCGAGTGTTTCAGCCTAGCCACAAACATACACACAGACGACCACGCATACCGCATCACAACACGGCTAGGCTTGCGCGAGTGTTTCAGCCTAGCCACAAACAAAACAGGTTCAGGAGTTGCAGTTCTACAAACATCAGACAGGTCATCTCATATCTTTGTGTGTGCATGTCTGTGTTAGTCACATCTCATATCTTTGTGTGTACATGTCTGTGTTAGTCACATCTCATATCTTTGTGTGTACATGTCTGTGTTAGTCACATCTCATATCTTTGTGTGTACATGTCTGTGTTAGTCACATCTCATATCTTTGTGTGTGCATGTCTGTGTTAGTCACATCTCATATCTTTGTGTGTACATGTCTGTGTTAGTCACATCTCATATCTTTGTGTGTACATGTCTGTGTTAGTCACATCTCATATCTTTGTGTGTGCATGTCTGTGTTAGTCACATCTCATATCTTTGTGTGTACATGTCTGTGTTAGTCACATCTCATATCTTTGTGTGTACATGTCTGTGTTAGTCACCTCTAGTGACTCGGGCGTAAACCTGGGAGGGCCGACCATCTAAGGGCAGAATCCCCCTACAGAAAAGATCATCTGCTGCCTTGCAGGAAGATTGGGGACAATCAAAGGCTAAGGAATGCAAACCTGAATAAAATGCTGGCTGAAATCGGATGCACTGGGCCACTGGCGCAGAACACAGTGCAACGTTTTAACGGGTGTTCAATCAGAGTGGATCTGACAGACTCCAATTGTGATGTTCTGTCTGTGGGGGCGATCAGCACACTTAACATGACAGCTGACTTCATGTGAGAGTCTGGAATCCTACTCTGATTGAGTCCTGATCGCAGAGAGAGAGAGAGAGAGAGAGAGAGAGAGAGAGATACAGGTCGACGATCATTAGGAAAGACAGGGATGGCGACGGCAAGACAGCTATAGTTCAAGTAAAAGACGACGACAAACACACATACACCATAGTTTGCATACACGCACCACCACATTACGGACAGCAACCTATCTTTTATGTCACACAGGGGACACAATATTATTTTAGGGGGAGACTTTAACTGCGTCTTGACGGGACATCGTGGGAGGAGACATTAGGAATCAGATAAGGAGAGCTAATAAAGAACACAATCACCAACTGGAGATTTTACAGTCGATAATAGACACACACGGTTTGGCGAATGTTTACAGACACAAACACCCACACGGCATGGACCTCACACACACAAAACCACTCCCACAACATGGCAACACGGCCAGACAGGATTTACGTACCGTCCACTCACTTCATCAGCCAGGCCAGACATATCACAAAAACACTCCAGTTTACAGACCACAAGGCAGCCATTGCAACCATTAACATCGCACACACAAACACTCATTTCAGGAGGTCACCTCACTGGAATTAAGCAACACCCTACTGCAGAACAAAACATATACAGAGCATATTAAACAAATTATCCAGTTATACACTGACGACAAAGACACAGACAATATACAGCAACATTGGGAACTCCTCAAAAACACTATACGGGAAAATACAGATTCTAGCACTACGGATAAACAAAGACAGACTAAGACAAGAGCAATTTATAGAAGACGCCATCAAATTAACAAGTAAATAGACAGACATGCACCCAATATCCCCACACTAGAGGAGTTGGAACAGCACAGACATCACACATTTCACGGAGCACTGCTTCGCACAGGCTTAAAGACAATCACACAGGAAATTCCAAGAAAACAGTACATGGCAATAGAACAGAGCATACAACGAAACAAACAAATAGGGAAAATATAATACGTAGACGGCAACACACAGACTGACACTTCAAATATAACGAAAACTACTACAAAAACCTCTATACGGAAAGTAACACACAATAAAAAAAAAAAAAAAAAGACAAATTCATGCAATACACAAGGAAACTACCAGACGCTGACAGGGAAAAACTTGAAGAACTCACATTAGCTGACATACAAACACAGTATAAGTAATGCAAAAGAACAAATCTCCGGGACCTAACGGTCTCACAACAGAATTCTTCAAACATTTCTTCCATCTCTTAGGCCCTCTTCTTCTCAGAATGTACACACTCACTCAAAAAGAAACAACTTCCTCCAAGCCTAAACATGTCTTACTTAACATTGCTCCGCAAAGACAACACAGACAAATCACTTCTTAAAAACTGCAGACCCATTTCACTACTTAACACAGACTACAAGATTCTAACAAAAGCATTAACAAACAAACTCAAACCCTTCACGGCAATACTCTTTCACAAAGACCAACAGTGCAGTGTACAGGGCAGAAACATCAACCAGCACACACACTTTATACGAGACATTATAAAGTACACTCATGACAAAGGCAGCCAGTCTTCCATCCTATCTCTCGACAGAAACATCCACTAGGACACACACTTTATACGAGACATTATAAAGTACACTCATGACAAAGACAGTTAGTCTTCCATCCTATCTCTCGACAGAAACATTCACCAGCACACACACTTTATACGAGACATTATAAAGTACACTCATGACAAAGACAGTTAGTCTTCCATCCTATCTCTCGACAGAAACATTCACCAGCACACACACTTTATACGAGACATTATAAAGTACACTCATGACAAAGACAGCAAGTCTTCCATCCTATCTCTCGACAGAAACATCCACCAGCACACACACTTTATACGAGACATTATAACGTACACTCATGACAGACAGCCAGTCTTCCATCCTATCTCTCGACAGAAACATTCACCAGCACACACACTTTATACGAGACATTATAAAGTACACTCATGACAGACAGCCAGTCTTTCATCCTATCTCTCGACAGAAACATTCACCAGCACACACACACTTTATACGAGACATCATAACGTACACTCATGACAGACAGCCAGTCTTCCACCCTACCTCTCGACAGAAACATTCACCTGCACACACACTTTATACGAGACATTATAAAGTACACTCATGACAAAGACAGCCAGTCTTCCATCCTATCTCTCGACAGAAACATCCACCAGCACACACACTTTATACGAGACATTATAAAGTACACTCATGACAAAGACAGCCAGTCTTCCATCCTATCTCTCGACAGAAACATCAACCAGCACACACACTTTATACGAGACATTATAAAGTACACTCATGACAAAGACAGCCAGTCTTCCATCCTATCTCTCGACAGAAACATCCACAGCACACACACTTTATACGAGACATTATAAAGTACACTCATGACAAAGACAGCCAGTCTTCCATCCTATCTCTCGACAGAAACATTCACCAGCACACACACTTTATACGAGACATTATAACGTACACTCATGACAGACAGCCAGTCTTCCATCCTATCTCTTGACAGAAACATTCACCAGCACACACACTTTATACGAGACATTATAAAGTACACTCATGACAGACAGCCAGTCTTCATCCTATCTCTCGACAGAAACATTCACCAGCACACACACACTTTATACGAGACATCATAACGTACACTCATGACAGACAGCCAGTCTTCCACCCTACCTCTCGACAGAAACATTCACCAGCACACACATTATACGAGACATTATAAAGTACACTCATGACAAAGACAGCCAGTCTTCCATCCTATCTCTCGACAGAAACATCCACCAGCACACACACTTTATACGAGACATTATAAAGTACACTCATGACAAAGACAGCCAGTCTTCCATCCTATCTCTCGACAGAAACATTCACCAGCACACACACTTTATACGAGACATTATAAAGTACACTCATGACAAAGACAGCCAGTCTTCCATCCTATCTCTCGACAGAAACATCCACCAGCACACACACTTTATACGAGACATTATAAAGTACACTCATGACAAAGACAGCCAGTCTTCCATCCTATCTCTCGACAGAAACATCCACCAGCACACACACTTTATACGAGACATTATAAAGTACACTCATGACAAAGACAGCCAGTCTTCCATCCTATCTCTCGACAGAAACATCACCAGCACACATACTTTATACGAGACATTATAAAGTACACTCATGACAAAGACAGCCAGTCTTCCATCCTATCTCTGACAGAAACATTCACCAGCACACACACTTTATACGAGACATTATAAAGTACACTCATGACAAAGACAGCCAGTCTTCCATCCTATCTCTTGACAGAAACATTCCACCAGCACACACACTTTATACGAGACATTATAAAGTACACTCATGACAAAGACAGCCAGTCTTCCATCCTATCTCTCGACAGAAACATTCACCAGCACACACACTTTATACGAGACATTATAAAGTACACTCATGACAAAGACAGCCAGTCTTCCACCCTATCTCTCGACAGAAACATTCACCAGCACTCACACTTTATACGAGACATTATAAAGTACACTCATGACAAAGACAGCCAGTCTTCCATCCTGTCCCTCGACAGAAACATTCACCAGCACACACACTTTATATGAGACATTATAAAGTACACTCATGACAAAGACAGCCAGTCTTCCATCCTGTCCCTCGACAGAAACATTCACCAGCACACACACTTTATATGAGACATTATAAAGTACACTCATGACAAAGACAGCCAGTCTTCCATCCTATCTCTCGACAGAAACATTCACCAGCACACACACTTTATACGAGACATTATAAAGTACACTCATGACAAAGACAGCCAGTCTTCCATCCTATCTCTCGACAGAAACATTCACCAGCACACACACTTTATACGAGACATTATAAAGTACACTCATGACAGACAGCCAGTCTTCCATCCTATCTCTCGACAGAAACATTCACCAGCACACACACTTTATACGAGACATTATAAAGTACACTCATGACAGACAGCCAGTCTTCCATCCTATCTCTCGACAGAAACATTCACCAGCACACACACTTTATACGAGACATCATAAAGTACACTCATGACAGACAGCCAGTCTTCCATCCTACCTCTCGACAGAAACATTCACCAGCACACACACTTTATACGAGACATTATAAAGTACACTCATGACAAAGACAGCCAGTCTTCCATCCTATCTCTCGACAGAAACATCACCAGCACACACACTTTATACGAGACATTATAAAGTACACTCATGACAAAGACAGCCAGTCTTCCATCCTATCTCTCGACAGAAACATTCACCAGCACACACACTTTATACGAGACATTATAAAGTACACTCATGACAAAGACAGCCAGTCTTCCATCCTATCTCTCGACAGAAACATTCACCAGCACACACACTTTATACGAGACATTATAAAGTACACTCATGACAAAGACAGCAAGTCTTCCATCCTATCTCTCGACAGAAACATTCACCAGCACACACACTTTATACGAGACATTATAAAGTACACTCATGACAAAGACAGCCAGTCTTCCACCCTATCCGTCGACAGAAACATTCACCAGTTAACACTTTATACGAGACATTATAAAGTACACTCATGACAAAGACAGCCAGTCTTCCACCCTATCTCTCGACAGAAACATTCACCAGCACACACACTTTATACGAGACATTATAAAGTACACTCATGACAAAGACAGCCAGTCTTCCATCCTATCTCTCGACAGAAACATCCACCAGCACACACACTTTATACGAGACATTTTAAAGTACACTCATGACAAAGACAGCCAGTCTTCCACCCTATCTCTCGACAGAAACATTCACCAGCACACACACTTTATACGAGACATTATAAAGTACACTCATGACAAAGACAGCCAGTCTTCCACCCTATCTCTCGACAGAAACATTCACCAGCACACACACTTTATACGAGACATTATAAAGTACACTCATGACAAAGACAGCCAGTCTTCCATCCTATCTCTCGACAGAAACATTCACCAGCACACACACTTTATACGAGACATTATAAAGTACACTCATGACAAAGACAGCCAGTCTTCCACCCTATCTCTCGACAGAAACATCACCAGCACACACACTTTATACGAGACATTATAAAGTACACTCATGACAAAGACAGCCAGTCTTCCACCCTATCTCTCGACAGAAACATTCACCAGCACACACACTTTATACGAGACATTATAAAGTACACTCATGACAAAGACAGCCAGTCTTCCATCCTATCCCTCGACAGAAACATCCACCAGCACACACACTTTATACGAGACATTATAAAGTACACTCATGACAAAGACAGCCAGTCTTCCATCCTATCTCTCGACAGAAACATTCACCAGCACACACACTTTATACGAGACATTATAAAGTACACTCATGACAAAGACAGCCAGTCTTCCACCCTATCTCTCGACAGAAACATTCACCAGCACACACACTTTATACGAGACATTATAAAGTACACTCATGACAAAGACAGCCAGTCTTCCATCCTGTCCCTCGACAGAAACATTCACCAGCACACACACTTTATACGAGACATTATAAAGTACACTCATGACAAAGACAGCCAGTCTTCCATCCTATCTCTCGACAGAAACATTCACCAGCACACACACTTTATACGAGACATTATAAAGTACACTCATGACAAAGACAGCCAGTCTTCCATCCTATCTCTCGACAGAAACATCCACCAGCACACACACTTTATACGAGACATTATAAAGTACACTCATGACAAAGACAGCCGTCTTCCACCCTATCTCTCGACAGAAACATTCACCAGCACACACACTTTATACGAGACATTATAAAGTACACTCATGACAAAGACAGCCAGTCTTCCATCCTGTCCCTCGACAGAAACATTCACCAGCACACACACTTTATATGAGACATTATAAAGTACACTCATGACGAAGACAGCCAGTCTTCCATCCTATCTCTCGACAGAAACATTCACCAGCACACACACTTTATACGAGACATTATAAAGTACACTCATGACAAAGACAGCCAGTCTTCCATCCTATCTCTCGACAGAAACATCCACCAGCACACACACTTTATACGAGACATTATAAAGTACACTCATGACAAAGACAGCCAGTCTTCCACCCTATCTCTCGACAGAAACATCCACCAACACACACACTTTATACGAGACATTATAAAGTACACTCATGACAAAGACAGCCAGTCTTCCATCCTATCTCTCGACCAAGAAAAAGCCTTCGACAGCGTAGCTTATCCCTACCTCCACAAGACGCTACTGCCCTGCAACATAGGAGGACGCTTCAGACAGTGGATACACATTCTTTATTCTAGACCCAAAAGTAAAGTCCTAGTGAACCATTCGTTCACAGAGAACTTCAGGCTAACCAAATCGGTTAGACAGGGGTGTTCACTCTCTCCTCTACTTTACGCTCTGACCATAGAACCGCTCCTAGAGAGCATCAGACAAGATAGTTCCATAAAGGGCACATTCACACCAGGAAAAAAGAGCAGAAATTGTTAGCTTACGCTGACGATACTGTCATCTTTCCATCAAACATGTACATCAATAGACAACATCCTCAATACATTTACAGAATTTGGAAAAGGCAGTGGGGCACAGATAAACATACAGAAATCATTCATCAAGGGCATAGGCAGGTGGAAGAACAAAGTGGTCTTTCCCTTTGCTCTAACACCTGTCACTAACATTAAGTTGTATGGAATAACATATCTTTGCAACCCAAACAGAACACACAAACCAACATGGCAGAGCCTAGTCACAAAGATAACAGACATGCTGCAGAGTTACAAATATAAAACATCCACAATTTTTGGTAGGACCATCGCGTTCAACATTGTTTCTATATCTCTTGTTATTTTCCAGCTCTCGCATGCACACGTAAAGGTAGATAGTACATTTGATTTGAATAGTCTAAGTTTTGTGTTTGTGCTGATGAGTTTTGATTTCCACAACTTTTCAACGCTTCTGAAAGACATTGCTGCTTTAGCTTTTCTTATACAACACACCCAAGCATATGGATACCTTAATGTGTCTCTCTGCTAGACATGGTTAATTTCTTGGTGTTTTTTCCGTGAAGCCATGGCTCATATCTTAGCTTGTGTGTGTGTGTGTACTGGCCATGGCTCATTTCTTGGTGTGTGTCATGTTAGTCATATATCATATCTTGGTGTGTCCGTGTTAATCATGTCTCATATCTCTATGTGAGTCTGTGTTTAGTCATATCTCATATCTTAGTGTGTATCTGTGTTATTCACATGTCATATCTTTGTGTGTGCATGTCTGGGTTAGTGATATCTCATATCTTTGTGTGCATGTTTATGTTAGTCATATCTCATATCTTTGTGTGCGCATGGCTATGTTAGTCCCATCTCATATCTTTGTGTGCATGTCTATGTTAGGCATGTGTCATATCTTTGTGTGTGCATGTCTATGTCTGTCATATCTCATATCTTTATGCACATGTTTATGTTAGGCATGTGTCATATATCTTGGTGTGTGTCAGTGTTAGTCATGCCTCGAATCGCTGTGTGCATGTCTGTGTTAGTCACATCTCATATCTTTGTGTGTGCATGTCTGTGTTAGTCACCTCTAGTAACTCGGGCAGATGGTGCTCGTAAACCTGGGAGGGCCGACCATCTAAGGGCAGAATCTCCCTACAGAAAAGATCATCTGTTGCCTTGCAGGAAGATTGGGGACAATCAAAGGCTACGGAAAGCAAACCTGAATATAAGGCCGGCTGAAATCGGATGCACTGGGCCACTGGCGCAGAACACAGTGCAACGTTTTAACGGGTGTTCAATCGGAGTGGATCTGGCAGACTCTAATTGTGATGTTCTGTCTGTGGGGGCGATCAACACACTTAGCCTGACAGCTGACTTCATGTGAGAGCCTGGAATCCTACTCTGATTGAGCCCTGATCGCAGAGAGAGAGAGAGAGAGAGAGAGAGAGAGAGAGAGAGAGAGAGAGAGAGAGAGAACTTTTCTTATTCTATTTTTTTTTTACTTGTATCCTCTTCTCGATCAATGCGACTTCCAAGAAAGATAAAGTGATCGATCTCTTCCACTGGATTGTTTTCCTTGCATATTTTGTCGTCTGTTGGAATTAAACTTTTCATGACCTTAGTCTTTTCATGATTGATCTCAAGCCCAATTTTGCTGGCTATTGATAGTTCATTTGTGTTTTCCTGCATATTTTTTATCTGACTGCTGATGAGGACTATGTCATCAGCAAAGTCGAGGTCCTCCGAATTGTCTCCTTGTATCCATTCGATGCCTTTATTACCAGTGCAGCATTTCTTCATTATGTTGTCCATAACAACTCCAAATAACAAGGGCGATAAAATACATTCTTGTTTAACCCGTTTCTATTGGGAAACATTCGCTCAGTCCTTCCTCTGTTCAAACTGTACATGTGCAGCCATCATAAATGTCTAATAATATTTATGATTTTTGATGGTAAGTCATATTGCTTCAGAATTTTCCACACAGAATCTCTATGAATACTGTCGGATGTTTTTTTGAAGTCGATGATGTTAAGTACAAACGGTTTTTGCTTTTCAATGTGTTCCTCCAATATAAGTCGTAGAGTAAAAGTGTGGTCAAGACAGCTTCTCCCTTTTCTAAACCCAGTCTGTTCTTCACGCATTACTGTTTCTATTGAATGCTTCGTTCTATTCAGGATGATTTTGCAGAATAACTTTGAGGAAACTGACAAAAGTATCACGCCTCTCCAGTTGTTACATTCTGAAATTGTCCTTTCTTGAATTCTTAACAATGATTCATTTTTTCTACTTATGAGGCACCTTCTCTGGTTTCTTATCTGCATCTAGGTAAATGTCTATATTTTTTGTTCCCACTCAGTGATTTGTTCTTTTCCTCCTGCACTACAAGGAATCAGCAAAAGGATACCTTGAAAAACATGCCCGTGATCTGCGCTAGAGCCGTATATGATCCCTAGTGTGATTGTCTTTAAACTCTTGCATCATCGTGGATTCCCGGGGCACTGCCTTTATTTTCTGTAATGTTAGTCCCCTAACATTTTCTAATCTAGTGTTATCTATTGTTAGTAATATTAATTAAATTACTTATAAGCTACAATGAACACTGATTTTCATTTCGTTAAAATATAATACTAAAGCACAATGTATCCAATACTTACGGAGTAAATGAAATACTGATAGAAAACATACATAAGGTTAAATTTTATGCATTTCTAAAAAAAATTACAATGTAAAATAATCTAACAATGGGACAAAAATTACTACTTATAAAATACACTACTTTATAATGAACATTTCCTATTTTTGTAAATGTACAAGAAAATTCGAGAATTAAAACGCCTATTCTCATATTTCCCCCAATACTGCTAGTCCACTCAATTATCTATAGCAGGCTAACAGTAGAATTAATTTACTGTGAGTCTCTTTTGTTGTTGTACGTATAGTGTTGATCATGAATGCTTTGACATGTCTGTTGTCTGATTTGTCTGAGCTTCTATTATGTGTTGTAATGCTGTTATTATTGGTCCTACTGTCGGGCATCTGTAGAAGGTGTGTTCTTCGGTTTTCTCGTGGGTTTTTGGTGCACAGCTGGCAGCGGTCTACGTGTGGTTGTACTGGTGTCATGTTATAAATCAGCCTGTAGGTGACCTCTTTGGCTCTTGGGTTGATGTCCGCTTGATGCAGGTTTTTAAAAGTGGTTTTGAAGTTCTAAGTTTTGTAGTGTTAAGTAGGTGTAACTCCATTTGATTTTATTTTGGAGTGAAGGTTCCTGCTGCTTGACGAGCTGCTTGTGTTTTGTGATGCATCAGGCCGTCGTTTGCTACAAGGGTTGGACGCAGATCTTGTAGATGTCTCGTGTTTTGTGATGCATCAGGCCGTCGTTTTGCTACAAGGGTTGGCATCAGATCTTGTAGCTGTCTCGCGTTTTGTGATGCATCAGGCGGTCGTTTGCTACAAGGGTTGGACGCAGATCTTGTAGCTGTCTCGCGTTTTGTGATATATCAGGCGGTCGTTTGCTACAAGGGTTGGACGCAGATCTTGTAGAAGGACGGCATTGTCCCGAAGTGATGCGGTTTGTCGTTGCATAGTTTTTTTTGTATTTTAATAATCTTAGGCCCATGTTGTAGTGGGCGAAAGTATAGCGTTCCGGAAGGTGGATGATGCGACCCACATGGCTGATCCTGAGGGCTTTGACTTTTGTAGCGATGTCCTAAAGTGCAGTACCTACTTCCTGTTTGTCTTGGATGAGCATTTTGTGTTGTATCTTGTGAATTGTTATGGAAGACGAATTTTCGAATTTGTTTGATTTCCTTAATGACGTCAAGGGGTGGATCAAAAACTATGGCCGTGTAAATTAATTTAGGAATTATGTATGTGTTGACTATAACACTACTTCCGAAGATGGTCGCCGTTTTGTGTTTGTATCGTTGGAGTGTAATGGTGATCTGTGCGATTAGAATCCGCCATGTGGGTTTGTGTATTCCAGGGAGCTGATGGAAGATGATGCCGTACACTTTCATGACGTTGGCCGGGGTCATTTCTCGGTGGAAATCCACTTTGTTCTTCCACCTGCCAATTCCCATGATGGATGATTTTTGTACGTTGATGTTGGCTATGCGTCCGGCTCCGAAATCCATGAACGTTTTGATGATGTTGCATATTGATTCGGTGTTCCTAGGGAAGAAAATTGTGTCATCGGTGTACACTATCAATTTCTTTTCGCCACCACCTGGTGTGAAAGTGCCTCTGATGGTGCCGTCTTGTCGGATTTTTTCCAGCAGAGGCTCAATGGCTAAGACGTTGAGCAGTGGTGACAGGGAGCATCCTTGTCTCACTGATCGGGTCAGTGTGAAGACGTACTGACTACAGAGCAACTCTTAGAAAGCATTAGACAAGACAACTCCATAGCAGGCACACTCATACCAGGGAAAGGAGAACAGAAGCTGTTAGCCTACGCCGATGACACTGTTTTCTTTCCATCAACCACTAGATAAATAGACAACATCCTCAGCACATTCAGAGTTTGGGCAGGGCAGCGGGGCACAAATAAACATACAGAAATCTTTTATTATGGGTATAGGCAGGTGGAAGAGCAAAGAGGTCTTTCCCTCAGCTCTAACACCGGTCACCAACTTAAAACTATACGAGATAACATATCTATGCAACCCAAATAAAACACACAAACCAACATGGCAGAACCTAGTCACAAAGACAACAGACATACTACAGAGATACAAATACAAAACATCAACAATTTTTGGCCGGAGCATCATAGTATACACATACATCATCCCCAAATTGATTTACACAGCCACAGTCTTCGACCCACCGCAATCAACAATCAAAGAGATAAACAACTGATAGGAACCTTTGTATCTGGCCACACAATACACAGCATAAAACAAAAAGCACTGATAAAGCACAAAAGACAGGGAGGGATCTCACTACAGGACATACACACAAAAATAAAAGCTCTCAGAATAAATCACATAAGCCACATCATCAAACAACCAGACAACCACACTTTTGCACACTACTACTTGGGGCTGACATTAACCAGATTCAGTAAACTTAATACATTGCCTCACCATTTCGGCACCACACCCAGATATTACCAAGCAAGTCTACAGTCCATCCAAGGACATGACAGTTTATTACACCAAGGGACAAACAACATCTACAAACACCTAATTAAACAACAAGCACCTTCACTAAATCACAGAAACAAGAGAGGCCAAAAGTACTTGCTCACAAACTACACCAGCATTTTCTCAAACCTCCACAATCCAAAACATTGCCCCCAAAGCGAGGGAGGTCACATATATAGACTCATATATAACACGACACCCATTACAGCGAGGGAGGTCACATACAGACATATATAACACGACACCCATTACAGCGAGGGAGGTCACATACAGACATATATAACACAACACCCATTACAGCGAGGGAGGTCACATACAGACATATAAAACGACACCCATTACAGCGAGGGAGGTCACATACAGACATATATAACACGACACCCATTACAGCGAGGGAGGTCACATACAGACGTATAACATGACACCCACCACAGCGAGACCAACCCACAGATTAAGACGGACACCCCGATGTCCCCTCTGCAGAAAAAAAATTCAAGAAACAGAAGAGCACCTATTCTATAGATGCAGTACACTGTACAATCATACCGGCGAGAAGGGCACTGCAACAAATACAAAAATTACACACAACACAAAAAGTCGACACATACAGATCTATTATGCTTAACACACTGCCAAAAACAACAAAACAAGATCTCTATACAAAATTACTTATACTTCTATAAAAAACAGACATACAATAAGGGCCTGCAGGAATGAGGCTATGTACGAATGTCAGAATTTTAATTCCCATCTTTTTCTACACATTTTAAACAAAAAACAATGTCCATCTTAAAATAAACAAGTTTACTGTTGTGAATGAAAGTACGTGAACGAAAGAGATAAACAATAAAAAATTGTACATTATTTTTGTAAACGTTGCGGGTGGAACTAAAATAAACAAGATATACTGTTGAGCATGAAAGTATGTGAACGAAAGAGATAAACAATAACAAAATGTACATTATTTTTGTAAACGTTGCGGGTGGAACTAAAATAAACAAGATATTCTGTTGAGCATGAAAGTATGTGAACGAAAGAGATAAACAATAAAAAAAATGTACATTATTTTTGTAAACGTTGCGGGTGGAACTAAAATATACAAGTTTAACTGTTGAGCATGATAGTATGTGAACGAAAGAGATAAACAATAACAAAATGTACATTATTTTTGTAAACGTTGCGGGTGGAATTAAAACAAGTTTACTGTTGTGAATGAACATATGTGAACGAAAGAGATAAACAATAAAATCAAGTACATTATTTTTTATAAACGTTGCGGGTGGAACTAAAATAAACAAGATATACTATTGAGCATGAAAGTATGTGAACGAAAGAGATAAACAATAACAAAATGTACATTATTTTTGTAAACGTTGCGGGTGGAACTAAAATAAACAAGTTTACTGTTGAGCATGAAAGTATGTGAACGAAAGAGATAAACAATAACAAAATGTACATTATTTTTGTAAACGTTGCGGGTGGAACTAAAATATACAAGTTTAACGGTTGAGCATGAAAGTATGTGAACGAAAGAGATAAATACTAAATGTTCTTTCTTCTTTGAAATGTTATGGATGGAATGTGAGGGAAGCTATTCCATTTTGTTTTTCATGAATGTTATAATGCACTGTAATGTGGAATTTAAAGATACAATTAAGGTTTATTTTTAAAATTTTTAAAAATAAGACATAAATGTTAGACGAGAGCAGAGGAGATTAGATACCTGCCTCAAGGCAGAAGATAGAATTAAGAGTCAAGCATTTTATAACAGTCGTCTAGAGATTTTGTTACAAACATTTTGAATTTAGAAAGTTCTCAAGTTAGTATGATATGCATATATTGAGGAAGAACATTAATACGATCACGAAGTTACTTATGATAATCATCGCCGATAGACTCCATCACGTAACGCTATAGTAATGTCAGATTTATAAGAGAATTGAGAACTTGTTGATTGTATCAGAGACTTATTGTCAAACCACATGTGGATGTCATTAATAGAGAATGTCTTGTCCTGCGTATTTGTCTGTCGATTCACAAGGTGTTCGTAGAAATGGGGCTGATCTCGTTGGTGAGGTGGTGCATGAATGTTAACTATCGTGTATGTGTGTCAGTCGTCTTTAGCTTGCACTATGACTGTTCTGCCATCACTGTCCCTGCACGTCTTCCCAAGAATCCACTTGTCGGAGGTCTGGCGTATAGCGACACCGGACCCTAAGGTTGCACCGCCAAGCTGAAACAGGAATGTTTTAGGCCTAACCGTGTTGTTATTTGTTGTACGTGGTAGTCTGTGTGTATGTTCGTTTCTTACACTGAAATGAAGTCTGGTTTGTTCTGGTGTATTAGTGAAATGATATGCTGTGTTTTGGCCCTTAGGCCCCTAATGTTGATGGATACAATCTTAATGTTAGCCATGGTAAACACATTTACTAAAATTAAACATTCTGAATTGTATATGTATATTGTTTATTTATGTTTAGTATATTCTATTGAATAATCTAAAATCTAATTAATGTGTTCTGTTCTTTTGCGCCTCGCTCTTTTTTTGTGGCGATGTTACTTTTATCCATGCAGAAGATGGAAGTAATCTGTGTCAATCAACAACAGGCAATGAGTAGTGGGAGCCTTCAGTGTATCGTCTTCACTGTCTGTGTCTGGTGCTCCACGTGCCTGAATCTTATGCTCAGGCGACTCCTTTTCTTGTCTGAGCTGACGGTATTTTCTGCCGGTCAACGCCTCTGTGGAAGTCCCTGGGGTTCCCACTGTTTTATGTGGCAATGATGGCGGCAGCCAATTTATGTGCCCAGTGCTATGCTCTTTCTCTATATGTTGCAACTTTATGGAGATTTGTGGAGATTTCAGGTGGAGTTCTTTGTCATATATATTTTTTATAGTGGGTTAGGTGGGTTGCTGCCGATAATGTAAAAAAAAAAAACTACTTACGGGGGTTTGCAAAGCGGTATAGCGTGATCTCACCGCTGGTTCCGAGGCCCTCTGTCCTCATCAACATAAACATCAAGGTTGAGTGGATCATTTTATGGGCTTCTGGCCTGCTGATATCCGCTACTACAGTCCCTTTTACGTGAATCTTTCCACCTTCGAGGTCGACATCGTGGAGTGGGAAGTATCGTGTGAATTCAGCTGAAGTGGCAGCCACGTGGTTGAGACTCTTGGACAAATCGTGTCGCTTGTGGGTTTCTGTAAAATTGTCGTCTAGTCGATTTCTGGCACAAAAATTAACTAAATCGTGATAGCATTGAAAACACTTACTTGGCTCCTTTACTCGAGACCTTGGGAGGCATGGTGTGTATTCCCAAGAAAAACAACAACAGTTTTGAGTAAACAAAGTTGTAGGTAAATATCTATATTATATCGTAGACCTCTAAACTCTTTCTAGATCTGGTCTAAATCCTGTAAATTCTATGTGCTTAAGTTTAAATACTCCAGTTTCATTCTCCAAAGCTCCCCACTGAACCAATCAAAATTCGACACGCTGAATTATCTTTGTCTCTAATTTATAAAAACAACACGTCACTACTCAACTTTGCCCGACCTTCGAAGTCTCCAGACAACTCAGCCTTGAACTTTTGGCCTCAATCTCACGGATTTATTCTGCCTGTTGTCGACCTATTCTCTTCGTGTCACCAGTCACGTACTGTTCTATTAACAGCTTTCCCATGCTTTAGGAAAATTCCATTCTCAACTGACTCCGCTACTGTTATACCATTACTTGATGTCGCTATGCTGCTACAGAACGACCATCATCCAAATAAAAGACGTCGCACAGCGATACACCATGGTCAACATACACTCAACACCAATACCGGCACAACAACAACAATTATATGAGGACCTCTCCCTCCTAGTAACGAGGAAATACACAGGACAGAAGACCATCCTTAGTGGGAGATTTCAACTGCTTCCTGTCAAGGAACGATGTGGAAGGAGACGCATACAGCACACATACTAACCGCCCCAACGCTCTGTACGACATAATAATCGTCTCACGAGTGTGTTCTCACATGCTTTTGAACGTTAAAACCTGCTGTACACCTTATTCCCTTATTGTAATTATTTATTAATGTATATATTATGTTTTACCTTATTGTATGTATTTATTTATGTATATATTATGTTTTACCTTATTGTATGTATTTATTTATGTATATATTATGTTTTACCTTGTTGTTTCTTTCATGTATGTGTCCGTCTATGTATATGCGTGGTATGAAAGTGAGAAAACCCCAAATATAGCTCTCAACTTTTATCTGGAAGTGGATAAATTGTCCCACTAGTTTACAACAAAAAGCGATACTTATAGATTCTCGTGTTTGTGTAAACATCGGTGATTTTAACTGACTTCAATGTGTAAAGCTGTCAACACAATTATCACGCCTGTACGGCTTCCCTTTTGTATGTGATTTTTAGATTTATGTAGCACATTATGTTTTTTTTTTTTAAATAATAATCTTTATTCCATTTTCAAATTCAAAATCATCACAGTACATAAAAATAATTACATTGATATGATTCAATAATGGGAGTGAAAAATGTTACATTATTTTAGATGTAATTAAGAATTCAATAAGATATGACATCACACGACCAAGGATTTCCAGGGACACCAGAGGCGACATGAAGACAAAAGCACCCCGACATCTCAGTTTATTTAAGGAGGGTGTGACGTCTCGTCGGCATCTGTAAAGCAAAATTGACCGATGACTGGCGCCTCCCGCCTGTCACCAACAAATGTAGCAAACAAGAGAAAGGAAAGACTTGAAAGATGTGTCTTTCTAAATGAATATTGGACAATCATTCATTCATTCTCACAAATTAAATTATGTTGTTTTAAAGATGGACATTGATTTTTGATTATAAAACTGTACAAACAGGTTGGCATTAAACGTTTTGAATTGGAAAACGTCAGCATTTCTACAGGTCCACACTAAATTTCTATATTCGGATATTAGAATTAGCGCTTTAGTGTAGGATTCTTGTTTTGTTTTTGACAGTGTGTTGAGCATGATAGATATGTATATATCTACCTTCTATGTGTTTCTAGTGTAAGTTGTAACGCCGTTCTTGATGGTATGATTGTGTTGCATTCGTAGAATATGTGTTCTTCCGTTTCTTGTATGTTTCGTCTGCAAAGTTGGCACTTGGCTGTCTGTCCTGATATGGGAGCTTCCCTTTCTGTTGTGGGTGTCATGCTGTATATGAGTCTGTATGTGACTTACCTTGTTGTGGGTGTCATGCTGTATATGAGTCTGTATGTGACTTACCTTTGGGAACGATGTGTGGATTGTGAAGTTTTGAGAAGGTGCTGGTGTAGTCTGTGAGAAAGTGGCCAGGAAATCTGGCAAGTGTAGCATTACGGTGTCCAGCATGAGAACGGAGATAGAAGCAGCAACGACGGAGATAACAGGGTTGGTTACACAGAATGTGGATCACGCAGTCTTGTGAACCGACTCTCAAAGTATGCAACAGAAGATGGATAGAGAATGTCTGCAGCAGGAGTGGATGCAGCTCCCGGTAGAATCCAATAATGGGAAAATACCATAAAGATAGTTTTCAGACAGATCCGTCACAACTCCTTGTCACTGATATTTTCGTTGATTTGCTATTTGTCTCTTTTGAGAAATGCATATCCTTTGTCTTTTGTACATTCAAGTTGATTGCACGAATTTATATATCTTAAATAATGAGAAAATTTGGCGTTGAAAAATTAATTATTTCAAAACAGAACGTGTCAAATTTGACAATTTTGGAAGAAAAAACAATGATAATTACTAGTTTTATTATATTAAAACATCATTCATGCACAGATTAATTAAGCCACACGTTTGGAGCCTCGATGGCTGAGTGGTTAGTGTGAACATTGCTTGATTAGAAGGATCTAAGTTCGATTTCCAGAAGTGGATATTTTCGGACCGACAAGGCTTCAATCTTCACTCGGTCTCTGTAAATGGGTATCGGATGTTTTTTTTTTTCCCCGGGAAGTATAGACGGCCTAGAGTGATACCGACCACCTCACTAAACAATTTGCGTTGTCATGGAAACATATGGTCACTAACATCATATTCCACACATGCCTAGCAAGGCAGGGAAGTATAGACGGCCTGGAGTGATACCGACCACCTCACTAAACAATTTGCGTTGCCATGGAAACATATGGTCACTAACACCATACTCCACACATGCCTAGCAAGGCAGGGAAGTGAACCGTAACTTTTACTTGTTAGCTACTCTAGAAGCTTCACTTGTGTGTGTGAGAGTGTTTGTGTGTGTGTGTGTGTCTGGTGTCACACATTGAAACCACTCACATAAAATATACATTTTTGACTGGGCAAAATGTTGTAGACTCAGGTCATCTTCACTTATTAATGCTGTAAACGTTTCAATGTTGGAAGTAAAATGCCACTTTAAGATTGAAACAAGCAGCTGTGCCGTAGCTTTGACTTTAGAACGGAATGGCTTCACTACAGTCTGGGCACCTCCATATCTGCTCAGCCAGCAACCAACAAAATGTCCATCTCGATCGTTCATACTTTTCCATAGAACACGCTGAGTTCTTCTCTCAAAATGGTGTGCTACTTGATGCATAGAAAACTGTGTGATATTGAACGCGCTGAACTCTGTACAGAAGGCGTGCAGCTCATAATGGACACACCCGAGTCACTGTAACGTCCGTCACAAGCAGCATACCCCGTACCAAGGCAAGGCCGAGGCCTGTTACCGTTCTACTAAAATCAAGAGCCAGTGGCACTGCAGCACTATCTCATCTCGTGGGCACGCGAAATTCATGTCACGGGCGAGGGAGAGTGGCAGTTTAAAATCGTAACATTAAGAGAGAGAGAGAGAGAGAGAGAGTTTAAATTTCTAGCAGTAATATATAGAGATCGAGATTAAAATGAAGGAGTTAAGAGATTTGAGAAAGTTTATACTTCAAGCATCAAAAGTTAACCATTTAAAAATCCTAGAATGACCAGAGAGACAATTTAAAATACAAGCACGATGTGGAAAGCAGATTATAATATTGGTATGAAAAGAGATACAGTTAAAAATCATACTATTAATAAAGAAACAGTTAGAAATACTAAAAATAAAAATAAAAGCAGCTTAAAATAATGTTATGAAAAGAGAGATAGACAATTACATCTCAAGCATTAAAATAGTGAGAGATAGTCATTCTTGTTTATTTTATTTTTAAACTGAAAATCAAGTTCAGAATAATTGATCAAACTTGTAGAATAAAGTGTAATATGGGGTGTTTATAATGTCGCTATGGAGTGACTTGATCAATATTCTTGAAATAAAATCACCGATTGATGAAATTGACATCACATTCTGCGTCCACAATCCCGTCACAAACATAACACAGTAAGCCGCTATTATATTCACGGTCTCATTGCTGAAGGGAAATGCTGTTATATAGGGTGTCTCTTTAATGACTGTGCATTTTTTGTTGTTGAAATAATTACGCACCTAAATTTTATCTATGTATGACGTAATAGTTCAAGCACCATTTACGTGTTCATTTAAACATCACTGCTACATGATAGATCTGGCTTACAATGGTGTTAACACAACTTTATTGTGTTAATACCAACATTACCCATTATAAGCTCGCCGATAGCAGTCAAGTATATTTGAATAATACCGTTTATTTTACAATTTGTGTGACGTGACGTTTTTTCTTCCGAGTGTATAAATTCACTGCACTGCGACTTTAGAAACACCCTGTACAATGGAAACATGATATTCTTTTAAAATACGTCTTCGGTAATGATAGTAAATATACTGAAGAAGTTATTCAACAATTTGTGTTGAAATGTCCAGACTCACAAGTCTCCCACCGCAATGAGGCTATGACTTTGATTGACAAGTTTCGTGCTACGGAAAGTGTTGTAGGTGCAGGATCCGGAGAGCCTTCAACTTCAGAAGACACAGAACTTGATATGCAGACCAGAATTACAATGAGCCCTAATAAATCTTTAAGGTGGTTGCCTCAACATGCAAAGCTTTCCAATGAATACCGTCCACAAGGTTCTGAAGTGTTAGCTGCACTATCGTCCTTACAGATTAATTGAATCGTCTTAAATACATGCAAGTGATTGTGAATCCAGATTGAACTACTGCATGTGGTTTCAGAACCTTATCTCTGAACAAGATGATAAAGTCCTTGACGTGACATTCTTCACTGATGAGGCACGGTTTCATCTCTCCGGTTGCGTCAACAAGTAAGAACAGCCGTATGTAGAGCAGTAAAAAAAAAACCGCATGAATTACATCAAGCATCGCTTGACGTTCAGAAAGTCGTATGCGGATAATTGGGAAACATTTTTTTCAATGCAAAAATCAAGGCAGAACATGACCGTACTTTAATGCTGGAATCATTCATAGCCCACCTGACAGAGCGGGACATTAAAGAAGCTCGGTTTCGGCAGGATGGGGCAACAGCACGCACAGCCGCAACAACATCACTTACTTATTAGGAAAGCATATTTGCAAATCGCATTATTTCACTTGTAATCTGGCCTGCTCGTTCACCAGACCTAACCCCGCCTAATTATTACAATACCAAACCCCGCCTAATTATTATCTGTGGGGGTGAGCCGAAAAGAAATGTTTATCGAATATTCTGAGGACAGATAATGACCTGAAGGCAGAAATCGTCACACAGAGACAATAAATATCACCGGTCATTGTCCAGCAGGTTTTTGTAGACAAACACCAGACATACCAAGAGTTGTTAACCCCCTACTGCCCATACCAGAACAGACTCCCTTAACAGAGGAATCAGTATTGTCAAAACAAACACGGACAGATGTGAAAGGAATACTTGACAAGGATGAACAGAATAACCTGCAGCGTAAAACAATAACTCTCAGTTTCTTGGATGAAGAATACCCACAAGACCTATGGATTCGTGTGTACACAGATGGGTCAGTACAGATGCAGTAAAGAATGGGTGAGCAGGTGCATACATTGAATACCCAAAAAACAATAGTGATATGGATAAAATAGCAACAGGGAAATATCGTCACAATTACGATGCAGAAATGCAAGCAATAGAGTTGGCAATAGAAAAAACTGATGAACAGTAATCTTAGCCCAGAGCCTGTAGTGTTTCTAGCAGATACAAGAGCAGTACTCCAAGCACTGCAATCCAGAAAGTTGTCACATCTGCAGACCTTATTGTCTGAACTCTACAAACACCACATGATTGCCATGCAGTGGATCCCATATCATAATGGAATACCAGAAACTAGAGAGTAGATCAGCTTTCAAAAGAAGGTGCAACAGGCACACACCCAGATGCGCCGGTGACATACCATCATAAGATACAGATAATCAAATCAATCAGAGGGTGTCCGGTTAGCGCAATCGATAGGCGGTTGGCTTACCACGGCAACAGCCGGGGTTCGTACCCTGGCGAGGACACCTGGGTTTTACTAATTCCCTAAAAATTAGTACCTCTGAAGTCGGAGTAAATCTGCCTGCATGGCGAGGGGCATCCTGTAATGGGATAAAACAGACTTTACACGCAAAATTCAGTCCCACAAAATTGAGTGGGTGGGACTTCGTCAGAGGTCAAAGCTGACGAAAGCGAACGAACGAAACGAAATCAATCAGAAGATCAAATGCTCCAAATCAGGATGCCTTTCATAATATAAATAGATGGGAACAAGTTATCATTATACGCATTAGAACAGGACATAATTGACTCCACAGTCACGTGTCTACAAAATTCAAGATCGGTACCTCAACTACATGTACATGTGGACAGGCGCCCCAGCGCCCCAGACAGAGGAACACATATTTCAAGATTACACTGAATATAGTTAAAAAAAACTGACTGGCGAATAGGGAATAAGGGATTTGTGACCATAAATTTTACAGATCTTCAGCACATGATTTTTAGGGTAATGTGGTCCGTATTACGCCCGTGCCGCTATAGTAGACTGAGGAAAATCCCACATATCCCATAGATACAACACTACAGAGAAAACTATATGCACCACTGCAAGAATAACAAAAGACGGTAACATTTATACAGGAAGCGACATTGCAGATATTGGCAATACTTCAGGCGAACGAAAGATAGATATATAGATCCAGAAGGTTTTCGAAAATAGTAAGAGACAAGACTTAGAATATCTTATGGCTAGTGCTGGATATTTTGAACACATGCTGTAAACACTATTCCATCGCGTGAACAGCTTCTTTACCTAATACAAGCCAGCCAACAGCAGTAGTATCTAGATGAATAACACAAATTTTATTTACAATTTCACGTAATTTGAACAATATGTTCACTGCACCGGACTTAATACAGTCACGTTTTCTTATTTAAGACTCAAGTTGACTTTCTGTGAGCAAAGGAAGATATCTTATAATGTTTGAAAGAAATTATAAATAATTAATATTTGCAACTACACGTTAATGAAAGTTACATTTCTTTTAATTTGTTGCTATAGTAGTTTTAATGTTTAATAGAAATTGTCAAAGACCTTGCACATTTTATGTTAAAATTATTTTCTCAAAAGCAATATGCAAATATTTGATTCTTTTGATAATTTACAATTACAATTTATCGACTTATAAAGAAGTGTTAGTATGTATTTAACTGGAGTTGCTTCCCTTTTATTAAAGCAAGATAGATTTTAATTTCTTAAGCAGATAAGAATATATTAACATTTTCATCAACAATTCAACGGCAGAACACTTTTTTGCGTTTAAGTTTGATATGTTAGAACGAACCATGCCTGTAAATAGTATGCAACATTTAAATATATATTCTTCAACGAATTATTCTATTTCTTAGCTGATAATCAACTGTTTAAAGTTTCTCAACATTTTTATAGATCTCAGGTGCAAACGAAGTTAATTTACAAAAATTAGCTGATGCCGTCTCATCATTTCACTGTAGAGTCTAGAAGAGATATTGTTAGAGAGAGAGGTATCAATAACACAAGGAAAATAATATGCAGTTGAAATTTCAAAATTCTAGTAGAAAAAGGGAGAGGAGTTGGAGATAGACAATTGCACATAATTCATGTCACTGGAGAGGGAGAGTGGCAGTTTAAAAGTCTAACATTAAGAGAGAGAGAGAAAGAGCGAAAAAAAGAGATGCAGTTATATATATTAAACATTTAGATATAGATTGAAGAATGAGAGGGAATCAGTTTAAATTTCTAGCAGTAATAGATATAGAGTAAAATAAAGGAGTTACGAGAATTTATTTTTCTAGCATCAAAAGTAAACTTTTGAAAATCCTAGAATGACCAGAGAGACAATTTAAAATACTAGCATGAAGATAAAAGCAGTTTAAAATCTTAGTATGAAAAGAGATACAGTTATAAAAGTCTACTGTTAAGACTGAAACAGTTAATAATGCTAATATGAAAATGAAAGCACCTTAAAATCCTGTTATGAAAATAGAGATAGACAATTACATCTCAAATGAATAAGATAGCAACAGGGAAATATTGTCACAATTACAGAAATGCAAGCAATAAAGTTGGCAAATGAAAAACTGCTGAACAGTATCTTAGCCCACAGCCTGTAGAGTTTTTGACAGATGCAAGATCAGTGCTCCAGGCACTGCAATCCAGAAAGTTTCTACATCTGCAAACTTTATTGACTGAACTCTACAAACACCACAGGGTTGCCCTGCAGTGGATCCCATCTCACTATGGAATACCAGGAAACTAGAGAGCAGATCAGCTTTCAAAAGAAGGTGCAACAGGCACACAACCAGATGCGCCGGTTACATTTGGTTATTTGCGGTTCATCATCATTGCACTCCGATTATGTCCATAGGTGCTCAGATACCCTCCTCAGCAATTCCCTCAGTGTCCAGCGACTGACTAACGACTCCAGTTCCATGTTGTTTGATAAGTCTTCTTACACGCCCACTAAGTTTCTCATTTCTGGCTGTGCCCATCTTAACTCCCATCTCTTTCATCCGAAGAAGTGACGTGGATATGTGTTTGTCGAAATCATGTGCTCTTCCCACATCTCGGAGGGCATTGATGATGTCCTCCCGATCCATTGGTTGCCCGTCCTCAACGACAGCGCAGCTAGCCAACCTGTCCGCTCTTTTATTTCGCCGTACTCCCGCATGTCCAGGGACATAGACAAAGGTGACCTTACGTATTTTGGATTTCTGCAATGACTCTACCCATTGCATGCGCACAGAGCCCGCCTCCACTTTTTTTATCATGCTCATCGAATCGCTCAGTATACATGCGTGGGTGTAGTCTTGTGACTCTAACCATTTGAATGCCTTGGTCACTGCCATCGCCTCCATTGTCATGCTACTCGTGGTCATGACGTAAGCACCACTGTCTTCCTTGACTATTCTGCCTGCCGAAAGTGCTGTAAATGCCCACGCACTTCTTTGGTGTCGTCTTACAGATCCGTCTGTATATATGACTGTATCTTTCTCATCGTTGTTACATACCATCATAAGATACCGATAATCAAATCAATCAGAAGATCAAATGCTCCAAATCAGGATGCCTTTCATAATATGAATAGATGGGAACAAGTTATCATTATAAGCATTAGAACAGGACATAATTGACTCCACAGTAACGTGTCTACAAAATTCAAGATCGGCACCTCAACTACATGTTCATGTGGACAGGCGCCCCAGACAGAGGAACACATATTACAAGATTACACTGAATATAGTAAAAAAAAAAAGTGAGCCCGTCACGCCAAGTGGCGAATAGGGAATAAGGGATTTGTGACCATAAATTTTACAGACCTTCAGCACATGATTTTTAGGGTAATGTGGTCCGTATTACGCCCGTGCCGCTACTCAATATAGTAGACTGATGAAAATCCCATATATCCCATAGATACTACACTACAGACAAAACTATATGGACCACTGCAAGAATAACAAAAGACTGTAACATTTATACAGGAAACGACATTGCAGATATAGACAACACTTCAGGCGAACGAAAGATAGATATATAGATCCAGAAGATTTTCGAAAATAGTAAGAGATAAGACTTAGAATATCTTGAGGCCTGTGCTGGATATTTTGAACACATGCTGTAAACACAACTCCATCGCGTGAACAGCTTCTTTACCTAATACAAGCCAGCCAACAGCAGTAGTATCTAGATGAATAACACACATTTTATTTACAATTTCACGTAATTTCAACAATATGTTCACTGCACCGGACTTAATACAGCCACGTTTTCTTATTTAAGACTCAAGTTGACATTTCTGTGAGCAAAGAAAGATAACTTATAACTTTTGAAAGAAATTATAAATAATTAATATTTGCAACTACACGTTAAGGAAAGATACATTTGTTTTAATTTTTTACGTTAGGAGTTTTACATTTTTATAGAAATATTTAATAATCTTGCATATTTTATGTGAAAATTATTTTCTAGAGAACAATTTGCAAATGAATAAAACTTTCGACAATTTACAATTACAATTTATCGACTTATAAAGAAGTGTTAGTTATTAATTTAACAGGAGTTGCTTCCCTTCAATAATGCAAGCTAACTTTTAATTTCTAAAGCATATACGTTTATATTAACATTTTCATCAACAATTCAACGGCAGAACATTTTTTTGCATTTAAGTGTGATATGTTAGAACGAACCATGCCTGTAAATATTATGCAACATTTAAATATATATTCTTCAAAGAATTATTATATTTCTTAGCTGATAATCAACTGTTTAAAGTTTCTCAACATTTTTATAGATGACGGGTGCAAAAGGATTTAATTTACAAAAAAATTAACTAATGCCGTCTCATCATTTCATTGTAGAGTCGAGAAGAGGTATCAATACACAAGGAAAATACTATGAAGATAAAATTTCAAAATTCTAGTACAAAAAGTGAGCGGAGTTGGAGATAGACAATTGCACATAATTCATGTCACTGAGAGAGGGAGAGAGAATATAAGGAAAATGCATTTCCTTTATTTGATTATAATTTCTGGAATTTTGCCATATCATCATCATCAAGTACCGGGCCTACTGGCGTAGGTGATCGTGTCTCTCCACAACTTTCGATCTCGACAGTTCTTTATCGTTTTTGTTGTTGACCTTCTGCCTAGCCATTCTCTTAAGCTGTTTGGTATCTTTTCTCTTTGTTTCCCTCTATAACTTCGTCCCTCAATTTTTCCAGTTGTTACAATATATTCCAGTTGTTCTCTTCTCATTATATGGCCAAAAAATGATGATTGTTTCTTCCTAGTATTGGAAATTGGAATAGCTCCCTTTTTGGTTTGGCCTCTTTCAGAACATTTTCATTTCTCATCTTAGCTGTCCATGGTATTCTCAACATTCTTCTGTAAAACCACATTTCTACAGCCTCCAGCGATTTTCTTGTTTGTTGTTCTATTGTCCACGATTCACATCCGTATGTTAAGACTGGCACTACATATTATTTGAGAACTCTTTTTCTTGTTTCTATTGTCAAAAATGGATTGCATAATATCTTCCTCATTTTCTGGAAAGCTACTTTTGCATGAGCCATTCTGCATCTCACCTCATTTGTACATCTTCATTTGAGGTTAATAAAGTTCCCAAATATTTAAATTCATTTACCTGTTTTAATATTGTTCCACTTGTCTTTATTTCGCACTGATGTGATGTCTTTTTCTTTGTTGTTACCATTACTTCTGTCATTTTGCTATTAAGGCTGAGTCCTTTATTTTTGCTTTCTTTTACTATAATGTCCACCATTTCTTGTAACTCATTTTCACTTTTAGCGATTACGACTGTATCATCAGCATGCCTTAGATTATTTATATTATGACCTTCAATTGTTACTCCAGGCATGCCCCTTATGGATCTTAAAATAATCTCAATATAAATATTAAACAAATCTGGTGACAACACACAACCTTGTCTAACACCCTGTTTTATTTGTTGAAACATTCCCAATTGGTTTCCAGTTCTTCTGGCCGCTGTTTGTTGCCAGTACATGTTCTTTATTATTCTTCGATCTTTGCTGTCTACGTTTATGCTTTCAAAAATTCCATATAGGCAACTTTAAAATAATACAAACCATTTATGAAACTTTATATTTACAAATTAATATGTAAAATTAAGATGGTTGATAGAAATTACGTAGTAGAATTTTCCTCCCTGGAAGTTAAATTAGATAACTTGAAGTGCTTGAAAGAGATTTTTGAAATAATTTAATATTTGACCACAAATGTAAGGAAAAGGCAATTCTTTTTTTTCCTATTTGCTATAATTATGCGATATATAACCCTTTAAAATAATGCTTAGCATTAATACAATTTTATATTTTTAAAATAATATGCAAAATTGGACCGTTGATAGAAATTGCGTTGTGAAATATTACATAATGTTAGTTGATAATATGCCATGATTTCTGTGTAAAATAAAAAAGCAGAAAATTTAAATTTGCTCAAGCTTATATATACTTTGTATTTTAACACTCAAAATGTCCGGACGAGGAAAAGGAGAAAAAGTCAAATTATAAAGATGTCCTGAGAGCCAAGTGAACTGAAACAATGAATTAAAACACGATGCTCCTCAAAACAGAGAAATCGAAGAGATGGATTAGAGATCATATATAACTTCAGACAAGAACACATACATTCTCACAGAAGACAAGCCATGCCAAAGAAGACGCTAAAGGAAGTAGAGAAAGAGAGCCAAACTACTCAAGCTGTCCAGAACAATTCAGAAGCAAGAATGAAAACAGAGAAGGTCCAGATGCCTTCCATGTCGCCAGCTAAGTGGGAACTCTCAGAAGCAAGAATGAGAACAGAGAAGGTCCAGATGCCTCCCAAGCCGCCGGCTAAGCTGGAACTCTCAGAAGTAAGAATGAGAACAGAGCAGGTCCAGATGCCTCCCATGCCGCCAGCTAAATGGGAACTCTCAGAAGTAAGAATGAGAACAGAGCAGGTCCAGATGCCTCCCAACCCGCCAGCTAAGAGAGAACTCTCAGAAGTAGAATGAGAACAGAGCAGGTCCAGATGCCTCCCATGCCGCCAGCTAAATGGGAACTCTCAGAAGTAAGAATGAGAACAGAGCAGGTCCAGATGCCTCCCAACCCGCCAGCTAAGAGAGAACTCTCAGAAGTAAGAATGAGAACAGAGCAGGTCCAGATGCCTCCCAACCCGCCAGCTAAGAGGGAACTATCAGAAGTAAGAATGAGAACAGAGCAGGTCCAGATGCCTCACAAGCCGCCAGCTAAGTGGGAACTCTCAGAAGTAAAAATGAGAACAGAGTAGGTCCAGATGCCTCCCAAGCCGCCAGCTACGTGGGAACTCTCAGAAGTAAGAATGAGAACAGAGCAGGTCCAGATGCCTCCCATGCCACCATCTAGGCTGGAACTCTCAGAAGCAAGAATGAGAACAGAGCAGGTCTAGATGCCTCCCAAGCCGCCAGCTAAGCTGGAACTCTCAGAAGCAAGAATGAGAACAGAGCAGGTCCAGATGCCTCCCATGCCGCCAGCTAATTGGGAACTCTCAGAAGTAAGAATGAGAACAGAGCAGGTCCAGATGCCTCCCAAGCCGCAAGCTAAGTGGGAACTCTCAGAAGCAAGAATGAGAACAGAGCAGGTCCAGATGCCTCCCAAGCCGCGAGCTACACCGTGACTCTGAGAAGCAAGAATGAAAACAGAGCAGGTCCAGATGCCTCCCAAGCCGCAAGCTAAGCCAGAACTCTCAGAAGCAAGAATGAGAACAGAGCAGGTCCTGATGCCTCCCAAGGCGCCAGCTAAGTGGGAACTCTCAGAAGCAAGAATGAGAACAGAGCAGGTCCAGATGCCTCCCAAGCCGTCAGCTAAGTGGGAACTCTCAGAAGCAAGAATGAGAACAGAGTAGGTCCAGATGCCTCCCAAGTCGCCAGCTAAGCTGGAACTCTCAGAAGCAAGATTGAGAACAGAGCAGATCCACATCCCTTCCAAGCTGCCAGCTAAGTCGGAACTCTCAGAAGCAAGAATGAGAACAGAGCATGTCCAGATGCCTCCCAAGCCGCCAGCTAAGATGGAACTCTCAGAAGCAAGAATGGGAACAGAGCAGATGCAGATGCCTCCCAAGCCACCAGCTAAGCTGGAACTCTCAGAAGCAAGAATGAGAACAGAGCAGATCCTGATGCCTCCCATGCCACCAGCTAAGTGGGAACTCTCATAAGCAAGAATGAAAACAGAGCAGGTCCAGATGCCTCCCAAGCCGCCAGCTAAGCTGGAACTCTCAGAAGCAAGAATGAGAACAGAGCAGGTCCAGTTGCCTCCCAAGCCGCCAGCTAAGCCAGAACTCTCAGAAGCAAGAATGAGAACAGAGCAGGTCCAGATGCCTCCCAAGCCGCCAGCTAAGAGAGAACTCTCAGAAGTAAGAATGAGAACAGAGCAGGTCCAGATGCCTCACAAGCCGCCAGCTAAGTGGGAACTCTCAGAAGCAAGAATGAGAACAGAGCATGTCCAGATGCCTCCCAAGCCGCCAGCTACGCCAGAACTCTCAGAAGCAAGAATGAGAACAGAGCAGGTCCAGATGCCTCCCAAGCCGCCAGCTAAGTGGGAACTCTCAGAAGCAAGAATGAGAACAGAGCATGCCTCCAACCTCCCAAGCCGCAGAGCTACCAGCTGGAACTCTCAGAAGCAAGACTGAGAACAGAGCAGATCCACATCCCTTCCAAGCCGCCAGCTAAGTCGGAACTCTCAGAAGCAAGAATGAGAACAGAGCAGGTCCAGATGCCTCCCAAGCCGCCAGCTAAGATGGAACTCTCAGAAGCAAGAATGTGAACAGAGCAGATGCAGATGCCTCCCAAGCCACCAGCTTAGCTGGAACTCTCAGAAGCAAGAATGAGAACAGAGCAGAGCCTGATGCCTCCCATGCCACCAGCTAAGTGGGAACTCTCATAAGCAAGAATGAAAACAGAGCAGGTCCAGATGCCTCCCAAGCCGCCAGCTAAGCTGGAACTCTCAGAAGCAAGAATGAGAACAGAGCAGGTCCAGTTGCCTCTCAAGCCGCCAGCTAAGCCAGAACTCTCAGAAGCAAGAATGAGAACAGAGCAGGTCCTGATGCCTCCCAAGCCGCCAGCTAAGTGGGAACTCTCAGAAGCAAGAATGAGAACAGAGCAGGTCCAGATGCCTCCCAAGCCGCCAGCTAAGTGGGAACTCTAAGAAGCAATAATGAGAACAGAGCAGGTCCAGTTGCCTCCCAAGCCGCCAGCTAAGCTGGAACTCTCAGAAGCAAGAATGAGAACAGAGCAGGTCCTGATGCCTCCCAAGCCGCCAGCTAAGTGGGAACTCTCAGAAGCAAGAATGAGAACAGAGCAGGTCCAGATGCCTCCCAAGCCGCCAGCTAAGTGGGAACTCTCAGAAGCAAGAATGAGAACAGAGCAGGTCCTGATGCCTCCCAAGCCGCCAGCTAAGTGGGAACTCCAGAAGCAAGAATGAGAACAGAGCAGGTCCAGATGCCTCCCAAGCCGCCAGCTAAGTGGGAACTCTCAGAAGTAAGAATGAGAACAGAGCAGGTCCAGTTGCCTCTCAAGCCTCCAGCTAAGCCAGAACTCTCAGAAGCAAGAATGAGAACAGAGCAGGTCCTGATGCCTCCCAAGCCGCCAGCTAAGTGGGAACTCTCAGAAGCAAGAATGAGAACAGAGCAGGTCCAGATGCCTCCCAAGCCACCAGCTAAGCCGGAACTCCAAACCTACGAGATCGACTTAGAAAGCAAGCACGAGAAAGGCACATTGATGTCCACTATCGACGGCCCAGACGTCTCAAAAATTACCGCTTCCATGATGACGAGCATACTCATAGGCCCCGCCGGAGTTATGCTCAACGGAATAAACTCCATGTACCGTTTTAGCCACACAAGGAAGTGGTTCTTCACACTAAAACCTGTCGCACATGAACAACAGTACCAAGTGCTTGAAAACAAAACGATCAAACTGAAAGAACCAAATGTCACAATCGTCATAAGTCACCAAGAGAAAGAACAGTCAAGAGGGTGCATCCAATGGATGCCGCCAACTATAAAATGCAAACAAGTCCAAGAAATTGTATCACAAATGACCGGGGACAAAGAGGCCCAGGTGAAAAAAGACACTTACCAAGCGGACAAGTGGATTTTCTGGTACAAGCCAGTTTCGGATGCCCAGATACCACATCACATAAAACTAAGAATTAAAAGAGAGATTACCGAAACGATTAAGATCTTCGTTACCCTTCCAGGCAGGAGAACACGATGTTCTCACTGTGGACTCGACACACACTGGGAAAACCGGTGCCCCAAGAGACCAGGCCTGAGATTGCAGACGACAGTCGATGAACCAATCATTACTAAACCGGTCCAGACCATCGATCCAAATACAACTACTGTAGCACCAGCAGTCCACAGCCCCACCAACTACAAAGAAGAAACGTAACTCTAAACAATAGAAAACAGAACAAACAACAAAGGAGCACACGCAGCAGCAGACTTCCAGAACAAAAGCCCAGACGCCCACAGAAACAGATTCAGAAGAACTTACACAAGACTACTATACGGAGTGGAACGACTGGGCTGTGGAGGTAGACGAACATGACCATCCAGCCCACTTCAGCGACTCCGACTGCCAGTACGACCTAGATTATCATTGACCTTATTATCATGCCCTTCTGAGGGCAACAAAGACAAAATGTTTTCTAAAATGTTTTCCATGTATACAATAAATACAATTTGGTAAATAAAAGTCCCCAAATAAAAAAATGTATACTCCTACTACTACTACTACTACTACACTCACGACTACTACACTCACTTCTACTACACTTAATACTACTTCTAAAATATATATATATATTAATATTTTCTTTTCAACAATTCAACGGTAGAACATGTTTATGCATTTAAATTGGTTGTTTTAGAACGAGGGGAGCCTTTAAATATTATGCAACATTTGTACATGTTTCTACAAAGGTTATAATGTGTCTTCTTTCTTGAGAGATTCCAAAAAAATGCATGCCGAGTAATATTCCCAAATGGCTTCCGCAGTATCAGTGGATGCATAATATTATGTGTATGTTCTCTTGATGATAGTTTGTGAGAGAATGACATTTGTCCGTATTTTGATGTTGCTCAGAAGCTTGTCAGAACATTAGCTGTACTTTAGTTCAAGGTCTGGCTCGGTTCATAAACGAAGTCTGCATAAGATATTAACTTTCTCACCTGGAGAGCTGAAAAAGGAAATTTAAATAAATAAAAAGAGAAATGGTCACGGTTGTGTGGTCACCTATAAGAAAAACATGATATTAATCTTCGTAATTTGTTCTATGTATTTCAGTGAGACAAGGATGTCTGCTAACCCGGTACTGTGTATACTGGAAATAGAACCACTCTTAGAAAAAAATTAGTAAAGACGCAGCCATAAGGGGCACTTTCATTCAAATCAGAGGAGAACAAAAGCTGCCCATCTATGTGGAGGACACCATTTTCTTGCCGCCAAGTGAAACATCCACTCAGAACATATTAGAGACATTCAAAGATTTCATTCTTGGATGTGGAGCCAAACTGAACGTCCAAAAAAAAAAAAACCATAATTGTGATCGGCAAATGGACAAACAAGGCAGGCTTCCCCTTCGGTTTAACATCAAAACATAACATTAACATATAACGTCAACACATAACATTAACATATAACATTCACATATAACATCAAAACATAACATTAACATATAACATCAAAACATAACATGAACATATAACATCAACACATAACATTAACATATAACATCAACATATAACATTAACATATAACATTAACATATAACATTAACATATAACATCAAAACATAACATTAACATATAACATCAAAACATAACATTAACATATAACTTCAACACATAACATTAACATATAACATCAATACATAACATTAACATATAACATCAACACATAACATTAACATATAGCATCAACACATAACATTAACATATAACATCAAAACATAACACCAACACATAACATTAACATATAACATCTAACTCTATGGCACACACTTCAGTGGCTCTCAACGAGAGTACATAAAACTACATGGATGAACATCGTATCCCAGATAATAGATATGCTACACAGATACAAGTTCAAGAAGACCAGTATATCTGGAAGTAGCAACGTATTGAGTTATTTGCGGGTCATCATCATTGCACTCCAAGCATGTCCATATATGCTCAGATTCACTCATCATCAAAGCCCAGCAGTGTCCAAAGACTGACGATTCCAGTTCTGTCTTTTGATACGCCCACTAAGTTTCTCGTTTCTGGCTGTTCCCATCTTAACTCCCATCTATTTCATCCCAAGGAGTGATATGGACTCTAGGTTGTCGAAGTGAAGTGCCCTTCCCACATCTCGGATGACATTGATGCTGTCCGCCCGACAGCCTGATTGACCGTCTTCAATGACAGCGCTTCTAGCCAACCTGGCCACTTTTTCATTATCCCCTTACTCCCGCATGTTCAGGGACGTAGACAATTGTGACCTGATGTATGCCGTAATTTCACAAATACTTTCACTGCACAGCGACTTTTTATAGTCTTGTTTCCATATTCAGGCAGAATTTGCCTCCCTGTAAATAATGGTAGATAACTTAAAGTGCTTGAAAGAGATTTTAAAAATAATTTAATATTTACCACAATTTAAAGAAAAATGCATTTCCTTCATTGGTTTCTAATTTCTGAAAATTTTGCCATATAAGAAACATTAAAAACTGCAAACTGTTTATGAATATTTATATTTGCAAATTAATATGCAAAACGTAGACGGTTGATGGTATATACATTACAGAATTTCTCTCCTTGTAACTTAAGGTAAATAACTTAAAGTGTTTGAAAGAGTTTTATTTGAATCGCTTAATATTTACATAAATTTAAAGAGAATGCAATTTCTTTTATTTGATTCTAATTTATTAAAATGTTCACATATAAAACCCTTAAAAAAGAGCAAACCTTTTATGAAGCTTTATATTTGCAACTTAATATGCACAATTTATACGGTTGATGGTAAATACATTGCAGAATTTTCCTCCCTCTAACTAATGGTAGATAACTTAAAGTACTTGAAAGAGATTTTTTAAATAGAGTAATATTTACAATAAATTTACAGAAAATGCAATTCCTTTATTTAATTCTAATTTAGGAAATTTTCCCGCATATAACATTAAAAAAAATTTGCAAACTATTTATCAAACTTTATATTTGCAAATTAATATGCACAATTTGGACGGTTGAAGAAATTACGTTACATAATTTCCCTCCCTGCAATTCGAGGTAGATAACTTGAACTGTTTTAAAGGGAGTTTTTAAATATAATTGAATACTACCACATATTTAAAGAAAATAAATTTTCTTTATTTCTTTATAATTGTTAGAATATTCTTATATAGGAAAATTTAAAATTCTGCAAACTTTTTATGAAAATTTATATTTGCAAATTAATATGCAAAATCTAAACGGTTTATCGAAATTACGTTACAGATTTTTCCACCCTTAGATTCTAGGTAGATAACTTACAATAGTTGAAAGAGATTTTTTAAAAATAATTAATACTTTACCATAAATTTAAGGAAAATGAAATTCTTTTATTTGATTCTATTAGCTATAATTGTGCGATATATTATTCTTTAAAATAACGCCTAGCATTATTAAAATTTTATATTTTAAAGATAATATGCAAAAATTAGACCATTGATAGAAATTACGTTGTGAAATATTACATAATGTTAGTTGATAATTTGCCATGTTTTCTGTGTAAAATAAAAAAGCAGATAATTTAAATTTGCTCAAGCTTAAATATACTTTGTATTTTAACACTCAAAATGTCCTGACGAGAAAAAGGAAACTTTTGAAAATCCTAGAATGACCAGAGAGACAATTTAAAATACTAGCATGAATATAAAAGCAGTTTAAAATTTTAGTATGAAAAGAGATACAGTTATAAAAGTCTACTGTTAAGACAGAAACAGTTAATAATGCTAATATGAAAATGAAAGCAGCTTAAAATTCTGTTATGAAAATAGAGATAGACAATTACATCTCAAATGAATAAGATAGCAACAGGGAAATATTGTCACAATTACAGAAATGCAAGCAATAAAGTTGGCAATAGAAAAACTGCTGAACCGTATCTTAGCCCACAGCCTGTAGAGTTTTTGACAGATGCAAGATCAGTACTCCAGGCACTGCAATCAAGAAAGTTTCTACATCTGCAAACTTTATTGACAGAACTCTACAAACACCACAGGATTGCCCTGCAGTGGATCCCATTTCACTATGGAATACCAGAAACTAGAGAGCAGATCAGCTTTCAAAAGAAGGTGCAACAGGTACACAACCAGATGCGCCGGTTACATACCATCATAAGATACAGATAATCAAATCAATCAGAAGATAGTGGCATGGACAGGGTGTCAGTGTCTACATAACACATGACAGTCTACATAATCTTGTCAAGCTGCCGTAGATAGTGACATGGACAGGGTGTCGGTGTCTAAATAACACATGACAGTCTACAACATCTTGTCAAGCTACCGTAGATAGTGACTTGGACAGGGTGTCAGTGTCTACATAACACATGACAGTCTACATAATCTTGTCAAGCTGCCGTAGATAGTGACTTAGACAGGGTGTCAGTGTCTACAGAACCCATGACAGTCTACAACATCTTGTCAAGCTGCCGTAGATAGTGACATGGACAGGGCGTCGGTGTCTAGACAACCTACGACAGTCTACAACATCTTGTC
This sequence comes from Megaustenia siamemsis, assembly GCA_032433765.1. NCBI lineage: Eukaryota > Metazoa > Mollusca > Gastropoda > Stylommatophora > Ariophantidae > Megaustenia > Megaustenia siamemsis. The sequence continues at coordinate 57,991,503 of JAVIAB010000126.1, forward strand.
AAGCTGCCGTAGATAGTGACATGGACAGGGTGTCAATGTCTAGACAACCCACGACAGTCTACAACGTCTTGTAAAACTGCCGTAGATAATGGCATGGACATGGTGTCAGTGCCTACATAACACATGATAGTCTACAACATCTTGTCAAGCTGCCGTAGATAGTGACACGGACAGGGTGTCAGTGTCTACATAACACATGACAGTCTACATAATCTTGTCAAGCTGCCGTAGATAGTGACATGGACATGGTGTCAGTGTCTGCATAACACATGACAGTCTACAACATCTTGTCAAGCTGCCGCAGATAGTGACACGGACAGGGTGTCAGTGTCTACATAACACATGACAGTCTACAACATCTTGTCAAGCTACAGCAGATAGTGACATGGACAGGGTGTCAGTGTCTACATAACACATGACAGTTTACAACATCTTGTTCAACTCCAGCAGGACATGGTGTCAGTGTCTACATAACACATGACAGTTTACAACATCTTGTTCAGCTCCAGCAGGACATGGTGTCAGTGTCTACATAACACATGACAGTTTACAACATCTTGTTCAGCTCCAGCAGGACATGGTGTCAGTGTCTACATAACACATGACAGTTTACAACATCTTGTTCAGCTCCAGCAGGACATGGTGTCAGTGTCTACATAACACATGACAGTCTTCAAAGTCTTCAACCCATGTTCGACCATACGCCGTGACAATAGACCTCAAGGAAAGTCACTCTCAGCAACTTGTCGGGCCTGGACGATGACGACCCCAAATCCGAAAGTTTTCTTCCACATTGCAATTGGAAGCACAGTAAGTTTATTTTGTCTCATATCGACATGGAAAGAAGTTCATGGTAAACCCAGGAATTTCCATCTTGTCACTTTACTAAATTTATATTCAAGGTTCAAACTGTAGGTGTAGGCTCCCGGTCAAGTGATGATGATAGGCTCCACAAGGTCTGCTGAAGATGCCCCAGCCCCCAGCCAGATGCCGAAGGGTCCTCAAGTACAGTACATTTAATAATACACTGTACCAGTAGGGTTCAAGTCTGAGAAGATGGGTCCAACGATTTAGTACCGTATGGGCCCAGCAGCAGTCCAGAGGATAATAGACAAGCGGCTGTAGAAATGTGGTTTTACAGAAGACAAGAATGTTGACGTTGACGGTTGAGAATACCACGGACAGGTACTTTGATTTTGATAAAAATTTCAAAATAGATAGTCTGTTGTGATTTAAAACAAGCTAGATAGATAGCCCTTGATGTAAGCTAAACAATGATACCTTAATTATGGTTGTACGACAATTAGAAAAAAAGTTATTAATTTTGTAATGAATTAATTTTGACTTAAATTGAATAAGAGGAACATAAAGGAAAATATCATTGGATAGTTGTCCATGCCTTGAAAATTGAGAGTTGGCCAATTCTGATGGCACAATGGTTTTTAAAGGCGATAGTCCCTGCCTTTAATAATTTATTTAGACATAACAGCATTTTCAGATCACTTTCATATTTTGCACACTTATATTTAAATGGTAAATGCATTTTTAAAATCCATTATTGTTTTTTCAAACTACATGTATTTAATTAATTAAGAAATATTTTTTAAAAGAAGATGCTGTTATTTCGACATGACAGCTAAATCAAGCAGTTTTCAAATGTGTGCATGCTTATGTTTAAATGGATACTGAATTTAAAAATCTGGTTTTTGTCATTACCCCGCATTACTCTTATTGTTTAAATATGGAAAAAAAGCATTAAAATATATAAATAACACATTCAAACACGAATATCTTGAAAATGGCTACGAGTATTCGAATAATTCTTTCACCCTCAGTAGGGTATTTTCTAACCTTTCACCGGACATATATAAATAGTAACACAAGTCATGTGACATCTCCGGGAAAATGCGTTAAAGTGTGTGCCCCTTTAACCAATTTCGGCCAAATTTTGAAAATGGCGGTGATATAGAAACAAATCGGATTTGGCTTTTCACAGCTCACAGAAGTTACCAGATTACATTTATCAAGTTCCCTACAGGTAAGAAGAGTAATCGTAATGAAAACGTTCTGAAAGAGGCCAAAGCAAATTCAAAAAGAGAAATAATTTCCAATATTAATATTAGAAGAATCAATGATACAATCATCATTATTTGGCCATGTAATGAGAAGGGAATAGCTAGAATATATTATTGTGACAACTGGGAAAATTGAGGGACGAAGAGATAGACTAGAGAGAAGCAGCAACAGAAATGATAATGATGTCGAGATTGCAAGTTGTGGAGAGACATGATCACCTCCTACGCCAGCAGGCAGACATGATATGGTTTTGGTTATGGAAGGTCTCTGTATCACTGCAAACGAATTAAAATCCGTAATTGCTCAACCGCCCGTGCCAGTGGAATCATCTAAATTAATATCTCATCTCCTAAACAAAGAAAAAGTAGCTACAGTCTACAGTCCCCATCATAGCAGTCTCAGTCCACGTCAAAAGACATAACACATAATAGTCTGGTGTTATGGGCTCGCGAGGAAAGTATGTCAGCGGATGGTTCCAGGATGCAAGATGCCATAGGCGAACTTGAAAAATGGACGAACACCTGGTTCTTACCAATTAACGAAAAAAAAAACTTTATATACAACTTTCAGCCTATGAAGAAACATACTCTCTGCAAACTTGAAGATAAAAGACCACACACTCCCTATTGATCAAAGCCCATATAAAAAACCATACACTCCCTAATGATCAAAACCCATATAAAAGACCATACACTCCCTATTGATCAAAACCCATATAAAAGACCATACACTCCCTATTGATCAAAACCCATATAAAAGACCATACACTCCCTATTGATCAAAACCCATATAAAAGACCATACACCCCCTTTTGATCAAAACCCAACATATCTTGGCGTCACCATGAATTGCAGAATGACTTGGAAAAATCAGATAAGCAGAGCAAGAAAAAAGCCAAAAACCGAAGTAATATTATGAAGAAATTGGCAGGAACGGACTGGGGAGCAGATAGCAATATCTTGAAAAGACTATACGTAGGAAGGGTCAGACCAGTCCTAAAGTATGGAGTCACAGCCTGGGCTATGGCTTCCAAATCACACCTTAGCCAAATTAACAGAACATAGAGCCAAGCTGCCTGTATCATCATGGGTGCTATGAAATCTACGCCTATCAAAACTCTAGAAACAGTAACAGGTTTACAACCCTTAGATGACAGACGGGTCACTAAAGTATTGCAACAAGCGGAGAAATATAGAAGGCTCCTTAGCCACCCCATGCATCAAAGAATTACTGGTCTAGGAATTGTACGACTAAAGAGGAGCAACTTCGCTACAATCGCCAATGAACTAACTACTGATACTGGAGACCCGGTACTTTCCCAAACAATACCGAAACCCTTGGGCCCATCTGATATGTCTCCTCATGGAAAACATAAAGTACCAGAACTTAAGGAAAATATAACAGGAATCATTAAAAAAGGCACCCTATCAGACACAGAAAGAAAACACGTAGCAGAAAAACACATACACGATGTTACCCATAGGACTCTTGGTCCCACATATACACAGATGGCTCTGCTACAAATGCCACCAGAAACAGAGGGGGTGGTGAGTTCTTGACGCTGAATAACCAGGATGAGATCACCAAGTTATTAGCTACTGGGAAATTCTCAAACAACTTTAAAGCAGAAACTGAGGCCATCAGAGATGCTGCAACACTGGCTACTCAACTAAAAAATAACATGCACAATAAATTGGTGATTCTGACTGATGCTCTGTCAGTACTATCAGCTCTAAAAAGCCCCAAGAACAATGAACTAGAGAACTTAAGAACAACCCTGGACCAACTATGCAATAACTTCCAGAGAGTAGTCATTCAGTGGATACCATCACACTGTAATATACATGGGAACGAATGCGCAGATAAATTAGCTAAAGAGGGAGGGAGATTACCACAAGAGAACCATTCACTCAGTATTGGTGAAGCCAAATCCATCTTCAAAGGCCAGTACCATGAAAAATGGAAATGAGAACACCCAAATCATAACGAGAGGGATGGATACCATCAACTATCTAGGAGGGATCAAGTCATCTAATTCGCCTATGCACTGGCCACACTAGAATGAGGAATCACATGTTCACCATATTCAAAATAGGTACAACCCGCCTATGCCACTATACACTGGACAATATGACAACAAAACATGTTCTACAGGATTGCCCCCAGCACACAGACCTGAGAAGAGCAATGTGGTCCACACCCACCTCCCTGGAAGAAAAACTATATGGGGCAATCAAATCACTCAAACAGACAGCTGACTTCATGATAGAGTCTGGAATCCTACTCTGATTGAGTCTTGATCACAGAGAGAGAGAAAAGACATAATACAAAACCGCACAGAAAGTGAATACAGCCATCTGTTCCCCTTCATACAATATCATCATTTATCATAAGCAATCGGAATGTCGAAACACGATCAAAACTGATGAAATGCACAAAAAGGCATGGTAATTGATGATGATGAGCAGTCCAGATGTGGTCCAGTATGTAACTTTTATGGACTTATAACTTTGGTAAAAAGGTTAAAAAATACAAATAAAATTATTGAATATCAAGATAGTCCTTGAGGAGAGCAACAATAAAAGATACCTCATTCAGTCATTCACATGCACATCAATTAATGATAATAAAGGTTATTAAATTTTAAGTGTCATTCTTTCATTTTGACTTTCCAACCATGGATGACAGGATCAAGATCTGGAGGGCACAAGCATACTTGATGATTAGTGCAGATAAAGAGCATGTATTGCATCATGAGCACGAAACAGGGAAGGGTGTCAGGCTAAAAAGAGGCAAATCATGGGTGGGCCGAGCAGAAGATGTCATTAAACAGGTCTGTGGGCTTACCAATATCAACACTGGTGAGGAGTGGATACCGGTGCCTACATCATTCAAGGAGACATTTTCGTGTATTGTCACACTCGACAGGAAATGTAGGGAACAGAACTCAGTCGTGGTCAATGCGGAGGTCAACTGTCTCATCTGGGATAACATCGATGAGAAAGATGCAGTCATCTATACAGTCGGATCTGTAATACGACACCTAAGAAGTGCATGGGCATTTACAGCACGCTCGGCAGGCAGAATAGTCAAGGAAAACAGTGATGCATACATTATGACCACGAGTAGCATGACGATGGATGTGATGGCAGTGACCAAGGCATTCATCTGGCTAAGTCTCAAGACTACACCCACGCCTGTATACTGAGTGATTCGATGAGCATGATACGAAAAGTGGAGGCAGGATCTGTACGTAGGCAATGGGTAGAGTCACTGCAGAAGTCAAAAATACATAAGGTCACCTTTGTCTACATATCAGGACATGCTGGAGTACGGGGAAATGAAAGGGCGGACAGGTTGGCTAGCTGTGCTATTGTTGAGGATGGTCAACCAATGGATCGGGCGGACATCATCAATGCCCTCCGGGAAGTTGGAGTGACACGGGACTTTGATAACCATGAGTCCACGTCACTCCTTCGGATGAAAGAGATGGGAGTTAAGATGGGCACAGCCAGAAAAACGAGAAACTTAGTGGGTGTGTAAGAAGACTAATCAACCAATACAGAACTGGAGTCATCAGTCGCTGGACACTTCGAGACTTGCTGAAGAGGGGATCTGAGCACCTATGGACATATCCGAAGTTCAATGATATTCAGATATTCATATTAGAAGTGATATTTAGTGGCATTCGTGTTTGCTTGACCATTCGTCAGACACATAGACATTTGACCATCTTTTCTGAATGTTTGGTTAATGTCATAACTTCTTTATTGACATATTCAGCCGCTGTTGCTGTCTCAAATAAGAGACCTAATTTATCACATAAATAGAGTTTGGCTAATGTGATGGAGGTCTAGAGTTTGTCTAATATGATGGAGGTTTAGAGTTTGGCTAATATGATGGAGGTTTAGAGTTTGACTAATATGTTGGAGGTCTAGAGTTTGGCTAATATGATGGTGCTCTAGAGTTTGGCTAATATGATGGAGGTCTAGAGTTTGGCTAATATGATGGTGGTCTAGAGTTTGGCTAATATGATGGTGGTCTAGAGTATGGCTAATATGATGGTGCTCTAGAGTTTGGCTAATATGATTGTGGTCTAGAGTTTGGCTAATATGATGGTGCTCTAGAGTTTGGCTAATATGATGGAGATCTAGACTTTGGCTAATATGATGGTGGTCTAGAGTTTGGCTAATATGATGGTGGTCTAGAGTTTGGCTAATATGATGGTGCTCTAGAGTTTGGCTAATATGATGGAGGTCTAGAGTTTGGCTAATATGATGGAGGTCTAGAGTTTGGCTAATATGATGGAGGTCTAGAGTTTGGCTAATATGATGGAGGTCTAGAGTTTGGCTAATATGATGGAGGTCTAGAGTGACATGTATATTTTTGTTGTTGCCATCAGGAGATGAAGATTTGTTGCTGATTATATCCCATTGATCATTGATTATGTTTCATTGGTCATTGATTATGTTCCTATTGGTCATTGATTATATTCCATTGGTCATTGATTATGTTCTATTGGTCATTGATTATGTTCCACTGGTCAGTGATTATGTTCCATTGGTCATTGATTATGTTTCATTGGTCATTGATTATGTTCCATTGGTCAGTGCTAATGTCCCATTGGTCATTGATTATGTTCCATTGGTCATTGATTATGTTCCATTGGTCATTGATTATGTTCCATTGGTCATTGATTATGTTCCATTGGTCATTGATTATGTTCCATTGGTCATTGATTATGTTCCATTGGTCAGTGTTAATGTCCCATTGGTCATTGATTATGTTCCATTGGTCATTGATTATGTTCCATTGGTCATTGATTATGTTCCATTGGTCATTGATTATGTTCCATTGGTCATTGATTATGTTCCATTGGTCATTGATTATGTTCCATTGGTCATTGGTCATTGATTATGTTTCATTGGTCATTGATTATGTTCCATTGGTCATTGATTATGTTCCATTGGTCATTGATTATGTCCCATTGGTCATTATGTTCCATTGGTCATTGATTATGTTCCATTGGTCATTGATTATGTTCCATTGGTCATTGATTATGTTCCATTGGTCATTGATTATGTTCCATTGGTCATTGATTATGTTCCATTGGTCATTGATTATGTTCCATTGGTCATTGATTATGTTCCATTGGTCATTGATTATGTTCCATTGGTCATTGATTATGTTCCATTGGTCATTGATTATGTTCCATTGGTCATTGATTATGTTCCATTGGTCATTGATTATGTTCCATTGGTCAGTGATTATGTTCCATTGGTCATTGATTATGTTCCATTGGTCATTGATTATGTTCCATTGGTCATTGATTATGTTCCATTGGTCATTGATTATGTTCCATTGGTCATTGATTATGTTCCATTGGTCATTGATTATGTTCCATTGGTCATTGATTATGTTCCATTGGTCATTGATTATGTTCCATTGGTCATTGATTATGTTCCATTGGTCATTGATTATGTTCCATTGGTCATTTGATTATGTTCCATTGGTCATTGATTATGTTCCATTGGTCATTGATTATGTTCCATTGGTCAGTGATTATGTTCCATTGGTCATTGATTATGTTCCCATTTGGGTCATTGATTATGTTCCATTGGTCATTGATTATGTTCCATTGGTCATTGATTATGTCCCATTGGTCATTGATTATGTTCCATTGGTCATTGATTATGTCCCATTGGTCATTGATTAACAATACAGCAACCACTCAACACAATCTTACCTCCACTTGACTATTCTATAACATCACATCAACCCCTCAACACAATCTTACCTCTACTTGACTATCCCCTAACATCACATCAACCGCTCAACACAATCTTACCTCCAATATTACAAGAAGACTTGTATCCATGTCCCATTGATTTCTGTATTGTACATCTAAATTTGAAGACCTTTTCCCCAGACCTTGTTTTGCGCATGTTGCAGAGACAGCAAATGCATGTTTTTAGCTCTGGATGTCACCTATAACATTTTAACATTGGCTCTGGATGTCATCTATAACATTTCAACATTGGCTCTGGATGTCATCTATAACATTTCAGCATTGCCTCCGAAAGTCATCTATAACATTTCAACATTGGCTCTGGATGTCATCTATAACATTTCAACATTGGCTCTGGACATCATCTATTTCACTCATTTCAACACATGGCTCTGGATGTCATTATATTTCAACAATGGCTCTGGATGTCATTTATAACATTTCAACAAATCTAAATAGCCGATCCTGTAACCTTGACCCTGCCTGTTTCCCATTCACCACTAGAGGTCCCCTCTCCACCCATAGACCAGAGACATGGGTCTATGTATTTGTTTTATCTGCCATTTGTCATGACCTAAGTATGGACTGACTACTTTCTCTTCAGAGTTTGAAGAGGCCAGTGCACTACCTTCCACAACTCGGTGAGCCAGGTACCCATTAACTGGAGAGCACCAAGCTGCAATGAACCCATGTTTAGTTTATCATTGAGCCACTGTTTAAACAACAGTGAATAGTGAATAAATCCAGTGAGAGACTGAGTCATTGTGTAAACAGTGAATACATCCAGGGAGAGACTGAGCCATTGTGTAAACAGTGAATACATCCAGTGAGAGACTGAGTCATTGTATAAACAGTGAATACATCCAGGGAGAGACTAAGTCATTGTGTAAACAGTGTGAATACATCCAGGGAGAGACTAAGTCATTGTGTAAACAGTGAATACATCCAGGGAGAGACTAAGTCATTGTGTAAACAGTGAATACATCCCGGGAGAGACTAAGTCATTGTGTAAACAGTGAATACATCCAGGGAGAGACTAATTCATTGTGTAAACAGTGAATACATCCAGGGAGAGACTGAGTCATTGTGTAAACAGTGAATATATCCAGGGAGAGACTGAGTCATTGTGTAAACAGTGAATACATCCAGGGAGAGACTGAGTCATTGTGTAAACAGTGAATACATCCAGGGAGAGACTGAGTCATTGTGTAAACAGTGAATACATCCAGGGAGAGACTGAGTCATTGCGTAAACAGTGAATACATCCAGGAGAGACTAAGTCATTGTGTAAACAGTGAATACATCCAGGGAGAGACTAAGTCATTGTGTAAACAGTGAATACATCCAGGGAGAGACTGAGTCATTGTTTAAACAGTGAATACATCCAGGGAGAGACTGAGTCATTGCGTAAACAGTGAATACATCCAGGGAGAGACTAAGTCATTGTGTAAACAGTGAATACATCCAGGGAGAGACTAAGTCATTGTGTAAACAGTGAATGCATCCAGGGAGAGACTGAGTCATTGTTTAAACAGTGAATACATCCAGGGAGAGACTGAGTCATTGCGTAAACAGTGAATACATCCAGGGAGAGACTGAGTCATTGTGTAAACAGTGAATACATCCAGGGAGAGACTGAGTCATGGTGTAAACAGTGAATACATCCATGGAGAGACCAAACCATAATGTAAACAGTGAATACATCCAGGGAGAGACTGAGTCATTGTGTAAACAGTGTATATATCCAGGGAGAGACTGAGTCATGGTGTAAACAGTGAATACATCCAGGGAGAGACTGAGCCATTGTGTAAACAGTGAATACATCCAGGGAGAGACTGAGTCATTGTATAAACAGTGAATACATCCAGGGAGAGACTGAGTCATTGTGTAAACAGTGAATACATCCAGGGAGAGACTGAGCCATTGTATAAACAGTGAATACATCCAGGGATAGACTGAGCCATTGTGTAAACAGTGAATACATACAGGGAGACTGAGTCATGGTATAAACAGTGAATACATCCAGGGAGAGACTGAGTCATTGTGTTAAACAGTGAATACATCCAGGGAGAGACTGAGTCATGGTGTAAACAGTGAATACATCCAGGGAGAGACTAAGTCATTTTGTAAACAGTGAATACATCCAGGGAGAGACTGAGTCATTGTTTAAACAGTGAATACATCCAGGGAGAGACTGAGTCATTGTGTAAACAGTGAATACATCCAGGGAGAGACTGAGTCATTGTTCAACAGTGAATACATCCAGGGAGAAACTGAGAGATGGTGTAAACAGTGAATACATCCAGGGAGAGACAAACCAATAATGTAAACAGTGAATACATCCAGGAAGAGACTGTGTCATTGTAAACAGTGAATACATCCACAGAGACTGAGTCATTGTGTAAACAGTGACTGGGAGAGATGTGTAAACAGTGAATACATCCAGGGAGAGACTGAGCCATTGTGTAAACTGAATACATCCAGGGAGAGACTGAAATCAGTGAATACATCCAGGGAGAGACTGAGTCATTGTGGTGAATACATCCTGAGACTGAGCCATTGTATATCCATCATTGTGTAGTGAATCAGGAGACTGAGTCATTGAACAGTATACACAGGGAGAGACTGAGTTTGTTAAAGTGAGTACATCCAGGGAGAGACTAGTCATGGTGTAAACAGTGAATACATCCAGGGAGAAACTGAGAGATGGTGTAAACAGTGAATACATCCAGGGAGAGACCAAACCAATAATGTAAACAGTGAATACATCCAGGAGAGACTGAGTCATTGTTTAAACAGTGAATACATCCAGGGAGAGACTGAGTCATTGTGTAAACAGTGAATACATCCAGGGAGAGACTGAGTCATTGTGTAAACAGTGAATACATCCAGGGAGAGACTGAGCCATTGTATAAACAGTGAATACATCCAGGGATAGACTGAGCCATTGTGTAAACAGTGAATACATACAGGGAGACTGAGTCATTGTATAAACAGTGAATACATCCAGGGAGAGACTGAGTCATTGTGTTAACAGTGACTACATCCAGGGAGAGACTTAGTCATAGTGTAAACAGTGAATACATCCAGGGAGAAACTGAGAGATGGTGTAAACAGTGAATACATCCAGGGAGAGACCAGTGAATACATCCAGGAAGAGACTGAGTCATTGTTTAAACAGTGAATACATCCAGGGAGAGACTGAGTCATTGTGTAAACAGTGAATATATCCAGGGAGAGACTGAGTCATGGTGTAAACAGTGAATACATCCAGGGAGAGACTGAGCCATTGTGTAAACAGTGAATACATCCAGGGAGAGACTGAGTCATTGTATAAATAGTGAATACATCCAGGGAGAGACTGAGTCATTGTGTAAACAGTGAATACATCCAGGGAGAGACTGAGCCATTGTATAAACAGTGAATACATCCAGGGATAGACTGAGCCATTGTGTAAACAGTGAATACATCCAGGGAGAGACTGAGTCATTGTATAAACAGTGAATACATCCAGGGAGAGACTGAGTCATTGTGTTAACAGTGACTACATCCAGGGAGAGACTTAGTCATGGTGTAAACAGTGAATACATCCAGGGAGAGACTGAGTCTTTGTATAAACAGTGAATACATCCAGGGAGTGAATGAGCCATTGTGTAAACAGTGAATACAGCCAGGGAGAGACTGAGCCATTGTGTAAACAGTGAATACATTCAGGAAGAGACAGAGTCATTATTCATGACAAAGTTATGAGACAAAGTTATTATTCATAACTGTAATGTCATCATTCATAACTGTAATTTTATCATTGATAACTGTAATTTTATTATTCATGACTGTAATGTTATCATCCATAACTAATGTTATTATTCATGACTGTAATGTTATCATTCATGACTAATGTTATTATTCATAACTGTAATGTTATCATTAGTTGTTTCATTCTCTTGCCACCAGAGTGATAAAATACTTCATGGTTCAGGACGGTGACATTGTCAATGTAAGTCAGTGATGTTTGTAACTTGTGTCAGTGATGTTTGTAACTTGTGTCAGTGATGTTTGTTACCTGTGTCAGTGATGTTTGTTACCTGTGGCAGTGATGTTTGTTACCTGTGTCAGTGATGACTGTAACTTGTGTCAGTGATGTTTGTTACCTGTGTCAGTGATGTTTGTTACCTGTGTCAGTGATGACTGTAACTTGTGTCAGTGATGTTTGTTACCTGTGGCAGTGATGACTGTAACTTGTGTCAGTGATGTTTGTTACCTGTGGCAGTGATGTTTGTTAACTGTGTCAGTGATGGCTGTAACTTGTGTCAGTGATGGCTGTAATATTTCACCTAACAAAGATTGTAAAACAAAGTGCTCATTTAAAGTGACATAAAAACTCACAAATCTTCTTGTGAGGGCCTAACATACACACACAAAAACACACCTTTTAGAAATGCTGATTTATTATAGTGGTAGGATTTTAAATTTAGAAACTTGTCCCTGAGAGTAGCATACAGCCTACTCTTTACAATGTTCAAATGTCTATTACTGAGCTTGAAGGTAAGGCCGTCTCTATTATGGCTAATGTGCCTAACCACCGGAGAAAGACATCAGAAGCTAGACACCCCTTGAGTTGTGTCAGAATGGCTGGAAACTTTGAGTTCATGTGTCCATTAGACACTCATGTCTTTCCACAACTTTCGATCTCGACAGTTATTTATTATTTCTGTTGTTGACTTTCTGCCAAGCCATTTTATTAAGATGTCTGCTATCTTTTCTCTTTGCTTCCCTCTATTTCTTCGTCTCTCGATTTTTCCACTTGTCACAATATATTTAAGCTGTTCCCTTCTCATTCATCATCATCATGTGCCATACCGGTTGGTGTAGGCGCTAATGTTCTTCCACAATCTTCTATCTACAGGTAGGCGCTAATGTTCTTCCACAATATTCTATCTACAGTGCATTGTATCAGTTCTGTTGTTGAGTGTTTCCATGCCATGACACCAAGCTATCTAGTATTTTCTCTCTTTGGCCCTTCTCATTACATGGCCAAAAAATGATGATTGTTTCTTCCTAATATTGGAAATTAGCTCTCTTTTTGCTTTGACCTCTTTCAGAACATTTTCATTACTTTTCTTAGCTGTCCATGGTATTCTCAACATAATTCTGTAAAACCAGATTTCCACAGCCTCCAGTGATTTTCTTGTTTGTCGTCCTATTTTCCATGATTCACATCCATATGTTAAGACTGGCTCTACATAACATTTAAGAACTCTTTTTCTTGTTTCTATTGTCAACAATTGATTGTATAGTATCTTCCTCATTTTTTGGAAAGCTGCTGGACCCAAGCCACACAAATTAACGGTTTCTGGTATTTTCCAACATTTTCTCACGTTTTAATTATTTTATTTTAATTCAATGTTTAGTAAATTGTTGTGTTTAGTTTGGATTTTGTAATGTAGATCGGTATTTAATATTTAAACTGATGGATTAATTTGATAGTTGATCCAGTCATCGTAAGTTAAGATCGTCTCCAGTTTATTTGAATTTCCTTTGTTTCTATTGTCAAAAATGGATTGCACAGAATCTTCCTCATTTTTTGGAAAGCTGCTTTTGCCTGAGTCATTCTGCATCTCACCTCTTTTGTACATCTTCCTTCTGAGGTTAACAAAGTTCCCAAATATTTAAATTTATTTACCTGTCTTAATATTGTTCCACTTGTCTTTATTTTGCAATGAGGTGTCTTTTTCTTTGTTGTTACCATTACTTCTGTCTTTTTGCTATTAGGGCTGAGTCCTTTATTTTTACTATCCTTCACCATAATGTCTAACATTTCTTGTAACTCATTTTCACTCTTAGCGATTAAGACTGTATCATCAGCATACCTTAGATTATTTATATTATGACCTCCGATTGTTATTCCAGGCATGCCACTTATGAATCTTAAAATAATCTCACTATAAATATTAAACAAATCTGGTGACAGCACACAACCTTGCCTAACACTCTGTTTTATTTGTTGAAACATTCCCAATTGGTTTCCAGTTCTTATGGCCGCTGTTTGTTGCCAGTTAAAAAAAAAAAGTAAAATACCCCCTTCACACCAAGTGGCGTATAGGGAAATATGGTGTTAGTGACCCTATATTTTACAGACCTTTAGCATATGATTTTTGGGGTAATGTGGTCAGTATTACGCCCGTGCTGCTTTACTTCCCCAGAAAAAATCAGGTATCCATTTAAGGCTGGTGAACCCGGAAGCTGTCGGTTGGGATTGAACCCTACCCCTTGTCCGTGGTAGTCCAGTTCACTAACCACTGAGCTATCGCGGCTCCCGTTTGTTGCCAGTACATGTTCTTTATTATTCTAAGATCTTTGCTGTCTACGTTTATGCTTTCTAATATTTTGATTATTTCTTGGAGCTTTACTTTGTCAAATAATTTGGTATAATCTATGAAACATAGGTATAGATCTGTTTTCACCTCTATGGCTCTTTCTACTAAAGATCTTATGATGTGTATGGCATTGCTTGTTCCTTTACCTCTTACAAAACCACACTGTTCATCACAAATCCTCTTTCATCCGAAGGAGTGATGTGGACTCATGGTTGCCAAAGTCAAGTGCTGTTTCCACATCTTGGAGGGCATTGATGATGTCTGCCTGACCCATTGGTTCACCGTCTTCAATGACAGAGCTTCTAGCCAACCTGACCACTTTTTCATTTCACCGTACTCCCAGATGTTCAGGGACGTAGACAAAGGTGACCTTATGTATTCCGTAATTTCACAAATATTTTCACTGCACAGCGACTTTATATAGTAGGGTTTCCTTATTCAGGCAGAATTTGTCTCCCTGTAAATTAAGGAAGATAACTTTATGTGCTTGAAAAAGATTTTGTTATATTTTAATATTTTACTACAAATTAAAAGAAAATACATTTCTTTTACTAGATTATATTTTACAGAATTATCTCATGTATGGAAGTTTTGAAAAAAATGCATAAATTTTGTGAACATTTTGTATTTACAAAGCAATATGCAGAATTAAGAAGGCTACTAGAAATTACATTGTGAAATACATCATATAGATAGTTGCAAATTAGGCATAAGTTGCTTCCCCTGTAAATGAAAGCAGATAACTTAAATTTGCTAAAGCAGTTTGGAAGCAAAATTACAAGATACTGTGAAGGTAAGATTGTCAAGTTTTATTTACAACCAATGTATTATTTCAAGCAATTTATCTAAAATGGCAAACACCATCCTAACCTTCGCTTATGATGCCGAGGAAACCCTTGTAGGGGGACTTCCTCATGACAAAAACACGCTGGTAGCTACCCTCCGAGGACAAGCGCATAAGGTAATCCACGCCCTAATGAAAGCCGACATCATGGGCCCATGCGGGGTCGGACCAAATGGCGCTGCAGCCATATACCGCTTTGCCACCCACAACAGATATTACTTCACTCTTTCAGCAGCGGCATACCTGTGAGAATACCAAAAGCTAGACGGGAAAACCGTCACTTTAAATAACCCGGACGTTACCATTACAATCGAACATTTCGAAAAAGAAAAAGCTAGGGGCTACCTTCATTGGATGCCCCCCAACGTCAATGCTAAAACCGCCACTGATCTGGTAAAACAGATCACTGGAGACTCAGAGGCGGAGGCCAAGAAAGACAATTTTGCAAATGATCGGTGGAGCTTCCGCTACACCCCAACCCAAAACATACCATACTACGTCTTCCTGCAACTGACGGGCAGCATGAGAAACACCCATAGAGTATGTGTAACGCTTCCAGGTAGGAGAAGCAAGTGTACACACTGCAGAGCAGAAAATCACTGGGACAACCAGTGCCCTAACAAGAAACATAACCTGAACACTGCGAAAACCACTACCAACAACAGTACTGTCGAAGAAACAAACAAAGATAGAGAGATCAAAGAAAGACAGCAGCCGACTCAACCGCTGGAGACCAGTCCAGATACTGACTCCAGCGACGACGAAACGCCATTCTCAGTGGTAGTTGGCAAGAAACGACCACGCGGCACAAAAACAAGTAGTGGAATTTTGCCACGATCCAAACAACAAGCCACTGGAACACAGAACACGACCACAGAAGACTTGGCCCGAAACAAGACCACAGACCACGAGGCACATCACAAGACCACAGACAACGAGACACAGGACACCACAGACCAATAGCAACACAAAACTACTGACACAGAGGAGGAGATGACATACCAACCGCCCACACCTGGCCAGCTGGTCATGGATACCAGCGACTCAGAAGACGAACCATCACCATCATGGGCAGAAATTACTAAAACAAGTCCAAGAAAAACTATCATTAAATCCATGTAAATAATTTAATTTGTAATATGTAATTATCATTTCCTTTTCTAAATTTTATGATAGATCTACTCTCTCACTCTTTTAAAATGGCTGATCTCATTGTCTTATCTGTTAATGTTAGGGGACTAAGGTCCAAATTAAACATCATACACTTAATATACAGATACAAACCAGATTTCGTCCTCATACAAGAAACAAACATACACACAGACATACACGCATCACAAATCACTACACAGCTAGGGCTAAGGCATTCTTGTTTCAGCTTGGCAGTCCAACGTCTAGGTTCAGGAACAGTCATCCTCCAGACCTCTGACAGATGGGACATCACTTCCAAAGAAAGGGACAGTGATGGCAGAACGACAATCATTGAAATAAAAGACGAAGAGTAGCGATACACGGTAGTCAACGTCCACGCACCACCAGCACCAGAACAGCAACCACAATTCTACGAGGACCTCTCACAGCTATTAATAAGGAAGTACACGGGACAGAAGATCATCCTCGGTGGCGACTTCAACTGCGTCCTGTCAAAAAACGATGTCGAGGGAGGCGCATACAACATACATACAAGGCGCCATGACGCCCTATACGACATAATAAATGAACACGAACTGACAGATGCCTACAGACATGGAAACCCACAAGGCAAAGAAACAACACACCAAAAAAATGGCCAATGCAGAGCAGCGCGACTCAACCGCCTCTACGTCACTTCAGGAACACACGCCAGTCAGATCCAACACCTGGACGAGACGCTCCACTTCACTGACCACAAAGGGGTCCTCGTAGCCATCAACGACACAAGAAGAAGAGGAAAACAAAAGTCACCACATTGGAAATTCAACAACACACTACTACACAACAACACCTACGTAGAAGTCACATCGAAACTCATTCAACGGTATACAAGCGACCAAGAAACAGACGATATACAAACACAATGGGAGCTGCTGAAAAGCCAAATACGTAAAACGACAATGGTAATGGCATCACAAATAAGCAAACACAGGCAACGAGAGGAGAAAATGCTGCAAGAAGCCCTACGACTGGCAAAACAAGTGGACAAACACGGCCCACACATCACCCTACTAGAAGAAGAACTGGAGCGATACACACAGTACAGATACCAGGGGGCGCTAACGCACGCACGGCAAATAACAACCACCCAGGAGACAGCCAACAAACAATTCCTGGACATAGAGCAACACATTCAAAGTAGCAGATACATCAAGAAGATTCGGAAGGCAACACACAGACAGAAACAACAAATATCGTCCAAGCATTTGGGGAATACTACAGACAGCTGTATACAGAAGGAAGGCAACACACAGACAGAAACAACAAATACACGTCCAAGCATTTGGGGAATACTACAGACAGCTGAGTACAAGGAACACACCAATCACACGTTCAAGATGAGTACAAGGAGCACACCAATCACACGTTCAAGATGAGTACAAGGAGCACACCAATCACACGTTCAAGATGAGTACAAGGAACACACCAATCACACGTTCAAGATGAGTACAAGGAACACACCAATCACACGTTCAAGATGAGTACAAGGAACACCCCAATCACACGTTCAAGATGAGTACAAGGAGCACACCAATCACACGTTCAAGATGAGTACAAGGAGCACACCAATCACACGTTCAAGATGAGTACAAGGAACACACCAATCACACGTTCAAGATGAGTACAAGGAACACACCAATCACACGTTCAAGATGAGTACAAGGAACACACCAATCACACGTTCAAGATGAGTACAAGGAGCACACCAATCACACGTTCAAGATGAGTACAAGGAGCACACCAATCACACGTTCAAGATGAGTACAAGGAACACACCAATCACACGTTCAAGATGAGTACAAGGAACACACCAATCACACGTTCAAGATGAGTACAAGGAACACACCAATCACACGTTCAAGATGAGTACAAGGAACACACCAATCACACGTTCAAGATGAGTACAAGGAACACACCAATCACACGTTCAAGATGAGTACAAGGAACACCCAATCACACGTTCAAGATGAGTACAAGGAACACCCAATCACACGTTCAAGATGAGTACAAGGAGCACACCAATCACACGTTCAAGATGAGTACAAGGAACACACCAATCACACGTTCAAGATGAGTACAAGGAACACACCAATCACACGTTCAAGATGAGTACAAGGAACACACCAATCACACGTTCAAGATGAGTACAAGGAACACACCAATCACACGTTCAAGATGAGTACAAGGAACACCCCATCACACGTTCAAGATGAGTACAAGGAACACACCAATCACACGTTCAAGATGAGTACAAGGAACACCCAATCACACGTTCAAGATGAGTACAAGGAACACACCAATCACACGTTCAAGATGAGTACAAGGAACACACCAATCACACGTTCAAGATGAGTACAAGGAACACACCAATCACACGTTCAAGATGAGTACAAGGAACACACCAATCACACGTTCAAGATGAGTACAAGGAACACCCCAATCACACGTTCAAGATGAGTACAAGGAGCACACTAATCACACGTTCAAGATGAGTACAAGGAACACACCAATCACACGTTCAAGACGAGTACAAGGAGCACACCAAACAACTAATGGAAGTGGACAAACAAACACTGGATGCAGAGATAACACTCGCGGACATAACGACCGCGGTGAAATCTATGCATAGGAATAAGACACCAAGACCGGACGGACTCACCGCGGAGTTCTATCAACATTTTCTCCCCGTCTTAGGCACACTTCTACTGAAGGTGTTTAAGGACTCCTTTGATAGAGGACATCTACCTCCAAGCCTGAACGAGTCGTACATTACACTACTCCGAAAGAACAACACGGAAAAGACACAATTAACAAATTACAGACCGATATCGCTGCTCAACGTTGACTACAAAATACTCACCAAGACCTTGACGAACAAGTTAAAACCGTTCATGCCATCACTTGTCCACGAAGACCAACAGTGCAGCATCCAAGGCAGAAACAACCAACCACACCCACTTTATACGAGACATCATCACATACACACATGGAAGAAACGTGCAATCGTCGATCCAGTCCCTAGACCAGGAAAAGGCCTTTGACAGAGTATCACACTCCTACCTACACAAGACACTGCACAACTGCAACATAGGAGACAACTTCCGACGATGGATTCAAATCCTGTATTCCAGACCTGAGAGCAAAGTCCTTGTCAATCACACACTCATGGACTCCTTCACACTAACCAGGTCCGTCAGGCAGGGATGCCCTCTATCTCCGCTGCTCTACATCCTAGCCTTAGAGCCATTACTCGAAAAAAATAAGAAAAGACGAATCCATCAGAGGCACCTTTATTCCAGGAGGAGGACAACGGAAGTTCATCGCATACGCCGACGACACCATCTTCTTCCCCACAAGCGACCGCTCAATAACAAACATCATCAAAGCATACACAGACTTCGGTAACAGCAGCGGAGTGAAGATCAACATGAAGAATTCATCCATCATGGGGATCGGCAGGTGGCAGAACAAAAAGGATTTCCCTTTAGGACTGGCATCCGTCGACGTCATGACGGTGTACGGCATCACCTTCCCGTGCAACCCCAAGATAAGCAAACCCACATGGCAGGTTCTAACTACAAAAATCGCCGACACCATGCTGAGATATCAACACAAAACAACAACTATCTTCAGCAGAAGCGTCATCGTCAACAACATCATCATTCCTGAACTACTCTACACGGTCACAGTTCTCGATCCACCTCGTCACATTGCTCAGGAAATCAACAAGTTCATCTTCTGAAACGTCATACAGAATATAAAACACGAAACACTGATCCAAAAGAAATACGATGGGGGAATCGCTCTCCAAGACATCAACTCCAAAATAAAATCCTTCAGAATCGGCCATGTGGGACGCATCGTCCAACGACCACACAGCTACCCTTTCACCCATTACTACATGGGACTCAGGCTCATCAAGCACACAAAAACAAACAACGCAAGCCCACACCATTACGGGACCATACCTGCCTTCTACAGGTCATGCATACAAGCCATACAAGGAAACGAACACCTCATGCACCAGACAACAAAACACATATACCAACAATTAATAAAACAACAAGCCCCACCATTACAACGAAGGATCAAATGGGGTTACACACGCAACATACAAAACTACAGCGGCACGTTCCAGAACCCGCACAACCCATTTGTTACTCCAAAGGAGAGAGAAGTCGCATATTGACTTCTGTTTAAAATGACGCCACTGGAACAAGGAGACAAATGCCAAATGTGCAACACAAACACACAAGCAAATGAAGAACACATATACTATAGATGCCCAACCATCACATCAACAATCCAAGCACTGCATGACACGCTGCAAACATATGCCAAACACAAAGTAGACATATACAGAGCGATAATGCTAAATACGATACCAAACATGACACCAGAACACCACAACATTTCAGTTTCTCTACTTTCTTATTTTGTATTGGTTTATATTGGGTCTGTCGCAATGAAACAAAATTCAGAGGACGAACGTATGAACCAGGAATTTTCTTAAACATATACTTGAAAAAGCAAATGTCCATCATAGAGAGAATGAGAGAGTGAATGAAGGCAGATCCATCCCCCACTTCCCCAACCTAGCTAAAATAAAATAGGTCCTTTAATTATAGATCTTTCATGCACATATTGATTATAATTGATTGATTATAATTGATTGATTATAAATTAGTGGTTTTTTATTTTTAATTTTACGTTTTTTAGATAGCTTGAGTTAAGTAGTTAAACAATGTCACCTTAAATCACTTTAAATGTCACTTTTTTCATGTATAAAATCATTAATCTAAAATGTCATTCTTAAATAATTTATACTTTTGTTGATAGGCCTTAGTATTAAATCAAAAAGAAACAATGTCCATTTATAGGTAATGTAATCATTTAGGCAATGCCCAGGGAATCCACGATGATGAAACGATTTCAACAAACAAATCTCCTGCCTCTTCATTATAGGAGTGCGGGAGGAAATATAAATCACTGAGTGGGGAAAAAAAAAAAAATAAATTTGCTAAAGCTTATATTAATAATTTCACGTACATGTTTCTTCACCAGGTTTATGAAATTCTAGTGAATATTTATAAACCAACCAAAATTGTTTTTTTCCATTGGATTGTGCTTTTATTTTTTGTGTTCTGTGGTGACGTATACGTCACGGAAATATGGAGGTGCCATTATTTGAGTTAGATGGTGACTTTGAGGGAAACCTCATTCACAGAAGTGAAACACTTGTTCTCAACGTCGCAGGACAAGACATTACAAAGGTGAACTTTAACCTTCTGCTGGGAGTTCTGTCCGGACCCTTCGGTATTGGACAGAACAGCATCACAACCCTGTACCGCTTACATAGCCCATTCAAGTGGTACTTTACACTGAGTTCGGTGGCACATATAATTCACTACAAGAGACTGGAAGGAAAAAAAGATAGATTTGGCCTCACCAAAAATCTCAATCGAAATCGAACACGTGAAGAAGTAAAAACAGAAAGGGGTGATCCATTGGTTACCCCCAACCATCGACAAAGATCAAGTAGAAAAACTCGTCGCAAAGATGACAGGCGACAAAGAAGCCGAAGTAGCCAGAATAGGAATCACCTGTGATTGGATGTTCAGGTATAGACCAGTTGAAAACGTAAAAATCCCTCACTACATGAAAGTGAGATCAAGAAGTGGGAGAATTGTAACCACGTGGGTGACATTGCCAGCCCGCCGTACACAGTGTACGCACTGTACCAGTGATGCTCACTGGGACAGTCAATGTCCACTGAAAAAGCAGAGACAAGAAAGGCGACTCATAGAGGAAAGGGAGAGGCAAATAGTTATTGCCGAAGCCGTAGCCAACCAATAAGACCTCCCATCAGAGGAATCGACCGCTGTCAACCAGACAGTCACAAGAGAAGAGACAGTAGAATACAACAAGACCAAAGTTGACAGTCAGATAACCGGCGAAACACCAAACAGTGACGTCACAGTTCAGGCTGGCAAATAACGCCGGCATTACAGCCAACAGAAGAGAAGTTCAACAGAATCATCAGAGCTCGAGAGCGAAGAAGAGCCAACACAAGTGGAAATCCCCACAATGGGGCGCTTAATCATTAACACAGACACTGAAGACGACTCGATGCAGGAGATGCCGACGCCACGGAAAAAAACAAACTCTAAAAAAGAACAAAGAATTAACTGTTTTTAAAATTCGATAGCATAATGTGTATCGTATGTGTAAATTTTAATTTTCATGGTCAGAGACACGTAAGTGTACCATTAGAAAATTGTTATATTCCTATAACCTTTTACGTTACTTTTATATTAACTTGTTGTGAGCACGTGGGTGAATAAATATGTTGTATTATAATTATTTGTGAGCACGTGGGTGATTGTACCTGTTTTATGTTAACTTGTTGTAAACACGTGGGTGAATGTACATGTCTTATTAAAATTATTTGTGAGCATGTGGGCGAATGTACCAATTATATCAAAATTATTGGTGAGCACGTGGTTGAATGTACCTGTTTTATAATAACTTGTTGGGAGCACGTGGGCGAATATACATGTTTTATTATAATTATTTGTGAGCTTGTGGGTGAATGTACCAATTTTATCAAAATTATTTGCGAACACGTGGGTGAATGCAAGTGCAGGTCTGTGTGCACTTATATTGTTATAACTATTTCATTTATAAATACTTTTGCATGTATATATGTAAATAGAATTTATTTTTATAAATCATTTGGCAAATGGCAGCAACCATAATCATTTTAACATTAAACATTAGGGGCCTCAGGTCCAAATAAGATTACAACACTCACACACAAACACAAGCCAGATTTCATTTTACTACAGGAAACAAACATAGACGACCACACATCCTGCATCACAACACGGCTAGGCCTGCGGCACGCGTGTTTCAGCCTAGCCACAAACAAAACAGGTTCAGGTGTGGCAATTTTACAAACATCAGACAGGTGGACGATCATTAGGAAAGACAGAGATAGCAACGGCAGGACAGCCATAGTTCAAGTAAAAGACGACAACAAACACACATACACCATACTCTGCATACACGCACCACCACATTACGGACAGCAACCTATCTTTTATGACAGACTAGAGAGCCTGCTTGCAGGCTCATACAGGGGACAAAATATTATTTTAGAGGGAGACTTTAACTGCGTCCTAACAGATATGGACATCATTGGAGGAGAGGTCAGGAAGCAGATAAGGAAAACAAGTAAAGATGACAATCACCAAATGGATATTTTACACACAATAATTGACACTCATGGTTTGACTGATGCAGATAGACACACACACACCCACACGGCATGGGCATCACACACAAAAACCACTCCCACAACAGGGCTACACGGCTAGACAGGATTTATTGATTGTCCACAAATTTCATCAGCCAGGCCACACATATCACAAAAACACTCCAGTTTACAGACCACAAGGCAGTCGTTGCAACATTTAACACCACATACACAAAAACTCATTCCAGGAGGTCACCTCACTGGAAATTCAACAACACCCTACTGCAGAACAAAACATATACAGAACATATTAAACAAATTATCCAGTTATACTCTGACGACAAAGACATAGACGATATACAGCAACATTGGGAACTCCTCAAAAACACTAAACGGGAAAGAACACAGATTCTAACACTACGGATAAACAAAGACAGATTAAGACAAGAAAAATTACTAGAAGAAGCCATCAAATTAACAAAACAAATAGACAGACATGCACCCAACATCATCACACTAGAGGAGGAGTTGGAACAGCACAGACATCACAAATTCCACGGAGCACTGCTTCGCACAGGCTTAAAAACAATCACACAGAAAACTCCAAGCAAACAATACATGGCAATAGAACAGAGCATACAACGAAACAGACAAATAGGGACAATAATAGACGTAGACGGCAACACACAGACTGACACTTCTAATATAACAAAAGCATTTGAAAACTACCACAGGAACCTCTATACGGAAAGTAACACACATTCAAACATACAAGACAAATTCATGCAATACACAAGGAAACTACCAGACGCTGACAGGGAAAAACTTGACGAAGAACTCACATTAGCTGACATAACAAACGCAGTACAATCAAAGCCAAAGAACAAATCTCCGGGACCTGACGGCCTCACAATAGAATTCTTCCAACATTTCTTTCCTCTCCGAGGCCCTCTTCTTCTCAGAATGTACGCTCATTCACAAAGAAACAACTTCCTCCAAGCTTAAACATGTCTTACATAACATTACTCCGCAAAGACAACACAGACAAATCACTTCTTAAAAACTACAGACCCATTTCACTACTTAACACAGACTACAAGATTGTAACAAAAGCATTAACAAACAAACTCAAACCCTTCACGGCAATACTCTTTCACAAAGATCAACAGTGCAGTGTACAGGGCAGAAACATCCACCAGCACACACACTTTATACGAGACATCATAACGTACACTCATGACAAAGACAGTCAGTCTTCCATTCTATCTCTCGACCAAGAAAAAGCCTTCGACAGAGTAGCTCATTCCTTTCTCCACAAGACACTACTGAACTGCAACATAGGAAGAAGCTTCAGACAGTGGATACACATTCTGTATTCTAGACCTGAAAGTAAAGTTCTAGTGAACCATTCGTTCACAGAAGCCTTCGGACTAACCAGATCGTTTCGACAGGGTTGTTCTCTCTCTCCTTTACTTTACGCTTTGACCATAGAACCGCTCTTAAAGAGCATCAGACAAGACAATTCTATAAAAGGTACATTCACACCAGGGAAAGGAGAGCAGAAATTGTTAGCCTACGCTGACAATACTGTCTTCTTTCCATCAAACATTACATCAATAGACAACATCCTCAATACATTTACAGAATTTGGGAAAGGTAGCGGGGCACAGATAAACACACATAAATCAGTCATCATGCGCATAGGCAGGTGGAAGAACAAAGTGGACTTTTCCTCTGCTCTAACACCTGTCACTAACATTAAGTTGTACGGAATAACATATCCTTGCAACCCAAACAGAACACACAAACCAACATGGCAGAACCTAGTCACACAGATAACAGACATACTGCAGAGATACAAATACAAAACATCCACAATTTTTGGTAGGAGCATCATTGTAAACACTTAAATCATCCCAAAACTAACATACATAGCTACAGTTGCTCCCACCTCAACCAACAATCACAGAAATAAGAAAACTAATAAGACATTTTGTTTTTGGACACACTATACACAGCATACAACACAAAACACTAATACAACACAAAAAACAAGGAGGGATTTCACTACAGGACATACACACAAAAATTACAGCTCTCAGGATAAGCCACGTGAGCATCATCATCCAACAACCAGACAATCATATTTTCGCACACTACTACATGGGACTGAGTTTACTCAAATTCATAAAGCCAAACAATTCAATACCACACCACTTTGGCCCCACACCCACATTCTACAAAACTTGCATTCAAGCCATCCAAGGACATGACAATCTATTACATCAAAAGACAAACACCATTTACAAACACCTCATTAAACAGCAAGCACCTCCATTACAGCTCAGAATCAAGAGAGGCCAAAAATACTATCTCACAGACTACACCAGCACTTTCTCAAACCTCCACAACCCACACATCGCTCCCAAAGCAAGGGAAATCACATACAGACTCATATACAGCATGACACCCACAGGACAGGCAGCCAAATGCAAACTTTGCAGACGAAACATACAAGAAACAGAACACATATTCTACGAATGCAGCACAATCATACCAGCAAGAACCGAGTTACAACACACACTAGAAACACACACTACACAGAAGGTAGACATATACAGATCAATCATGCTCAACACACTGCCAAAAACAACAACACAACAATCCTACACTAAATCTCTAATTCTGTTATCGGAATATAGATATTTAGTGTGGGCTTGCAGAAATGCTGCCGTTTACCAATCCAAAACATTTAATGCCAATTTGTTTTTACATATTTTTAACAAAAAATCTTTGTCCATTTTCAAAAAATGAAATTTAATTTGCAAGAATGAATGGAAGAATGTGAGTGAATAAATTTCCCCTTTCAAGTCTTTTCTCTCCCTTGTCTGCCACACTTGGTGGCGATAAACACCAGACATCAAAGCAAACTATCAATACAGTCGCCTGACGAGATCCCAAACACAGAGGTTGGGGTGCTCGAGGCTATTGTCGCCTCGTTTGCTACAATCAGTAGCGACAGGCGATAGACGCCAGGCATAAAAGAAAGTGTTATCTTTTAAGCCGCCGACACAGACGTCAGGGTAATCAGCTTTATTGTCGCCCCTGGCACTCCTTTAATTAAATCCTTTTGGTTGTGTGGTGAAATGTATTTATTCAACTTTTAATCACATTGAACATTTATGTAATATCCTTCTTCATCATCATCATCGATTCATAAAAATGTATTGTCTTTGGAGAAATAAAGAATTTAAAAAAAAATGTTTCTTCAAAGATCATAATTTGTCATCTTCCCAAATGGCTGCCGCAGTGTGTGTGTCCTATCTAGTGACATCATCTTTGTCGTATTCTGTAGAAGTAGATCCATAATATTATCTGTGTGTTGTCTTCATGATATTTGGTGAGAGAGTGGCATTTGTCTGTATTTTGATGTTACTCGGAAGCTCGTTGGTCACATTAGCTGTTCTTTAGTTCAAGGTTTGGTTTCATTCATAAACGAAGTATGCATAAGATATTAACTTTCTCAACAGTAGAGCTGAGAAGAAAATTCCAATAAATAAAAAGAGAAATTGTCTTGCTTGTGTAGTCACCTATAAGAAATATGATATTAATGTCCATCATTTCTACTATGTAAGGGCATGGTAATGTGGTCACCTATAAGAAATATGATATTAATGTCCATCATTTGTTCTATGGCAGGGCATGATTGTGTGGTCGCCTATAAGAAATATGATATTAATGTCCATCATTTGTTCTATGGCAGGGCATGATTGTGTGGTCGCCTCATTTGTATCATGGCGCATCATTGTGTGGTCGCCTATAAGAAATATGATATTAATGTCCATCATTTGTTCCATGGAAGGACACGGTCGTTACGGTCGTCGGTGAGAAAGATGATATTGATCTCTATCATTTGTTCGATGTAAGGTCATGGTTGTGTGGTCACTTTTAAGAAATATAACTCCATAATTTGTTCCATGTAGTTCAGTGAGACAAGGATGCCCGCTGCCCCCGTTACCCTGTATACTCGCATAGCGCCACTTTTAGAATAAATCAGGTAAGATGCAGCCTAAGGGGCACCTTTATACAAGTCAGGGGAGAACAAAAACTGTCCACCTAAGCAGACGACACTATTTTCTTCCCACCAATAGAAAGATCCATCCAGAACATATTAGAGACGTTCAAAGATGTCAGTCAGGGCAGTGGAGCCAAACTGAACGTCCAGAAAACAACCATTATGGCGATCGGCGAAAAGATATACATGGCAGACTTCCCCTTTCGACCTGACATAAACATTTAACGTCAACATAACATATAACAAATAACATCATCATATAACATAAACGCATAACATTAACACATAACATCAAACTCTATGGCACACGTTTCCATCGAACTCAAAGCGATTTCATAAAGCAACATGGAAGAACATCGTATCCCAGATAACAGCCAACTACACAGATACTAGTTCAAGAAGACCACCATATCTGGAAGTAGCAGCGTATTGAGTTGTTTGCGGGTCATCACCATTGCACTCCGAACATGTACATAGGTGCTCAGATCCCCTCCTCAGTAAGTCCCGCGGTGTCCAACGACTGACGACTCCAGTTCTTTGTTGGTTGATAAGTCTTTTTAAACGGCCACTGAGTTTCTCATTTCTGGCTGTGCCTATCTTAACTCCCATCTCTTTCATCGGAAGGAATGAGGTGGACTCATGTTTGTCAAAAGCCAGTCTGTCCACCCTTTCATTTCCCTGTACTCCTGAATGTCCAGGGATGTAGACAAAGTTGACCCTACATGTTTTTCACTTCTGCAATGACTCTACCCATTTCCTGCATACAGAGCTCGCCTCCACTTTTCTTATGTTCATCAAATCACTCAGTATACAGGTGTGATTGTAGTCTTGTGACTCTAACCAAGTGAATGCTCTGGTCACTGCCATCACCTCCATAGTCATGCTATTCGGGGTCATAACGTATGCACCACTGTCTTCTTGGACTATTCTGCCTGCCGAGCATGCTGTAAATGCCCATGCACTCCTCTGGTGCAATTCTACAGATTCATCTATAGAGATGACTGCATCTTTCTCATTGGTGCTATCCCAGATAAGACTGTTGACCTCTGCATTTATCGCAACTGAGTTCTGTTCCCATCTAGTGTGATAATACACGAGAATGTTCCCGTATGATGTAGGCACCGATATCCACTCCTCACCAGCGTTGATCTTGGTAGGACCACATGCCTGTCTGCTGACATCTGCTCGGCCCACCCATGATTGGCCTCATTTTAGCCTCACACCCTTCCCTGTGTTGAGCTTGTGGTGCAATGGATGCTCCTTATCTTCAGGTATGCTTGTGCTATCTAGATCTTGATCCCGTCATCTATGGTTGGAAAGTCAAGAAGATACCTCATTGCTACACTGTTCCTCGTACACCCCAAGATAATGTGTATAGCTTCATTCTGTAGTTTCTCTAGCCTGTCAATTTGTGTCGTGCTTACACTAAGAATTGCTAAGGTGTACTCGATGGTGTGAGGACTAGTTGTCCCTGGAATACAAGGGTAAAAAGCCTCTGCTCAACTTTGAAACCATGAAACAATGGACAGGTCTCAACTTTCAGTTTCAAAGAAAGATCAGAGGTAGAGAGTAAAGGACAACGTTGATGAGGTCTGTCAGTGGTGACCCAACAATCCCCAAGGTTATGGAATGAAGAAGAAATAAAGGAAGAAGAAAAAGAAATAGTAGTAACAGAAGTAGGAACAAAGGAAGATGTAGAAACAAACAGAAGAAAGATGAAGAGGAAAAAAAAAGGAAGTAAAAATAGAAGAAATGAAAATAAAGGTGATGAAAAAGAGGAAGAATAAAATAGAAATTAAGAAGATGAATAATAAGAAACAGCAGAACAAAAAGATGCAATAGCAGAAGATGAAGATATAGAAAGATCAGTAGCAGAAGAAAATATAGAAGACTGAACATAAACAAGAATAAATTCAACAATTTAAAACTGAAACATTTTGTTTTCTTTTATTGTATGATTACTTCCCTTGATTTATGTGAGAGTGTGGTTGTGTAAATGTGTGTGTGTGTGAGCTCGTGTTTGTATAGAATGGTATGCCCAATTCCTAAGACAGCAGCCTCCGAACACTTTAGATAGCAATAAAGTTGTGAGAGATCCCAGTAGCTTCATCTCTTCAACCAAATTTTGAATGGCCTGCGATGATTCCTAGAAATAAACAAACCCATTAATGATGAATGAAATTATTACAGAAGGAAGATAAAGTACTTCTTAGCTCTTCAACTGCAGCTCTTTAAGCCTGTGTTTTATTTTCTGCAATTTCATGAAACTTTTTTTAGAAATGGTCAAACAATACCAACTGAACAATTCCCAGAAATTGTCTGAGCAGCTCTTTTTTCTCTTCACATTTCCATAATTTAGTTCCTTTCATTTAATAGACAGTAGGTTGTTAATAATAAGTGGGGAAACCATTGTAGAACCTTATGGGGTTAACAAAATATGGAAATCAAAAATGATATGCAAGAAAACCAAACTTAGAATATTCAACTCAAACGTATTAAAACACCTATGTATGTGATATGCAAAAAAGAAAAGTAAGCTTTTCAAGACAAATGTCTTAACAATAATACTCTGTGTAAATGGAATGAATTCTAGACTAATAACGAAATAAGAGAAATGGCCATGCAACAAAAGATCAAATCTACAATGGAATGAATTCTAGACTAATATTGAGATAAGAGAAATTGTCATACAATCAAAGATTTCAAATACAATGGGATGAATTCTAGACTAATATTGAGATAAGAGAAATGGCCATGCAATCTCAAGACTAATATTGAGATAAGAGAAATGGCCATGCAATCTCAAGACTAATATTGAGATAAGAGAAATGGCCATGCAATCTCAAGACTATAGCTTGTTTCATAACCCGTGCCCAACTTTTAAAATCGATAGCTTTTTAACCGCTTGTTGTAAGTTGTTCAAAATTTCCATGTAAAGTTATAATGATTAGAACCCAACAGGGAATTAATTTCATTAAAAAAAAACATTTGGTTATTATTGTTGCTTATTTGATTTATATAAATTTATAACGACCCATTGATGTAGTCAAAACTTAATGTTTACAGTATTTTAAGTTAAATATAGCGAGTAAAACTCCATACATGGTAAAATTGACGTGTTTGCACGCTTTCGCCGTGGTTTTGTGACACAATTAGACACTTGTAAAAAACACAAGAAATTGTGTGTTCCATTTCCGTTCATTCATAGGTGGAGACGTGGAATGATAACATTTATCATGAGTCTTAAAATGAAATTCTGCAGTTTACAAAACATCGCAATAAAAATGTATGACTATTTTTGCAAAGAGGCTAAACGAGGAAGATTATTTCATTCTTTAGAAAACCCTGAGAATAGGACAAGACACATTTTGGATTTATCTAAACGGTCATTTAATCGCTGGATTCAAGCACGTGACCGTCAATGTTCAAAATATACAAAATCACAAGGAAGAGCAAAAATGTTGGATAATTTCGACAGTGAACTTATTAGAAGTGAAATTCGCAAAATGTTGGGTATGAATGAAACTGTTACAATAAGAAAATTAAAAGTATCGGTAAAAAGAACAACAGTATTGAAATATCAAAGTCTACATTATGGAGGAATGTGAGAGCTGCAGGCTTTACATTCAGAAAGTATTCCAATGGACGAAACATCATCTGTGAGAAGCCACATATAGTAGTCATGAGAAGCAAGTACTTACGTGAAGTAAAAGAGGTGCGCAAGCAAGGTTATGATATTGTGTACTTGGATGAAACATGGATCAATGCTCACCACACTAACCAAAGGGAATGGCAGTCATCAGATGGAAAGATTAAGAGATTAATACCTAGCAGCAAAGGACAGCGCTTGATAATTGCTCATGCAGGTAGTCGACAACATGGACTAATACAGAATGCAGAGCTCATTTTTCTTTCAAAATTCATAGACAAAGGGATTATCACTCTGAGATGAATGGTCACATATTTAGACATTGGATTGAAAATTCTGTTCTCCCATCACTAGATCGACCATCTTGCCTAATAATGGACAATGCAGCGTACCACAACATTGTTGCACTTGAAGATAAAGTCCTGACGTCATCCAGTACAAAAGATGCTATTAAGATATGGCTCACAAAGGAGCACATACAATTTAATAACATGTACTTAAAACCTGAATTACTATCTCTAGTAAAGCAAAAACAAAGGACAAAGATTTTTCAAATAGATAAGATTATCCAAGAGCACGGTCATATAAGTTTGAGGCTGCCACCTTACCATGCTCATTTAAATCCAATAGAACTAATCTGGGCAACATTAAAAGGACAAGTGGCAGATGAAAATACAACATTCAAAATATGCGATGTAAAGACTCTTGCTAATCTCGCTTTATTAAATATAGACAAAGATTATTGGGCTAAATGTGAAGACCACGTCTTAAAACAGGAAGAGGAATATTGGAAAAATGATGGTTTGTGGAATGTTCAACCCCAAACAGTTATTAATCTTTTAGACTCGTCTGATTCAGAATGAAAGTATATAGCCCCCACAATGTTGGCCCCTATATTACCTTAAATTAGTTCAACAAACGGTCCTTTTCAGGACCACACAACTATGAAAATTGGACATACAGGTATACCTTGATATTATCGTCCGTCCTCGAACTGAGAAGACAATAATTCTCCTGGTGTTTTATATTCCGTTATTTCCCCATTACGGCCACGCCTTTACCTAGTGAAAATTAATCATAGACCAGCAACTACGGTAATTTCTATTATTTAGGGGTTCACAATTTACAATTTTGACAAACATCAAAGAAATTCGCCGCTTTAAGAAAACTGCAGCTGCAAGATATTTGTTAAATATACATTTAAAGGGTCTTTTGTATTCTAATAACATTTGGAAAATTTCAACAGTTTTTAACAAACGGATACTGAGTAATAGCGTTTTGAAGTTGGGCACGTGATTTGAAACGAGCTATGATATTGAGATAAGAGAAATGGCCATGCAATCTCAAGACTAATATTGAGATAAGAGAAATGGCCATGCAACCAACGATCTCATCTACATTTAAGGAAAGAAGATGGACACATGTGGTAGGATCAAGAATCAAGGTTGTTAATTCCCCACATTTATGGTAAAGTTTAAAACTTCACTAAAAACTAATTTACATTAATTAATTTTATTTTATAACTTCGGACCACACTACCCAGAGATCAGGGGAGGGTAAAGCCATAGATTCTATCTATCTATCTATTGTCCTTTCGAGCCGAAGACGGCACATAGGGCAGAACGACAATCTCAAAAACAGAAACCTTGCTTGCCAAAGTGGCACATGTTGCAGAGATCACTGCTCTAAAATATATGGCGCTGTTTCCATAACAATACTTTTTACAATGACAGCTTGTCAAGCCATCAATCAACCTCCTTAGTCGCCTCTTACGACATGCCTAGAAGGTCACAGTGTCACTATTCTAAGCCATAGATTAGATTTTATTAATTAAAATAACTTTTCACCATCAGTTTGAATCGAACCCGGGACATTCTTGTCTTGGGCATTCATTTTCTGTCTTGTCTAGCGGCTGTTGTCTTAGACCACCCAGCGCGCCCCCCACCCACTCCCCATAAGATATGCTTGAATTAAAATATTCTTTTTGACAGAATTTGGACATTTGTAACATCAGTTATTCACAACAACAATTCACAAACAGCAGAAATAGACTCAAGATGCAACAAAGTTTGTCAAATCATCAGACAGCTATCACCACTATTGTCCAACAAGGAAATAACTCCTAGAGGTAAAATGGGCAATCTACAACCCAATCTACATAACATTGTTGTGCTACCAATGCCAGACCTGGACTCTAGACTCAAGAACAAATAACAGGAAACAGCCTGAGAGATAAGATTAGAAATGTAGAACTGAAAAAAATGCTAGGCATAATTCCTGCCATAGAATATATAAAGAAACAACAGATAAAATGGTTTGGCCACATGGTAAGGTAGATAGATCACAACACAACAAGCCTTCAATAAACAATGTGAGAACACCAGACTCAACGGCTGACCACAAAAAAGATGGATTGACGGAGTATTAGAAACACAAAGAAACATAGCAGATGAGACAAACAGAAGAGCGGAAAATATATCTCCCTTCCAAGCTGAAAGGCACATAAGGAAGGAAAGTAGAAGATTAGTTTTCACAAATCTAAGTACAAAAATGCAGCTCAAACCAGCAGAATAATCAAAAATAGAAAAAATTAATACTTCACTGACGTGAGCTGACTTTAACAGCCACAGTCATGACCAGTCAGATCTGATGCAACGCAACATTATAACGTAACAGATGTTTTGAGGGCTGTAGAGATCAAATGTCGGTATATGGACAAGGTACTGGGGACAAATTACAACACAGACGGTGGGAACTTTTCACTTTGAAGCCATGGTTTCTTCATTGCATTATCTCCCCTGCTCTCTTGGTAGTGAGATTCAAAGTCTAGACCTGTTGGATAATGGCAAAAGGCTGGAGGTCTCCATGTGCACTCTGAGCATGTTAAAGAAAACTTGGTGGCAGCTGGAAACAGAAAGGAATAGGTTGAAAATGATCACTGTATGGGCTAATCAGATTGGAAAAAATCTATCCAACATACACAAAAATTCTGGAAGATTAAAAATGAAAGTACCTCTAAAGTTGGAGAATGCCTGCCTATATGAGAGAGGCACCTAAGCACATGACTACCAGAGTGGAAAAAAAATAGGAAAAAGTGATATTCATACAAGTATTCAGTCCCTGTAGACTTCAGAGATATAAAGCTGGCATGTAAAAAACAAATATGTTTTAATCTGATCTGTCTCTACTAATAATTTGTTAGAAATAGACTGACCTTCTTCAATAAGAAGTTTAACTACATCTGGTCATTGTATGGCCACAGCCAGTGACAGAGGTAACATATGATTCTAGTCCATTATGTTCACATTAGCTCCAGGGGAGAGAAGTAGCCGTATTGTCTGTGAAAACAAGTCATGATATGTGTCAATGTCATGGAACATTGAGAATCATATTTCTCAAAATCATATTCTTCTAATGGGCTTTCATACCCTATTTGGAAAAACCACCTGACTGGGCTACCGACGTTTGGACAACCCATGTTTGATTCTCGCTGGAAGCGGTGTGAATTGTACTTGCGGTTGGAAAAAAATATCCCTGCGACTAACCCTGTCGCTGGCAGAAATGGGTACCAGGGTAGTACTCTGGGAAGGTGAGAAATGCGGTCTCGCATCATGAGTTTCGATGCCAGAAGCGACACTATTCAGATGTCTCAGAACACTTCTGGATAGGTGGCCAAGCACATATGAGGATAACTCGCGTGCTAAGATGCTGATTCAAGTCTTGTACATAACCTTTATCTTCTTCTTTCCTTCCTCATTTGCCTTTTAGCATCGAGGGGAGATATAGTTTGTGGTCTTTGACTCCTCTGCTGTTCTCTCCTGCTGTTATGTTTCATTGTGTTTTTAATATTCCATCAATCCATTTTTTCTCATGGTCAGCCCTTGGGTCTGGTGTTCTCACAATGTTAATTGAAAGCTTTATATGTTGTGTTTTGGTCTTTCTGTCCTGTCACGAGGCCAAACTATTTTATCTGTTGTTTCTTTATGTATTCTATGGCAGGAATTATTTCTAGCTTTTTTCAAGTTTTGTTTATAACACATTTCATATCTTTAGTGGTTAATTTTTAAATTGATCTTGCATCTAGGGTACAGAACTGGCATTGGTAACACAACGTTGGGATGAAGATTGTATTGTTGAGTGCCCGTTTTGCCTCTAGAGTTATTTCCATGTTGGACAATAGTGGTGATATGCGACCGATGATCTGACAAGCTTTGTTACATTTTGAGTCTATTCGTAATCATCAGCAATTTGAACATTTTTAGATTTCTCACAAATATTCTCTTTCATCTATCTTGTCTTTCTATTCCAGATTTACCTATTCAGTCCTGAGAAGCACGTGGCTGTGCGTCAGAATCCACTACTCCACTGGCTGGCCTGCGTGCTGTGTTTGAAACCTGCAGTAGATAGAAAGGATTTTTTTCTATCAGGGGTGAAATAAAAATGTTGATTCTCACACATCTTTGAGACCGCTTTGACCAAGCGGCCTTTATCTCTCCGGTCCTGTCATGAGGACTCCCTGACATACACCAGCAATGGTAATATGTGTCATAAAGATAGTTTTCTTTTTCTCAAATCTACTCTGGCTATCTTTTGAAATCTTACTTTCAAACACCTGCCTTACTTCTTTCCATCTATTCATACGCCAATCTTTCTTTCTCATTCTTTCTTGTTTTTATCCCATTACTCAAATGAGCTGATAGTCCTTTACCTCTTAGATAGACATTAACCCTATATTATACCGCCGTAAAAATTACCACCTCAAAAATACAAATTCTTGAAATCTGACAGATTGCTGCCTGCAAGCATCCTAATTACTACTATAAGTAGCACCCTTCCTAATTACTACTTTCAGTGGCACCCCTCCTAATTAATACGTTCAGTGACATTTAGGTATTGGATTTGTTTCCCATGATGTTGGATCAGCATAAATGTGCAGACCATAAAAAATACGATGCATGTCTGTTCGGGACATGCTTTGTAGCTGAAATGACCTAAGTCGCGTTGACACAAATGAGACCCTTCCTCTGACAACAATTCTGCTGTTTCTAACCTACATTCAGAACCTTTCCCCTCTGACAACAATTCTGCTGTTTCTTGCCTACATTCAGAACCTTTCCCCACCACCTTGTAGCTGTAAAAATAATAATTGTTTATATAACGCTGTCAACAGTGTCCTGTCTGCTGTTTCTAACCTACATTCAGAACCTTTCCCCTCTATAACCTACATTCAGCTGTCAAGCTGTAAAAATAATAATTGTTTATATAACGCTCAACAGTGTCCTGTCTGTTGTTTCTAACCTACATTCAGAACCTTTCCCTGCCACCTTGTAGCTGTAAAAATAATAATTGTTTATATAACGCTGTCAACAGTGTCCTGTCTGTTGTTTCTATCCTACATTCAGAACCTTTCCCCTCTGACAATTCTGTTGTTTCTAACCTACATTCAGAACCTTTCTCCTCTGACAACATTTCTGCTGTTTCTAAACTACATTCAGAACCTTTCCCTGCCACCTTGTAGCTGTAAAAATAATAATTGTTTATATAACTCTGTCAACAGTGTCCTGTCTGTTGTTTCTAACCTACATTCAGAACCTTTCCCCGCCACCTTGTAGCTGTAAAAATAATAATTGTTTATATAACTCTGTCAACAGTGTCCTGTCTGTTGTTTCTAACCTACATTCAGAACCTTTCCCCGCCACCTTGCTGCTGTAAAAATAATAATTGTTTATATAACGCTGTCAACAGTGTCCTGTCTGTTGTTTCTAACCTACATTCAGAACCTTTCCCCGCCACCTTGCTGCTGTAAAAATAATCGTTTATATAACGCTGTCAACAGTGTCCTGTCTGTTGTTTCTAACCTACATTCAGAACCTTTCCCCGCCACCTTGCTGCTGTAAAAATAATTGTTTATATACGCTGTCAACAGTGTCCTGTCTGTTCTTTCAGTTCATCTCATAAATTTGTTAAAATAACAACTGCCACCTTATAGCCCAGTGTTGATGACTTTCACTTTCACCGACGTAGCGGGCAGAAAAAATATGTTTCAACTTCAAATGCAAATTTAACAAAACTGAAGCTGTCAAAAAAATTATGACTTTCACTTCTACTCACAGAAATTATTAGGTTGTATTGTTGTATAAACAAACATAGATTCTAAATGTTAATATGAGAGATTAAGTGTCGTGAGTTAAGCAGATCGTAAGATATTATTAATATTATAAATATGATAAAAAATAATATTAACGAACACAAAAACATAGATCCTCTCTGGATACAAGTTTAACAAAATTGGAGTGATCAAAAAAATTATGACATTTACTTTTACTCATAGAAATGATTAAACTTTACTGCTGTATACAAAAATCTAGATTAAAAATGTTAACATGAGAGATTAAATGTTGTGAATTAAGCAGATCATAATATAAAATACATAGTCCAGGTGTAATTTTTCCAGCAGCGGCGGGCTTGAAACATTCCGGTTAAACTTAGTTGGAGGGAATTACATATTTGATGTCACAACTGCATAAAACTATGGTAGATGTTTTAAAGAGCAGGTGTTCACATGTGTATGGTATCATGGACTTACGGCAGCTGCATGAATAGACCACATAACACCTCCAGTAGCCACAGCACGATGGAGTTGAATTTCATTCCATAAATCTAACCCAGGAAATGATTACAGCCTCCAATTCCCATGTCTCTGCTTGGGTAAACACACAGCTGTGTAGCAAAAGTTCAAAGAAAATACTATTTTAAAAAATCCAAATGTAATAATTAAATGGTAGTAATTTTACAACAGTATCATGAAAACAACACTCACAAATCATCATCATTATCGAGTGCCATCCCCGCATCGAAGGTAGGCTACAATGAAACAACATTCTGCTCTGTCTCTTGCTTTGATGGTGCAGGCTGTCTTGTCCATCTTTTGATGTTACTCGTCCATGTTAGTCTTGGTTCAAGTTTTGTTTCTAACACATTTCATATCTTTAGTGGT
This sequence comes from Megaustenia siamemsis, assembly GCA_032433765.1. Lineage (NCBI taxonomy): Eukaryota > Metazoa > Mollusca > Gastropoda > Stylommatophora > Ariophantidae > Megaustenia > Megaustenia siamemsis. Next base: position 58,029,761 of record JAVIAB010000126.1, read on the forward strand.
TAATTTTTAAATTGATCTTGCATCTAGGGTACAGGACTGGCATTGGTAACACAACGTTGGGATGAAGATTGTTTTGTTGAGTGCCCGTTTTGCCTCTAGAGTTATTTCCATGTTGGACAATAGTGGTGATATGCGACCGATGATCTGACAAGCTTTGTTACATTTTGAGTCTATTCATAATCATCAGCAATTTGAACATTTTTAGATTTCTCACAAATATTCTCTTTCATCTATCTTGTCTTTCTATTCCAGATTTACCTATTCAGTCCTGAGAAGCACGTGGCTGTGCGTCAGAATCCACTACTCCACTGGCTGGCCTGCGTGCTGTGTTTGAAACCTGCAGTAGATAGAAAGGATTTTTTTCTATCAGGGGTGAAATAAAAATGTTGATTCTCACACATCTTTGAGACCGCTTTGACCAAGCGGCCTTTATCTCTCCGGTCCTGTCATGAGGACTCCCTGACATACACCAGCAATGGTAATATGTGTCATAAAGATAGTTTTCTTTTTCTCAAATCTACTCTGGCTATCTTTTGAAATCTTACTTTCAAACACCTGCCTTACTTCTTTCCATCTATTCATACGCCAATCTTTCTTTCTCATTCTTTCTTGTTTTTATCCCATTACTCAAATGAGCTGATAGTCCTTTACCTCTTAGATAGACATTAACCCTATATTATACCGCCGTAAAAATTACCACCTCAAAAATACAAATTCTTGAAATCTGACAGATTGCTGCCTGCAAGCATCCTAATTACTACTTTCAGTGGCACCCCTCCTAATTACTACGTTCAGTGACATTTAGGTATTGGATTTGTTTCCCATGATGTTGGATCAGCATAAATGTGCAGACCATAAAAAATACGATGCATGTCTGTTCAGGACATGCTTTGTAGCTGAAATGACCCAAGTCGCGTTGACACAAATGAGACCCTTCCTCTGACAACAATTCTGCTGTTTCTAACCTACATTCAGAACCTTTCCCCTCTGACAACAATTCTGCTGTTTCTTGCCTACATTCAGAACCTTTCCCCACCACCTTGTAGCTGTAAAAATAATAATTGTTTATATAACGCTGTCAACAGTGTCCTGTCTGCTGTTTCTAACCTACATTCAGAACCTTTCCCCTCTGACAACAATTATTCTTTCTCGCCTACATTCAGAACCTTTCCCCACCACCTTGTAGCTGTAAAAATAATAATTGTTTATATAATGCTGTCAACAGTGTCCTGTCTGCTGTTTCTAACCTACATTCAGAACCTTTCCCCTCTGACAACAATTCTGTTGTTTCTAACCTACATTCAGAACCTTTCTCCCCTGACAAAATTCTGCTGTTTCTAACCTACATTCAGAACCTTTCTCCGCCACCTTGTAGCTGTAAAAATAATAATTTTTTATATAACGCTGTCAACAGTGTCCTGTCTGTTGTTTCTAACCTACATTCAGAACCTTTCCCCGCCACCTTGCTGCTGTAAAAATAATAATTGTTTATATAACGCTGTCAACAGTGTCCTGTCTGTTGTTTCTAACCTACATTCAGAACCTTTCCCCGCCACCTTGCTGCTGTAAAAATAATAATTGTTTATTTAACGCTGTCAACAGTGTCCTGTCTGTTGTTTCTAACCTACATTCAGAACCTTTCCCCGCCACCTTGCTGCTGTAAAAATAATAATTGTTTATATAACGCTGTCAACAGTGTCCTGTCTGTTCTTTCAGTTCATCTCATAAATTTGTTAAAATAACAACTGCCACCTTATAGCCCAGTGTTGATGACTTTCACTTTCACCGACGTAGCGGGCAGAAAAAATATGTTTCAACTTCAAATGCAAATTTAACAAAATTGAAGCTGTCAAAAAAATTATGACTTTCACTTCTACTCACAGAAATTATTAGGTTGTATTGTTGTATAAACAAACATAGATTCTAAATGTTAATATGAGAGATTAAGTGTCGTGAGTTAAGCAGATCGTAAGATATTATTAATATTATAAATATGATAAAAAATAATATTAACGAACACAAAAACATAGATCCTCTCTGGATACAAGTTTAACAAAATTGGAGTGATCAAAAAAATTATGACATTTACTTTTACTCATAGAAATGATTAAACTTTACTGCTGTATACAAAAATCTAGATTAAAAATGTTAACATGAGAGATTAAATGTTGTGAATTAAGCAGATCATAATATAAAATACATAGTCCAGGTGTAATTTTTCCAGCAGCGGCGGGCTTGAAACATTCTGGTTAAACTTAGTGGGAGGGAATTACATATTTGATGTCACAACTGCATAAAACTATGGTAGATGTTTTAAAGAGCAGGTGTTCACATGTGTATGGTATCATGGACTTACGGCAGCTGCATGAATAGACCACATAACACCTCCAGTAGCCACAGCACGATGGAGTTGAATTTCATTCCATAAATCTAACCCAGGAAATGATTACAGCCTCCAATTCCCATGTCTCTGCTTGGGTAAACACACAGCTGTGTAGCAAAAGTTCAAAGAAAATACTATTTTAAAAAATCCAAATGTAATAATTAAATGGTAGTAATTTTACAACGGTATCATGAAAACAACACTCACAAATCATCATCATTATCGAGTGCCATCCCCGCATCGAAGGTTGGCTACAATGAAACATCATTCTGCTCTGTCTCTTGCTTTGATGGTGCAGGCTGTCTTGTCCATCTTTTGATGTTACTCGTCCATGTTAGTCTTGGTCTGCCTGTATTACTTTGTATTTTCCCTTCCAATATTACTTTTGGTAAGATTGTGTGTCTTTTAACTTGCCCCCAAAATCTCATTTGTCTTCTTTGAATTGTGTTTAGTAGTTCTCTTTTCATTTTTAGTTGTTTTAAAACATCATTTGTTCTCTTTTCATCCAATTATACTTCTATAAATCCACATTTCAAAGGCTTCAATTTTCTGTTCTGTTTTCTTGTCTAATGTCTGTGTTTCTGCACCATACAGGTCTATTGAGAAGATATAACATTTTGCTATTCTTAGTTATAGCCCTGGTGTTATTTGTTTTGATGTTAATATACTTTTCAAGGCATTAAAATTACTGTTTGCTATTCCTATTCCTTTGTTTATTTGAGTTTTATATTTTCCATTGCTGGTTATAGTATGTCCAAGGTAGTTATAGCTCTGAACTACCTCCAGGTGTATTCCTTCAAATTTGATATTCACTTGCAGGTTTCGAGTATTATCTTTGTTTATGACCATAGTTTTAGTCTATGATATCACTCACAGATAGGTCTCGTAATCTAGGTTTAAGTGGGCATTCTTGTATTATTTGGAGCCTTTCAGCCTAACACATATGCCCTCAACACAGCATTTCTGAGCACTGGGTTGCCTACCCTCTTTGATCCCTTTTTACTTAGCCAAACTGGTTAGTTTATTTCCAGAAGCACCACTGAGGGGTGGAGTAGGATCTTGATCAACTCCACTGTTTGCTGATCCTGATGCAGGAACTGTCTGCTCTCAACTCAGTTACCGTATGAGCAACTTGGTGCCCACCCACATTGCATTTTCTTTAATACTTCTACATTACATTCGTCAACAGGGGCCAAGACACTGATCCAGCAACTGACCTAAGTAAGGTCAGCAACCCACAGCTGACTACATGTGCCAGAATCAATAGAAGAAAAAATTTGCGAGTGATAAACTGTCCACATCTGAATGCCTGAATTTTAAAACCTCTACCATAGTTTTATTCAGCCGTGACGTCAAATACAGAATTCCCTCCTACAATGTCTGACCAGAATGTTTGTCTAGCCTGCCACTCCCAGAAAAATTACACCACCACTATATATTTTATATTACAATCCGCCTAACTCACACAATTTTATCTCACTTATTAACACTGAACACCTATATTTCATCATTTCTATGGGTAGAAGTGAAAGTCATAACTTTTTTTGGCCATTTCAATTTTGATAAATTTGTATTTGGAGTAAGTGAAAGTAAAAAGCCCCCGTCATGCCAAGTGGCGTAAAGGGAATATGGTGTTAGTGACCATAAATTTTACAGACTTTCAGCACATTATTTTTGAGGTAATGTGGTCAGTATTATGCCCGTGCCGCTTTACTTTCCCAGAAAAAAATCCGGTACTCATTTAAGGCTGGGTGAACCCGGAAGCCATTGGTTGGGATCGAACCCTACCTCTTGTCCTTTGTAGTCCAGTTCACTAACCACTGAGCTATCGTGGCTCCTGTATTTGGAGTAGGTCTATGTTTTTGTGTAGCCTTTGTGGCTGAGTGGTTAGTGTGCTCAATTATTGACCAGAATGGACCAGGTTTGATCCCAGTAGCGGCGAATTTTATTTTGGACTGACAAGGCTCTGTGGGTCACCCAGCCTCTAAATAAGGGTACCAGAGAATTTTCTGGGAAGTAAAGGCGGCCTGGCAGGATACCGACCACATCGCCCAAAAATGTGCTGTGGTCATAAAAAAAGTGGTCACTAACACCATATTCCTGATACATCTAGCAAGACATGGAGGAACCTTAATTTTTTTACTTTTTTTGCTATTGTGCTCGCCACGCTGGTGACCTTAAATGATTTAATAATATTTTGCGATCCGCTTAATTCACGACATTTAATCACTCATATTAACATTGAACACCTATATTTGTTTATCATTCATCATTGAGTGCCGTCTCCGCAACGAAGGTTGGCTACCATGGAGCGCCATTTTGCTCTATCTCTTGCTTTGATGGTGCAGGTTGTCATCGGTTGATTTGTCCATCTTTTGATGTTACTCGTCCATGTTAATCTTGGTCTGCCTCTGCCTCTTTTACCTTGCATTTTCCCCTCCAGGATCACTTTCAGTAGGCTGTTGTGTCTTTTAACATGGCCTAAGAATCGCATTTGTCTTGTTCTAATTGTGTTCAGAAGTTCTCTTTTCATTTTTAGTTGTTTTAAGACTTTGTCATTTGTTTTCTTTTCCTTCCATCCAATTCTACCTATTCTTCTATATATCCACATTTCAAAGGCTTCAATTCTCTGTTCTGTTTTCTTGTCTAATGTCCATGTTTCAGCACCATATAGGAATATTGAGAAGATGTAACATTTTGCTATTCTTAGTTTTAGCTCTGGTGTTATTTGTTTTGATGTTAGTATGTCCTTCATGACATTAAAATTACTTTTTGCCATTCCTATTCTTTTGTTTATTTCAGTTGTACATTTTCCATCACTGGTTATAGTATGTCCAAGGTAGTTATAGTTCTGAACTGTCTCAAGGTCTATTCCTTCAATTTTGATATCCACTTGTGGGTTTTGAGTATTTTCTTTGTTTATGATCATAGTTTTAGTCTTTTTGATATTCATATCTAGTCCATATTTTTTGCTTGTCGTGTTTATTTCATTAAGTAATTGTTGTAGGTCTTTAGGATTTTCTGCTAGTAGTACAGTATCGTCAGCATATCTTAGGTTATTGATTATCTTTCCATTAATTTGTAGGCCTGGCATCTCTATGATGTTTTTAAAGATTTGCTCAGTGTATAGATTGAACAAGCTTGGTGATAGGATGCATCCTTGTCTTACTCCTCTTTTTATATCAATGGGTGTAGAGAACTCTTTGTTATATTTTATTATTGCTGTTTGCTCCCAGTATAGATTGCATATTAGTCGTATATCCATGTCATCTAGATGTATCTCTTTTAGGCATTCTATAAGTTGTTTGTGGTGTACTCTATCAAAAGCTTTGGTGTAGTCTATGAAGCAGGCATATATTGGTTTGTTTACTTCTGTGTATTTTTCGATTAATGTTCTCATGCAGAATATGGCTTCTTTTGTCCCGCTATTTTTCCTAAATCCAAATTGCTGCTCATCTAATTCAGTATTGATTTTATTCTGAATCCTTCCTTGTATAACTTTTAGCAAGATTTTTGTAACATGGCTCATTAGGCTTATTGTTCTAAAGTCACTGCATTCAACTGCACCATTCTTTTTAGGCAATGCAATGAAAGTTGATGTTTTTAGTTCATTTGGTATGTATCCTGTGTGGTATATGTCGTTGCATATGTCTGTAATCACTTCAATGCCAAAATCTTCAAGTGCCTGTATCATCTCTATCTGTATGCTTTCAGGTCCTGCTGCTTTTCCCCTTTTCATTGTTTTTATAGCTTTTTCCACCTCAGATTTTAAGATTTTATAGCCTGATGTACATTTTATAACTGGTTTCTTGTCCCTTTGATCATGAAATAGTTCTGTTATATATTCCTGCCATCTATCTATGATATCCTTATTGTCTGTTAGCATTTTTCCTTTTTTGTCTGCAATGCATCCACCTTCTGTGGCTTTTTTATTTTTATTAGTCATTCTCTTTATTTCTGTGTGCATTCCTCTTAGGTCTTGTTTGCTTTCCATAGTTTCTATTTCTCTACATTTTTGGCTGAGCCAGTCTTCTTTTGCCTTTTTGCACATTTTGCGTATCTCATTATCTATTTTATTGTATTGGGCAGTGTTCTTCGCTTGTCTCCTTTCTTCCATTTTTTCTAAGATGGTGTTAGTTATCCATTTTTGTTTTTTTCTGCTTTTCTGTATTTGTTTATACAATAATATAATTGGATAATTTCTGTGAGTAAAAGTGAAAGCCATCATTTCTTTTTTTATGGTTTCAATTTTGTTAAATTTGTCTTGGAAGTTGAACTATATTTTTGTGTTCGCAGCACTGGTAAAAGCAAGGGTCATAAATAATGGGTTATAAGGATGGCAATTGTTATTTTAGTAAATTTGTGAGATAAACTGAAACAACAGACACTGCAATGTCAGCGGCGTTACATAATAACAATTTTTATAGCGGAAATGCGGGGAAAGATAATGAAAGCTGCATAGACAGCAATCCTGAATATAAGTTAGAAACTTCTGAATTTTTATCATGGGAAGAGCTTCATTTGTGTCATTGTGACTTGACCTGTACAGGGAGTTTCATCATGGTGAGAGTTACCTTGTACTGTTATGTTAGGCATGTAGCCCAGTGCATCCGATTTCATTTTGTTTGTGCCTCACTTTTCCTTGCCCCAGCTCTTTGACCTGTCCAGCTTGGGTGATCCCTTGGTTGCACTGCTACCACTTGAACAGCTCTTGGGGATATGGGCAAAGAGGCTCCTCTACCATTAGAACAGCTCTTGGGGATATGGGCACACAGGCTCCTCTACCACTGGAACAGCTCTTGGGGATAATGGCATACAGGCCCCTCTACCACTAGAACAGCTCTTGGGGATATTGGCATACAGGCCCCTCTACCACTAGAACAGCTCTTGGGGATATTGGCCAACAGGCCCCTCTACCACTAGAACAGCTCTTGGGGATATTGGCATACAGGCCCCTCTACCACTTTGTGGTGGAGACATGTCAGAAGAGCAAATTTGTACAGGTGTTTTACTGGTAAAGTTTTAATGCATAAAATCTTTTACAGCTGAACATCTACTGAGTTATAATGTTGTATGGTGTCTGATCTGATCAGTCATGACTGAGGCTGTAACAGTTGGCTCATGGTGTCAGATCTGATTGGTCATGACTGAAGCTGTCATAGGTGGCTCATGGTGTCAGATCTGATCAGTCTTGGCTGAGGAAATCACAGCTGGCTTATGGTGTCAGATCTGATCGGTCATGGCTGAGGAAATCATAGCTCTCTCATGGTGTCAGATCTGATCGGTCACAGCTGAGGGAATCACAGCTGGCTCATGGTGTCAGATCTGATCGGTCACGGCTGAGGGAATCATAGCTGGCTCATGGCATCAGATATGATCGGTCATGGCTAAGGCCGTCAAAGCTGGCACAGGAAGCTGAAAGGCAGAGGATTATGGAGAAGACATGGAAAAACCTTAAGTGAATGGTAAGAAATAGGACGGCTTGGTAAGTGTTTGTTGAAGACCTATGCCCCATGGTATCCTTGTATTAAGTCTACTTTTTGACTGGTTGAATGGATGCGAAGAACCCCCACTACAATGATTCCATGGATAGGACAGGATCTGTTCAAGACTTACCAACATGTTTAATGTTGACGTCAACTCATTCATGTAGTCCCCTCTCCACTGTTTCCACGTCACTGAACCTCACAGACTTGAAGGTCGTATCCTCATTCTCTGGGATCTCAGCACATAAGGTACTATACTTAGAATCATCTCTCAGCTCAGAGTTTGACTCCATGATCCATGTCATATCCATACTAGATGGTTGTAAGTGTGTACCTGTAACAAAAATTTGAAAGAGTAATAAGAAAAATAATAGATGCCCTCCGCACTTCAAGTCATGCTAGTGCCCACATTTTTCACAGCTGTTTGTCACTGATATTTTAGTTGATTTGCTGATTGGGTGGGTGCCACTTTCCACCTTATGCCAAAGTTATGAAAATGCAAGACTAGTCTCAAAATCACAACTTACAATATTTTCCTGAACAAAGGAAACATTTAAAGAATAAAACCGACAGAAGGGATACAACTGAGAAAAGTTATGACAATAATTATTGTTTACATCCCTCTCAAAATGAGCAGTAATTTATTTATTTTAAAGTGAAGACAAATGCATTCATCTGCGGTGCCAGGTACAGTTTTATGATGGACAGAAACATAGGTCTGGTATGTTGTGATGGTGTCGTTTTATCAGAAGTAATGATAGAGTTCTGATTCAATAAAAAGGACTGATTATACCAGCATATTATACGGCCTATTATCTATTATAGTCTATACTCTACAATAAAATATACTGTTTGTTTAATTTCCCTCCCTTGCTTTGCTAGAAGTATGGAGAATTTGGTTTTAGTGACAATATTTTTCTATGACCACGGCACATTTTCAGGTGATGTGGTCGGTATAACACAAGGCCACCTTTACTTCCCAGAATAATCTCTGCTACCCATTGCTAGAGGCTGAGTGAATCCAAGAGCCTTGTCGGTAAAATTAAAAAAAAATTTTTTAATTCTACTCCTTCTGCGGATCGAACCCATGTCCTTATCAGGAAGAGCACTAACCACTCAGCCACCAAGGCTCCATGTAATGACAGAATTCATATACATTTTTTGGGTTTCATTTTCAGAAATAAAATGACTGAGTATGACCCAGCAAATCATATATGTTATTATAATAATTTATGGGGTACTGGTTGGTCTCAAGGCAAGACGCCGGCCTCGAGACAGAGAGGTTGTGGATTTAAATCTTGACTGCGTCACTTGAGATTTTTATTTATCTGCGGCAACCACCCCTGGTCTCAGCAGCGAGGACCGAATTGAAACACCAATTACTCATGGATGAAATAAATATATGAATAACTCCGAAGACGGAGTTACCTACCTGTGTGGCGAAGGATCCCTGTGCACACGGCTGTCAGGGAAAAATGGATTAACACGCAAAATTCAGTTCCTAATCTCTACGCTATATTATTTTGTGAAAATGAAAGAAAGAAGATAACTTTTGACACCAAATTTCACAAGAAATTCAAATCAACTGGAGACGATCGTAACTTACGATGACTGGATCGACTATCAAATTGATCCTTCAGTTTAAATATTAAATACTGATCTACATTACAAAATTCAAACTAAACACAACAATTTACTAAACATAGAATTAAAATAAAATAATTGAAATGTCAGAAAACGGAAAATACCAGAAACCATTAATTTTTGTGGCTTGGGTCCAGCAGCTTTCCAAACAATTATAATTATTGTAATAACATAAGATTGATGTTATAATTGTAATGTTGATTTTTACTTTCTCAATTTAATTTTTTTTACATTACAAGTGACAATTATGACAAATAAACAATAATAATGAATGCCCATATGCTTTCATTATGAAGATTGAAGTATCTAGAACTGTGACATATTTATTTATAAAATTAAACTTGAACACAATTTGAAGATATTCTTAGTTATTTTGCAAGAGAACCTAAAATGATATAGCCGTGTATTATCCTGAAAATATAATTTGATTTTGAACTTACTTCTGCACTTGTTCGAGATAAGATGAAAATAGTCACTTGTTTACACGGGACTACATCTTGTAAACAATTGCTGTGGTTGTCATATTTTTTATCATATATTAAATAATAAATAAATGAAAATGTATCAATAATATCATGCATATAAAATATAACAAATAATATTTATAAATAATACCCTAACAAGGATACAAACAAATGTAAATATAATTATGTTATTTTATTTCATGAAATTAGATCTTACATTCAGTGTGAGTGTCCTACCACATAAATTCTAACATGATAACAAGATACTATGCAATCTATTTTTGACAATAGAAGCAAGAAAAAGAGTTCTTAAATGTTATGTATAGCCAGTCTTAACATATGAATGTGAATCATAGTCTATAGGACAACAGACAAAAAAATCATTAGAGTCTGCAAAATTGTGGTTTAGCAGAAAAATGTTGAGAACATTATTGACAGCTGCGAAGGATAATGAAAACGTTTTGAAAGAGGCTAAAGCAAAAGAGAGTTAATTTCAAAAGTTACGAAAAAACAATAATTTTTGTTGGCCATGTAATTAGAGGTGAACAGCTGGAACATATTGCAATAACGGGTAAAATTGATGGACAAATTGATAGAGGAAAGCAAAGAGAAAAGATACGAGACAGCTTAAGAGAATGGCTTGGTAGAAAGTAAACAACAGAAATGATAAATAACTTTCGAGATCAAACGTTGTGGAGAGACATGGTCACCTACTTAATGATGATAATGATTATATCCTGTTTTAGCTTCTCCATATCACAGTAAACTCTACATGGAGTACTTACCTTGATTTTTATTTTATTTTTAATAATATTGTCCTAAATCAATCCACTGAAGATTGTGAAACCAAATAAGGTTGTGAGAAACTGTAAAACAAAAAGAACAGAAAGATTAGAATTAATAACTAAATTAAAGAACTGTCTGTTTTATTCAACAAACAAAAGAACAGTTTGATTTACTGTTTTGTATTAAAATTATTACATCTTTATTTTTTTAAAAGAAAGGTTTGTCTTATATTTACATTTTAACTATAATTCAGTATGTCTATAAGGTACAACTTCTAATCCATTTTAACTAGAATTTCTCTCTTAACTTGACTGCAAAACAAAATGTGTGTGTGAGAGAGCTATTATATTACTAATTTTATTTCATTTTATTTAACTTAAAATAACAGTTTAGTAACTTAGAGTAATTATTATTATTTGTAATATTAGAATTACATTATAATCGTATTAATATATAATTTTTATCTGCCGCAAGCTTACTTAATTTTTAAAATTATTTTTCATTTTCAGTTTAAAATTGAAGTTGAAGTAACTGGAACTGTGCATAATTGTTATTATATCTCATTATAGTCACTACTTAAGGATATTCTAAGCTGTTTTGTTAGAGAACCTGAAATGATATGGACTCTATATTTCTGAAAATATTTGATTTTGACCATCTACCTTGCATTTTGTGGGGATAAGACGAAAATGAAATATCTTGTTTACTTACGTAGCCACCATCTTGAAATATTACCATCGAGGAGTTCTATTTGAATTGTATCTATTGACCTTTCGAGCCGTAACCGGCCCATAGGGCGTAGACCAAGATACACCTTCTCCTATATGAATTTTTGTTCTAGCAGTTTTCTTTTAAAGATATTTTATCAAATCTCGCCATCTGTCTCTGTTCTGTGCAAGCAGTTCTATCTCATTGAGGGAGCCGATTCCTGCTGCTCTTGCCTCTCTCATCAATGTTCTTCTCAGTGTCTCCCTGGGTCTTCCTCTTTTTCTTTTACCTGTTGTTTCCCATATGAGGGCTTGCTTTGCTATTCGATTATTATCTCTTCTCATCACATGTCCAACGTATGACCATCGTCTTTTCTTTATTACTGAAGATATTAGTTGAATTGTATGGATACTGGATAATTTAAAATCCTACAATTTATAAATAAATTAATTTCATATAATTTGCACAAAACTTATAAGCACATTTATTTATCATATTAGTTTTAGTCTATATGCATTGCTAAACATGTTTAATGATTAATATATTGTTTAATAGACCGCCATTTTGAGTACTAATTGAATTTTATGCATACTTGATAATTTTAAATTACTACCATTTAAAAACAAATTAATTTCATACAATTTGCACATAACTTAGAAGCACATTTATCTATTATAATAATTTAAATCTATATGCATTGCTGAACATGTCTAATGATTCATGCTTTATAGAATATTATTAACTGTCTAAAAGTTAAAAGGAATTACCCCTAGGAACAATAACTTGTACTTTACGAATTTGTAGTGGCTTCCCTTAATAAGCAAGGCAAATAATACTTTTAAAAATCTATATAAAAGTAATATTTTTAGTTGCATCATAAATTAAAAGCGCATACACTTTGGTTGATAAGATTTAATTTTAGTGCATTGTAAGACACATTGCCTAATATGTTTTTGTATATTTAAACAAACATTTTGTAGAAAATATTTTTTTTTTCAAATGATATGCAAAATTGTGATACTCTTAAAAAATTACAATAGCAAGAGATTTATATAATTAACTATTTTGTATGTAGTTTTCAGTGGTCCGGGTTTATGAAATTCTAGTGAATATTTATAAACCAACTGCCCAATTTTTCTCTTTGGCTAAGACGCAAGGCTTATAAACCTTGTCCTAGGTGCAAAGCCGTGTTGCCTGCTCTAGCAACACAGACTGTGTCACGTCGGCTACGTGACACAGTAGTCTTTGGGTACTGCTTTGCTACCTCCCATTATGTCAAAGTTTGAACAGAAAAATTGGGGGGGTGGAAGATGCGTGGTCGGACTAGGGTAACACCCGATGTTCTTAGTGCCGAGATTGCAATCGGCACGTCTGTGTGCTGTTGAATCTGGGCTAGTTTCCACTAGCTAGGCAGCTCTAGCCTAGGGCATTAGTCCTAGTGAGGTGGGGATCCTGGGGACAGCAGCCCTTCCATTTACACAAATGACATGAATGGTTATCCTTTTAACTTCTGTTCCCCACATTTCCTGTGGAGTGTGAAAATACACGAGAATGTGCCCCTGTATGACGTAGGCACAGGTAAACTACTCCTCGCCAGCGTTGGTAAATCCTCAGACCTGTTTAATGGCATATGCTCTTATTAGAATTATTGGTGTCTTATTCTTTATAATCTATTGCCTGAGTAGGAGGACGCACAGAAGCGAGAGTATCCAGTAGAGATGTGAATTCTGTGATATGGTGTGTGGCTGGCTGAACGAGATGTGTAATCTCTAGCCGTTGTGAATAATTGTACATAGTTGCCATTGTTAGGGTTGTCGGAATAAAGATACATGATCTTTCAAAATCAGCAGTGTGCAGACATTTATTGATAACATTGATTTAATGATAACAGTCACTACCTATGCCAAGGCGTTGAATCGAACTGAAAGTTGTCACGGCCCATACAAGACGGAGATTAAACAAAACAGTTCAGTCAGATTACAGCCGAAGTACTAGTTGAGGACGTAAGAACCTGACAGCTGAGATGGAGAGGTGAGCGCACGTTCACCGCTGCACGTTTTTGTACCTTGTCAACGTTATCATCGCCTGACCAGTAACGGTAGCCCTCACGGGGCGTGTGTACGTACTATCAACACAGCAAAGAAAGAACGCTGTTGTCATAAACGGTGTGCTACAGTTGACTGTTATTATAAGCTGTTCAAATGGTGCTGGCAGGTCATTTTCATTGACCTATCATACCATTACCAATATTCATACCATTGTCATTGCCTAACTTCGTTTCAAACCTGTTACATGTGAATCATAGGACAACAGACAAAAAAAAATAAGGCTGTAGGAGGACAGGAGGCTGTTGGACCTATATTCCTGGTTTCCTCATGTCTGTCTTAATTTATTCCCATTGGTGGGTCACTCAATTCTCTTGTTAGACCTATATTCCTGGTTTTCTCATGTCTGTCTTAATCTATCCCCATTGGTGGGTCACTCAATTCTCTTGTTAGATCTATATTCCTGGATTCCTCATGTCTGTCTTAATCTATCCCCATTGGTGGGTCACTCAATTCTCTTGTTAGACCTATATTCCTAGTTTCCTCATCCCATCAGAGAAACAGACAGAGTCGACCGCTGTCAAACAGACAGCCACACAAAGAGAGACAGTCGAAATTAAGACAACAGCTGACAGTAACATAAAAATCAGCGAAACAGCAAAGGACGGTTTCGTCACTGTCCAGGCCGGCAAAAAGCGCCGGCACAACAGTCAGAAAAAGAACACTCAAGTAGAAACAGAGCCCGAAAGCGAGGGAGAGTCAAGTCAAGCTGAAATCCCCACGATGGGGCGTCTAGTAATAGACACCGATACAGACGACTCAACGCAAGATATGCCGACGCCAAAGAAAAAAACAATTTCTAAAAAGAACAAGACATTAACAAACTTTTAAATTCCCTATCATGAAGTGTATTATTTGTTTTAATTTCAATGTTCAACTACGGAGACACGTGGTTTACCAACAGAAAATTTTTACATCTCTACACATTTTTGCAGGCGTGAGAACGAATGTACATATTGTATTATAAATTTATGCGAGCACGTGGGTGAATGTATCTGTGAGCACGTGGATGAAAGATTTTATTTTACTATAACCTTCGGTGAGAATGTGAGTAAATGTACATGTTGTATATCTTGCTGTGAGCACGTGGGTGAATGTACCTACCTTTTAGTAACCTCTTGTGAGCATGTGGATAAATTTGTTTGTTTTAGTATAACATCCCGTGAGAACGTGGGTAAATGTACATGTTTGATATTATTTTGTTGTGAGCACGTGGGGGGATATATTGGGCTTATTAAAATTAGTTGCGAGCACGTGGTTGAATGCAAGTGCATGTCTGTATGCACGTACTATGTCATAACCCTTTCATTTATAAATACTTCTACATGTATACATGTAAATAGAATGTATTTTTATAAATCAGTTGGTAAATGGCAGCAACCATCATCATATTAACACTAAATATTAGGGGCCTCAGGTCCAAATTAGATCACATCACAACACTCAAACACAAGCCAGATTTCATCTTACTACAGGAAACAAACATACACACAGACGACCATGCATCCCGCATCACAACACGGCTAGGCCTGCGGCACGCGTGCTTCAGCCTAGCCATAAACCATACAGGATCAGGGGTGGCTATTTTACAAATATCAGACAGGTGGACGATCATTAGGAAAGACAGAGACAGTGACGGAAGGACAGCCATAGTTCAAGTGAAAGACGACAACAAACACACATACACCATAGTCTGCATACACGCACCACCACATTACGGACAGCAACCAATCTTTTACGATAGACTAGAGAGTCTACTGACACGCTCATACAGGGGACAAAATATTATTTTAGGTGGGGGACTTTAACTGCGTCCTGACAGATATGGACATCACTGGAGGAGAGGTCAGGAAGCAGATAAGGAAAACAAGTAAAGATGACAATCACCAACTGGACATTTTACACACAATAATTGACACCCACGGTTTGACCGATGCATATAGACACACACATCCACACGGCATGGGCATCACACACACAAACCACTCCTACAACAGGGCTACACGGCTAGACAGGATCTATGTCCCGTCCACAAATTTCATCAGCCAGGCCACACATATCACAAAAACACTCAAGTTTACAGACCACAAGGCAGTCATTGCAACAATTAACACCGCATACACAAACACTCATTCCAGGAGGTCACCTCACTGGAAATTCAACAACACCCTACTGCAAAACAAAACATATACAGAACACATTAAACAAATTATCCAGCTATACACTGACGACAAAGACATAGATGACATACAGCAGCATTGGGAACTCCTCAAAAACACTATACGAGAAAGAACACAAATTCTAGCACTACGGATAAACAAACACAGATTAAGACAAGAAACACTTCTAGAAGAAGCCATCAAATTAACAAGACAGACATGCACCCAACATCATCACACTAGAGGAGTTGGAACAGCACAGACATCACAAATTCCACGGAGCACTGCTTCGCACAGGCTTAAAAACAATCACACAGGAAATTCCCACCAAACAATACATGGCAATAGAACAGAACATACAACGAAACAGACAAATAGGGACAATAATAGACGTGGACGGCAACACACAGACTGACACTTCAAATATAACAAAAGCATTTGAAGACTACTACAGGAACCTCTATACGGAAAGTAACACACATCCAAACATACAAGACAAATTTATGCAATACACAAGGAAACTTCCAGACGCTGACAGGGAAAAACTAGACGAAGAACTCACATTAGCTGACATAACAAACGCAATACAATCAATGCAAAAAACAAATCTCCGGGACCTGACGGTCTCACAATAGAATTCTTCCAACATTTCTTTCCTCTCCTAGGCCCTCTTCTTCTCAGAATGTACACAGACTAATTAACAAAGAAACAACTTCCTCCAAGCTTAAACATGTCTTACATAACATTACTCTGCAAAGATAACACAGACAAATCACTTCTTAAAAACTACAGACCCATTTCACTACTTAACACAGACTACAAGATACTAACAAAAGCACTAACAAACAAACTAAAACCCTTCATGGCAACACTCATTCACAAAGATCAACAGTGCAGTGTACAGGGCAGAAACATCCACCAGCACACACATTTTATACGAGACATCATAACGTACACTCATGACAAAGACAGTCAGTCTTCCATTCTATCTCTCGACCAAGAAAAAGCCTTCGACAGAGTATCACATTCCTTTCTCCACAAGACACTACTGAACTGCAACTTAGGAACAAGCTTCAGACAGTGGATACACATTCTGTATTCTAGACCTGAAAGTAAAGTCCTTGTGAACCATTCGTTCACAGAGGCCTTCGGACTAACTAGATCAGTCCGACAGGGATGTTCTCTCTCTCCTTTACTTTACGCTTTGACCATAGAACCGCTCCTAGAGAGCATCAGACAAGACAGTTCCATTAAAGGTACATTCACGCCAGGGAAAGGAGAGCAGAAATTGTTAGCCTACGCTGACGATACTGTCTTCTTTCCATCAAACATCACATCAATAGACAACATCCTCAATACTTTCACAGAATTCGGGAAAGGTAGCGGGGCACAGATAAACACACATAAATCATTCATCATGGGCATAGGCAGGTGGAAGAACAAAGTGGACTTTCCCTCTGCTCTAACACCTGTTCCTAACATCAAGTTGTATGGAATTATATATCCTTGCAACCCAAACAGAACACACAAACCAACATGGCAGAACCTAGTCACACAGATAACAGACATGCTGCAGAGATACAAATACAAAACATCCACAATTTTTGGCAGAACAATCATTGTAAACACTTACATCATTCCAAAACTAATATACATAGCTACAGTTTTTAATCCACCTCAGCAAACAATAACAGACATAAGAAAACTCATAAGACATTTTGTTTTTGGAAGCACATTACACAGCATACAACACAAAACACTAATACAACACAAAAAACAAGGAGGTATTTCACTACAGGACATACACACAAAAGTTAAAACTCTCAGAATAAGCCACGTAAGCCGCATCATCCAACAACCAGACAATCATATTTTCGCACACTATTACATGGGACTGAGATTACTCAAATTCAGAAAACCCAACAACTCAATACCTCACCATTTCGGTCCCACACCCACATTCTACAAAAATTGCATTCAATCCATCCAAGGACACGACAATCTACTACATCAAAAGACAAACACCATTTACAAACACCTCATTAAACAGCAAGCACCTCCATTACAGTTCAGAATCAAGAGAGGTCCAAAATACTTTCTCACAGACTACACCAGCACTTTCACAAACCTCCACAACCCACACATCGCTCCCAAAGCAAGGGAAGTTACATACAGACTCATATACAGCATGACACCCACAGGACAAGCAGCAAAATGCCAACTTTGCAGGAGAAACATACAAGAAACAGAAGAACACATTCTACAAATGCAGCACAATCTTACCAGCAAGAACAGAGTTACAACACACACTAGAAACACACACTACACAGAAAGTAGACATATACAGATCTATCATGCTAAACACACTGCCAAAAACAACAACACAACAATCCTACACTAAATCCCTAATTCTATTACGGAATATAGGAATTTAGTGTGGGCTTGCAGAAATGCTGCCGTTTACCAATCGAAAACTTTTAATGCTAATTTGTTTTTACTTATTTATAATAAAAGAGCAATGTCCATTTTTAAACAATTAAATTAAATTTTCGAGAATGAATGGAAGAATGCGAATGATTGATTTTCCACTAATCAAAAGGAAAGACACACCTGTCAAGACTTTTATCTCCCTTGTTTGCCACACAAAGCAAGCATCGCAAGACGTCGGGTGCTCGAGGCTATTGCCGCCTCGTTTTAAGCATTCACTGGCGGACAAGCTATCAGTTAAGCCGCTGACGAAACGCCACACCTGCCAAAACACAGACGTCGGGGGCTATTGTCGCCTCGCTTAGCTACCTTTAGTGGCGACATGCATAAAGAAAGTTTCACCTATCAAGTCGCCGACACAGGCCGGGTTGATCAAGTCTATTGTCGCCTCTGTCGCTCCTATTTTCTTTTGAATGTGTGTCGCAATTTTGGTTGTGTGGTGCAATAGATTGCTTAACTTTTAAATTACATGGAAAATATATGTATCATCACTCATCATCATCAAATCACATACATGAAATTTATTGTTTGTAAAATGGAATGTATTGTTTTAAAACCGAAATAAAGATTTATAAAAATAAAAAAAACTGCCCAATTTTTCTCTTTGGCTAAGACGCAAGGCTTATAAACCTTGTCCTAGGTGCAAAGCCGTGTTACCTGCTCTAGCAACACAGACTGTGTCACGTCGGCTACGTGACACAGTAGTCTTTGGGTACTGCTTTGCTACCTCCCATTATGTCAAAGTTTGAACAGAAAAATTGGGGGGGGTGGAAGATGCGTGGTCGGACTAGGGTAACACCCGATGTTCTTAGTGCCGAGATTGCAATCGGCACGTCTGTGTGCTGTTGAATCTGGGCTAGTTTCCACTAGCTAGGCAGCTCTAGCCTAGGGCATTAGTCCTAGTGAGGTGGGGATCCTGGGGACAGCAGCCCTTCCATTTACACAAATGACATGAATGGTTATCCTTTTAACTTCTGTTCCCCACATTTCCTGTGGAGTGTGAAAATACACGAGAATGTGCCCCTGTATGACGTAGGCACAGGTAAACTACTCCTCGCCAGCGTTGGTAAATCCTCAGACCTGTTTGGTGTCATATGCTCTTATTAGAATTATTGGTGTCTTAATCTTTATAATCTATTTCTGAAGCTATAAGTAAAGCAAGCCTGTGTAGGCAGACGCACACATGCGAGAGTGTCCAGTAGAGACGTGAATTCTGTGATATGGTGTGTGATCGCTGGCCGCTGTGAATAATTGTGACATCTGCTCTTATTAGAATTATTGGTATCCTGATCTTTATAGTCTATTTCTGAAGTATTACTTTTATATTTGAAGTGTTGTTTATTTATATTTATTATTTAAATGCAGAGCCAGTCTAAATGTGAATTATGGAAAACAGGAAAGAAAATCACTGGAGGCTATAAATTTGGTTTTACATAAGAATTCATAAATATAATTAACTAAGTAATTCATACTTAATAATCCTTGGAAAATGAAAGAACACACGCGATGTTTAGGTTTCTTAAGCCAGAAGTAGGTTACACTCACACGATCACGTGATTGCACACTGTCTCTCCAGACTCAACGTTTTACGTTCGACGATCTCACAATGTACCCTAGTTAACCTGGATTTGTCGTACGCTAATTGACAATTGATGATTTCAATGTTAAACGTGCTCTGTTGTCTTGCAATATTCGGGAGTTTCTCGTGACATGACGAGCTGAAGTTACTTGAATTCTTTAGTTGTGAACTTATTGTTGACAGCAATTTGACTTGTCACGACAACGTGAGCATGCTTTGTTTTGAGCTTTCAAGATAACTTGCTATTTTAAGTTCGTGATCAATTCATCATCATCATCGGGTGCCATCTCCGCAACAAAGGTTGGCTATCATGAAGCGCCATTCTGCAATGTCTCTTGCTTTGATGGTGCAGGTTCTCAGAGGCTGGTTTGTCCATCTTTTAATGTTACTCGTCCATGTTAGTCTTGGTCTGACCCTGCCTCTTTTACCTTGTATTTTCTCCTTTAGGATTACTTTTAGTAGGCTGTTGTGTCTTTTAACATGGCCGGAAAATCGCATTTGTCTTGTTTGAATTGTGCTTAGTATTTTTCTTTTCATTTTTAGTTGTTTTAAGACTTCATAATTTGTTTTCTTTTCCTTCCATCCAATTCTACCTATTCTTCTATATATCCACATTTCAAAGGCTTTAACTCTCTGTTCTGTTTTCTTGTCTAATGTCTATGTTTCTGCACCATATAGGAATGTTGAGAAGACATAACATTTTGCTATTCTTAGTTTTAGCCCTGGTGTTATTTGTTTTGATGTTAGTATGTTCTTCATGGCATTAAAATAACTTTTTGCCATTCCGATTCTTTTTTTTTCAGTTTTACATTTTCCATCACTGGTTATAGTATGTCCTAGGTAGTTGTAGTTCTGAACTGTCTCCAACTCTATTCCTTCAATTTTGATATCCACTTGTAGGTTTTGAGTATTTTCTTTGTTTATGATCATAATTTTAGTCTTTTTGATATTCATATCTAGTCCATATTTTTTGCTTGTCATTTTTATTTCATTAATTAATTGTTGTAGATCTTTAGGATTTTCTGCTAGTTGTACAGTATCATCAGCATATCATAGGTTATTGATTATCTTTCTATTAATTTGTAGGCCTGGCATCTCTGTGATGTTTTTAAAGATTTGCGCAGTGTATAGATTGAACAAGCTTGGTGACAGGATGCATCCCTGTCTTACTTCTCTTGTTATATCAATTGGTGTAGAGATCTCTTTGTTATATTTTATTATTGCTGTTTGCCCCAGTATAGATTACATATTAGTCGTATGTCCATGTCATCTAGATGTATCTCTTTTAGGCATTTTATAAGTTGTTTGTGGTGTACTCTATCAAAAGCTTTGGTGTAGTTTATGAAGCAGGCATATATTGGTTCATTCATACGTGCATTATTCTTAAGTCTTGTTTGCTTTCCACATTTTCTATTTCTATACATTTTTGGCTGTGCCAGTCTTCTTTTGCCTTTTTGTACATTTTGCGTATTTCATTATCTATTTTATTGTTTTGGGCAGTGTTCTTCGCTTGTCTCCTTTCTTCCATTTTTTTCTCAGGTGTTGTCAGTTATCCATTTTTGTTTTTTGTTCTTTTCTTTTTTTTTTGGGTAAGGTGTCGCAGGTTTCTTGTATGCTTTTCTTTTTGCATTGCCATTTGGTTGTGACTTTTTTCATCAGGATTTTCTCTTCGGTATTGCTCAAATCCTTCTTCTAGCAGCTTCTGATATGTGTTCTTTACTTGTATTGTATAGGTATCTTTAATATCTTTTTGATTTAAAGCTGTAGTATTGTTGATGAATTAGACTTTTGCTTGTTTCTCTTTAGTTTGATTTTCATTTTAGTCATTACAGGATTGTGATCTGAATTAATATCTGCTCCTGGGTAGGCTTTGGCTTTCTTTACGCTGTTACGGAACCTTTCTTTTATCATTATCTAATCTATTTGATTCCTCTTATCTCCAGGGCTTTTCCATGTGTATAGTTACCTTTTCTCTTGCTCAAAGTAGGTGTTATATATTATTAGCTTGTTTACTTCACATAATTGTATTAATCTTTCTCCTGTCATTTCTTTTTTCCTACACCATGGTTTCCTATAATGGTCTTATATTTACCTTTTCCTACTTTAGCGTTCACGTCACCCATTACAATCAAGATGTCCGAAGATTTCACTTACTTCATAACTTTATTTAGGTCTTCATAGTATGCCTCTATTAGTTCATATGTGTAGTCTTGAGTAGGTGCGTATGTCTGTATTATTGCTATGTCGAATGGTTTTGCTTTCATCATGAGTAGTATAATCCTATCATTGTATGTCCAGTGGGTACTTATATATTTTTGTAGCTCTCTTTTTATTAGTATTCCTACCCCTCTTTGATGTTCTGTTGTGTTTCCTGAGTATATAAATGTATATTTTTCGTCCTCTATGTACCCACTTTCTTTCCATCTTTTCTCTGATATGCCTAAAATATATATGTTTATCCGTTCTGCTTCTTGAATTAGATTTTCCAATTTCCCGTGATATATAACTTGCATATTCCTTGCATTGAACGTGACTTCTTTGCTACTTGATTTACTTCGTGAGTTAGATACAATATCAACCTTTATACTGTTAATATAATTCGTATTTTCTTGATATACTTTGACAACACTGTGTAAATATTTTTTATAGCTGGCTTGATAAGTAACTACTACGTCGGCGATTTTTGTATTATAGTTTGTTTCAGATTGTTTGCCTCCCTAATTCCAGTAATATCTCGAAAACCGTCTGATGGAATACCATGATTTTTTGCATGCGACCTTAGATTTTCAATGACGTAACGAATTTATCATTTAAATTATCGTATGTGTTACCGTTTCCTCAAAGCGGCAACTTCCTTTGATCTCCTTCATATTTGTATTTATTTTGACACAAAAAACAGAATGTACGGTAAATGAAGATCTTTTACACTTTTTAGAGGAAAAGGCGTAACTTTTATTTTTATATAAGGGACATTATTACTTTATAATAAGAGAGTAAGTAAGTAAGTGTTCCTGTCATGCCTGAAGGTGTATAGGGGAATAAACCGCCACAATTGCACTTTTTCACAACATGCTACCCATTTGGATTGGGCTCTTTTAATTATACAACTAATATTGAATCAAATCAAAATAGGCCGAACATTCACCGAATAGAAATTATTTATTTTAAGAACACAGAATACATCGTCAACTCACTAAAAAAACAGTTCCTGAAGTGGTCCGTATCCAGAGTTTCCAACTCCAACAAAGTCACTTCAGTAAGTTCAAACAAATGAGTTTTATTCAGAATCTGCCGAATCTAATAGACGTATTACCATTTTTGGTTGAATAACCCACAGACCATCGTTTCTCCAATACTTATCTTCCTCAACCATAACATGGTCTTCACAACTAGCCCAATAATCTTTGTCTATGTTTGAAATAGCAACATTGGTAAGCTCTTTAACATCAGATAATTTGAAAGTTTTATTTTCGGATGCTACTTGCCCTTTGATCTTTGCCCAAACTAATTCAATAGGATTTAGGTGTGAGTGATATGGAGGCAGCCTCAAACATCTATGACCATGTTCTTCAATTAATTTATCTATTTGAAATATCTTTGGCCGTTGTATCTGTTTTACAAGTGAAAGTAATTCAGGCTTGAGATACATATCGTTAAATGGTATTTGTTCCCTTGTCAGCCATGTCTTTATTTCAGCTTTAGTGCTTGATGATGTTGGAACTTTATCTTCTTGTGCCACTTTGTTATGGTAAGATGCATTATCCATGATCAAACAAGATGGTCGATCTAATAAAGGCAAAAGAGTGTCTTTAATCCAATCTCTGAACATATGACTGTTCATCTCTGAATGATAATCCTGGTTATCAGTTGACTTTGCAATAAAAACAAGTTCAGCATTCTCCACCAGGCCATTATTTTTGCTCCCAGCATGTGCCACTATAAGGCGCTTTCCTTTGCTGCTAGGTACATACCTTTTAATAGTCCCATCTAATGACTGCCATTCTTTTTCATTTGTGTGGTGGGCATTAATCCATGTTTCGTCCAAGTACACAATGTCATAATCTTCATTACGCATTTGTCTAACTTCACGTAAATATTTGCTTCTTGCAGCTACTAAATGAGGTTTCTCGCAAATGATGTTTCTTCCACAAGAATAATTTCTAAAAGTGAAGCCTAAACTCCGCACACTTCTCCATAGTGTGGTTTTTGATACATCAATACTGGTGTTCTTTTTAAGCCAAATCTTAAGTTTCCTTATGGTAACTTCTTCCCCTAAGTCAAACATTTTACAAATCTCTCTGCGGACAAGTTCTCTGTCAAAACTGTCTAACAAATGTTTTCTTCCTCGACTTCTTTCTTTCCTTGAACATTCACATTGAACATTTTTCACTGATCTATGAAACGACCGTTTACTTAAACCTAACACGTGCATCGTTCTCTTTTCAGGATTTGATATGCTGTGATATAGACTCCCTCGTTTTGCCTCTCTACAAAAATATAAATATAATTTCTTTGTAATATTTTGTTCAGTAACAAATTTCAACTTTAAACTCATTGTTAAGGGCACAACTCACAAAACACGCCTATGTAAATAATTTGATTTTGTATTTTTGGTGACGTTATACTAATGACGTGATACAAAAAGTTGACAATTTTAATCCAGTAAGTGCAAAACCAGAATTGCGCACCGAATATAAGAGAAATTTGCTACACATATGTGCAAATATTGACAAAAATCTGACATTTGCAATTCAATAGTGTAAACCGGTGCCTTTACCCACCAACATATAAAGGAAATTCCCAAATGAAGATGTTTAAATCATTCTTGAAGTGATATGGAAGGGGTAAATACTCTTAAATTTTGATTCAAATGTGCCCAAGTTTAATCATACTTTTATCCTCCTGGTAAGCAAGCGCACAAGAAAAACCAGCAGTTTGTTTGCAATGAATTTATTTTTTCTATTACGTTATGAGATTCAGTAGGTTACATGCAAAATATCAGCACTGTAGCACAAATGGTTGCTGAGCTGTGGTTTTTTGAAGTGAGGCAAAAAATCTGAAGCGAACTATAGTTCATTCACTTGTCTCGTTGAGCTTCTAGTATGTGTTGTGCTGTTATTATTGGTCCCTACTGTCGGACATCTGTAGTGAAATGTATGACGCATTCATGCTCGCAGAGAGCTGTCCTTTGACGAATGATTCAGCGGCGACCCGCACAAGCAGTGGGCCTGTGGGGAAGAAAATGTAGATACAACTCTACTGTGAGTCGATCCGGCCCAACCGTTTTATTCTATTGCATGGCTCTCACTGAGGTCGTCAAATCCGCGAGTATTATCTCAGCGTTCAATGATTGGTTGTCTGTTTCTGTCAATAACTTTGTGTGTTGCATACATTTGTCTTTTACGTCTTCCCGTGTGTCTTCTTGTGTATAGAGCTTCCGGTAGTAATACTCGAAAGCTTTGGCAATCTCTGCTGTGTCCGTTTGTTTCATCTTCTTCTACGATCATTGCTCTTTAAATCTATGACTCCGGACTCTCTTATGATGGTAATCTTCCTCTCTCTTTAGCTAATTTGTCTGCGCGTTCGTTTCCGTGTACATTACTGTGTGATGGTACCCACTGGTTGACCACTTTCTGGAAGTTATTGCACATTTATTGGCTGTGTTCACTATCTGTGCGGTCTCGCCTTACGTCTTTTGACATGTGCTGAGACTGCTATGATGGGGACTACAGCTACCTTTCTTTGTTTGGGAGATGAGTTAGTAATTCGGATGATTCCACTGGCATGGGCGGGTGAGCAATTATGGATTTTAATTCGTTTGCAGTGATACCGGGGCCTTCCATGACCAAAAAACCAAAGTTGCCCCGTATAGTTTCTCTTCCAGGGAGGTGGGTGTGGCCCACATTGTCCTCAGGTCTGTTAAAGTGAGGGCAATCCTGTTGAACATATTTTGTTGTCATGTTATCCTGTGTACAGTGGCATTGGCTAGTAGTTCCTATTTTGAGTTTAGTGAACATGTGACTTCTCATTCTATTGTGGCCAGTGCGTATGGAAGTATGACTAGATCCCTCCTTGATAGTTGGAGGTATCCATCCCTCTCGTTACACTTCGAGTGTTCTTGTTCCATTTTTCATGATACTTTCCTTTGATGATGGATTTGGCTTCATCGTAGCTTACTAGATGGTTCTCTTGTGGTAATTTTCCTGTCTCTTTAGCTAATTTGTCTGCGCATTTGTTTCCACGTATATTACAGTGTGATGGTACCCACTGGATGACCACTCTCTGGAAGTTATTGCACAGCTGGTAAGGGTTGTTCTCAAGTCGTCTAGCTCACTGTTCCTGAGGATTTTAGAGCTGTTAGCACTGACAGTGCATCAGTCAGTATCACCAATATCTTGTGCGTGCTATTTTTGTGTTGGATAGCCAGTTTTGCAGCGTCTTTGAGGGCTTCAGTTTCTGCGTTAAAGTTGTTTGAGAATTTCCCAGTAGCTATTGACTTTGTGATCTCATCTTGGTTATTCAGCCTCAAGAATACACTTCCTCCTCCATTTCTGGTTGCGTTTGTAGCAGAGCCATCTGTGTATATGTGTGAAGTTTGGGAAAAGCCTAGCGTATAAATTTACTATTTTCATTGATTTCATGGTCGTATCCATGAAAAAATGGCTGGGGGTAAAACTCATAAAAGTGATTTTTTTATTCAAAATCTTGCTATGAGGATGTCTACTATGAAGTTTGAAGTAGGCCTAGTGTTTAAATTTACTATTATTAGTGATTTCATAGTCGTATCTATAAAAAATGGCCGGGGGTAAAATTCATAAAAGTGATTTTTATTAAAAATCTTGCTACGAGGATGTCTAATGTGTTTTGGGGAAAATCTAGAGGTTACATTTATTTTTTTTTATAGTTTCATAGGCCTAAAAAAATGATCAAGGGTTAAAAATTCATAAAAGTGACTTTTAAGTAAATTTTTGCTACGATGATGTCTAATATGAAGTTTGAGGTAAACATAGAGGCTAATTAATTTTTTTTAACAGTTTCATAGGCGTATTCATAAAAAAAAATGTTCAGGAGGTAAAATTCATAAAAGTGATTTTAAGTAAATTTTTGCTACGGTGATGCTTACGATAAAGGTTGAGGTAAGCCTTGAGGTTAACTTTTTTCTTTATATTTTATGAACATCTTTCTTCTGCATACCTAAAGGCCAATATGATTATGGTTATGGAAGGCCCTAGTATCACTGCAAACAAATTGAAATCCATAATTGCTCAACCGCATGTGCCAGTAAAATCATCCGAATTGCTATCTCATCTCCCAAAAAAAGAAAGTTATCTATAGTCCCCATCATAGCAGTCTCAGCACACGCCAAAATACATAAGGCGAAACCGCACAGAAAGTTAACCAAACCAACTCTTCCCTCTCATACGATATCATCAATATCGGAAGTCGGAATATTGAAACACGATTAAAATGGATGAAACGCACAGCTCACGGTGTGCACAGAGCACCTAACTCAGTAGCTTCTGCAACAAGCCGGACTTGGAATATGAGGAAACTGCAACAATGAACATTTTTCAGACATAGCCTTTAATGGTTCCTTCAGCCTATCCACCATACTGACATGAAGTTCACGCCCTCCTGAAAATGATGATAGTCATTTTTTTTTTAATGTATAGCGCTTGAAAGTGTTAGGACATCGTTTTTGTCTCTAAATCCGAACATATGAAACACTGTTAGTCATCGGATTATCCCCGTCGCACATCAAATAACAGATCAAAAGATCTCCCTGCAATGTGAATTTGTGAAATTATAACTAGTTCACATGTCTACCCTCTATCTCACAGTAGCCCTCTTGAAACTAGACAACATCCCTCCTGACTAACAGGAAACTATGGGAGTCACCCCGCTGCTGCAAAGTCATGAACAAAG
Source organism: Megaustenia siamemsis (assembly GCA_032433765.1). Taxonomy (NCBI): domain Eukaryota; kingdom Metazoa; phylum Mollusca; class Gastropoda; order Stylommatophora; family Ariophantidae; genus Megaustenia; species Megaustenia siamemsis. The sequence goes on from JAVIAB010000126.1 coordinate 58,057,488, forward strand.
CACCGTCATGTCGTCTTTTACCATTAGCGTACGGCCGGTCTAGGAATATACGATCAGCCATCAACATGATAACGTAGCACACAAAACAATCACCCTAATATTTGTTCGTATTCTCCCACGTTTCCTCGGATAATGATTTTAATTTTCTTCTTAAGAACGCAAAATTGTATCTTCATCAGATCTAAAATTTATATTCCTTTGTTCTTTATTTGTCGTTAAGTGAGCTAAATTGTCTATACTTTCTATCCACTCTCTAAATAGCGATGGTTCTCCTTTGAACGTGGCAATATTATTGCTAATATTTTGATAGTTCGTTGCTAGCCTCAACTCACCAACCGTTTCAGTTACTAGTCTCATCGCTTCATTGCTAGCCTCAACTCACCAAACCATTTCAGTTACTAGTCTCATCGCTTCATTGCAAGCCTCAATTCACCAACAGTTTCAGTTACTAGTCTCATCGCTTCATTGCTAGCCTCAATTCACCAACCGTTTCAGTTACTAGTATCATCGCTTCATTGCTAGCCTCAATTCACCAACCGTTTCAGTTACTAGTCTCATCGCTTCATTGCTAGCCTCAACTCACCAACCGTTTCAGTTACTAGTCTCATCGCTTCATTGCTAGCCTCAATTCACCAACCGTTTCAGTTACTAGTCTCATCGCTTCATTGCTAGCCTCAATTCACCAACCGTTTCAGTTACTAGTCTCATCGCTTCATTGCTAGCCTCAACTCACCAACCGTTTCAGTTACTAGTCTCATCGCTTCATTGCTAGCCTCAATTCACCAACCGTTTCAGTTACTAGTCTCATCGTTTCAATGCTAGCCTCAACTCACCAGCCATTTCAGTTACTAGTCTCATCGCTTCATTGCTAGCCTCAACTCACCAACCGTTTCAGTTACTAGTCTCATCGCCTCATTGCTAGCCTCAACTCACCAATCGTTTCAGTTACTATAGCTCGTTTCAAATCACGTGCCCAATTTCAAAACGCTATTACTCAGTAATCGTTTGTTAAAAACTGTTGAAATTTTCCAAATGTTATTAGAATGCAAAAGACCCTTTAAATGTATATTTAACAAATATCTTGCAGCTGCAGTTTTCTTAAAGCGGCGAATTTCTTTGATGTTTGTCAAAATTGTAAATTGTGAAGCCCTAAAGAATAGAAATTACCGTAGTTGCTGGTCTATGATTAATTTTCACTAGGTAAAGGCGTGGCCGTAATGGGGAAATAACCTAATAAGACAAAACACCAGGAGAATTATTGTCTGCTCAGTTCGAGGACGGACGACAATATCAAGGTATACCTGTATGTCCAATTTTCATAGTTGTGTGGTCCTGAAAAGGACCGTTTGTTGAACTAATTTAAGGTAATATAGGGGCCAACATTGTGGGGGCTACATACTTTCATTCTGAATCAGACGAGTCTAAAAGATTAATAATTGTTTGGGGTTGAACATTCCACAAACCATTATTTTTCCAATATTCCTCTTCCTGTTTTAAGACGTGGTCTTCACATTTAGCCCAATAATCTTTGTCTATATTTAATAAAGCGAGATTAGCAAGAGTCTTTACATGGCATTTTTTTAAATGTTGTCTTTTCATCTGCCACTTGTCCTTTTAATTTTGCCCAGATTAGTTCTATTGGATTTAAATGAGCATGGTAAGGTGGCAGCCTCAAACTTATATGACCGTGCTCTTGGATAATCTTATCTATTTGAAAAATCTTTGTCCTCTGTTTTTGCTTTACTAGAGATAGTAATTCAGGTTTTAAGTACATGTTATTAAATTGTATGTGCTCCTTTGTGAGCCATATCTTAATAGCATCTTTTGTACTGGATGACGTCGGGACTTTATCTTCAAATGCAACAATGTTGTGGTACGCTGCATTGTCCATTATAAGGCAAGATGGTCGATCTAGTGATGGGAGAACAGAATTTTCAATCCAATGTCTAAATATGTGACCATTCATCTCAGAGTGATAATCCCGATTGTCTATGGATTTTGAAAGAAAAATGAGCTCTGCATTCTGTATTAGTCCATGTTGTCGACTACCTGCATGAGCAATTATCAAGCGCTGTCCTTTGCTGCTAGGTATTAATCTCTTAATCTTTCCATCTGATGACTGCCATTCCCTTTGGTTAGTGTGGTGAGCATTGATCCATGTTTCATCCAAGTACACAATATCATAACCTTGCTTGCGCACCTCTTTTACTTCACGTAAGTACTTGCTTCTCATGACTACTATATGTGGCTTCTCACAGATGTTTCGTCCATTGGAATACTTTCTGAATGTAAAGCCTGCAGCTCTCACATTCCTCCATAATGTAGACTTTGATATTTCAATACTGTTGTTCTTTTTCAGCGATACTTTTAATTTTCTTATTGTAACTGTTTCATTCATACCCAACATTTTGCGAATTTCACTTCTAATAAGTTCACTGTCGAAATTATCCAACATTTTTGCTCTTCCTTGTGATTTTGTATATTTTGAACATTGACGGTCACGTGCTTGAATCCAGCGATTAAATGACCGTTTAGATAAATCCAAAATGTGTCTTGTCCTTTTCTCAAGGGTTTTCTAAAGAATGAAATAATCTTCCTCGTTTAGCCTCTTTGCAAAAATAGTCATACATTTTTATTGCGATGTTTTGTAAACTGCAGAATTTCATTTTAAGACTTATGATAAATGTTATCGTTCCACGTCTCCACCCATGAATGAACGGAAATGGAACACACAATTTCTCGTGTTTTTTACAAGTGTCTAATTGTGTAAAAAAAAAAAAAACACGGCGAAAGCGTGCAAACACGTCAATTTTACCGTGTATGGATTTTTACTCGCTATTTTTAACTTAAAATACTGTAAACATTAAATTTTGACTACATCAATGGGTCGTTATACATTTATATAAATCAAATAAGCAACAATAATAACCAAATGTTTTTTTAATTAAATTAATTCCCTGTTGGGTTCTAATCATTATAACTTTACATGCAAATTTTGAACAACTAACAACAAGCGGTTAAAAAGCTATCGATTTTAAAAGTTGGGCACGAGTTATGAAACAAGCTATAGTCTCATCGCTTCATTGCTAGCCTCAACTCACCAACCGTTTCAGTTACTAGTCTCATCGCTTCATTGCTAGCCTCAATTCACCAACCGTTTCAGTGACTAGTCTCATCGCTTCATTGCTAGACTCAATTCACCAACCGTTTCAGTTACTAGTCTCATCGGTTCATTGCTAGCCTCAATTCACCAACCGTTTCAGTTACTAGTCTCATCGCTTCATTGCCATGATCTAAGGTTTTTGCCATGTTTTACTGTTATCTTTAGCACTAATATAATTTCTCACTTCGATCGATTGACTCGGCTGTAAACAAATTTTCTATCGTCTGCTTAGATCCAACTGTTGATTCTATATGTGCAAGAATGTGTTCCATATTTATATAATTAGGCAATTAACATTTGCCTTTTGTACACTGTCATCATTTGCATGAGACGATTGATAATTTAATATAATTTAACAACATATTTTCATTTCATAATACTAAGGTCTTGATTCGTCTCTCTGGAAGGAAAACAAAGTTTATATTAACTGCTGTGGACAATTTCAATTCAATTTATTAATTTAAAACTATATTTCAATTAAATACTATTTTATAACTATTCAACTAAATAATAATTCAGTAATTTTCATTTCAACAATCAATTCAAAATGGCAATCAATAAATTCCTAAATATAATTAAATAAGTAAGTAATTAACCTGATCCTTGGAAAATGAAAGTACACACGCGATGTTTATATTTCTTGAGCAAGAAGCAGGTTACACTCACGCGGTCACGTGATTACACGGCTCTCTCTCTCTCTCTCTCTCTCTCTCCAGACAACGTTTTAAGTTCGATGAGCTCACAATGTCACAATGTTCCCTAGTTGACCTGGATTTGTCGTACGCTAATTGACGATTTCAATCTTAATCAGTCTTAAACGTGCGCTGTCATCTTGCAAAATTTGTGAGTCGTGACATGACTGGCTGAAGTTACTTGAATTATTTAGTTGTGAAATTGTTTGCATAAATTTGACTTGTCTCGATAACTTGAGCATGTTTTATCTTGAGCTACTATGATAACTTTGCTATTTCCAGTTCTTGATCATTTGTCCGACTTGCATATTAAATACTAACTTGAATATATATAACTTGCTAATTCCATGCACTGAACCTGACTTTTTTTGCTAATTGATTTACTTCGTAAGTTAGATTTCATATCAACATTTATACTATTAATATAATACGTATTTTCTTGTTATACTTTGTAACATTGTTTAAATATTCTTGACACCTAGGTTCTTGGGGATTATTTTTTTTTAAAGAAATGCTTCATCATATGGGTTGATTTATTTCACATCCAAAATGTCTAAAGGAGTATTTTACTGATTCATTATACTTGGATTAATAATAATAGTTCATTAGTTCATTAACAACTTCTTAATGTTCACCCAGTACTTTTATAGATTAATCTATGAATTGTTAGGCTATCGCGGGTCGTTATGAATTGTTAGGCTATCGCGAGTCGTTAAGAATTGTTAGGCTATCGCGGGTCGTTATGAATTGTTAGGCTATCGCGGGTCGTTATGAATTGTTAGGCTATCGCGGGTCGTTATGAATTGTTAGGCTATCGCGGGTCGTTATGAATTGTTAGGCTATCGCGGGTCGTTATGAATTGTTAGGCTATCGCGGGTCGTTATGAATTGTTAGGCTATCGCGGGTCGTTATGAATTGTTAAGCTATCGCGGGTCATTATGAATTGTTAGGCTATCGCTGGTCTTTTTGTATTGTTAGGCTATCGCTGGTATTTATGAATTGTTAGGCTATCGCTGGTATTTATGAATTGTTAGGCTATCGCTGGTATTTATGAATTGTTAGGCTATCGCTGGTCTTTATGAATTGTTAGACTATCGCTGGTCTTTATGAATTGTTAGACTATCGCTGGTCTTTATGAATTGTTAGGCTATCGCAGGTCTTTATGAATTGTTAGGCTATCGCAGGTCTTTATGAATTGTTAGGCTACCGTGAGTCGTTATGAATTGTTAGGCTATCGCGAGTCGTTATGAATTGTTAGGCTATCGCGGGTCCATATGAATTGTTAGGTTATGGCGGGTCTTTATGAATTGTTAGGCTATAGCGGGTCGTTATGAATTGTTAGGCTATCGCAGGTAGTTATGAATTGTTAGTCTATCGCGAGTCGTAATGAATTGTTAGGCTATCGCGGGACTTTATGAATTGTTAGGCTATCGCGGGTCTTTGTGAATTGTTAGTCTATCGCGGGCCGTTATGAATTGTTAGGCTATCGCGGGCCGTTATGAATTGTTAGGCTATAGCGGGTCGTTATGAATTGTTAGGCTATTGCGGGTCGTTATGAATTGTTAGGCTATCGCGGGTAGTTATGAATTGTTAGGCTATCGCGGGTAGTTATGAATTGTTAGTCTATCGCGGGTAGTTATGAATTGTTAGTCTATCGCGAGTCGTTATGAATTGTTACGCTATCCCTGGTCTTTATGAATTGTTAGGCTATCGCTGGTCTTTATGAATTGTTAGATTATCGCGGGTCTTTGTGAATTGTTAGTCTATCGCTGGTCTTTATAAATTGTTAGATTATCGCGGGTCTTTATGAATTGTTAGGCTATCGCGGGTCTTTATGAATTGTTAGGCTATCCCTGGTCTTTATGAATTGTTAGATTATCGCGGGTCTTTATGAATTGTTAGTCTATCCCGAGTCGTTAAGAATTGTTAGTCTATCGCGGGTCGTTATGAATTGTTAGGCTATCGCGGGTCTTTATGAATTGTTAGGCTATCGCGAGTCGTTATGAATTGTTAGGCTATCGCGAGTCGTTATGAATTGTTAGGCTATCGCGAGTCGTTATGAATTGTTAGGCTATTGCAGGTCTTTATGAATTCATCTCCAGTATTCTTCTCCATCCATCCGTCCGTCCGTCCATCCATCCATCCATCCGTCCATCCATCGATCCATCCGTCCGTCCGTCCGTCCGTCCATCCATCCATCCGTCCGTCCGTCCATCCATCCGTCCGTCCATCCATCCGTCCATCCATCCATCCATCCATCCATCAATCGGTCCATCCATCCATCCGTCCGTCCGTCCGTCCGTCCGTCCATCCATCCGTCCGTCCGTCCGTCCATCCATCCGTCCATCCATCCGTCCATCCATCCATCCGTCCATCCATCCGTACATCATTCCATCCATCCATCTATCTATCCATCTATTGATCTTTCGAGCCGTAGCCGGTTCATAGGGCGTAGAACAAGATACTCCTTCTCTTATCTAAATTTTTATTCTAGAAGTTTTCAATTCTTTTAAAGATATTTTATCAAATCTCGCCATTTGTCTCTGTTCTGTGCAAGCAGCTCTATCTCATTGAGGGAGCCGATTCCTGCTGCTCTTGCCTCTCTCATCAATGTTCTCAGCGTCTCTCTGGGATTTCCTCTTTTCTTCTTACCTTTTGTTTTCCACATGAGGACTTCCTTTGCTATTCGGTTATTATCTCTTATCACATGTCCAACATATGACCATCGTCTTTTCTTCATACTGAAGATATTAGTGGTTGATTGGCGATTTCTCTAATTTTATCGTTTGTTTTGAATTCGTTCCACGCTATGCCTAGTATTTTCCTTAGACATTTATTTTCGAATGCGTTCAACATTGTTTCTATGTCTCTTGTTTTCCAGCTCTCACATGCATACGTAAGGGTTGATAGTACATTTGATTTGAATAGCCTAAGTTTTGTATTTGTGCTGATGAGTTTTGATTTTCACAACTTTTCAACGCTTCTGAAAGATCATTGCTGCTTCAGCTTTTCTTATTCTAAATTTGTTTACTTGTATCCCCTTCTCGATCAATGTGACTTCCAAGATAGACGAAGTGATTGATCTCTTCCACTGGGTTGTTTTCCATGTGTATTATGTCATCTGTTGGAGTTAAGCTTTTCGTGACCTTAGTACAGTAAAGTCTCGATTATGCGGTACTCAATAATCCGGAATTCTCAATTTAACGGACTTTTTTTTTTTTTATTATTATAGGGAGAAAGCTTGAATCATGTTTTGTTCAGTTAAATTAAATGCCTTTATCCGGAAATCGAAAACACTACAACACGGTTTGTGCGCTGCGCTTACTTCTACAGGCTCTATCATTACACAATATTGCGTTTACAATAGTGTATTTACAGTAATATACTTCAAATAGGAGCGAACATATTTTATTCAATCCAGACATTGTGTCTCCAAATATTCCAAGTAAAAGCGACAGACAGTCTATATCTTCACTTTTTCCCCCGACTAAATGTTTTTGTCGGGAAATCTTAGTCGTGCCAAAAACACTTATCTACATGATTTTACAAATTTGCTTAATTTTCTCATAGCCTGCTTTAGATCTAAAGTTGGTCATGAATTTGTCAAAAATATGGCGTTTGACAGTCTGACCGAACATTAGAAGCAGACGTATTGTTTGTGAAAATTGAAGAGCCCATAACTTTGATGATTATAAATCAAAGGTTGAGCAGCCGGCGTGCAGTGACATAGAGATGGTGAGAAGAAAGGGGGAGGGGTTCAAAAATTACCGACGGGAAATTCAAAAAGAGTAAGATACAGAGTTTGACGTTAGTTTGTCTCAGACATTTGTGCAAGCTGAAATTCGTTCCATCAGTATAAATTATACATGATATGCTATAAACGCATGTGTGCATACTTTTTAACGGAATACATTTTTGTGTTAAATAATGGCCTCTGCGAGTGCAAACCACACCTCAATTTCCCGCAAAGGTAAACGCAAGCGAACTGTATTGACACTGAACCAGAAGATTGAAATCGCTAGTAGACTTGAAAAAGGCGTTAATCGCAACGTTTTGATGACTGAATTTGGCATAGCCTCTTCAACATTATATGACATACGAAATCAAAAAGATGAGTTGTTTAAGTTTGCGTCGGAGTCTGAAAGCAGCAACAATATACACCAGAGATGAAGTATGAAACGGCCAAAATTTGAAAAACTCGACGACGTCCTTTATGTGTGGTTTTTAGAAAGAAGAAGAAAAGGAATGTCAATATCAGGACCCATGTTGATAGAGAAAGCTCGCGAATTTCACACGAATTTAAATATTTCTGAGCATTGCAATTTTTCAATAAGTTGTTTTTTCATAAATTTTGAGTTTGGTTTTCTTACTCTCGATTATCCAGAAAAATTCAATTATCCAGAATGGGTTCTTCCCCGAGCATTCCGGATAATCGAGACTTTACTGTATTTTCATGATTCATCTCAAGTTCAATTTTGCTGGTTATTGATGACAGTTCATTTGTGTTTTCCTGCACCGTTTTGATCTGACTGCTGATGAGGACTTTGCCATGATCAAGAGCTCTTGATCAGTTAACTTGAATATATATATGTATATATATATATATATATATATATATATATATATATATATATATATATACTCTCACTACAAGTGATCTAAACTAATGTTAGTGTGTCCAACCATTTCTATCAGTCGTGTCTATCTCATAACTCTGAAGTTACTCTTCTACTTGACTGACTGACAACATCTCGTCTTATTTTTTTTTTTTATGTAACAAGATACAACAGTCTTTATTCTTAATCTCCGCATTGCTTGACAACATTCTTCAGACACAATCAGCAATGTTCTATCATTCTACAACTTTTTGCATCTTTACTTTGTAGAACCAATCGGCGGTGTTTATAGCAAGTAACTCCTTGACCGTACTAAAGTTTCTGTGACAATATATTGTGGTTAGCTTGTCATTCTTTGTTCACTTCACACAGTTCTACTCTTGTAATTCGTGACGACGTTATAGAATCTCTAAGAAAATCTCTTGTGCTGATAAATATTATAATAACTCCATTGAACAATCTCTAAAAAAACTATTAATTTATATCCTAATGTTTCTACATTTCCACTGATGACTTCTCAAAACTATTCTAGCTCCTAACTCCACTGCCTGAGACAGGTCTCTGAACTCGTCTACTACATTTTTGCTGGTACGTCCAAAAGCTTCGATGGCGAATATCGATCTAACTACATCACTCTAAACTCCACTGCCTGAGACAGGTTTCTGAACTCGTCTACTACATTTTTGCTGGTACGTCCAAAAGCTTCGATGGCGAAAATCGATCTAACTACATCACTTTAAACTCCACTGCCTGTGACAGGTCTCTGAACTCGTCTACTACATTTTTGCTGCTACGTCCAAAAGCTTCGATGGCGAATATCGATCTAACTACATCACTCTAAACTCCACTGCCTGAAGCAGTTTCCTAAAACTAGTCTGACTTTACAATCTTGCTGTTACTTCCAAAATTTTTCTTTTCCTGTGACTCTTTAATTGTTTTCCACTCAGTGATTTGTTCTTACAATGCACTGTAGATAGAAGATTGTGGAGGGACATGATCGCCTACGCCAACCGGCAGGGTACATGATGATGATGATGATTTGTTCTTTTTCTCCTGCACTACCAGGATGCTGTGATATGATTTGGGGGAAAAAACGTGCCATTGAGCCGTGTATGATCCTGAGTGTGATTTTCATTAAAACTTTTACATCATCGTCGATTCCCTAGGCATTGCCTTTATTTTCTCTAGTGTTAGTAATTTAAATTATCTAATCTAGTTGTATTTAATGTTAGTAACTTTAATAGCATTAATTAAATTACTTATAAGCAGGTATGATGCGGGTTTTCAAAGGTGGTTTTGTGGAAGTAGGTGTAGCCCCATTTGATTCTACTTTTGAGGGATTGTTCCTGCTGCTTGACGAGTTGCTTGTAGATGTCTTGTGTTTTGTGACGCATCAGACGGTCATTTCCTTCAAGGGCATGGACGCAGGTCTTGTAGAAGGACGGCATTTTTTCCGAAACGGTGCGGTTTGTCGTTGCAGAGTTTTTTTTGTTTCTTTTCTTAATTTTTTTAATTATTTTTTTAATTATTTTTTTTTTTTATTTTAATAATCCATTTTCCTATAGCGGGTTAGGTGGGCTGCTGCCGATAATGTTAAAAAAAAATAAACCACCTACGCGTTTGCAAAGCGGTATAATGTGGCCAGGCCGCTTGTTCCGAGGCCAACTGGTCCCATCAATATACACATCAGAGTTGAGTGGGTTATTTTATGGGCTTCTGACCCACTGATATCCGCAACTACAGTCCCTTTACTGTGGATCTATCTACCTTCGAGCCTGGCATCGTCGATGTCGAAAACCGAAATGTCCATCTGTTTACCGGGAAGTATCGTGTGAATTCTAAAGATCTACAATTACTTCATGTAATAAACATGACAAGCAAAATATATGGATAAGATATGAAAATCAAAAAGACAAACGATGATCATAAGCAAAGAAAATTCTCAAGACTTACAATTAAATGTCACAGTTTAAGGAATACATCTGGAGACAGTTCAGAGCTACAACTACCTGGGACACATTATAACCAGTGAGAGAAAATGTATAACTGAAATAAACAAATGAAGAGGTATAGCAAAAAGTAATTTTAATGCCACGAAAAATATATTAACATCAAAACAAGTAACACCAGGGCTAAAACTAAGAATAGGAAAATGTTACATCTTCTCAATATTCCTGTATGGTGCAGAAACATGGACATTAGACAAGAAAACAGAACAGAAAATTGAAGACTTTGAAATGTGGATTTATAGAAGAATAGATAGAATTGGATGGGAAGAAAAGAAAACAAACGATGAAGTTTTAAAACAACTAAAAATGAAAAGAGAACTACCAAACACAATTAGAACAAATAAATAAATTTTGGGGGGCATGTTAAAAGACACAACAGCTTAATAAAAGTAATATTGGAAGCTAAAATAGAAGGTAAAAGAGGCAGACCAAGACTAACATGGACGAGTAACATCAAAAGATGGACAAGTCAACCTATGACAATCTGCCCCATGAAAGTAAGAGACAGAGTGGAATGGCGCTCCATGGTAGCCAACCTTCGATGCGAGACGGCACTCAATGATGATGATGATGATCGTGTGAATTCAGCTGAAGTTGCAGCCACGCGATCGATAATCTTTGGCAGATCGTGTCACTTGTCGGTATTTGTAAAACAGTCGTCTAGTTGATTCCTGGCACAAAAAATAACTAGATCGTTATAGCATTGAAAACACTTACTTGGCTCCTTTACTCGAGACCTTGGGAGGCATTTTGTGTATAAGAAACAAAGTTGTCCAAAATCTTCGAGGGAACTTGTCTGCTCTAGTCTGTCTACGCTGAATATGCTTCTGTGTGTTCAACTATTCTTCTGTGTGTCCAACTATTCTTCTGTCCCTAGTTTATACATCCCCAGTATCATTATCCCAAGCTCATTTCCGCATCCAATCAAACTACTCCACGTTGTCTCCAATTTACAAACACGTCACTGCCCTCTTTGCAACTTTCGAAACTTCAAGATCACACTACCTTGAACTTTCGACCTTGGATACATTTACGGACTAATATTTTATATCGACTTAATTCTCTCGTCACGCACTGCCATATCCCCACAATTTCCATGCACCCATGCTCTAGTCACTATACTTTTACAATGAACAATAACGTGAGAATATTTCGAGCATGTGGGTAGGGCTTTGTGATAGACAATAACGTGAGTGTATATGTCAAGAATGTGGGTAGGGCTTAGTGATAGACAATAACGTGAGTGTATATGTCAAGAATGTGAACATAGCTTAGCGTTATAACTTGTCGTGGTTACCGCTCTTTTAACACACAGCGCTGATGGCACAATTAATAACTAGAGGGCTGGCTAACTTCCACACAATTTACAAAATAAAAAAATAAATTTAAAAAAGGAGTATATGCATATAACGGAACATGATGATGATGTGCAAAAGTCATGAAAAACTTTGAAAGTCAAATGAGGAAGAAAATAATAAAAATAAAGAGGACGAGCTACTAAGCTTTCAATGTGTCTCGCCTTGCACTTCTCAGAATTTTGTTAAAACCTTTCTAATCATTGAACTTTGACCTTCCACCACACAGTCCCGTAGACTATAAGGTTCAAGGTCCTGAATTAACAATTAAAAAATATTTAGAAGACAGTCTGTAAGGGGTAAAAAAAAATAATAACTGGGTTATCTGGTTCGTTAGTGCCAATCACTTACATCTTTGTTCTTTTAATTCTAGTTGTCACCCACTGACTGCCTCACGTTACAAATGAGTCTCCAGTTGATATTTTTTAACTCAATCTATTTATTGCTTATGTATTGCACAAACACCATTTTTTTTAAAAGGACACTCAGTAAAGGAAGAAAATAATTGATATCTTTCTTCAAGGGAACTCATAAAATAATTCTTCTTTTTCTTTGCCTTTCAGCGTCGAGGGGAGATATAATTTGCTGTCTTTTGCTCTTCTGTTCGCCTCTGCTGCTGTTATGTTTCATAGTGCTTCTAATATTCCATCGATCCATCTTTTTCGTGGTCGACACTTGGGTCTGGTATTCTTTCAACGTTTATAAAGGGCTCGTTGTTTTGTGTTTTGATTACTCTGCTTTGTCACATGGCCAAACCTATATATCTGTTGTTTCTTTACAAATTCTGTGGCGGTGACTATTCCTAACTTTTTTTTTTCTGAGTTATTCATTTCTGATCTTATCTCTCAGACTGTTTCCTGTCATTCGTCCGACACATTTAATTTGAGTAGAGGTTATTTTTCTCATTGTTCTTGCATTTAGGGTCCAGGACTGGCATTGGTAGTACAACGTTGCGATGAAGATTGTATTGTACACACCCGTTTTGCCTCTAGAGTTATTTCCTTGTTGGACAATAGTGGTGATAGCTGTCCAATTATTTGACAAGACTTGTGCTGCATCTTGAGTCTATCTCTGCTGTTTGTGAATTGTTGTTTGTCACTAAACTTAATAGGTATTTGAATTCATCTACTTGTTTTAGTTGTCTGCCTTCTATTGTTATGTTGATGTTCTGTTTATTGTTTGGCGACATTCATGACTTATGTTTTGTGATGTTGATTTCATGTTGTATTTTGTGCCTGTGCTGTTGAGTTCATTTAAGTGTTCTTGTAGGTCTTCTATTTGTTCATGTATTAGTGCCTGATCGTCTGCAAATAAAAGCTCGCTGATCTCCTCTGTGTCTGATGGGTTGACTAACTTGCATATATGGTCCTGTATGTAATAAACAGTATGGGGGATAGTACGCACCCTTGTCTTACACCTGATCTATTTTTTTTTTTATAACTTCGAAGTGGTCCGTGTAGCCTGCCGCTGTTCTGACTGTGCAGTTGCTGTTGATGTAATGACTGTTAGTTAGATTTGTTATATGTTGGCTTACTCCGTATGTTGTTAGTATCTCCCACAGCTGTTCTTTGTTTACTCTGTCGAATGCTTTTCCTGGTTAATGAAAACTATGTACGAATTTTGATTGTGTTCAGTAGTTTTTTTTCTGCAAACTGTTTTAAGGTAAATAGAGCGTCAGTACATCCTTTTTTTTTTTGGAACCTCGTTTGAAAATCGCTTAACTGTAGTTCTATTATTGGCCTCAGCCTTTTTCCCCACGATTTTGGCGTATAGCTTTCCTACATGGCTAAGAAGATAAATACCTCTATATTTATTGTAGTCTCTTTCGCTACCTTTCTTTATCCATATTGGTACGATGATTGGAAAAAATAATACTTAGAACGTTATATTGGATTATTCCAAACTAAATTTAAAATTGGCAAATATATTTGCAAGATGTCTTATTAGAAAGTAATTTCTTTATACGATAATAAAAATATGTTTTGCAATATTTATTTTTATTTTCTGTTAAACATTAACACTAAGTTTATTACATGACGTACTGATTCCTTATTAAATGAACATCCTATCACGGTAACTGTCGCTGATAACTCTCTGCGGGTAATATTAATTCTTGCCCTGTATATAATGTGCTACCATTCATCATGGGCTTAGGTAGGTGGAAGAAAAGAGAGTACCTCCCATAACACCGATCTCCAACATTATATTGTAATATATAATCAGAATAACATATCCATGTAACCCAGACCGAACCTATTCACAAAGATAACATATAAATGTAACACAGACCGAACCTATTCACAAAGATAATATATCAATGTAACACAGACGGAACCTATTCACAAAGATAACATATCAATGTAACTCAGACCGAACCTATTCACAAAGATAACATATCAATGTAACACAAACGAAACCTATTCACAAAGATAACATATCCAGGTAACACAGACCGAACCTATTCGAAAAGATAACATATCCATGTAACACTGACCGAACCTATTCACAAAGATAAGATACCAATGCAACACAGACCGAACCTATTCACAAAGATAACATATCAACGTAACACAGACCGAACCTATTCACAAATATAACATATCCAGGTAACCCAGATCGAACTATTCACAAAGATAACATATCCATGTAACACAGACCGAACCTATTCACAAAGATAACATATCCAAGTAACACAGACCGATCCTATTCACAAAGATAACATATCCAGGTAACACAGACCGAACCTATTCACAAAGATAACATATCAATGTAACACAGACCGAACCTATTCACAAAGATAACATATCCATGTAACACAGACCGAACCTATTCACAACGATAACAGACATGATGCAGAGACACAATTACAAAACATCCACAATTATCGACAGGTGCATAATTGTAGGCACTTACATCATCCCAAGACTAACACACATAACCACAGTCTTTGACCCACCGTAGCCAAGAAAAACAGAAATAAACAAACTGATTAGACATTTAGTTGTTGGACACATCATACAACACAAGACAATGATACAGCAAAAACACACACAAACAAAGAGGGATTTCACTACAGGACATAGATACACAATTTAAATCTGCCAGAATAAGTCACGTGATCCGCATCATCCAACAACCAATCACATATTTGCACATTACTACATGGGACTGAGGTTTTTTTTTTTTTAATTCACAAAATTTAATAATTCAATACCCAGGTTCAATAAAACGTACATTCCAAGGACATGACAACTTATTACATCAAAGAACAAATACCATTTACAAACACCGAATTAAACAGCAAGCACTTCTACTATTCGGGCGCAATACCGACCACATTACATATTACACCAAAATTCATGTGCCGAAGGTCTAAATAAATTATGCTCACTAACACCATAATACCTGAACGCCACTTGGCGTGCCGGCCATTTTTTTTTTTTTTTTTTTTTTAAACCCCTTTCTACCGTTCAGAATCAAGAGGTCAAAAATACTTTCTCACGGACTACACCAGCACCTTCTCAAACATCCAGAATCCACACATCGCTCCCAAAGCAAGGGAAGTCACCTACAGACTCATATACAGCGTGACACCCACACAAGAAAGATAACCTCACCTGTCAGGACAGACGGCCAAGTGTTAACTTTGCAGACGAAACTTACAAGAAACAGAACACAAATTCTACGAATACAGCGCAATCATAACAGCAAGAATGACGTTACAACACATACTAGAAACACACACCACACAGCAGGTAGACCTATACAGATCTTTTATATTCAAATCACTGCAAAAAAAACAATAACACAAGAATACTTCACAAAATCACTTATTATACTATCTGAATACAGAAATTTAGTGTGGACCTGTCAAAATGCGGTCACATTTCAATTTAAAACTGAATCCTAGCCTGTTTGTATACATCTATAATCAGCAATCAAAGTGGATCTTTAAAGAAAAACAATAATTTAACTCGCGAGAAAGACAGAATAAATGAATGAATGAGTGAAACAATGATTATATTCGAAAGCAAAGACACATTTTAAAAGTCTTTCCATTCCATTGTTTACTATATTTGTTAGTGACAAGCGAAAGACGCTAGTTCCCGAGAATGTTTGTCTTAGAGACATCGATGAGACTCCAGTACCTGAGTATGTTTGTCTTAGAGACATCGATGAGACTCCAGTACCCGAGTATGTTTGTCTTAGAGACATCGATAAGACTCCAGTACCCGAGTATGTTTGTCTTAGAGACATCGATGAGACTCCAGTACCTGAGTATGTTTGTCTTAGAGACATTGATGAGACTGCAGTACCTGAGAATGTTTGTCTTAGAGACATTGATGAGACTCCAGTACCTGAGAATGTTTGTCTTAGAGACATTGATGAGACTCCAATACCTGAGTATGTTTGTCTTAGGGACATCGATGAGACTCCAGTACCTGAGTATGTTTGTCTTAGAGACATTGATGAGACTCCAGTACCTGAGTATGTTTGTCTTAGAGACATTGATGAGACTCCAGTACCTGAGAATGTTTGTCTTAGAGACATTGATGAGACTCCAGTACCTGAGTATGTTTGTATTAGAGTCATTGATGAGACTCCAGTACCTGAGAATGTTTGTCTTAGAGACATTGATGAGACTCCAGTACCTGAGTATGTTTGTCTTAGGGACATCGATGAGACTCTAGTACCTGAGTATGTTTGTCTTAGAGACATTGATGAGACTCCAGTACCTGAGTATGTTTGTCTTAGTGACATTGATGAGACTCCAGTACCTGAGTATGTTTGTCTTAGTGACATTGATGAGACTCCAGTACCTGAGTATGTTTGTCTTAGAAACATCGATGAGACTCCAGTATCTGAGAATGTTTGTCTTAGAAACATCGATGAGACTCCAGTACCTGAGTATTTTTGTCTTAGGGACGCCGATGAGACGTCACACCTTTCAAAAATAGACACAGACTTCATGGACCTTTTGTTATTATTGTTTCCTCTACAGTTCCTTTAAATGTGTATCACACAAATCGCAAGACCAACAGATTTTGTTGTTTGGAATGTCAGATTGACATGTCTCTTAACTACACCGAAAATATAAGTAACACTTATATATCATCATCATCAAGTACCGGACCTGCTGGCGTAGGGGATCATGTCTCTCCACAACTTTCTATCACTGCAGTTATTTATCATTTCTGTTGTTGACCTTTTGCCAAGCCATTCTCTTAAGCTGTCCGTTATCTTTTCTCTTTGCTTCCCTCTGTCTCTACGTCCCTCAATTTTCCCAGTTGTTACAATATATTTCAGCTGTTCACCTCTCATTACATGGCCAAGAAATGATAATTATTTCTTCCTAATATCGGAAATTAGCTCTCTTTTTTGCTTTGGCCTCTTTCACAACGTTTTCATTACTCTTCTTAGCTGTCCATTGTATTCTCAACATTTTTCTGTAAAACCACATTTCTACCGACTCCAGTGATTTTCTTGTCTGTTGTCCTATCGTCCGTGATTCACATCCATATGTTAAGACTGGCTCTACATAACTTTTAAGAACTCTTTTTCTTGTTTTTATTGTCAAAAATGGATTGCATAGTATCTTCCTCACTTATATACAATTTATAATTTTATAATATAAAACTTATATAAGGAGCAATATAATGAGTATTATTTTTCAAACCTGACATCGTTTGGTTTCATAATGACAATTAATTAAGAGGAATAAAAAAATCAATATGGCAACATCTAGTCACAACGATAACAGATATACTGCACAGACAGAAATACAAAACATCCACACATTTCGGCATGGACGTCATTGTAAACACCTCCATCATCCCAAGACTGATATACAGTCTTTCACTCACCGCAGTCAACAATCAAAGTAACAAAGAAACTGGTAGACATTTGCTTTGTGGACACTGTACATAGCAAATATGACATTACAGAAGGGTGAAGCAACATAAACAATTCCAGATGACAGGTTATTGAAAGTATAACACCAGCAAGATCTACACAAACTATTAGATGAACATGTGACAGAAAGTAAACAAAAAGACCTGACTATTAAAACGATATAAACTATGATAATATCAAAGAAAACAAACACACAAGAATGTAGAGTAAAACGCCGAGGAAACCCAGAAGGATAGCACATCCTTTCATGTATAATCGGTCAGAATCATCTGTGTTGAGGCAAATAGGTCAACGGGCACGAGGATCTAGTAAAAGACAACTCTGGCATTCAGACACTCCTCCCTCCCCTTGCGGTGGACACAGGAGGTATAGTTAGTTCAGGTCCGGGCTTAGTTGAATGCGGAAAGGAACATAACACTAGATGAACAATCCACTGAAACCTAACCCAGAAACTAGTGACTCGGATCAGTGTTTCCTTCATATTTTTTGTTGTACTCATGGTTCTTTTTTTACAACACTAAGGTCATTTGTAATTTCATTTTATATCAGCCAAAGAACTTGTGACTCCCTGTTATAACTCTATATTATATCAGCCAAAGAACTTGTGACTCCCTGTTATAACTCTATATTATATCAGCCAAAGAACTTGTGACTCCCTGTTATAACTTTATATTGGTTATTGGTTATGGAAGGCCTCGGTATCACTGCAAGCGAATTAAAATCCATAATTGCTCAACCGCCCGTGCCAGTGGAATCATCCGAATTATAACTCATCTTCCAAACAAAGAAAGGTAACTGTATTCCCCATCATAGCAGTCTCAGCACACGCCAAAAGACATAAGGCGAAACCGCACAGAAAGTGAACACATCCAACTGTTCTATGTCATACGATATCATCATTCATCGTACACAATTGGAGTATCGAAACATGATCAAAATGGATGAGACACACAGCTCACGGTGTGCACAGAGCACTTAACTCAGTAGCTCTTGCAACAAGCCGGACTTGGAACATGAGGAAACTGCAACAAGGAACACTTTGCAGACATAGCCTTCAATGGTTCCCGCCGCTATCACATTGCCCGGAAGATCACGTCCTCCTGAAAATGATGATCGTCATAGTAAATGTATGGCGCTTGATGATGTTAGGACATCGTGTTTGACTCCAACTCCGAACATACAAAACACAGTTCATCGTCAGATTATCCCCGATGCACACCAAACGCAAGATCGCAAGATTAGCGCATGGTCGGTCTTGGGACACACGATGATCCATTATGATGACGTAGCACGCACAAAATGTCTGCGCCCATGTATTCATTATTACTCTACTGAATGCAGTCTACAACGAACGAAACATGGTACAAACTTCCCAAAGACGCTGACTTGACCGACTTGACGGAGCACACCACATTAATGCGTTGTAACTTGTAAATAACTTGCGTCAACCACCTCCATCAAATGGTCACTGAACAGCACTTAGTGTGACGTAAAACGCAGATCCACATTAGACGTTGGAAGGCGCATTCACAACACTTGAATTGTCAAAACGGAGCATTGCTGTGCGTGCAACGCCAATTCAATGGCGCAGATATAACAAGTAGAACATCATTTCGACTGGAATGCAGAAAATTGGAACGGAAACCCGAAGTTGATAAGAATCCAACGGAATTTCTGCAGCGATAGAGAGAACGTGACTCAATTCCGCCATCTTGGAAACGGAAGTCCTAACTCTATATTACATCAGCCAAAGAACTTGTGACTCCCTGTTATAACTCTTTATTACATCAGCCAAAGAACTTGTGACTCCCTGTTATAACTCTATATTACATCAGCCAAAGAACTTGTGAGTCCCTGTTATAACTCTATATTACATCAGCCGAAAAACTTGTGACTCCCTGTTATAACTCTATATTACATCAGCCAAAGAACTTATGACTCCCTGTTATAATTCTATATTACATCAGCCAAAGAACTTGTGACACCCTAATTTTCTGGGGAAAAAAAAATTGATTTAAAATAACTCTTGCATGCTCCCTGGAAACACCTCGTAACCACCTTGGAGGTATACAGAAGGCAGCCATGACCTGGTAGCCATGACCTACGCTAAGAGATTCATGGACTTAAATAATCTAATTAATCTGTACAAAGATGGTCATAATAAAATGACATGCATGTGTAATCCAAATAACTACATGATCAGTCACACTGACTAGAAAAGTAAGTTTACTCGGACAATTGTGAAGCTATAACCCACATTCTCTCTAGCAGGGCTGCATAATTGCTGTCATGTGCACCAAAATGTTACAGCTCAATCTAATTTACAAAACATCATTTGTTCTGCTCATCATGTTCCATCACGTTCTCACATAAAACAAAGAATATAAGGAAGTAGTTAAATCTCATGCAATAACAAATCTATCTATCTATCTATTGACCTTTCGATCTGTAGTCGGCCCATAGGGCGTAGACGAAGATACTCCTTCTCCTATCTGAATTTTTGTTCTAGCAGTTTTCAATTCTATTAAAGATATTTTATCAAATCTCACCATTTGTTTCTGTTCTGTACAAGCAGCTCTATCTCACTGAGGGAGCCGATTCCTGCTGCTCTTGCCTCTCTCATCAATGTTCTTCTCAGTGTCTCTCTGGGTCTTCATCTTTTCCTCTTACCTGTTGTTTCCCATATGAGGGCTTGCTTTGCTATTCGGTTATTATCTCTTCTCATCACATGTTCAACATATGACCATTGTCTTTTCTTTATTACTGAAGATATTAGTGGTTGATTGGCGATTTCTTGAATTTCCTCATTTGTTTTTAATTCATTCCACGCTATACCAAGTATATAATGCAATAACAAATACTGAAACAAATCAAACTTAAGCTCATAGCTTAATATAACCAGTTATAAGATAAATAAAATACTCAACACAGAAGTCATTTTTATTGAAAATGTGTGCTGGATAAGTTGCATGGAAGTTTGAGTGTCATGCAGGAACTCTCAGGTATATTTGCTAAATGTATCAAAATTTCTGTTCAGTTATTAAGACAAATTAGAACACTTGTTATAACCAAAAAAAAACCAAGCATATCATACACCTTATTTGACCATGTATCATAATCTTCCACACTCAGCTACTTTCTTTTACACCTTATTTGACCATGTATCATAATCTTCCACACTCAGCTACTTTCTTTTACACCTTATTTGACCATGTATCATAATCTTCCACACTC
This sequence comes from Megaustenia siamemsis, assembly GCA_032433765.1. Lineage (NCBI taxonomy): Eukaryota > Metazoa > Mollusca > Gastropoda > Stylommatophora > Ariophantidae > Megaustenia > Megaustenia siamemsis. The sequence continues at coordinate 58,078,470 of JAVIAB010000126.1, forward strand.
AGCTACTTTCTTTTACACCTTATTTGACCATGTATCATAATCTTCCACACTCAGCTACTTTCTTTTACACCTTATTTGACCATGTATCATAATCTTCCACACTCAGCTACTTTCTTTTACACCTTATTTGACCTTGTATCATAATCTTCCACACTCAGCTACTTTCTTTTACACTTTATTTGATCATGTTTCCATAAGCTTCCACATACAACTTGCTTATTCTCAGTTTACTGCTTACACACGCTTACAGTCAGTCACAGTGTTCACCTTACAACACTTTTGTAAGTGGCTTCTCAAAAAATAGTGTCTATTATATATTTACAGCGAAAATGCATTTTGAAGCTACTGAAATATACTGGGATGGAAGAAAAAGAAAACAAACGATGAAGTCTTAAAACAACTAAAAATGAAAAGAGAACTACTAAATACAATTCAAACAAGACAAATGCGATTTTTGTGCCATGTTAAAAGACACAACAGCCTACTAAAAGTATTCCTGGAGGAGAAAATACAAGGTAAAAGAGGCAGACCAAGACTAACATGAACGAGTAACATCAAAAGATGGACAAACCAGCTTATGACAACCTGCACCATTAAAGCAAGAGACAGAGCAGAATGGCGCTCCATGGCAGCCAACCTTCGTTGCGGAGATGGCACTCGATGATGATGATGAAATATACCACAAGCTACTGCATTTCAGTGATTTCTTAATTTAAGATGAACCTTTGTTCCCAGCTTACAGGATATGTGGAAAACTTCACTTCCTCAGTGACTGATTGGTTAGTATCTTCACTTTCTCAGTGACTGATTGGTTAGTATCTTCACTTCCTCAGTGACTGATTGGTTAGTATCTTCACTTCCTCAGTGACTGATTGGTTAGTACCTTCACTTCCTCAGTGACTGATTGGTTAGTATCTTCACTTCCTGACCAGAAAGGTCCGGGTTTTGATTCCCAGAAGTGGTGGATTTTGTTTTAGGACTGACAAGTATAACCCTAGCCTTTAAAAATGGGTACTGGAGATTTTTCTTGGAAGTAAAGGCGACCCATTGTGGTATCAACTATGTCACTCAAAATATGCAGTGGTCATGGAATAATATGGTCACTAACACCATGTTCCCAACACACCTAGCAAGATAGGGAGGGAACCTTTTCTTACAGCAATCATTTTTAACTTTTACTTTTTTTAACAGCAATAAAAGGGGATAGAAGATGCATAAGTAAAATATAGATAAAATCAGCAAGAAACTACACACCATTTTATCACAAGATGATTATATTCATAAATCTGTTATTACCAATATCAATAAGAAAAAAGTTAAATTAAGTCTGTCTTACTATACTAATTCATGACATGGACAACCAATAAGCAAATATTGGAATCTGAACCAATGAAGATGTAGTTCTGGAGAAAGATGCTCAGATTTCATGACAGACATAAAAAGAGGTTTTCAGAAAAAGTGTCATAACCTCATGATTACCACAAGGAAGACTGTCATGAACGAGTCATGGGAAAAGTTGCTTGTCACAGAGAAAATGGAGGCAAGAAGCCCTTAGTAACTGTAATTAGACATAATGGAGAGATTAAAAAAAAAAACAAACACGATGCTATATGGCGCAGCTGTTTGTTTTTCACCTTCAAGGGGATTTTTTTTTTAAAATAGGTGTTAAAATGTAAAAAAAGAAAGGATGGGGTTAGGGCATTGTAGCTATAATCAATCTGGGGGCCTCGGTAGCCTAGTTGGGAAAACCACCCGACTGGACTACCGACGTTCGGACAACCGGTGTTCGATTCCCGCTGGGAGCAGTGTGAATTGTACTCGTAGTTGGAAAAAAAAATACCCCCACGGTCGACCCAGCCGTTGGCAGAAATGGGTACCAGGGTATTACCCTGGGAAGGTGAGGAATGTTGCCTCGCATCTGAGTTTCGATGCTTGAGGCGACACTATCCAGAAATTTCCGAACATTTTTGGATAGGCGGCCGAGCACATATAGGTGGAAACTCGCGTGCTAAGACGCCGGTTCAAGTCTCGTACTTTACCTTACCTTTAGCTATAATCTTTGAAATTTTGCATCCTTTATCAATGACAATGTCCGGAGTCTAGTACATTCCTCATATTCTTAAAATTGATATTTTAGGGAAGTGGTTTCATTTTGTGACAAGCGTAAAAAGTAAACTTTTTAGCTAAAGTATAAATGAATGTATGCATGATATGTTCAATGTTTGTAACAAAAAGATCAAGGATGGACAAATCTGAGGGTTTCTGGTATTCAATTTTTAATCACAACACATTTATTTATTTCAAGACACACTATCTCTAATCACTTTGAGTATACAGTAGAAGAAACGTGTAGTTTATCTTCCTATTTAAAGATACAAATAATCAAATCAACTAATTTTTAGCGACAAACAACTGTGTATGGGACAACACAGGATTTAACCGTATGGACAATCTTTAGTAACAAAAATAACAAATAATTTATTTTTATTACCAGACTAGTAGACTATGTGTAAATAGGTCTTGAAATGACTAAATGTTAAGTTTAGATTGACTCTGAGTTATAACATACTAAACATATAGTTTGGTTTATTTGTGATTTAGACAAATTATATACCATTTTAAAGACAAGTAAATGCACTATTAAAACAATACAATGAAAAACATATTTTCTTATTTCTGACAAACACTGTGGCTCTGGATAATGATTTATAACTAGTTTTTCAATGTAGAAGAACAGGGCAAAGACATGCTCCAGTCAAACAATAAATATAACTAAGGCAATATAGATTTTTAAAAATTACATTTGCCACCAAGAGTAGAATATTAGAGATCATTAACTCTATATTATGATACCGCATCAAAATAGAAATTCTCCAAAATGTTATATTTTGCTATGTTCCAACATTAAATCCCAATGTGTACCTTCCTATTTATCACTTCTGGTGACCCCTGACTTGTCTCCTTTGTTGTTGTCCCCCCCCCCCCCCCCCCCACACACACACACACACTTTTGTGAGATACAATCTTATATAAAGTGAAAAAAAAGTTCACAAAATTTCAAGAAATTGGTCGATTTTCCTTTTTTTTTTTTTTTTTTTTTAAGCTTGACCACTACAATTTTCTCAGTCATTGACTGATATCAAACAACCATTTGTAACACAGAAAATAATGCTATAAGGTACCCGAACATGCTGATGGGACTAACACCATCAGTATCGATAGACATTGTAACACAGAAAATAATGCTATGAGGTACCCGAACATGCTGATGGGACTAACACCATCAGTATCGATAGACATTGTAACACAGAAAATAATGCTATGAGGTACCCGAACATGCTGATGGGACTAACACCATCAGTATCGATAGACATTGTAACACACCTGACCCCTGCGGTCAAATTCAGATCATAAATCAACCTAAGACAGGAAATCTGAGTTCTCCGTGTCTCTCTTAGTATATAATACACACAGCTGTGTGTCAAAAAATTCTAAGTAAACACTATTTTTAGAGCATCTAATGTTACAATAAAGTGGTAGTAATTTTTACTACAGTATCATAAAGGCCACAGATATGTATCATAATCTAGGGTTGAAACCTTCATTTCTCAATATTTTCATTACCCATTCTCAATGGTTCATTTTTAAGAGACATTGCCTAAAGGGGAAAAAATAGTTTCTAAATGAAATGTCCTGCATACAGTAGACAGTTACTAGTAAAAAGAACCCGGTTACATCTTGAGGCATAAGAACAATATGGCACTAATGTGCATCTATATTTCTTCATGACAACATGTATATTTATAAATACGGCCAGTATTATGTCAAGCAGTCCCAATTTCACAGAGAAAATTTGCTAGTACCCATTTTCAGAGGTTGGTTGAATTTAAGTGTTAGCATAAATTTGGGAACTGAACCCAGACCAATCAGTCCAGTAGAAGAGTGTGTCAACCATATTGTTACCAGTGCTTCAATACTGAGCAGCGAAACATGAAATAAAATATACCAAAAGAAAAATACGGACCCTAGAAAAAAAAAAACAGTTTGGCAAATTTAATGGAACCAAAAACATAAAATGAAACCCACCAGGAGAATATTCAGAACACTGTAGTCAAATATCATTTAGCAACCAAGAATTATAATGAAGAAAAGATAGTGGACATATCTTGGTTATGTGATGAGACGAATCTTGGTCATGTGATGGGACATATGTTGGACATGTTATGAGAAGAGACAACAAGAGGATCTCAAGTGAGCACTCAAATGGGAACCAGAGGGAAAAAGAGGCCAATCTAAAGAAACATTAAAAAAGAACAAAGAGATGAGAAACAATAACAGCTAGCACCATCTTCCTTGTCAAGGCTGAGAGACTTGTCCAGAAATGTAAGTCCTGTGCAAAGCTTGATTGTTCCTCTTCTTCTTTTCTTCCTCATCTGCCTTTCAGCGTCGAGGGGAGATATAATTTGCGGTCTTTTGCTCTATTGTTCGCCTCTGCTGCTGTTATGTTTCCTAGTGCTTCTAATATTCCATCAATCCATCTTTTTCATGGTCGACCATTGGGTCTGGTATTTTCACAATGTTTGCTGAAGGCTCGTTATGTTGTGATCTTTCTGCCTTGTCACATGGCCAAACCATTTTATCTGTTGTTTCTTTATATATTCTATGGCAGGGGCTATTCCTAGCTTTTTTCTCAGTTCTTCATATATGATCTTATCTCTCAGACTGTTTCCTGTCATTCATCTAATGCCTTTCATCTCAGTAGAGGTTATTTTTCTTATTGTTCTTGCATCTAGGGTCCAGGTAGAGATCATTGATAGCACAACGTTGGGATGAAGATTGTATGTTCATGGAAAACCTAGAATTTCTGCCTTATGTGCCGTAGTCAGCTTGAAAAAACAATGGATAGATAGAACCAAGAATTGTTCAGAAGATGCAATCTGGAGGAGATCATACAGTGGATTCAACAGACGCAATGAAGCTAGATAAACCATAAGCTCAGAAGACATCTAGAAAAAATCACAACAACTGGCTGTGGCCTTTGGATGGTGAAAAAGGGTGACCAATGTTCAGCTATAGTAAAGTATAGAGGTAAAGGTAAAGTACGAGACTTGAACCGGCGTCTTAGCACGCGAGTTTCCATCCCATATATGCTCGGCCGTCTATCCAGAAATGTTCGGAGATTTCTGGATTGTGTTGCTTCAAGCATCGAAACTCACAATGTGATGTGACATTCCTCATCTTCCCAAGGTAATACCCTGGTACCCATTTCTGCCAATGGCTGGTTCTACCGTGGGAGTATTTTTTTTTCCAACCATGAGTACAATTCACATTGCTCCCAGCGGATCGAACACGGGTTGTCCGAACGTCGGTAGTCCAGCCAGGTGGATTTCCCAACTAGGTAACCGAGGCCCCCAAATATAGTATAGAGGACACATACACAAACAATTTTGGGCCAAATTTGAGGTACTCTGGAAGGATGCCCACAAAACACAAGGACAAAAACGTAAAATGAAAGCCTGGAAAATCTAGCGCAACAGGAAAGATCAAGGACAAGAGAAACCAAGAAATGCAGAGAAGGAAGATCTTAAAAGCCTGTTAGGCTGGTCTACAAATTTCAAAATTTGTGCTGAAAAATATGACCTGTACAAAGACCAAACAAAAATAAAATATAAACTCTATCTATTGATCTTTTGAGCTGTGGCCGGCCCGTAGGGCATAGACCCAGATACTCTTTCTCAAAATTTTCTTTCTGACAGTCTTAATCCTTGCAAAGATCTTTTATCAAATCTCACCATTTGTCTCTGTTCTGTGCAAGCTTATCAATCTCATTGAGGGAGAGGATTCCTGCTGGCTTGGCCTCTCTGACCAATGTTCTTCTCAGTGCTTCTCTGGGTCGACCTCTTTTCCTCCTACCTGTTGTTTTCAACATGATAAATATGGATTCTATAGAGATCTAACAACAAAAATATGAACTGTACAGAGACACACAAAAATAAAATATGAATTCTACATAGATCTAAAAACCTAAATATGAACTGTAGAGAGTCACACACAAATAAAATATTAATTCTACAGAGATCTAAAAACCAAAATATGAACTGTACAGAGACACAAAAATAAAATATGAATTCTACAGAGATCTAAAAACCAAAATATGAACTGTACAGAGACACACAAAATAAAATATGAATTCTACAGAGATCTAAAAACCAAAATATGAACCTTAAGAAAAACAATTTGAAATGAAAGTATGGCACACTTATGAAGATCTTTTTAGGCAAATGACTAGATTCTTGGAAGTAAGTCAACTCTCTGTACAATTTTTTGCGCACTAGAAAAGGAAAACTAAAGTGACAAGGGAGTTGGGAAAATTAAAATCAAATCAAATATTTAAATCATCAAAACTGAAGTTTGTGAAAGGAAGTGATCATTGATATCACATTGTAGATCACAAGAAACTGATAATACCAATATGAAGAGTAATGCTGTTGCAAGAAATAAAACTGAAACATTGACACACTAACACAAGTGAAAAGTTTCCATTCATCTGGAGATAAACAGCAAGCAAAGAAGAGAGAAAAACACACAAAATTAAGCACTCAAATATTACATTTCTATCTTTCATTTGCCTGAAGTATTTATTGTCTATATCTGCAATGTCGTTTCCTGTATACATTTTACCATCTTTTGTAATTCTTGCAGTTGCCCGTATAGTTTTGTCTGTAGTGTTGTATCTATGGGCCAATGGATGCCACTGCTTCTGTCTACTATATTCAGTACAGTCTTGAAGTATGTGTTCGGCAGTCTGGGGTGCCTGTCCATGTAGTTGAGGTGCCGAACTTCAATTTTGTATACATGTGACTTTGGAGTCGATTGTACCCTGTTCTGAGATGTATAACGATAACTTGTTCCCATCTATTCATTTTATAAAAGGCATCCTGATTTGGGACTTGTGGTCTTCTAATTGATTTGATTATCTGTTTCTTCTGATGGTATGTAACTGGTGCATCTGTTTGTGTGCCGATTGTGCCTTCACTTGCCAGCTGATCTGCTCTCTCATTTCCGAATATTACATGGAAGTCGTAGTGGTTAATGCTTTTGCGACCTGAAAGTTCCAGATTTAATCCTCATGAGTGGTTAATTTATTACACACACTGACATAGCTTTAGGTTTATCCAGTCTTTTAAAATGGGTACCTGAGATCTGTTCTTGCAAAAATATAGTTGACTGGAGTGATACTAACATCATCACCCATTTAACATTGCAAAAGTGTGGACACTACCACTATGCTCCCAATACACTTTAACTCTTTCCATACGTTTCGATGCACCATGCCGATTTCAGTCATGTACGTTTAGCCGCACAGTGCATCAGTCTTAGTTTGATTAGTGTAAACTGTCATCATACCATATTCTTTTTATATGTCTTGTATCATCTTGGTATTGGTGAAATATAATTCCTTGTTTAATTATCTAAAAATTCATATATAAAATGTTAAGTTTTAGATAAATGTAAATATATAGATTAATATTTAAAAACATGAAAAATTTTCTCTCTGAAATCTTTACTGCTAAATTGATAAAAACTTTCCGTACTGAAAAAGTTATGGTATAAAGAGAATTATTTACTTTAAACTTACTTGACAAAATGAGGCAGAATAATTTAAACTTTCCAATAAAAAAAACCAATTTAAAATGCAATAAAATATTCACTCAGACACCTCATGACGACCGCACCGGACAAGCAGTTTTTACTCTCCAGTTCTATACATTTGCTCTGGCAGACCCTAGACATGGGTAATGCCACATAATTTTTTTTAATCCCAATTTTTTTTTCATTTCAAAGAACTTGAAAGATTTAACATATAATTTGAAATTTCAGAACCCAATTTTAAAAAAAAAAATTTCTTTACGATACATGGTACCATTGCAGGTGTATGTTGGGGGGCACATGATAGAACCAGAGGGATAAAGGCCGTTTGGTCAAAGCAGTCACCATGACGTGTGAGACTCAGAATTTTTATTTCACCCCTGATAGAAATAATTCTTTGTCTACCACGGGTTTTGAACACCGTACGCAGGCTTTTCAGCCAGCAGAACAGTGGTTTTGGTTGCACGGCCACGCGCACCTCTAAATACTCAATTAAGCATACAAAATAACCAAATTCGTTTTAGATCTTAGAAAAAGAGCACAATCTGTATATTTATTATTAGCTAAAACGAATCACACTCAGATAAAACCATAATATATTTATTATTATCTTTATTCAACATTATATGACATCACAAAGTGGGGATTAGCATTAGCAAAAAGGGAAATCATTAGGTTAAGTCCTAACTCCTGAATGTCTGACAAACAATGGGTTGAAATTATGTCCAAATATTTGTATTTATTCATGTTGTACAATATCTTTATTAGTTTTAATTTACACTTTGGTAAGCTATCACTAATGAATTCAAGACCAGTACAGAAGTGAGAGAAATGGCCACACATCAAACAATATTATCAATAATCAAGAAAATAAGGTAGGTGTACGTCTGCCCTGTGATGGGAAGAAATAACAAGAGAATAGAAGAACAAACTCTCAAATAGGAAACAGTTGGCAAAAGAAAAAGAAGTCAATCTAGAGAAACATTAAGAAGAACAATGATAATAAAGCGAATGATAGTGGATATCAGCTCCCTTGCAGAGACTGAGAGTTCACTCAGAACAGGGACTTGTGTCCTGTGCAAACTCTGACAGGAAAGATCATCAGACACAGAGAGTTTGAATTTCATGCCTATGTGTCACCTTTGGTTTGAAAGAACAATAGATATATAGATAGAAGCTATTATTATTATAGACATGATATATATATATATACTACATACATTGGAATTATTTGATACAATACAATACAAAGTTTGTAGTCTAATCATAATTCTGTCCAAACCAGGGGGAAAAAAAACCAGCAGTTAAAGAGTTCCACAACTGCTGCCTTGCTGGAAAATAAAGTATACCATGGAAGTGTTCCCCACAACACCCCCACCCAAAAAAAAAAACAACTGAACTGAAGATAGTTGATCAATGCTCCAGGCTGCAAGTTGTAAACCACACAGTGCAATAATACTCCCCATGTAAACAAAAGAATGTATGTGTCTTTAACACATTCTGTAATAACCGACACAAGAAATCCAGGAGCTGCATTTTGCGACTTCTTGTTTATGAGAATAAATATATTTTAAACAATGAAGGCAAGAAACATTAAACATATAAAATAAAGACATATTATACAGACTTTAGTTGGCATGTTTTTAACATTTCTGATTAGTTTCAAACAGATAAAGAGAATATTCCAGTGAAACATTGCACTCTAAAATAAAGTGAAACGATGATGATGACAGTGATGAGTCAGAAGTTTGAGAACAATCTAGAGGAAAGCTCTTTGAAAATTTTAAAGAAATTTATGGTAACAATCTGCCCCTGGTTTTGCATATGTGAATATATGTGTTTTTACAAGTAAAACAGCAACATTTTGTTTTCACCATATATATACAATTAAGTTGCAACTTTCAAACTATAATCATTGCATGTTGCAGATGCCACTAACACACAAGAGTGGGGGACCTCGGTAGCCTAGTTGGGAAAACCACCCAACTAGGCTAGTGATGTTCAGACAACCTATGTTCGATTCCCACTGGAAGCAGTGTGAGTTGTACTTGTGGTTGGAAAAAACAAATACCTCACGGCCGACCCAGCGGCTGGCAGAAATGGGTACCAGGGTTGTGCTCTGGGAAGATAAGGAAACTCGCATCGTGAGTTTCGATGCTTGAAACGACACTGTCCAGAAACCTCCAGACACTTCTGGATATGCAGCTGAGCACATATGGGTGAAAACTCGCATGCTAAGACGACAATTCAAGTCTCGTACTTTACATTACACAAGAGTCATTGTGAATGTCTGTTTTTTTTTACTTTGATTCATTGCTAACTACGTTCCTTGTTTTTGGTCAACCTGTGGTGTAGATTTTTAAAAATGCAGTACTGATAGTGTAAAAAACAGCCATGCTGAAGCTGGATGTACCTGGCCAAAAGATGCAGAGAACACATCATCCTTCTACTGTCATCAGATATCACACTGGGATTTCAGTGTAAACCATTGAAATGATAAGAAAAAGACAGTGGGGATGGACACATACTTCAAAACCCATCTACCATTAGTATCAGACCACAGCTGCTATCACTTAAACAGACAGCTACCTTCATAAGAAAGTCTGGAATCCTACTCTGAATGAGCCATGATCGCAGCAGAAGAAGAAGACCACAGCTGCTTGTTGCAGTCCCAAAGTGACATTTTAATCCCAACAATGTAGCTATCTTTATGTGTGAAGCTATCCTGGGGAAATTGAATTCCCTTTATTTTTGAGAGTGACATTTTGTGTGAGTGGATCAAATTTGTGACACCACATAATAATATGACTATTTCAGCTTCGTTAATTTGCATATTATTGATATTTTGGTTCCTTAGTGTTTATGAAAAGAAAATTTTCAAACTTTGAGAAATGTGACCCTTTCTGGTGTCAAATAATCATATTTTAACCACAAATATGATAAATCGAAGTTGTAGCATCTCTCATGATCAATTGTAATGTGGCACCACAGAATTTATACCCTGGTTCTGATTCAGAGTTGAAGAAAATTAACAAGACTACTAAAATATGAGGTCACAGTAATAATAGAGAGCTAATTTCCAATACTAGGAAGAAACAATCATCATTTTTTGGCCATGTAATGAGAAGGGAACAGCTGGAATATATTGCAACTGGAAAAATTGAGGGATGAAGAGATAGAGGGAAACAAAGAGAAAAAATACCAGGCAGCTTAATTTGTTAAGAGAATGGCTTGGCAGAAGGTCAACAACAGAAATGATAAATAACTGTCGAGATCAAAAGTTGCGGAGAGACATGATCACCTACGTCAGCAGGCCCGGTACTTGATGATGATGATGACTAAAATATCATCAGCAAACAGTTGTGAGGCAAACTCTCACCTGGAACACATTAAAAAGACCTAGGAAGATGTGAGAAAACCATCACAAAAAAACAAAATTACACCTTCTTCTTTCAACTCCCTGTGGAGCATAGGTGTTCAGTTGCTCTGTTTCTTGACTTTCTCTTAAAATTGCTCTATGTCTTCCTTATCCTCTTCATCTCTGCCTCTATCATCTCCATGTATATTTTTGCTTTTCTCTTTGTCTCCTCCCTTGAGGATTCAAAAAGAGGACTTGTGTAATATTCTCAGTTGGTTTCTGCAGTGAATGTCCTATTCAGCGCCATCATCTTTGTTGTACCTCTGTGCTCATTGGTATTTGACTGATACTTTCCCATAATGCCACATTAGTGATTTTGTCTTGCCATTTCCATCCTTTTATTCTGTGCAAAAATACAGTAATGAAAGTATATATCTTCATGATTGTCATTTATGTTGTTCTCCATGTTTCACCGCCATATAAAAGGAGTGACGTAACATGGAGTTACATGATTTAATCTAAATTACACATTGGGAAGACTAAGAGAGACTGTAAAAAAATAAAAATAAAATACAAAAACAAAAAAAGCTCATCCCCAATAAAAGGTAAAAATAAAAGCAAGAACAAATTAGGTATTAAAGTGAAACAAAATTGCTTATGTCTCAATAATTTAAATGGAAGATGTGTTAAAAGCAACAATGTGTAATGACAAAACAAATTCAATATTGTTTTCTTCAAGATTGTTGATTTACAAATTTATGTCATAAATATTTAAAATACTTATAAATGAATTAATTTAGGGCAAAATACTGTACACCTATTTCAGCAGGTGTCACCACCGAACTTGATCCTTATACTCATCTAAGACACTCCATCGTTTGATCGTTTCATAGCCAAGAATGATGAAGAATGAAAATGTAATTGACTGGATAAGCCTGGCAGAGAGGCCTTTGGTGATGAGCCAGACTCTTTCTTCCTTCCATAACTGATGAACTGCCTGGTCAAATTTGGTGCCTTCAACCTGAAGAGAGAGAGAGATTTGTGGTTATGGTTGTTAACATCAATCAGGGTATAAGTAAGTAAAGTACCCCTGTCACGCCAAATGGCTTATAGGGAATACGGTGTTAGTAACCATAAATTTTACACTTTCAGCACATGATTTTTGGGGTATTGTGGTCAGTATTACGCCTGTGTCGCTCTACTTTCCCAGAAAAAAATCCGGTGCCCATTTAAGGCTGGGTGAACCCGGAAGTAGTTGCTTGGGATTGAACCCTACCTCTTGTCCTTTGTAGTCCAGTTCACTAACCACTGAGCTATCACAGTTCCAATCAGGGTATACGATCAGTTTAAATAAATTTAGGTGGAAAAAGAAACAGTTGAATTATTGAAAAATAGGGCAAAGGCATTTTCACCGCAAAGAGAAACACAACACATCCATGTAGCAACAGATGACAAAGAGGTCAAACTATTTCTCTAGTCATCGGGTTTAAACAAAATAGCAATAGATGAATTATACACACAGTTTCTCTTGGGCTGAAGATGGGCAATAATCATAACTCTCCATGTCTGACAATTTACTGCTAGGCATTGTAAATTTTGTTTTGTCTCTAGCCCATAGTTGAGCCCTACACTTCCTATTAATTAAATTAGAAATTCTTAGTTTCTTTTGGTCTTCTTTGTTTTATTTGCTACCCAACGATCACATGAAGGTGTGATGAAGATGTCTTCTTTTGTATGTACATGCTGGCTACAGCTCTCCCATACACAAGCAAGGGTGTATAATACATTTGAGCTGAATACACTAAAGCCTTGGTTTTATACTTAGAATTTTTTTATTTTCATATTTTCTTAAAGTTTCTTAAAGTCGTTGTTGCCTTTGTTACTTTGGTTTGTGCGCCCTTCTTGACCTATGCAACCATATTAGAATTAATAAAGTGAGAAGTTTTTTTACCTGCGCTTTGTCCTTGACCTTGAACTGACAGAGCAGTCACTGACCATCATGGTGTCTTATAAGACGACAATAAAATCCTTCCACTTTGCTCATCCTGTAACTATTTTCCAATAAAGAAACTTTTATGTTTTAAATTTCCAATGCTGTATCCAAATTGTAAAGCAATAGTTTCTGTCAGATGTATCTTCTTTGGCACTAAATGAATACCTGTCCTTCCTTGATCAAAGGTCAGATTCCCATTTATGTAAGTAACATGCGGAACATTGATCTCTGGGTAGAAGGTCATAGATTCAAATTCCGCCATATGCTGTGAGAGGTTTTTCAAGCCTCTCGATGGTGAGATCTGATGTCTAGCCGTTTTGGGAAAATGACGAAAAACAAGGTCCTGTGAGCACACGTGTGTTAAAGTGTCGTTGATAGTTAAGTGCCCTACAAAAGTTGTTACTACACATGTCAAATGTTGTTGGGTCTAAAGGGACAGATAATGCAGCAATGTCATAAACTAGTGACACCACGCATACACACTCACTTAATGGGTAAACGCTAAGAAGAAGTAACATGATAAAACAAACCATTCACGATTTGTTGAAAAATATACACGAGGACAACATGGAGCCACTGGATAGCTGGTACAGATATAATAAAATAACACAAAATGGTACTTAACTATGTGCGAAAAAGACATTTTAGGACCAAACTGTGCATCTATATTTTCACTAAAGTGACGATGGAGGTGATGGGAGTGACCAGGGCATTCATCTGGTTAGAGTCACAAGATTACACCCACACCTGTATACTGAGTGATTCGATGAGCATGATAAGAAAGGTGGAGGTGGGCTCTATACATAGGCAATGGGTGGAGTCATTGCAGAAATAAAAAATATGTAGGGTCACCTTTGTCTACATCCCAGGACATGCGGAAGTACAGGGTAATGAAAGAGATGACAGGTTGGCTAGCTGCGCTGGTGCTGAAGATGGTCAACCAATGGATTGGGTGGACATCATCAATGCCACCTGAGATGTGGGAAGGGCACAGAACTTCGACAACCATGAGTCCACATCACTCCTTCGGATGAAAGAGATGGGAGTTAAGATTGAAACAGCAAGAAATGAGTGGGCGTATAAGAAGACTTATCAACCAACACAGAACTGGAGTCATCAGTAGCTGGACACTGCGGGACTTGCTGTGGAGGGGATCTGAGCACCTAAGGATATTTTCAGAGTGCAATGATGATGACCCCCAAATAACTCAATAACAATTTCCACTAAAGTATACAACATAAAGAACAAACAATAAAAGTTAGCACAAACCTGTATTCTGGCTCGTACAACATCAAGAGGGTTTGTGAGTACAGCGGACGAAACCCCACCTAATGGGGCAGCTACAACTTGTATTGCCAAGCGAGGAATGTACACAGGAACAATTTGTGATAGCAGAACTGTAAATTTAAAAAAAATAAATATATTGTAATGACTGGTCACTGAAATAACAAAACTTGTTACAGCTTTACAGTATAAATACACCATACCAGTTTCCATGTTGCAGGATGATGCTCTCTTTAGGGATGTCATGCAACATAAAGAGACCCACTTACCATCAGCTACATAATAAGAGTTATGATAATTTCGAGCCACGATAGCTCAGCCGTTAGTGAACTGAACTACCAAGGACTACAGATCGGGTTCGATCCTAATCAACGGCTTCTGGGTTCACCCAGCCTTAAATAGGTACCAGATTTTTTTCTAGTACAGTAAAGCGGCACGGGCGTAATACCGACCACATTACCCCAAAAAATCATGTGCTAAAAGTCTGTAAAAAATTATGGTCACTAACGCCATATTCCCTATACGCCACTTGGCGTGACAGGGCTCTTTACTTTTTTTATGATAATTTCCAGATGCTAAACTCTAAATTCTAATTACCCTAGATTATGATACCTCTCTATAAGTTATATTTTCATGAAAATGTTGTAAAATTTACTATTAAAAGAATGTGCAATTTTGAGAAATAATATAATTTGCCCAGGGCTATTCTGTGCTCTACCTCTGTTGTAATTCTACAATCTGCCAAAAAATATGTTGATGGAAATTGAAAAATATTAACTATGGTGTCATGATGCACCCAAAACAACTCCTAGGCTGAAAGTGGGTCAGTGACTCATAGCTGACTGGTTGCGCCAGCATCAGGAACCAGAGCTGACGATGAATCTACTTCATCTACCTGTGATGAGCCCCTAAACAAACTAATAAATCTTGCCAAGTGAGTTGGGATCAAAGATTGAAAGTCGATCTAGCACCTAAAATTGTCATCCTGAAGTTGGATATGTTGAGATATAAGGTCCTGATACCACAGCTTGCTGCAACCACAACACAGTGCATCTATAAACCACAACACAGTGCATCTTCTTCTTCTGCTGCGATCGTGACTCTTTCAGAGTAGGATTCCGGCCTCTCTCATGAAGGCAGCTGTCTGTTTAAGTGATTCGGTTGCCCCATTTAGTTTCTCTTCAAGAGAGGTGGGAGTGGTCCACATCGTACTTCTCAGGTTTGTGTACTGGGGGCAATCCTGTAGAACATGTTTTGTAACTATAAACCACAAAACAGTGCATCTATAAACCACAACATAGTGGATCTATGCCCATTCAGTGCCATTTTATGACGTGTATTAATGGAAAGTTATCAGAAAAAAAATAATAAATGTATAAATTAGAAATTTCAATAGAGCAGTAGTTAGTGATCAACTGGTCTACTGCTAACAGGTTGAGTTTAATCCCAATCAACAGCTTCTATGTTCATTCAGCAATAAATGGGTAATTTTTTTTTCTGGAAAAGAAAGATGGCTGTAATATAATGATTGTTGTTGTTACGGAAGGCTCCGGTATCATTGCAAATGAATTAAAATCCATAATTGCTCAACCGCCTGTGCCAGTGGAATCATCAAAATTAATATCTCATCTCCCAAACAAAGAAAGGTAGCTGTAGACGCCATCATAGCAGTCTCAGCACATGCCAAAAGACATAAGGTGAAATCACACAGAAAGTGAACACAGTCAACTGTTCCTTGTCATACGATATCATCATTCATCGTAAGCAATCGGAATATCGAAACATGATCAAAACTGATGAAACACACAGCACACGGTGTGCACAGAGCACTTAACTCAATAGCTCCTGCAACAAGCCGGACTTAGAATATGAAGAAACTGCAATAAGGAACACTTTTCATACATAGCCTTCAATGGTGTCTGCTGCCTATCCACCATATTGACAGGAAGTTCACGTCCTCCTGAAAATGATGATCGTCATATTTTTTAAAATGTATAGCGCTTGATGATGTCAAGACGTCGTTTTTGACGCCAAATCCGAACACATGTAACACAGTTAGTCGTCGGATTATCCCCATCGCACATCAAACAACAGACCGTAAAATCTTCCTGCAATGTCAACATTAGTGTACTCTGTAATATAATGAATACTACATTACGCCAAACATTTTTTTTTTAAATTGACACTAACTTCAAATTTCTTAAATGTCACATACACAATGGGGTTCTTTCTACCTTTTAAGCCAAAAATAAATAAAAGCCAATCAACTTACCACAATAATGGTCATAGAAAAACCACCAGAGGGCACTGTTTGGTGCAAAGCAAGCCAGTGACACAAAATATCCCTTATAGAAGCCAATCAGGCCATACTGTTTATAGACAGCTTGAATGATTGCTTGGACGGCACCATATCTAGACCTGGACTCTGCCTCTGGTATTTTAAAATGCTGCAGTTGTGATAACTTGTGATAGCCTTTATTTTGACCTGAAACAAAAATGAATCACAAAACAAATGTGAATGAAAAGGCCCATGCCAATATATATATTGTGATGGTTCAAACTAAATTCCTAAACAGAACAAAAAATTGGAATATAACAGTTTTTTTTGGGAAGTAATATAAATGAGATAACAAAATGAGCTAACACATTAAAATGAGCTCACAAAACAAAGTACAAACCATCAGGTGCGTTGCCTCTTCTACCCATCAACATCAAATGCTGAGTTACGATGTCTACTGGGACAGCCAATGTCTGACCAATCGTTGATGCTACACCACCTCCTGCAAAGATGGAACCGATACAAAATTTAACAAATATGAATGCGATATCTCTTTATGAAATACTACTTATCTTTGCAGCTGTTTAAAAGATAAAGGGTGTCCACAAAAACTCACCTTGATTTCAGGTAGTTATAAAATAAAAAAAGGACTTAGCATTATATCAAAAAGACAGAAGTAATGGTAACAACAAAGAAAAAGATATCTCAGTAATGCACAATAAAGACAAGTGGAACATATTAAAACAGGTAAATTAATTTAAATATCTGGGAACAATGTTAACCTCAGATAGTAGATGTACAACAGAGGTGAAATACAGAATGGCTCAGGCAATAGCAGCTTTCCAAAAAATGAAGAAGATAATGTGAAAATCCATTTTTAACAATATAAAGAAGAGAAAGTGCTCTTAAATATTATGTAAAGCCAGTCTTAACATATAAATCTGAATCATGGACAATAGAACAGCAGACAAGAAAATTACTGGAGGCTATAGAAATGTGGTTTTACAGAAGAATGTTGAGAATACCATGGACAGCTAAGAAGAGTAATGAAAACATCCTGAAAGAGGCCAAAGCAAAAAGAGAGCTAATTTAGAATATTAGGAAGAAATAATCATCATTTTTTGGCCATGCAATGAAAAGAGAACAGATGGAATATATTGTGACAACTTAGAAAATTAAGGGACAAAGAGATAGAGGGAGGCAAAGAGAAAAGATTCCAGACAGTTTAAGAGAATGGCTTGGCAGAAGGTCAACAACAGAAATGATAAATAACTGTCAGATTGAAAGTTGTGGAAACATAATCACCTATGTTAGCAGGCATAGTACTTGATGAGGCTAAAATCAAAACTCATTGCAATATTATGCATCGGCGGCTACAGTTGAGTCAACTGATAGTTTCAAGTGGTATCGGTACCACACATGCTTCATATGCTCCCCAACCGTTTCTCAGCCAACATTGATGTGATAATCTGGCTCGGACCAGACTCTCTGCAACATATCCAAATATTGAGGTGACAGCTTCAGTGATATATTTTTGCAGATCATCTAGGTTTGTTGCAGATAGTGAAGGTACATACACTCTGTCCATCATATAGACTCAAATGAAAGCGGCACAGACAGTTAGGTCCTGCGATCTCAGAGGCCAATTATAGAACACCTAGTCATTCAGTGGATACCACCACACTGTAATATACATGGGAACGAATGCGCAGACAAATTAGCTAAAGAGGGAGGGAGATTACAACAAGAGAACCATCCGTTCAGTTATGATGAAGCCAAATCCATCCTCAAAGGTCAGTACCATGAAAAATGGAAACGAGAACACTCAAAGCATAACGAGAGGGATGGATACCATCAACTATCAAGGAGGGATCAAGTCATCATACTTCGCCTACGCACTGGCCACAATAGAATGAGGAATCAAATGTTCACCAAATTCAAAATAGGTACAACCAGCCTATGCCACTGCACACTGGACAATATGACTACAAAACATATTCTACAGGATTGCCCCAGTACACAGACCTGAGAAGAGCAATGCGGTCCACACCCACCTCCCTGGAAGAGAAACCGTATGGGGCAATCGAATCGCTTAAACAGACAGCTGACTTCATGAAAGAGTCTGGAATCCTACTCTGATTGAGTCTTGATCACAGACAGAGAGAGAGAGAGAACACCTACTCATTCTGTCCAGCACTGCCAATCCATTTGTTTGGTGAGTGCTAATTGAAAGATTTTTTGCCAAGATTTTGTGAGAGAGAAAATGACATTTTTTAGTTAATGTATCAGTGATCCCCATATTTATAAACATACTCCAATGAGTTTTAATTTTTTTTAATACTTGAAATAAAGAAGTGTTTTTTTATGAAAAGTCTATATTATGTGGAACTTAACTCTAGATTATGATACAGTCGTAACATTTATCACATCAAAATACAAATTCTTCAAAATTTGACTGTTTGCAGTGGTCAAACATTTCCCTCCTCCGTATACCTTCCTAACTACTACTTCTTGTGACCACTGAGTATTGGATTTGTTTCCTATGATGTTGGATTTTTTTTTCATTGCATGAGATACTATCTCGCATGATGTGACAAAGATCTGCCAATTTTTTTTTAATTGGTTGTTTATATTTCCATTTTTTTTCTGAGACCATGGAAATTTATTCAGTCGTCAGCTGAAATCAAACAATCCTTTGTAACTCGGGAAATGTAGCGAATAACGACATGAGGCAGCCGAACATACTGACAGACTTATGGTAGCTGTATAAATAGACAATATAACACATACGGTCCATGTGGTAAAATTTCAGGTCATAAATCAACTTGAGCCAGGAAATCCCAGTCCCTGTGTCTTTCCTAGTGTAAGCACACAGCTGCGTATCAAAAGTTCAATTGCATGAATTGCTGATAGCCACTAGCCCTCACAAGCTCCAGGATATTCAGCAGGAACCAAGAAATCACGAAAGTCATTGCCGTCTGCCATTACAACGGGGTTCAAGAACTAACAGCTTTATAATGACCCGTGGCGTTAGTTCCTTGAATCCAGGAAATCAAGAAAGACAACACTGCAGTCTGCCATTACAACGGGGTTCAAGAACTAACAGCTTTATGATGACCCGTGGCATTAGTCCCTTGAATCCAGGAAATCAAGAAAGTCATTGTCGTCTGCCATTACAACAGGGTTCAAGAACTAACAGCTTTTTGATGACCCGTGGCATTAGTCCCTTGAATCAAGGAAATCAAGAAAGACAACACTGCTGTCTGCCATTACAACTGGGGTTGTGAAAATTGGCAGATCTTTGTCACATTATATGAGATAGGGGGGGACTGGTTGGTTTCAAGGCAAGACACCGGCCTCGAGACAGGGAGGTTGTGAATTCAAATCCCGGCTGCACCGGTTGGAATTTTTATTTATGATTTCTCTCTGCAGCAACCACCCCTGGTCTCATCAGTGAGGCCCGGCTTGAAACATCAATTACTCATCGATGGAAAAAATATAAGTACCTCCGAAGACGGAGTTATCTGCCTGTGCGGTGTGGGACCCCTGTGCACACAGTTGCCAGTGAAAAACGGATTAATACGTAAAATTCAGTTCCTAGTCTCTAGGGGCTTCGTCAGATGTAAAAAGCTGGAAAACGAAAAAAAAAAAAAAATGAGATAGTATCTCATGCAATGAAAAAATAAAAATCCAACATCAAAGAAACAAATCCAACACTCAGGGGTCACAGGAAGTAGTAATTAGAAAGGTACATGGAGGAGGGAAATGCCTGACCACGGCAAGCAGTCAAATTTGGAAGAATTTGTATTTTGATGCGTTAATTTATATGACTATATCGTAGTCTAGGGTTAAGTTTCACATAATACAGACTTTCCATAAAAACGCACCTTTAAAATATTTGTAAAATTCAAAACTTATTGGAGTATGTTTATAAATATGGTGACCGCTGATACACTAACTCAAAAATGTCATTTTCTGTCTCACAAAATCTCCCTTATTTTAATACCATTAGGCCAAGAAGACTCATTTTGTAATCTTGAAGTCCAGTAGACTACCATTAAGTCTTGATAAATGCATTTTGTAACTCTTTAGCTCTACAAATTATATAACTTAAGTCTAGAAGACTATACTTCACGTCCAGAATAATTCATTTTACGCCACTTAAGTCATCCTTTACCACAAAAATGCAATCATAATACTTTTTTTTGCAATTTAAAAAATTCTATTTAATTATACTTTCAGCTCAGAAATGGTAAATCTCTACTGGGAAGGAGCAGGTGATAACCAACAAAGTAATGGAACAATCAGCTTAACCTTTTGCCATATTTGTGAGGAAATAAAACACTTTTAATTGATAATTATAATATCAAAGACTGGACAGAAAACAATGGTCTACAAACCTAGAAACTGGCAAAAAAAATTGAAAATATGGAGAAAGATTATTCCCTTCATGATATATTCAATTGTGTACAGGATTATTTTATTTTAATTCAGCAAATAATTGATTCTATTTCCTAAACTTTACCCTCAATGGACATGTTACTTTTTTTAAATGCTGCATGATAAAGCAGATTAATCAACCAGATGTCAAATTGTAAACTGCTGCGTGATAATGCATGTAATCAACCGTACATCAAATATATTAAAACTGTTGTCTACACTAATCCATTTGTAATGTAAGCATACAAAAAACACAGGAGGTGTGGCATTCAGCACACATTATGGCCTGCAGATTACCTGAGTTATTGTTCCATCATTTTGACAGGGAATAAAAAAATAGGTACAGTTCCAGTCTTAAAATCAATTCTTCTCTCTGTTATTGCCCCTAAATTAATCTACTGAGGGCTGGTTCATTCCTGATTTACCTATAAGTTCACCAAGACCTGTAAAAAAATAGGAATATATTTCTCTTGAAAAGAAAAGAAGTCATGAACGTCGCCAAAAATAAACAGAACATCAACATAACTATAGAAGGAAGGCAACTAAAACAAGTAGAGGAATTCAAATACCCAGGAAGTCTAATGACAAACGATAATTCTCAAACAGCAGAGATAGAATCAAGATGCAACAAAGCTTGTCAAATCATTGGACAGTTATCACAACTATTGTCCAACAAGGAAATAACTCTGGAGGCAAAACGAGCACTATACAGTACAATCTTCATCCCAACGTTGTGCTACCAATGTCAGACCTGGACCCTAGATGCAAGAACAATAAGAAAACTAACCTCTACAGAGATGAAATGTGTTAGACAAATGACAGGAAACAGTCTGAGAGATAAGATCAGAAATGAAGAACTGAGAAAAAAGCTAGGATTAGCCCCCACCATAGTATATATAAAGAAACAACAGATAAAATGGTTTGGCCACGTGACAAGGCAGAAAGATCAAAACACAACACAACGAGCCTTCAACAAACGTGAGAACACCCGACCCAAGGGTCGACCACGAAAAAGATGGATCGATGGAATATTAGAAGCACTAGAACACATAACAGCAGCAGAGGCGAACAGAAGAGCAAAAGACCGCAAATTATATCTCCCCTCGACGCTGAAAGGCAGATGAGGAAGGAAAGAAGAAAAGAAAATTGATCTGGCAGAGTACTGAGTCAGATACCAAAACAAGCCAAAGATTGAAAACAAATTATAGAATTATTTCCCTTTCTTCTTCAAAAAGTTGCTAATTGCATGTGCTGAACACTTCAAGGTCAAAGTGCCAAATCAGTTTAAGACTTACCAATAAAAGAACGTAATTTGTTATTCTGTATGTCCATATGTTCGGAGAGATAGTGCCTTGTCCCTTCATATGTAGAAATGTAAGCCATGGATGGAAAAAGCTGCAGACAAGATACCTGTAGTGGCAGATATACATATTTTATCAGAAATAACAGGATCAAACAACCCTGATTGCTATGGCAATCTCAAGTCAAAGTTTCTAGCATGAACCAAGGAATTAGGCAAACAGAAAGATATCTAGGGATTCCAGCTCTCCCCTCTCCAACTCCTCCACCAATCACAAGGGAGCTTGGTAACTCAGTGGTTAGTGAACTGGACTACAAAGGATAAGATGTTAGGTTTGATCCTGATCGATGATTTCCAGGTTCACACAGCTTTAAATGGGTACTGGATTCTTTTGGGAAAGAAAACTTGGCATGGGTATACTACAACTACAACTACATCACCACAAAAATAATGTGTCAAATGTCTATTTTTAAAAATATGGGCACTAACACCATATTCCCTATATGCCACATGTGACACAGACACAAATTTAATAAATAGACCCTCCACACCGGCTACTGACTGATGACTGCAACCAGCTCCACCATTCCTCTCCGTTTGTGGTAGCTCCTATCAATTCTTTGATGTTGCCTTCCACATATTTTGACCTCATTCACCATTCTCTACACGATCATGTTTTCAGAGATTCAGACAAGTTCACACTGCTGAGAACTTCTAAAGCAACCAGGAAAAAGATTGGAGCATTAACTCTTTCTGTATGTTTCTACATACCATGCGTCATGTGATTTCAGACATGTACGTTTAGCCGCACACATTAGCGTAAACGGTCATCAAACCATATTCTTTTTATATGTCTTGTATCATCTTGGTATTGGTGAAATCTAATTCCTTGTATGAAAAAAATTCATATAAATGAGGAGTAAGACAAGAATGCATCCTATCACCAAGCCTGTTCAATCTATACACTGAGCAAATCTTTAAAAACATCACAGAGATGCCAGGCCTAAACATTAATGGAAAGATAATTAATAACCTAAGATATGCTGATGATACTGTATTCTATCTATCTATTGACCTTTCGAGCCGTAACCGGCCCATAGGGCGTAGACCAAGATACACCTTCTCCTATATGAATTTTTGTTCTAGCAGTTTTCTTTTAAAGATATTTTATCAAATCTCGCCATCTGTCTCTGTTCTGTGCAAGCAGTTCTATCTCATTGAGGGAGCCGATTCCTGCTGCTCTTGCCTCTCTCATCAATGTTCTTCTCAGTGTCTCCCTGGGTCTTCCTCTTTTTCTTTTACCTGTTGTTTCCCATATGAGGGCTTGCTTTGCTATTCGATTATTATCTCTTCTCATCACATGTCCAACGTATGACCATCGTCTTTTCTTTATTACTGAAGATATTAGTGGTTGATTGGCGATTTCTCTAATTTCCTCGTTTGTTTTGAATTCGTTCCATTCTATACCAAGTATTTTCCTTAGACATTTATTTTCGAATGCGTTCAACTTTGTTTCTATATCTCTTGTTGTTTTCCAGCTTTCACACGCATACGTAAGGGTTGATAGTACATTTGATTTGAATAGCCTAAGTTTTGTGTTTGTGCTAATGAGTTTTGATTTCCACAACTTTTCAAGGCTTCTGAAAGACATTGCTGCTTTAGCCAGTCTGATTCTAATTTCTTTGCTCGTATCCCCTTCTCGATCAATGTGACTTCCAAGATAGATGAAGTGATCGATCTCTTCTACTGGTTTGTTTTCCATGTATATTTTGTCACTTGTTGGAATTAAACTTTTCATGACTTTAGTCTTTTCATGATTGACCTCAAGCCCAATTTTGCTGGCTATTGATGATAGTTCATTTGTGTTTTCCTGCATCGTTTTTATCTGATTGCTGATGAGAACTATGTTACTGATGATACTTATGATACTGTATTACTAGCAGAAAATCCTAAAGATCTACAACAATTACTTAATGAAATAAACATAAGACTAAAACTATGATCATTAGCAAAGATAATATTCAAAACCTACAGGTGGATATCAAAGTTGAAGGAATAGATCCAGAGACAGTTCAGAACTGCAACTACCTTGGACATTATATAACCAATTATGGAAAATGTAAAACTGAAATAAACAAAAGAATAGGAATGGCAAAAAGTAATTTTAATGCCATGAAAAGTATACTAACATCAAAACAGATAACACAAGGGCTAAAACTAAGAATAGCAAAATGTTACATCTTCTCAGTATTCCTATATCGTGCAGAAACATGGACATTAGGCAAGAAAACAGAAAAGAAAATTGAAGCCTTTGAAATGTGGATTTATAGAAGAATAGGTAGAATTGGATGGAAAGAAAAGGGAACAAATAATGAAGTTTTAAAACAACTAAAAATTAAAAGAGAACTACTAAACACAATTAGTACAAGACAAATTAAATTTCTGGGGCATGTTAAAAAACACTACAGCCTACTAAAAGTAAAAATTTGAAGGGAAAATACAAGGTAAAAGAGGCAGACCAAGACTAACATGGACGAGTAACATCAAAAGATGGACAAGACAGACTGTGATAACCTGCACCATCAAAGCAAGAGACAGAGCGGAATGGCGCTCCATGGTAGCCAACCTTCAATGCGGAGACGTCACTCAATGATGAAGAGATTAATATTTAAAAACATGACAAATTTTGTCTCTGAAATCTCTACCGCTAAATTGATAAAAACTTTCCATACTGAAAAAGTTAAAGGATACTGCTACATATAATGAGAATGGCTCTCAACAACAAGTTAAGGAACAGATGTCCTACGGTTTATTTTCAACATATTTTTCTTCTTGAGACACCATGTAGACAATTACCAAAGGTTCTTTAAAATGTGCAAAGTGGACTAGGTACCTCCTGCATTTCACTATTATCTGAGAGGGCTAGATAATAGATCTTCCCACCCATAGACTAAGAGGTGAAAGAGACACACAAAAATACATGGATTCAAAAGTAAAATTCTCAGACTGGTGAGATTCAAACATGGGAACTTCTTATCCAGAAGACAATGCCTTATCTCTAGACCAACATGTCAAGAAAATAAGGATCAATGTGGAAATATAAGTGAACCATCTAGTTCATCTAACTATCTATTGACCTTTCGAGCCGTATCCAGTCCATATACCGTAGCCAGTCCATAGGGCATAGACCCAGATACTCTTTCTCTTATCTAAATTTTATTCTAGCAGTTTTCAATCCTTGTAAAGATCTTTTATCAAATCTCGCCAATTGTTCTGTGCAAGCAACTCTATCTCATTGAGGGAGCCAATTCCTGCTGCTCTTGCCTCTCTGATCAATGTTCTTCTCAGTGTCTCTCTGAGTCAGCCTCTTTTCCTCTTACCTGTTGCTTCCCACATGAGGGCTTGCTTTGTTATTCGGTTATCACCACAAGTCCAACAAATGACCATCGTCTTTTCACCCATCAAGTTCAAAGGATATGTTAATACTGTTGTCTGAAAGCATCTATTTTATAACTGTCAAAATCAAATTAATAAGACACACACACTACGGAAGCCAACTGAGAGTATTACACAACATGCCCTTTTTTGGAAACCCCAGGGGAAAAGACAAAGAGGAAGACCAAGGAATTCTTGGAGAAGACAGATAGAATCAGAGATGAAGATGATGGGGAAGACATGGAATGATCTTAAAAGAATGGCAAAAAACAGAACGACTTGGAAAGTGTTTGTTGAAGACCCATGCTCCACTGGGAGCTAAAAAGGAAGAAGAAGAAGATCAAATTAATCACAACACTAGTAACATTAGGTATATGCAAATATAGACAAGCACCGTAGCCATTAGCACATATCCTTCCAGACCTCAAACAAAGTTGACCACAAGCTAAGCAAGGCTACACTAAACACAAAACTATGGCCTCTTGCCGGAGATTTTATTTATGATAAATTCATCAAAAATTCAATTTTACAGATAAAAGTTGAACAAGTAGATAGTTGAGTAGTTGAACAATGGAAAAACTAATTACAAGGGCAAAAACTCCCTTGTAAACAAAACCAGTATCCAATTTATTCTATAATTCTCAAAATCAAATCTGGTCACAAGAAACAACAACAAATATCGTTAGTCCATCAAATTTATAACACTCACAGTTAAACCAATCACAATGTCAGAAGCACAACAAAAAATCAATAATCCATCAAATGTATAACTCTCACAATAAAAGTTAACACAACGATAGAAACTTCAACAACAACAAAACACTGTAAACCACCTATTTTATAACTCACAAGGAAAGTATTTATAATGATAAAAACTTCAACAACAAAACACTGTAAACCACCTATTTTATAACTCACAAGGAAAGTATTTATAATGATAAAAACTTCAACAAAACACTGTAAACTATCTATTTTATAACTCAAAGAAAAATAAACACAAGAGAAGCTCACCCAGAATCCACGATAAAGTCCACTCCTGCCCTCATTTATGCTAATCTTCATAAAGGCATCAAAAGTCCCACGATAAACTGTATGTCCTTTCTGTATCTGCAGCCGAGTTTTGATCAACATGAATGGATACAACAAACTCCTAATAGTTATTCCACTAAGCAAAGTCAACGGAAAATACTTCCTCTTATCCATCATCTTCAATTCTATTACTTGAATCTCCTCCATGCCCATTTTGTATCTTCTAATGAAATTTCCCTTCCAAGTCTTCAAGCTAAATTAGGCTCACAAACAGTATCATGATAGCTTCAACTAACTGATGTTATACAGAATTTAAATTCATTAGTTTTACTAATAAAATTTTAATGAAACAAAACAGTTGTTTTGTCATTCTATTACATATAACTGTAGAAGCATACTATAAACTAAAGTAAATGTTACTGAAATATAACTGCTGTTTTTTCTTATTCCATAATGAAACAAAACTAACACCAAATTCCCACCAAAAACTAAAGAACTAAATCTAATTATAGTGAAATGACAGCTAAAATATTTCTATTCACATGCTGTAAGCTTCCTGATCTGAACTTATAGATTTTAAGACACTCTATGGTTGTGGACTGTCAAGTTTCTTGACCAGGGAAACAGTACTCTAGTCTACTTCATGCTGTTTAAAGATGCTCTGAAACATAATTGAAGAAAATGTAAAATTTGTGCATGTTTAAAAGCAACATTTTAAAAAATCACTAACACATTTTTAACATTATGTTAATAAAGACAAACTTACATAATTCAACTGCATATCCTGACACATTATATCAGTGTTTCTCCCTTTAATGGTATCCATATAATCTACTATCCTCTTTCATAAAAGCCATGTAATCTGTGACCTCTTTTCATAAAAGCCGAGTAACAGTGCAACCCCCTTTTTAATAATAGTCTTGTAACTCACAACCTTATTCATAACAGCCAAGTAATCTGTGGCCCCCTTTCGTAACAACCAAGTAACCCACATACATTTTCACAATAGTCAAACACCTACGACACTCTTTTGTAATCTTCTATCTTCTACCTTTTAGCTCCCAGTGGAGCATAGGTCTTCAAAAACACTTTCCAAGTCGTTCTGTTTTTTGCAATTCTTTTAAGATCATTCCATGTCTTCCCCATCATCTTCATCTCTGCTTCGATCTGTCTTCTCCAAGAATTCCTTGGTCTTCCTCTTTGTCTTTTCCCCTGGGGATTCCAAAAAAGGGCCTGTTGTGTAATACTCTCATTTGGCTTCCGTAGTGTGTATCCTATCCATCGCCATCGTCTTCGCTGTATCTCTTTATCCACTGGTATTTGACTGGTACATTTCCATAATTCTACGTTAGTGACTTTGTCCTGCCATTTCCACTTCTGTAATCACTTTTGTAATAGCCATTTTAATTTCCTTTTAGTGTTGAAACCACTAATAGTGAACTTTCATGAAAAAAAAAACATAACTGCAATTAAAACTAACCTAAAAGACCTTCCATAAAATACACGATAACCTTAGGTTTGTACACACAAGGCTTAGGATAAAATGTTGCCCCAAATGGCAGTTTAATCCCAAACCTTCTGTTGGCAGGTGAGTGCACTAACCACAACACCAATGGGTTCTCAGCTAGATATTACTAGAGAATAAGGCTGCATGCCTCAGCATTCTTGCTTGAAAGAAACAAATATCTTATTCCTGCCAGGAACCTAAACAACAATTGCCTGATTGGAAAATAACAGACAAAATCTACTCAGCAACGATTTTCTTTAATTTAATTTACGCAACTTGTAAAAAAAAAAAAAACCGCCTTGCACATGAAATACAATTTTAATTTATGTATGACATGTTGATACAGAAAAAAATCTTAGTAGCCAGAAAAATAGGTTGTTGTGTAGCTCATCAAAGCCTTAAACCTCACTATACATTATTTTTTTTTTATTTCCCTTCTGTCGACTTCTACTGTGATCTCCATATACATTTTTATTTCTAAAAGGTACCTTGCAGCACAAAATGATTGAACCTTGAAAAATTATATTATAGGTAGGCTGAAATTTATCTCTCCACCTGAGAATTTTTATTCTGAAAAAAGAAGCTCTGAAGAAAGAAGCTCTTGAGAAGAAAGAAGAGTAAGTGCACCTACTCGACATGTCTCACGTTAACAGCCTAACTTGGATATATTGTCTTGGGCATGGGGAGGAAAACAGATTGGCAATGAGATAGCCGACAGGATGGCAGGGTTTATCATTCTGCAAGAGACCTTAAAAATTGACATTATGACATTGCGAGAGATTTAAAACACATCTCTCATAGGAAGACAACATGAGGAAAACCCAAATGTCAAGGGAATTATGGAACACAGCACCACAAGGGTAAAAGCAGTAAAAGCAACCTCAGCAGAACAGAACACAACACATTCAATCATTGCAGGACAGGAACAATCAGTAGACGAACACTGTGATGGTTGCAGGAGCAGACGAGAGAGCGGATGTGGGAATGCCCCAACTGCTGTGAAGGCAGGCCGAACTAAAGAAGCTCTGGTAAAACACCGACAAGGCCCCCAAAAGATGTGCCTTTGTTATTAATAGAAGAAACCTACCAGGATTACAAGTCAAGTTAAATAAGGAGAAGACACTTCAAAGTACATCAGTTATATAGATAGGAATCAAAATAGACAAGAGATGACTCACACATCACACCTTCATGCAGACACCAGGAAGAAAAATTTTTTTTTATAAAGTATATGTTAAATAATTAACAGAGAGAGGGCTCAACTATGACTTTAGGACTTAACAGGAACTTCCAAACCTAGCAGTGAATAGTCAGACATGGCGAGTTATGATTTTTGCCAAAAGCACAACCTTGAGCTGGGAGCCGCGATAGCTCAGTGGCTAGTGAACTGGACTACAAAGGACAAGGGGTAGGGTTCGATCCCAACCGACAGCTTCCGGGTTCACCCAGCCTTTATTGGGTACCTGATTTTTTTTCTGGGAAAGTGAAGCAGTATGGACATAATACCGACCACATTACCCCAAAAATCATGTGCCGAAGGTCTGTAAAATTTAAGGTCACTAACACAATATTCTCTATACGCCACTTGGCGTGACGGGGGTACTTTACTTTACAACCTTGAGCTGAGGGAAACTAAGAGATTACGTAATAATATGTCTATGCTGCATGAGTAAATGATTACTCCTAATATTTGTGAGTTCATCACTGACACAATTAACCACAGAGTAAACAACAGTCTGTTAAAAATATTGCCACATAATTATGTGCTCATTAATTTTGTTATCTGGTTCATGAATGATAATTTGCCATTAAGTCATTTGCACTTGACTTGCAAGTTATATTTCTAGTAGTTGTTATTGTATGAAAATTAATAAAGGAAGACCATAAATAACAGGTAAAAGAAAAAGAGGAAGACCCAGGGAGACACTGAGAAGAACATTGATGAGAGAGGCAAGAGCAGCAGGAATCGGCTCCCTCAATGAGATAGAACTGCTTGCACAGAACAGAGACAGATGGCGAGATTTGATAAAATATCTTTAAAAGAAAACTGCTAGAACAAAAATTCATATAGGAGAAGGTGTATCTTGGTCTACGCCCTATGGGCCGGTTACGGCTCGAAAGGTCAATAGATAGATAAATAACAATCACATCTGTCAATCTATTCCACTAAAGAAAGACGTTTGGGGAAAATTGAGACCATAATTTAAGAATTATGACCTAACACAAGTAGTGAAAGATTTTATCTATTCTATTGCTTTTTTTCATTGTCCATTGACGAACTGACCATCAACAGGAGCTCTCCAATCCCTTTTATGTCCTATGCTGTCTCCTAACTACTCCATGCACCAAAGAATAATCAGTTTTGGAAAAGTAAGACTAAAGAGGAGCAACTTCACGGCAATCTCCAAAGAATTGACAACTAGCGATCCAGTACTGTCCCAAACAATACCAAAAACCAATATGCCCATCCTGTATGACTCCCCTACAGGAGATATAAAACACTAGTACTTAAAGAAGACATAATAGGAATCATGAAAAATGACACCCAAAAGACACAGAGAGAAAGCATATAGGAGAAAAACATATAGATGACAATTACCGACTGGACACACATATACATGAGGATCGCTTGCCACCAGAAATGGAGGAGATGTGTTCTTGAGGCTGAATAACCAGGAAGAGATCATAAAGTCAATAGCTACTGGGAAACTCTGAGTCTCAAACAACTATAAAGCAGAAACTGAAGCCCTCGAAGATGCTGCAAAACTGGCTGTCCAACACAAAGATAATGTGCACAAGAAATTAGTGATATTGACCGATGCACTGTCAGTCCTAGAGCTCTAAAAAAAAACCAGGAACAGTGAAGTAGATGACTTGAGAACAACCTTTGACCAATTGTGTAATAACTTCCAGAGAGTGCTCATCCAATGGATACTGTCACACTGTAATGTAATACACAAGGAAACGAAGGCGCAGACAAGCTACTAAGGAGGGAGGGAGTTTACCACAAGAGAACCATCTGGTCAGCTATGTCGAAGCCAAATCCATCATCAAAAGCCAGTATCATGAAAAATGAAAACAAGAACACTCAAATCAAAGTATAACGAGAGGGATGGGTACCGCCAACCAACTATCAAGGAGGGATCAAGTCATGATACTGATGATACTTCTACACACTGGCCACAACAGAATGAGAAACCACATGTTAACCAAGCTCAACATAGGAACAACCAGCCAATGCCATTCATTGTATTGTACCCTGGATAACACGACAACAAAGTACGTTCTACCGACAGGATTACCCCCAGTACACAGGCGTGACAGGCCTGAGAAGATCAATCACAATGTGGCCCTCACTCACCTCTCTGACTCTCTGGAAGAGTAGAAAAGCTCTATGGGGCAACCAAATCACTGAAACAGACAGTTGAGACAGCTGCCTTCAATCATAAGAGAGAGTCAGGAGTCCTAGTCTGAGTAAGCCATGACCGTGATGACCGTAGAAGAAGAAATCTCTTAAGTCTTAAGTATAATTTATATTGTGTTTGTCTCAAGGTTTCATATTATATATTCTATTTATAGTTTATAGTAATAGTAATATTAGAATATAGATCCTCCTTGTTTCCTTTCGTGTGGTTTTCATGCAAGAGAGTGTCAGAGTGTGTTTGGTGAGAGGAGCGATGGTCTATCCATCCAGCATTCTTAATCTATCTATCCACTTATTGTCCTTTGACTTTAACTTTAAACTTTAAGAATTGAATATATAATGTATTTAGATTTAATTAAAATTCATAAACAAAATGCAAATCAAATGATATTCAATTTATTCAAAACGCAAAATTGAAAATTCAGAAAATAAAATAATAAATAATAAAACTAAAACAATTTCAAGTCTAGTCTGAGAACCGTTTTGACTTTGTGGTGCTGTCAAAATTCGACATCAACAATACTGAAAGACGAAAAGAAAATATATTCCAAAGAGAAGATGTGCATATAAGAATCACAATTTTAAATAAATAACAAAACACTCTCCTACTAGAGCTGACCTGACCACACCGACAGAAGACATCCATTCACTGAGAAATGGAAAAGCCATAAGCACTTTTGACCCGGAAACTATTACTGAAATATATACGGGGAAAAAAAAAAACGTGTATTCAAATTATTCTGTCCAAGATATTACGGTCCTTGCAGTCCCGGCTGTTGCACTATGTTCCGTTAAAAGCTGTCTGAAAAGTGTTCCTTATTGCAGTTTCCTCAAATTCTAAGTCCGGCTTGTTGCAGGAGCTACTGAGTTAAGTGCTCTGTGCACATCGTGAGCTGTGCGTTTCATCCGTTTTGATAGTGTTTTAATAGTCCGACTGTTTACGATGAATGAAGATATCGTATGACAGGGAACAGATGGTTGTGTTCACTTTCTGTGCGGTTTCGCCTTATGTTTTTTGGCGTGTGCTGACACTACTATAATGGGGACTACAGTTACCTTTCTTTGTTTGGAAGATGAGATAGCAATTCGGATGATTCCACTGGTACTGGCGGTTGAGTAATTATGGATTTTAATTCGTTTGCAGTGATACCGGGAGCCTTCCATAACAATAACCATAACAATATATTCCAGCTGTTCTCTTCTTATTACATAGCCAAAAAATTATGATTGTTTCTTCCTAATATTGGATATTAGCTCTTATTTTGCTGTGGCCTCCTTCAGAACGTTTTCAATACTCTTCTTACCTGCCCTTGGTATTTTCAACATTCCTCTGTAAAACCACATTTCTACAGCTTCCAGTGATTTTCTTGCCTGTCATATTGTCCATAATTCACATCCATATGTTAAGATTGGCTCTACATAACATTTAATAACTCTTTTTTTCTTTGTTTCTACAATTAAATCTGTCTTTTTGCTATTAAGACTGACTCCTTTATTTCTGCTTTCCTTCACTATAACATCTAACATTTCTTGTATCTCATTTTCACTCTGGTGAATATATATATATATATATATATATATATATATATATATATATATATATATATATATATATATATATATATATTGTCCTTTCGAGCCGAAGACGGCACATAGGGCAGAACCACAATCTCAAAAACAGAAACTTTGCGTGCCAAAATGGCACATATTGCAGAGATCACTGCTTCTAAAATCTTTGGCTCTGTTTCCATAACAATACTTTTTTACAATGACAGCTTGTCAAGCCACCGATCAACCTCCTTAGTCGCCTCTTACGACATGCCTGGAAGGTCACAGTGTCACTATTCTTTACTTCCCACGTAATGAGGCCCCGGTAACACACGGGAGACAAGCTCTAACAAGAGTAATTTACACAACGATAATAGTCAGACATTGCAGCTGGGAAGGCGGCAGATTGTCTTTTCTGTAGAGGGATTCTGCCCTTAGTTGGTCGGGCCCTCCCAGGTTTACGAGCACCATCTTCCCGAGGTTGCTTTCACTTTACTTGGCTCTCACTTTATTCTTCCTTCGGTCTTACGTTTGCTCTTACTTGGCTCTCATTTTATTCTTACTTTGGTTTCACGCTCTCTCTCTCTCTCTCTCTTTCTCTCTCTCTCTCTCTCTCTCTCTCTCTCTCTCACTTGGCACTCACTCCGTTCTTACTTTTGTTTCACTTTCTCTCACTTTGTCTCACTTGGCTATCACTTGGCGCTCACTCTGTTCTTAATTTTGTTTCCCTTTCTCTCACTTTGTCTCACTTGGCTCTCACTCTGTTCTTACTTTTGTTTCACTTTCTCTCACTTGGCTCTCACTTGGCGCTCACTCAATTGTGTTTCACTTTCTCTCACTTGGCTCTCACTCTGTTCTTACTTTTGTCTCACTTGGCTCTCACTTGGCGCACACTCTGTTCTTACTTTTGTTTCACTTTCTCTCACTTGGCTCTCACTCTGTTCTTACTTTTGTTTCACTTTCTCTCACTTGGCTCTCACTCTGTTCTTACTTTTGTTTCACTTTCTCTCACTTGGCTCTCACTCTGTTCTTAATTTTGTTTCACTTTCTCTCACTTGGCTCTCACTCTGTTCTTACTTTTGTTTCACTTTCTCTCACTTTGTCTCACTTGGCTCTCACTTGGCGCTCACTCTGTTCTTAATTTTGTTTCACTTTCTCTCACTTGGCTCTCACTCTGTTCTTAATTTTGTTTCACTTTCTCTCACTTTCTCTCACTTGGTTCTCACTTTCTCTCACTTTCTCTCACTTGGTTCTCACTTTGTCTCACTTGGCTCTCACTCTGTTCTTACTTTTGTTTCACCTTCTCTCACTTTCTCTCACTTTGTCTCACTTGGCTCTCACTTGGCGCTCACTCTGTTCTTAATTTTGTTTCACTTTCTCTCACTTGGCTCTCACTCTGTTCTTATTTTTGTTTCACTTTCTCTCACTTGGCTCTCACTCTGTTCTTAATTTTGTTTCACTTTCTCTCACTTGGCTCTCACTCTGTTCTTACTTTTGTTTCACTTTCTCTCACTTGGCTCTCACTCTGTTCTTACTTTTGTTTCACTTTCTCTCACTTGGCTCTCACTCTGTTCTTAATTTTGTTTCACTTTCTCTCACTTGGCGCTCACTCTGTTCTTAATTTTGTTTCACTTTCTCTCACTTGGCTCTCACTCTGTTCTTAATTTTGTTTCATTTTCTCTCACTTGGCTCTCACTCTGTTCTTACTTTTGTTTCACTTTCTCTCACTTTGTCTCACTTGGCGCTCACTCTGTTCTTAATTTTGTTTCACTTTCTCTCACTTGGCGCTCACTCTGTTCTTAATTTTGTTTCACTTTCTCTCACTTGGCGCTCACTCTGTTCTTAATTTTGTTGCACTTTCTCTCACTTGGCTCTCACTTGACTCTCATTATTTCTCTTGTTGAAGTCGCCGATGTTTTGAGTTTGAGTGAGAAACTATACAATTGTATGCTATAGCTCTGCAGAAGATGACGGAGCAAATAGCGAGACGTTTCGAACATAACGCCTTCATCAGCCATTATGATTTTTTAAATGAATCTCTTTGCTAATTTTTCTGTGAAGTATGGATAGACATTTGTAGTAGTATAATTTATTCCGTTTCATTCATGATTTAAACTGGTAACAATTTAAACTGTTCCGTTCTTGGTGCATTTGTGGCCAACACTATGCAGTAAACAGTATTCAAGAAGCTTTAAATGCAACACAGAATAATCGCTGTAGAAGTAAAGGCATTAGTACCATACCGCTGCTACTTTATGTTTATAGTACTTCAATTTGTAGACATTAGCGCTCACATTGTTTTTGTACTTCCTCTTTTCTCTTTTCACTGATACCTAAAAGGTGTCGTGGTTTATACCATTTGTCGTTCTTGTGCTGCTCGAACTGTCTGAATTAGTGATTTTCCTTTGTTGTTACATGTCTCTGTCACTGCATCTATCCATCTTTTTCTGGGTCTTCCTCTTGGTCTTTTTCCATGCATTCTCAAGAAGAACGCCCTTGATGGTGATTGTTGCGGATTCATAGTGTGCACAAATTGTCGCCATGTAGTTAGATTTGTTTACATATCCTTATATATATTTTGTGTTTGTTGTTCCAGATGAAGGCCTACATGGCCGAAACGTCGACTTTTGTTTTGTCCATTACCACGTAAAGCTGTCACCATACCACTTTTTTTTCTTTTTCTTTTTTTTTTTTTAGTATTGCTAATCTCTGAAGATATTGTTGCATTTGACTATAGAGACAAACATTCAAACGCCGCGTGTTTTCGTTCCGCTAATTTACTAACGTGGCCGCAATTTGATATTATGCTAATGACAAAAATAGCCGTAATATGATATTATACCAACATGGCTGCGATATGATGTAGATGCATTGTGGAGTTAAACTATTGTAGTCGCAATATATCATCATGTTTATGTAGCAAGATTATGCTATTATGATAACGCAACAACATAGTGCTTTTATGTTTATGTAAATGAGCAGTAACAGCGGATATATACCGGACGACCTGCTCAAATCAATATTCATAGCCCTACCAAAGAAATATAGTGTGATTGAATGCGATGATCATCGCACAATAAGCCTTACCAGTCACATGACTAAGATATAACTAAAAATCATCATGCGAAGAGTGCGAAACAAGATCAGTCCAGAAATTAGCGATGAACAGTGTGGTTTTGTTGGAGGTAAACGAACGAGCAATGCCATATACATCATAAGGTCTTTAGTAGAAAGAGCCATAGAGGTGAAAACAGATCTATACATATGTTTCATAGATTATACCAAAGCATTTGACAAGGTAAAGCACCAAGAAATAATCAACATTTTAGAAAGCATAAACGTAGACAGCAAAGATATAAGAATAATAAAGAACATGGACTGGCAACAAACAGTGGCCATAGGAGCTGGAAATCAATTGGAACTGTTTCAACAACTAAAAACAGGGTGTTAAGCAAGGTTGTGTGCTGTCACCAGATTTATTTAATATGCATAGTGAGATTATTTTAAGATCCATAAAGGACTTGCCTGGAATAACAATTGGAGGTCATAATATAAATAATATAAGGTATGCTAATAATACAGTCTTAATCGCTAACAGTGAAGATGAGTTACAAGAAATGTTAGACATTTCAATAGCAAAAAGACAGAAGTAATGATAGCAACAAAGAGAAAGATGTCACAGCAATGCATAATAAAGACACGTGGAACAGTATTAAAACATGTAAATCTCTCTCTCTCTCTCTCTCTCTCTCTCTCTCTCTCTCTCTCTCTCTCTCTCTCTGCGATCAAGACTCAATCAGAGTAGGATTCCAGACTCTCTCATGAAGTCAGCTGTCTGTTTAAGCGAATCGATTGCCCCATATAGTTTCTTCTCCAGGGAGGTTGGCGTGGACCACATTGCTCTTCTCAGGTCTGTGTACTGGGGGCAATCCTGTAGAACATGTTTTGTAGTCGTATTGTCCAGTGTGCAGTGACATAGGCTGGTTGTACATATTTTGAATTTGGTGAACTTGTGATTTCTCATTCTATTGTGGCCAGTGCGTAGGCGAAGTATGATGACTTGATCCCTCCTTGATAGTTGCTGGTATCCGTCACTCTCGTTATGCTTTGGGTGTTCTCGTTTACATTTTTCGTGGAACTGACCCTTGAGGATGGATTTGGTTTCATCATAACTGAGCGGATGGTCCTCTTGTGGTAAGAGAAACATGTAAATGAATTTAAATATCTGGGAACAATGTTTAACTCAGATGGTAGATGTAAAACAAAGGTGAGATGCAGAATGGCTCGGGCAAAAGCAGCTTTCCAAAAAAATGAGGAAGGTACTGTGCACAATTTGGACAATAGAAACAAGAAAAAGAGTTCTTAAATGTTAAGTAGAGCCAGTCTTAACATATGGATGTGAATCATTGACAATAGAACAACATACATGAAAATCACTGGAAGCTGTAGAAATGTAGTTTTTCAGAAGAATGTTGAGAATACCATGGACAGCTAAGAAGAGTAATGAAGACGTTCCGAAGGAGGCCACAGTAAAAAGAGAGCTAATATTCGATATTAGTCAGAAACAATCATCATTTTTTAGCCATGTAATGAGAAGAGAACAACTGGAATATATCGTGACAACTGGAAAAGTCGAGGGACGAAGAGATAGATGGAAGCAAAGAGAAAAGATACCAGACAGCTTAAGAGAATAGCTTAGCAGAAAGTGAACAACAGAAATGATAAATAACTGTCGAGATGTAAAGTTGCGGAGAGACATGATCACCTACGCCAGGAGGCATGGAACATGAAGAACTCGTTTTCTTGTATCTATTGTCAAAAATGGATTGCATAGCATCTTCCTCATTTTTTGGAAAGCTTCTTTTGCCTGGGATATTCTCTGTCGTACATCTACCATCTGAGATTAACACTGTTCCCAGATATTTTAATTCATTTACATAATATAGTGTTGGTAACTATGATTTTTTGGGGGTAATGTGGTCGGCATTACGTCCGTGCCGGTCTACATTCCCAGAAAAAAAAATCCGTGGCCATCTCCATCAATTAATAGATATTATTCCCAACCGTTCCCAACCAAAAATATACTAACAACAAAACAAATATCAGCAGGGCTGAGACTAAGAATGTCAAAATGTTACATCTTCTCAATATTCCTGTATGGTGCAGAAACATGGACATTAAACAAGAAAACAGAACAGAAAATTGAAGCCTTTGAAATGTGGATTTATATAAGAATAGGTAGAATTGGATGGAAACAAAAGACAACAAACGATGAAGTTTTAAAACAACTGAAAATAAAAAGAGAACTGCTGAACACAATTAAGACAAGACAAATTAAATTTTTAGGGCATGTTAAAAGACACAACAGCCTACTAAAAGTAATATTGGAAGGAAAAATACAAGGTAAAAACGGCAGAGGCAGACCAAGACTAACATGGACGAGTAACATCAAAAGATGGACAAGTCAATCTATGTCAGCCTGCACCATCAAAGCAAGAAACAGAGTAGAATGGCGATCCATGGTAGCCAACCTTCGTTGCGGAGAGGGCACACAATGATGATGATGATGATTCCCAACCGTTAGCATCAAGAGCGTAGGACCTAAAGCTATTATGAATTTTTAATTTTTTTTTTTTTTTTTTTTTTTTTGTAATTTAGTCAGGCTTGTTTGCTCCAACTAGAATGAAATAATTGTAAAAGTCTATCTTGCTATGCCTTGTCAGCATTATACAGATCTGTCTTGTCAGCATTATACAGATCTGCTTTGTCAGCAATACACAGATCTGCTTTGTCAGCAATACACAGATCTGCCTTATTAACATTACACAGATCTGTCTTGTCAACAATATACAGATCTGCCTTTTCAGCATTTCACAGATCTGTCTTGTCAGAATAACACAGATCTGCCTTGTCAGAATAACACAGATCTGCATTATCAGTATTACACAGATCTGTCGTGTCAGAATAACACAGATCTGCATTATCAGTATTACACATATCTGTCGTGTCAGAATAACACAGATCTGCATTATCAGCATTACACAGATCTGCCTTGTCAGCATTATACAGTCCTGCCTTATCAACAATTCACAGATCTGCCTTATCAGCATTATACAGGTCTCGTGCTCTCTCCTTCATGAAGAATTCAAATGTCAAGAAAGCTATGGTTGCCATCAAAGAAAACTAAGCGTAAACAAATCACAGAACCCAGTACATTTCTAAGCCATCACTGTCAGCTCTGGGTAATAGTTCTCACTTTATAAACTTTCTCCATCAGAACTTTTGGGAGATCAATGAAAGTCTGCAACAATGTACCCGCATTATGTTTGAAACCATTGACAGTATCTTCTTACAGCCAAATCAGGCATGCAATTGTTCAGCCGTAGTATCTCGACATTTGGTCACTGACCAAACAGCCTGATGATTTAGACTTTACTGATGACATAGCTCTCCTACCACACAGCCATCAACAGATGCAGGATAAAATGAGCATACTTGATGAGAGATCACAACAGCTAGGACTAAAGATTAATAGAGATAAGACCAACATTATGAGAATTAATACAGTTGGCAATAATCAAATAAAACTATGAGAAATACCTCTACTAGACGTACAATCTTACATATATCTGGGCAATAATATAGATAAAGAGGGAGGAACAGAAAATGATACCAAAATAAGGATATCAAAAGCAAGAAGAGATTTCATTGCACTGGGAAACACATGGAAATCCAAAGAAATTAGGTTAAATACAAAAATAAAAATTTTCAACTCAAATGTTAAGTCGGTCCTATTATATGGCTGTGAAACATGAAGAACAACAAAATTGACAATCACGAAGATACAGACTTTCATTAATGGATGATTACGCAGAATAAAAGGATGGAATTGGTAAGACAAAATCACTAACATAGAATTATGGAAATGTACCAGTCAAATACCAGTGGATAAAGAGATACATCTAAGACGATGGCGCTGGATAGGACACACACTACGGAAGCCAACTGAGAGTATTACACAACATGCCCTTTTTTGGAATAACCAGGGGAAAAGACAAAGAGGAAGACCAAGGTATTCTTGGAGAAGACAGATAGAAACAGAGATGAAGATGATGGGGAAGACATGGAATGATCTTAAAAGAGTGGCAAAAAACAGAACGACTTGGAAAGTGTTTGTTGAAGACCAAGCTCCACTGGGAGTTAAAAGGGTAGAAGAAAGAAGAATAAGTATCTCGACATAGCTGTTGACACGCCTAAGGCTATTGCTTCTATAATTCTCCGAGACGATGTAGATAAGCCAATCCCTAGAGCATATCAAAAGAGGCAAATCAACTAAACAAATACCACACTTTCTCAGCTGGTTAGTTCCTCCCGAGCCGAAGACAACACATACGGAGGAAGTGATAGTTCTTCAAAATTGACAATTCTAGTCCTTAGTTGTTTCTTAGTTCCATGGTTGAATCTTCCCTAGTAATTGTATTGAGTAGCATTTCTCTTGATCTTCGTTGTTTTATTTCACCAGGTGGTTTCCCCATGCATGCCTGATGGGCAAGTCTTTCTTCGTTTATTGTCAACATGTAATGGATGTATTTCCAACGCCTTCTTCTTCTTATAAAGATCGACACGTATTCTTGTTTTGTCTCGTCTCTGATCTGTTCGTTTGCTTGCTTGCTTGCGTTCGCCCGATGACTAAAGGAGTGTACCTCTTCATTATCCGCCCTTAAAAGGACGCTAAGTGGGCGTGTTTACGTTGTGTGGTTTACAGTATAACTGTGATATTTGCGCCTTTCGGCCCAACACATCCGACTTCAGCATGACATTTTTGAGTACCGGGTTGTCTTCGCTCTTCGATCCCTACTCGCTTGGCCAGACTAGACAGGTTAGTCTGTTACTAGAGGCACCACGGAGAGGTGGAACAGGGTCTGGATGGTTCTGGTTCACCGATCCTGGCACAAGTCATCAGCTCTGGTGCTGTGAGGCGCGCCTTCGCCTCCATTTGTTCGTTTGAAATATTTTCTTTCCAATTTATGTTTGACGCTCTTGGGAGCCATTTCCTGAACTAACAAATTTACATTTCCAGCAGACACATCACATCTAGACTCTTTACACAGGCAGATGTTGATCTTTCTGACAGAAAATGACAT
The DNA here is from genome assembly GCA_032433765.1 of Megaustenia siamemsis. NCBI lineage: Eukaryota > Metazoa > Mollusca > Gastropoda > Stylommatophora > Ariophantidae > Megaustenia > Megaustenia siamemsis. Next base: position 58,119,860 of record JAVIAB010000126.1, read on the forward strand.
CGCGTGACGTTGCGACAAAACTATAATCCTTGCTTAAAAAAGTAAACAAAAAAAGTAAAGTGCCCCCGTCACGCCAAGTGGCGTATAGGGAATATGGTGTTAGTGACCATAAATTTTACAGACCTTCGGTACATGATTTTTAGGGTAATGTGGTCGGTATTACGCCCGTGCCGCTTTACTTTCTCCAGAAAAAAAATATGGTACCCATTAAAGGCTGGGTGAACCCAGAGCCGTCGGTTAATTAACCTTGCTTGGAAGGAAATAAATGATAAAGTTATCATAGCCATCATAAGCCAACCCTTCTGTAGATCAGTTTGATGCACCCTTCCTGTACAACAAATAGCTTTACATCATATGTCTCAGACTGTTTCTTGTCATTCGTCTCACACATTATCATAGCCATCATAAGCCAACCCTTCTGTAGATCAGTTTGATTCACCCTTCCTGTACAGCAAATAGCTTTACATCATATGTCTCAGACTAGAACATTGTCTTACGACCACGTAGCTTTTATATACAAGGTTGAGGACTTCCGTTGTAAAGATGGTGGGATCTAGGTCACGTTCTCTTGATCGCTGCAGTAAGCGCATTCGGGATTTGATTAATTTCGGTTCTCCGTTGTACTTTTCTGCGTTAAAGTAAAAGTGATGATCTTCTTATTATATCTGCGCCGCTAAAGCGATGTTGTACGCCAGCAACAGTCCCTTTTTGACAAATCAAGTGTTGTGAATGCGACCTTCCAACGTCTAGACTTGATCTGCGCTTTACGTCACATTGGTGCTGTTCATGGCCGTTGTTGGAATTCCTTGACGCAAGTTATTTCCATGTTACTTATCAATGTAAACTACTTCGTCAGCCGCAGGTTTACCTCTTTACGGAATTTGCACAGTGTTTTGTTCGTCTTAGGCTGCTTTTACTAGAGTAATCAGAAATCGAAAGGGAGTGAAATTGTGTGTACGACATTTATTTTTTGTGTGCTACGTCATCGTAATGGTTCATTGTACATCCCTAGACTCCAGACCGGCCGTACGCTAATCTTACGGTCGGTTGTTTGATGTGCGACGGGGATAATCTGACGACTAACTTTGTGTTTATATGTTCGGAATTGGAGTCAACAACGATGGCCTAACATCATCAAGCGCTCTACATTTTTAAAAAAAATAGGACGATCATCATTTTCAAGATCACGTGAACTTCCGGTATATGGTGGATAGGCGGCGGGAACAATTGAAGGCTATGCATGGAAAGTGTTCCTTGTTGCAGTTTCCTCATATTCCAAGTCCGGCTTGTTGCAGGAGTTACTGAGTTAAGTGCTCTGTGCACACCGTGAGCTGTGTGTCTCATCCGTTTTGATCATGTTTCGATATTCCAATTGCTTTCGATGAATGATGATATCGTATGACGGAGAACAGCTGGCTGTGTTCACTTTCTGCACGATTTCGCCTTATGTCTTTTGGCGTGTGCTGAGACTGCAATGATGGGGACTACAGTCACCTTTATTTGTTTGGGAGATGAGATTCGGATGATTACGCTGGCACGGGCGGTTGAGCAATTATGGATTTTAATTCGTTTGCAGTGATACCGGGGCCTTCCATATCCAAATAACCAAATATATACAAGGTTAGAACTTACGTCTGCCCTAACTAATCACGATGAAACAGAACTTCAAAATTCCACAAGAAACCATAACAAACGTTTTATAAAGTAATTTATAATCAGGTCCCCCAAAAGAGAGTGCCAAAAGAAAATTACGCAATCATGTCCTGGATACACAAATTGGTTTGGTTTTTTTTTGTCACGGAAATGTCTATCTTGAAGGCATCTGTTGAACATACCGCAGTTTAATTGTGCACTGTAAACTACACACAATGTTTACATCTAATGCTCTCACTTCCATATTTTTCTATAAAACGAGTTTCTTTTTGACCTAATTAAAAACACAATGGATAAACAATGCCTCATATACATAATACATTTATTTGGGGTCACAGCTTTACACCAGTTATTTCCCGCACGGATTCTGTAAGAAATTTGAAATGAAGTTGCTATTTAACCCTTTCTCGTGCAGCAACTTTGGCATGAGCTACTTTCATTTCCTCCTCCGAAGCTAAGAAGTAATGTCTGAGAGGTCTAAGATCAGCATCCACCTCGCACACCAAGGGAATGGCAGTTGGCAGACTCAGCCCAACAAAACTATCACCAGAAACATTCTCAAGGATCTTCACGACACCTCTCAAACTATTAGCATGAGCAACAATCAGCACGTCTTGGCCGCTCTTAATGGCGGGAACAATAGAATCATTCCAAAATGGTAGCATGCGCCCAACTGTATCCTTTAAACTTTCACATGATGGAATCCTCTGATCCATGCTGGCATATTGCTTGCCCTTTACAGACAGGCGACTATCATTTTTTTCAAGTGGGGGTGGCAGGATGTCATAAGACCGTCGCCAAATATGTACTTGATCTGCTCCATATTTTGCGGCTGTCTCCGACTTGTTGAGGCCCTGAAGTGCGCCATAATGTCTTTCATTGAGTCGCCAGGATTTCACCACCGGAACCCAGTGCATGTTCAGTTCCTCTTGTATAAGGTAAAGGGTTTTGACAGCTCTTTTCAGCACACTGGTAAATGCTATATCGAATTCATAGTTGTACTTTTTGAGTAGCTGGCCGGCAAAGGCTGCCTCTTTGATTCCTGTATCCGATAAGTCGGCGTCATGCCATCCACAGAACAAGTTCTTCTTGTTGTAGACACTTTCTCCGTGCCTTACAAGAACAATCTTATACTTGGTGGACATGCCTGCTTGTTGTCGAGTCAACTTGTTCCTGGTCTTCAGGCTGCTCTGCAAAGAAAACACAAGGGAGATAAACAAAGAAAAAAAATGTGTGTATTCGATAAAATGAATGGATATCATAGGAACAACACCTGTCTACACTGAGGGTCTGTCCACTCGCCGCCATTTTGCTTCATGACGTCACGAGGAATGTCTATAACTTCTTGCAGTCAATATGCGAAATGCATTGCATAAAACAGGGCATTTGTCTGTCTAAAATCTGTTATATCTGGACTTTTTTTCTGGTTGTCTATACATGTATATACACTAATGAATATTTCATATCTGTAACATAATTATAAATATAATTTCAGCCTACCTTTAGTTGAATCCTTTCTATCAAAATGCACATAAGATCCAAGAGAATGCACAAACAAAAGCTCACACTGCAAATTGTAAACAGTTCTTATGCTTTAAATCTGTATACCGATGTAACAGTGTATTCTAAAGAACAGACTATTGGCAGAGACCACGACACAACATAAATACAAACTAATAAACACTAAACAGTTCATTATATTGGTTACAAACATGGTTAATGAACAGCCTAAATGACTGGAAGATAAGTGAAAAAACATTTTGAAAAAAAAAAACATGAACATTTTCGATGAAAACAATTGTATGTGCAGTAGACCCCTACTGATCATCGTGACAAAAGCTAGTGCTGACTAAATGATCTCATCTGTGAGGTTCCAGCTTGTCTGTGTAATGTCTACCTTTCCTTTAGTTGTTCACAAAAGTGCTTGCCAACGCTGGAATGACCATCATTATAACGTCTGTTGTTGAACAACCGCAGGCTGTACAAAGAGAAGTGTCATTAATGTGCGGAAGAACATTAGCATCCACAGTGTCTACCGCAATTTCTTTCTGATTTAAAGAAGTTATAAACTGTTGTTCATAGTCTGCTGATATTAACGTTTGCATAACAAGATCAGTCTCAGAACTGTTAATGGCTGTGATGAGTTATTGACTTATTTGCGGGTTATCATCATTGCACTCCGAAATTGTCCATAGGTGCTTAAATCCCCTCCTCAGCGAGTCTCACAGTGTCCAGCGACTGACTACTCCAATTCTGTGTTGGTATGGGATGGTATATTAAACCACCTCGGTCAAGCAAGCATGTATAGTCGAGCCATGAAGCTGTTGAAAGACCTGACTCAATATCCCTAGTTAAACACTTACATTGCTGCAGAACCTTACAACATGTAGAACATTTCAGCGCTCAGATACTCTGAATGCACCAAATCCACTGATATCTACCAGTACATCCACTGTTCCGTCTGGGACAATAATTTCACAGTCTTCTATATTTAGCAGCATCCAAGAATGTAAGAATGGAGAGTGATTACGGGTCGTTATATTTTTATGATGAGTGTTATATTTAGTGCCGAATAATGTAGACCTATCAGGGACATTACCACAGTTTGATGAGTACATGCATAAAGACAGAATTCAATTTCAATCACTTCTCAGCTGCTAGAATCTGTTGTACTGAAACAAGATAGTTAGCTCCTGGCAGCCTCTGTATTCTCCAAATCTTTCTTCTGGATTAATCGTGTGCAGTTTTCCTAGCAGAACATATTCAATGCTTAGAATAGATATGGAAGGCCCCGGTATCCCTGCAAACGAATTAAAATCCATAATTGCTCAACCACCCGTGCCAGTGGAATCATCCAAGTTACTGTCTCACCTCACAAACAAAGAAAGGTAACTATAGTCCCCATCATAGCAAGCTCAGCACACGCCAAAAGACACTAGGCGGAATCGCACAGAAAGTGAAAACAGCCATCTGTTCTCCGTCATACGATATCATCATTCATCGTAAACAATCGGAATATCGAAACACGATCAGAACAGATGAAACACACAGCTCACGGTGTGCACAGAGCACTTAACTCAGTAGGTCCTGCAACAAGCCGGACTTGGAATATGAGGAAACTGCAACAAGGAACACTTTTCAGACATAGCCTTCAATGGTTCCTCACGCCTATCCACTATATTGAACGGAAGTTCACGTCCTCATGAAAATGATGATCGTCATATTTTTTTTTTAATGTATTAAATACCGGTGCAAATGTATTTCCGGTTCACATATCATAAAATGTATTCTTCACATTGACAATGTTCCACCACTGAAGTATTACATTGATGAAGTTGGCAGTGTCGTACAGTCCCATTTGTTGTAGAGCTACCACATTATAACTGTTAAACACACCTAGAGCCAGTGTCATACAGTCCCATTAGTTGTAGAGCTACCACATTATAACTGTTAAACACACCTAGAGCCAGTGTCATACAGTCCCATTTGTTGTAGAGCTACACCATTATAACTGTTAAACACACCTAGAGCCAGTGTCATACAGTCCCATTAGTTGTAGAGCTACCACATTATAACTGTTAAACACACCTAGAGCCAGTGTCATACAGTCCCATTTGTTGTAGAGCTACCACATTATAACTGTTAAACACACCTAGAGCCAGTGTCGTACAGTCCCATTAGTTGTAGAGCTACCACATTATAACTGTTAAACACACCTAGAGCCAGTGTCGTACAGTCCCATTTGTTGTAAAGCTACCACATTATAACTGTTAAACACACATAGAGTCAGTGTCATACAGTCCCATTAGTTGTAGAGCTACACCATTATAATTTTAAACACATCTAGAGCCAGTGTCGTACAGTCCCATTAGTTGTAGAGCTACACCATTATAACTGTTAAACACACCTAGAGCCAGTGTCGTACAGTCCCATTAGTTGTAGAGCTACACCATTATAACTGTTAAACACACCTAGAGCCAGTGTCGTACAGTCCCATTTGTTGTAGAGCTACCACATTATAACTGTTAAACACACCTAGAGCCAGTGTCATACAGTCCCATTAGTTGTAGAGCTACACCATTATAATTTTAAACACATCTAGAGCCAGTGTCGTACAGTCCAATTTGTTGTAGATCTACCACATTATAACTGTTAAACACACCTAGAGCAAATGTCGTACAGTCCCATTTGTTGTAGAGCTACCACATTATAACTGTTAAACACACATAGAGCCAGTGTCATACAGTCCCATTAGTTGTAGGGCTACCACATTATAACTGTTAAACACACCTAGAGTCAGTGTCACACAGTCCCATTAGTTGTAGAGCTACCACATTATAACTGTTAAACACACCTAGAGCAAATGTCGTACAGTCCCATTTGTTGTAGAGCTACCACATTATAACTGTTAAACACACCTAGAGCCAGTGTCATACAGTCCCATTAGTTGTAGGGCTACCACATTATAACTGTTAAACACACCTAGAGCCAGTGTCATACAGTCCCATTAGTTGTAGGGCTACCACATTATAACTGTTAAACACACCTAGAGCCAGTGTCATACAGTCCCATTAGTTGTAGGGCTACCACATTATAACTGTTAAACACACCTAGAGCCAATGTCATACAGTCCCATTAGTTGTAGAGCTACCACATTATAACTGTTAAACACACCTAGAGCCAGTGTCATACAGTCCCATTAGTTGTAGGGCTACCACATTATAACTGTTAAACACACCTAGAGCCAGTGTCATACAGTCCCATTAGTTGTAGGGCTACCACATTATAACTGTTAAACACACCTAGAGCCAATGTCATACAGTCCCATTAGTTGTAGAGCTACCACATTATAACTGTTAAACACACCTAGAGCAAATGTCGTACAGTCCCATTTGTTGTAGAGCTACCACATTATAACTGTTAAACACACCTAGAGCCAGTGTCGTACAGTCCCATTTGTTGTAGAGCTACCACATTATAACTGTTAAACACACCTAGAGCCAGTGTCATACAGTCCCATTAGTTGTAGAGCTACACCATTATAATTTTAAACACACCTAGAGCCAGTGTCGTACAGTCCCATTAGTTGTAGAGCTACCACATTATAACTGTTAAACACACCTAGAGCCAGTGTCGTACAGTCCCATTTGTTGTAGAGCTACCACATTATAACTGTTAAACACACCTAGAGCCAGTGTCATACAGTCCCATTAGTTGTAGAGCTACCACATTATAACTGTTAAACACACCTAGAGTCAGTGTCATACAGTCCCATTAGTTGTAGAGCTACCACATTACTGTTAAGCACACCTAGAGCCAGTGTCATACAGTCCCATTTGTTTTAGGGCTACCACATTACTGTTAAGCACACCTAGAGCCAGTGTCATACAGTCCCATTAGTTGTAGGGCTACCACATTACTGTTAAGCACACCTAGAGCCAGTGTCATACAGTCCCATTAGTTGTAGAGCTACCACATTACTGTTAAGCACACCTAGAGCCAGTGTCATATAGTCCCATTTGTTGTAGTGCTACCACAATGTTGGTCTTGATGGTACAAGGATTTCAGACTAGACAAAGTAGCTTTCATCACAGTTCCACCAGAGTTTACTAGCTATAATGGACATGTAAAAGTTTACAGAGTTTACTAGCTATAATGGACATGTAAAACTTTACAGCGTTTACTAGCTATAATGGACATGTAAAACTTTACAGAGTTTACTAGCTACAATGGACATGTAAAACTTTACAGAGTTTACTAGCTACAATGGACATGTAAAACTTTACAGAGTTTACTAGCTACAATGGACATGTAAAACTTTACAGAGTTTACTAGCTACAATGGACATGTAAAACTTTACAGAGTTTACTAGCTACAATGGACATGTAAAAGTTTGGTCTGCATCCTTTAGGTTTAGGCCTAGTGATCTTTCTAATTGATTCAGCAGAAGGGTTGACTACTTCACTTGTAGAAGAGATCGAAAACTGTGGACTTAATATGAACATTGTAGGGTACATTGATGTCATTATGGTAGCAAAATTGTTGGAAAGAAGAAACACGAATAAAACAAAATTCAAAGAATTATTTCTATGCGTTCTTGAATCTTTATGTCTGCTAGTCACTTAGTTTACGAGCAGTAAAGTCATCTCATCATCGAGGAAAAACGTATCTCTTTTTGGTTTATAACAATGTTTATTTGTCCTCTTCTGTTATTTAATCTTCTTTTCTTTTCTTCTTCTTTCTCACTGGTACCAAAAAGGTGTCGTGGTTATATCATTTGTCGTTCTTGAGTTGCTCAAACTTTGAATTAGTGATTTTCCTTTGTTGTAACATTTGTTGTGTATCTGTCACTGCATCTATCCATCTTCTTCTGGGTCTTCATCTTGGTCTTTTCCCAAGAATGCTCGAGATGAACGCCCTTGATGGTGATTGGTGAGGATTCATTCTGACCAGGTGGCCAAACCATTTAAGTTGTTGTTGTTCTATATATTCTTGGCAGGGTCTTGTTCCTACAATTTTCTGTTGTTTAATAAAACTGAAACAAAAACCATAAGGATAGTGACAAACGCCTATAGCGTTTACAAGTACTTGTGAAATAAAATGGGAATGCCGGATAAATATTCTACACAACTATTAGCAACAGTGTCATACAGTCCCATTAGTTGTAGGGCTACCACATTATAACTGTTAAACACACCTAGAGCCAATGTCATACAGTCCCATTAGTTGGAACTCTAGAACAGTTATAATGTGGTTATCTCTATCTTTACGACACATAGTACCATTACTGGTGTATGTCGGGGGGGGGGGGGGGGGGGGCAACGACAGAACCAGAGGGATAAAGGCCGCTTGGTCAAGCAGTCGCCACGACTTGTGCGACTCAGGATTTTTATTTCACCCCCGATATAAAAAAAATCCTTTCTGTCTACCGGGGGCTTCGAACACCGTACGTCAGCTTTTGGGCCAACGTACGTCAGCTTTTCTGCCAACGTAACAGTGGTTTTAGCTGCACGGCCACGCGCACCTCGCACGACCACGCACAACACAAGATGATAATACAGAATAGCCTGTATAAAATAGTTCAGTACCAGTTGGCTGAATTATATGATGCACCACTTCTATTCAAGAACTAAACGAGTCAAAAGCCACATTTGAATCAAAATGTTTTGATATCTTCTGATTTTATAGTTTCACTAATAACTTTGATCCATATAAATCGTGTTAGCAAAAGTTAGCAAAGAATGGACATAGATTTACTTTCTGTCGTTTTCTCGAATAAACTAATGTGAAGAAATGATGATAGGTTATCGTGACTTGTTGTTGACGGATTGCCACGAGTTGATGCGGGGCAGGTTGCCCTTTGACTCATTAGATGTGGCGGGTCGTAATGGCTCCTACTGGAGAGGTTGGAGTTCGTCTGTCCCAGGCTATACTGAGAAACTACTAGTTCAGCCCAGAGGTACTGCAATACTCATCATCATCGAGTGCCGTCTCCGCAACGAAGGTTGGCTACCATGGAGCGCCATTCTGCTCTGTCTCTTGCTTTGATGGTGCCGGTTGTCATCAGTTGATTTGTCCATCTTTTGATGTTACTCGTCCATGTTAATCTTGGTCTGCCTCTCTTACCTTGTATTTTCCCCTCCAGGATTACTTTTAGTAGACTGTTGTGTCTTTTAACATGGCCCAAAAATCGCATTTGTCTTGTTTGAATTCTCTCTCTTTCTCTCTCTCTCTCTCTCTGCGATCAGGACTCAATCAGAGTAGGATTAAAGACTCTCACATAAAGTCAGCTGTCAGGTTAAGTATGTTGATCGCCCCCACAGACAGAACATCACAATTAGAGTCTGTCAGATCCACTCTGATTGAACACCCGTTAAAACGTTGCACTGTGTTCTGCGCCAGTGGCCCAGTGCATCCGATTTCAGCCAGCATTTTATTCAGGTTTGCTTTCCTTAGCCTTTTATTGTCTCCAATCTTCCTGCAAGGCAACAGATTGTCTTTTCTGTAGGGGGATTCTGCCCTTAGATGGTTGGCCCTCCCAGGTTTACGAGCAACATCTGCCCGAGTCACTAGAGGTGACTAACACAGACATGCACACAGCGATACGAGGCATGACTAACACTGATACACATCAAGATATGAGATATGACTAATATAGACATACACGCAAAGATATGACACATGACTAACAAAGACATGCACACAAAGATATGAGTTATGACTGACATAGATATGCACACACAAAGATATGACACATGCCTAACATAGACATGCACACACACAAAGATATGAGATGTGACTAACATAGCCACGCACACACAAGGATATGAGATGTGACAAACACAGACATGCACACACAAAGATATGAGATATGACTAACATAAACATGCACACAAAGATATAAGATATCACTAACCCAGACATGCACACACAAAGATATGACACGTGACTAACACAGATACACACTAAGATATGAGATATGACTAAACACAGACACACATAAAGATATGAGACATGATTAACACAGACACACCATGATATGAGATATGACTAACATGACACACACCAAGATATGAGCCATGGCTAGTACACACACACATACAAGCTAAGATATGAGCCATGGCTAGCACAGAAACACACTAAGATATGAGCCATGGCCAGCTCATACACCCACTAAGATATCAGCCATGGCTATCGCAGACACCCTCGAAGATATGCGCTACGACTAGCACGGATATACACTGAGAATTGAGCCATGGCTCAATTCATGAGAAGCAGAAGAGGAGGTAGAAGAGCAGCGATCGCGAAAGGTATCCATATGCTTGGGTTTGTTGTAGTCGGCAGACTCTTCTTAACGTGGGAATCATCGAGATACGAGACGCAGGCCCCGGTTAACTGTTCACAGGTTCCGTTCAAACAGTTGCCCGGAGATTTGAGAGTGCAGTCTGACCCGTAGAACGTTCCCTTGCATGTACAGTTCCCGGTTGACTGTTCACAGGTGTCGTTGAAACAGTTGTCCGGACATTTGAGAGTGCAGTCTGACCCGTAGTACGTTTCCTTGCACGTACAGTCTGCACTTTCCGGGTCACATATGATGTCACAGCCATCAGAACACGTCTGTTCGCACTGTAGCCCAAATTTACCATCGGGACAAGTGTCATTACAGGTATAGCCAAAATGTTTACATTGTAGGCATTTTCCGGATTTTTTCTCACATAAAGAACAGCCACTGAGACAAGACCTGGAGCAGTCGTGTCCATAGATCCCATATGAACAGTTGCCGTGACACGTACCGATGATGACGTTGCAGCCTTTGCTACACCAACTACACACTTCACAAAACGACCCAGAATGCTCGTCCAGACAATAGGTGTCTGTAAATGTTTGCACCTCACACGCCGTCAGTGCACTATCGGCCTGCGAAATGGTCGGTGATAACTCAATTTTAATATGTGCCATTGGCGTTTGTGTAGTGACTACAATAGTGTTCACAGAAACATTAGGGTATGATTTATCATTATACTTGAATACTACGCCGCCACTGTCAGAGAATGCCTTTAGAGTGGCATTCTTTACCCGAATCGTAGTGCTAGCTCGATAATAGATTCGAATGGTATGAATCTTCTGGGGCGTGGCAAAGTTCAGATACCAGTAAACAGGATTGGTTCCACTTCTCAATTTTGGGTGTGTGCAGTCATTGTCATAGAGATTGGTCTTTGTTTTGCCATTAACTGCGGCCTCTGGTCCACATCCGTCTCCTGTATAATAAGCATTAAATGTGTCGTTTGAATTGTGTTTAGTAGTTCTCTTTTCATTTTTAGTTGTTTTAAGACTTCATCGTTTGTTTTCTTTTCCTGCCTTCCGATTCTACCATTCCTCTATATATCCACATTTCAAAGGTTTCAATTCTCTGTTCTGTTTTCTTGTCTAATGTCCATGTTTCTGCACCATGTAGGGATATTGAGAAGATGTAACATTTTGTTATTCTTAGTTTTAGCCCTGGTATTATTTGTTTTGATGTTAGTGTGTTCTTCAGGGCATTAAAATTACTTTTTGCCATTCCTATTGTTTTGTTTATTTCAGTTGTACATTTTCCATCACTGGTTATAGTATGTCCAAGGTAGTTGTAGTTCTGTAGATCGTTAGGATTTTCTGATAGTAGAACAGTGTCATTCGCATATCTTAGGTTATTGATTATCTTTCTATTAATTTGTAGGCCTGGCATCTCTATGATGTTTTTAAAGACTTGCTCAGTGTATAGATTGAACAAGCTTGGTGATAGGATGCATCCCTGTCTTACTTCTCTTTTTATATCAATGGGTGTAGAGTTCTCTTTGTTATATTTTATTATTGCTGTTTGCTCCCAGTATAGATTACATATTAGTCGTATGTCCATGTCATCTAGATGTATCTCTTTTCTAATGTCCTTTCGAGCCGAAGACGGCACATAGGTCAGAACCACAATCTCAAAAACAGAAACCTTGCGTGCCAAAGTGGCACATATTGCAGAGATCACTGCTCTAAAATATATGGCGCTGTTTCCATAACAATACTTTTTACAATGACAGCTTGTCAAGCCATCGATCAACCTCCTTAGTCGCGTCTTACGACATGCCTGGAAGGTCATAGTGTCACTTTTCTTTACTTCCCTCATAATGAGGCCCCGGTAACACACAGTATCTCTTTTAGGCATTCTATAAGTTGTTTGTGGTGAACTCTATCAAAAGCTTTGGTGCAGTCTATGAAGCAGACATATGTTGGTTTGTTTACCTCTGTGTACTTGTCAATTAATGTTCTCATGCAGAATATGGCTTCTTTTGTCCCGCTATTTTTCCTAAATCCAAATTGCTGCTCATCTAATTCAGTATTGATTTTATTCTTAATCTTTCCTTGTATAACTTTTAGCAAGATTTTTGTAACATGGTTCATTATGCTTATTGTTCTAAAGCCACTGCATTCAACTGCACCATTCTTTTTATGCAATGCAATGAAAGTTGATGTTTTTAGTTCATTTGGTATGTATCCTGTGTGGTATATGTCGTTGCATTTGTCTGTAATCACTCAATGCCAAAATCTTCTAGTGCCTGTATCATCTCTATCTGTATGCTGTCAGGTCCTGCTGCTTTTCCCTTTTTAATTGTTTTTATAGCTTTTTCCACCTCAGATTTTAAGATTTTATAGCCTGATGTACATTTTATAACTGGTTTCTGTCCCTTTGATTTGAAATAGTTCTGTTATATATTCCTGCCATCTATCTATAATATCTACTGCAATACTGGGGCCTCTATATCAGTAACAGTCACCACTACAGGGAACACGGCGATCCTAGCTTCTGTTAGCCAGTCTGGTTTGACGCAGACTGTTACCAAGGGAGACCACGAGGAGGTAGAACTGCTAGGTCTTGGTCAGCTGATATTGCGACCGCAGGTCGCAGCAGGCGTTTCTGCTCCCCCATCGTGATTTGTTACGTCACAGTATTAGCATAAACACTTAACCTCCATCCCACATTTTATAAAGTGATATCAAACATCAAGTTTCTGTTCGAGGCCCAACTATGAAGCCTCTCTGAATCTTGAAATCGACTACAAAAGTCACACGGTTTTATCCTTTCATTGAGACGTCATTATCTTGCATGCAACAAAGATTCAAACAGCAGGAAGTGACTGGGAAGTTTGGGGGATTCCCATAAAACAAAGACACTTCCGATTTCAAGATGGCGCGGTTATGATTGCGTCAACGTTCACTGTTGCGGTTTTTGTCGGAAAATGGGTAGTTCTACCTTTGCAGTGGCGATCAGTGTATAGATCGGAAGTTCCACTGCTGGGATCTTCCCCTGCTCAGCGGAGTACATGCATGTGATCCGAAATACTCTACAGTGTGCGCCATTGTGTGTTCTGTGTTGATTGTAATATACGTCATCATTGGAATAGCGGTCAATATGGCGGATAGGCGGCAAGAACCACCGAGACTCAGTCTGAAAAGTGTTCCTTGTTGCAGTTTCGTCAAATTCCAAGTCCGGATTGCTGCCGGCGGTACTGAGATAGTGCTCTGTGAACACCGTGAGCTGTGTCTTTCATCCGGATCGCGTTTCGGTATTCTGACTGCTTACGGTGAATGATGATGATGTCGTATGACGATTCATAGGGCAGTTCAGCTGCGTTCATTTTCGGTGCCGCTTGGCCTTATGTCATTTGACATGTGCTGTAGCCGCTATGCTGGGGACTGCAGCGCCTTTCGTTGTTAGGATCGTTCAATGAGATGAGTTTTAATTCCGATGATTCCACTGGCACGCGCGGTTGAGCAATTATGGATTTTAATTCGTTTGCAGTGATACCGGGGCCTTTGACTAACCATAACCGTAAAGATTCATTCAGCAGATACACACCGTGAAGTTTGGAGATTCCCGTACAATTTGCAGAAACTATTTTTATTACCTCTTCTGCTCTACGTCCCCCTTGCAACCCCTGTCTTCTCTCTTTCATCGTACCCACGGGACACCTCCTTTCATCTATCCTCATGAGACCCCCTATCTAACGTTTCACTGTTTGGCTCCTTTTGATTCACTCCAATCCTACATGTCCTAATGTCTATTAATCATATAACCAACCGCTACGTAAATCCTGGCCACCATTTCTTCCCTCCATTTTTTTTCAGATGAGTGCTTGGCATTTGTATTTATATTTCTTTGCTTATTTAGGAATAGTATTTGCCTTAAATGTTGACCCTTGTATATTTTTCGTTTTGCACCTGACGAAGGCTTTTATTGAAGCGCCATTGTTTGTCTTGTCTCTCTAATAATTGAGCTGCTAGGTATAATTTCATGTTTATTTTACATAGAGACATTGCATAATCCTCTCTAAAGTCAATGTACTTTAACCTCCAAGATAGACCACTAGATCAAACTTCAGAAGAAAGTAATGTTAACATTCAGAAACTCCAAGATAGTCCACTAGATCAAACTTCAGACGAAAGTAATGTTAACAGTTAGAAACTCCAAGATAGTCCACTAGATCAAACTTCAGAAGAAAGTAATGTTAACAGTCAGAAACTCCAAGATAGTCCACTAGATCAAACTTCAGACGAAAGTAATGTTAACAGTTAGAAACTCCAAGATAGTCCACTAGATCAAACGTCAGAAGAAAGTAATGTTAACAGACAGAAACTCCAAGATAGTCCACTAGATCAAACTTCAGAAGAAAGTAATGTTAACAATCAGAAACTCCAAGATATTCCACGAAATCAAACTTCAGAAGAAAGCAATGTTAACAGTCAGAAACTCCAAGATAGTCCACTAGATCAAACTTCAGAAGAAAGTAATGTTAACAGTCAGAAACTCTATGCCGAACTAAAGCAGTTACTATTTACTGGCGGCAGTGAATAACAGCCACATAGAAGCTCTCATTTAATATTTGAATTACATTTTCTAAAGCAACATGGAGGCACGTTTTCCCAACATTTGGGCACGTCTTAGGATTTTGTTGACGACCAGCGGTTATCAATCTGAAAATCTGAGTCTTTCTTGTCAAATGACTAAAGAAACTTCATCATCACATCAAAAGGTATTTGCTTCCATAGAGTTCAGCTCTTCTTGAATAGAAGGAAGTTTTCTTTTATCATCATCGAGTGCCTTCTCCGTAACGAAGGTTGGCTACCAAGGATCGCCATTCTGCTCAGTTTCTTGCTTTGATGGTGCAGGCTGTCATAGATTGGCTTGTCCATCTTTTGATGTTACTGGTCCATGTTAGTCTTGGTCTGCCTCTTTTACCTTGTATTTTCCCTTCCAATATTACTTTTAGTAGGCTGTTGTATCTTTTAACATGCCCCAAAAATTTCATTTGTCTTGTCTTAATTGTATTTAGTAGTTCTCTTTTTATTTTCAGTTGTTTTAAAACTGCATCGTTTGTTTTATTTTCTTTCCATCCAATTATACCTATTCTTCTATAAATCCACATTTCAAAGGCTTCAATTTTCTGTTCTGTTTTCTTGTCTAATGTCCATGTTTCTGCACCATACATGAATACTGAGAAGATGTAACATTTTGCCATTCTTAGTTTCAGCCCTGCTGAAGTTTTCTTTAACAACATAAAAGAACGATAAGCACTATAGAAGCATCAGAGATTGCCTTTCCTTTTTAAATCACGATTTGGTGATCAGGCTGATTATATAGTTTGTTTTCACGGAAGGAGAAAAGAGAGTGGGTAAGGGAGAGTGGGTGTTAATCAGTCACTTTTCGCTGCCGCACGCATTGAACAATGAGTTGTTGATCTCTGTTAGCCTAGGTACAGTTGGGCGTCTCGGATTTCATGATTAACCTAATAACAATTGTGGGACAGCTTTGCCAAGTCAACATGCAATACTTAAAATATGAGGGCCATTAGTTAAAAAATCATGTCATACAAAATAACACATATAGGGGACGATGATAACTCACAGCGTAGGGTCAATCGAATTTAGCGTTAGCTATTTTTATCATGCTCATAGGCAAAGATTTTGTCCACGTAACATTTTGTTAATTATCTTTCATTCCATTGATAGATTGGTTATGCTATATGTATACACATAATGTTATGTTATTTTATAGTTTGTAAATTATTTTAAAAAAAAACATCAACTTTTATTGCATTGCCTACAACGAATGGCGTAGTTTAATGCGGTGACTTTAGAACAATAAGCCTAATGAGCCATGTAAAAAAAAAAAAAAATCTTGCTAAAAGTTATAGAAAGAAGTATTCAAAATTAAATCAATATTGAATTAGAAGAACAACAATTTGGATTTAGAAAAAAAAAACAGTGGGACAAATGCAGCCATATCCTGCACCAGGACATCAATAGAAAAGTACATGGAAATAAACTGATATATACCTGCTTCATGAACTACACCAAAGCTTTTGATAGAGGACACCACAAACAACTTATAGAATGCCTAAAAGATATGGCACGGGTATACGACTAATATGTAATTTATACTGGGAGCAAACAGCAATAATAAAATATAACAAGAGAACTCTACACCCATTGATATAGAAAGAGTAACATGCATCCTATCACCAAGCTTGTTCAATCTATACACTGAGCAAATCTTTAAAAACATCACAGAGATGCCAGGCCTAAACATTAATGGAAAGATAATCAAAAACCTAAGATATGCTGATGACGCTGTATTACTAGCAGAAAATCATAAAGATCTACAATTACTTAATGAAATAAACAAGACAAGCAAAACATATAAATGAACAGCAACAAGACTAAAATCTATGATCATAAACAAAGAAAATACTCAAAACCTACAAGTGGATATCAAAGTTGAAGGAATAGACCTGGAGACAGTTCAGAGCTACAATGCCATAAATAATGTACCAACATCAAAACAAATAACACCAGGGCTAAAACTAAGAGTAGTAAAATATTATATCTTCACATCATTCCAATATGGTGCAGAAACATGGACATTAGACAAGAAAGCAGAACAGAAAATTGAAGCCTTTGAAATGTGGGATTATAGATATGTAGAATTGGATGGAACGAAAAGAAAGCAAACGATGAAGTCTTAAAACAACTAAAAGTGAAAAGAGAACTATTAAATACTATTCAAACAAGACAAATACGATGTTTGGGATACTATTCAAACAAGACAAATTACTATGTTTGGGGTATGTTAAAAGACACAACAGCCTACTGAAAGCAATCTTGGAAGGGAAAATACAAGATAAAATACGTAGAAGCAGACCAAGACTAACATGGACGAGTAACATCAAAAGATGGACAAGTCAGCCTATGATAACCTGCACTATCAAAGTAAGTAGGAGACAGAGCGAAATGACGCGCCAAGAAGAGCAAAAAAATCGCAAATAATATCTCCCCTCGATACTGGAAGGCAAATGAGGAAGGAGAGAAAAAGTAGATTATATTATTAAACTATGTAAGGAATCTAGATATCTTGGTGGCATGTCTCCGCAGAATAATGCACATCAAATGGCAGAATAAAATAACCAACTTAACTGTCCTGCAACGTGCTAAGACCCCAACAATCATGTTGATGCTCAGTTGTCGAAGACTAAGATGGCTGGGGCACGTCCAGCAAATGGAAGAGAAGCACATCCCCAGGCAAAAACTATATGGTGAACTAACACACAGAAAAATACAAATCAGCAGCCCTAAATTACATTATAGAGATATCTGTAAATCATCTCTGAATGACTTCTCCATCTGTGAAAATGACTGGGAACATCTGGCAAGTGATCCCACATCATGGAGAGCATGTATAAGGAATTGCATAACATCATTTGAAACTGTGCTAAGGCAAAACTTAGAAGAGAAAAGACTCATGAAAAAGGATGGAAAACCATGTGGATCAGTGGGCCTGACTTGTTCATTCTGTGACCGCGTGTGTTTGTCAAACATTGGTAGAATTAGCCATGAGAGAAGCTGTTCGACAAAAAAAAAAAACCTAAAAAAAATACACGTTAGCCTCCACTAGACCGTCTGACAAGACAAAAAATGCCATATATATATATTTATATGGCATGGAAAACATTCGACAACAGAATTGATACGATGCATGGCACATGATAATGATGATATAAAGAATGCAGCCCGTTGTAGATTTTACTAATGCCCTTGAACATTCGCAATCAATAACATTATATGTGTTGTGTATGTAAAAGCAGTATCTAAAAATAACAAACTAAACAATTCTAGATTAATAAATGACATATAACACATTCACTTACCAGGTTTAAGTACGCTACAACACGTTATTCCGTATTATCCAAATAAAAGAATTCAAAACTGGAAGATTTTTTACTTAAAACTAGTTTTGCAAATCTTGGGTTTTTGTTTGTCTTTATAATGCCCTTTCCGGTCAACAGCTGATTTGGCTTTCTGTGATGTTTTGCTGCGAGCTACGAACGGAGTATGCCACGGCTTAATAGTCACAACAGTATGACAAGTCCTGCCTAAGAAACGAACCAATCGGGTATTTATTGTCACAGCAACAGTGCCCTCTTACGTTACATGACGTAAGTGGCCATATTGGTTGGGCACAGTGCATTAGTGGTGTAGGTCACTGCTTAAGTCAATGATGTATGGAATTTACGTGGTTCGATCCTTGTTTATCAAGCCTCTCCCTTATTCTTGTAATTTAGGTGCATTGTATGAAATGTTATTGTATGAAATGTTGTATGAAATGTTATTGTATGAAATTTTGTATGAAATGTTACAGTATGAAATTTTGTATGAAATGTTACAGTATGAAATGTTGTATGAAATGTTATTGTGTGAAATATTGTATGAAATGTTATTGTATGAAATGTTGTATGAAATGTTATTAAACGAAATGTTGTATGAAATGTTACAGTATGAAATGTTGTATGAAATGTTATTGTATGAAATGTGTGAAATGTTATTGTATGAAATGTTGTATGAAATGTTATTGTATGAAATGTTGTATGAGATGTTATTGTATGAAATGTTGTATAAGATGTTATTGTATGAAATGTTCTATGAAATGTTGTATGAGATGTTATTGATTAAAATGTATTACGAAATGTTGCATGAAATGTTACTGTATGAAATGTTGTATAAAATGTTCTATGAGATGTTATTGATAGAAATGTATTGTGAAATGTTGTATAAAATGGTATTGTATGAAATTTTGTATGAAATTTTATTGTATGAAATGTTATTGTATGAAATTTTCTATGAGATGTTATTGATTGAAATGTATTATGAAATGTTACTGTATGAAATGTTGTATGAAATGTTATTGTATGAAATGTTGCATGAAATGTTACTGTATGAAATGTTCTATGAGGTGTTATTGATAGAAATGTATTGTGAAATGTTGTATAAAATGTTACTGTATGAAATGTTGTATGAAATGGTATTGTATGAAATGTTGTATGAAATTTTATTGTATGACATGCATGCAATGTTATTGTATGAAATGTTCTATGAGATGTTATTGATTGAAATGTATTATGAAATGTTGTATGAAATGTTATTGAATGAAATGGTGTATGAAATGTTGTATGAAATGTTGTATGAAATGTTATTGTATGGAATGTTCTATGAGATGTTATTGATTGAAATGTATTATGAAATGTTGTATGAAATGTTACTGTATGAAACGTTGTTTGAAATGGTATTGTATGAAATGTTATTGTAAGACATGTATGAAACATTGTTGTATGAAATGTTGCATGAAATGTTGTTTGAAACGTTGCATGAAATGTTATTGTATGAAATGTTGCACAAATGTTGTATGCAATGTTCTTATTATGCCTTTAATGAACCCATAAAATGACAGTTGCAGTCCAATGTGCGCGGATCGTATTTAGCGAGAAGAAAGCAAAAACTCACGTTTTCAGCAGATATCCATCCATCCATCCATCCATCCATCCATCCATCCATCCATCCATCCATCCATCCATCCATCCATCCATCCATCCATCCATCCATCCATCCATCCATCCATCCATCCATCCATCCATCCATCCATCCATCCATCCATCCATCCATCTATCTATCTATCTATCTATCTATCTATCTATCTATCTAGACGAACGTTGGAATAGAGCTGATCACATAGACGTGTACATAGAACTGATCACAGAGATGTGTACATAGAGCTGATCATAGAGATGTGAAAATAGAGCTGGTCATAGAAGATGTGAACATAGAACTGATCACAGAGATGTGTACCTAGAGCTGGTCATAGAAGATGTGAACATAGAACTGATCACAGAGATGTGTACCTAGAGCTGATCACCGAAGATGTGAACATAGAACTGATCACAGAGATGTGTACCTAGAGCTGATCGCAGAGATGTGTACATAGATTTGATCATAGAGATGTGTACATAGAGTTGATCACAGAGATGTGTACATAGAGTTGATCACAGAGATGTGTACATAGAGTTGATCACAGAGGTGTGTACATAGAGTTGATCACAGAGGTGTTTACATAGAGCTGATCACAGAGATGTGTACACAGAACTGATCACAGAGATTCATAGGAAAGATCCCCTCTATAATTAATATTCTTATATAATTATTGCAACAAAGAAAAGGACATCGCCACAATGAACAATAAAGACAAGTGGAGCAATATTAAAACAGGTAAATGAATTGAAATATCTGGGAACAATGTTAACCTCAGATGGTAGATGTACAACAGGGGTGAGATACAGAATGGCTCAGGCAAAAGCAGCTTTCAAAAAAAAAAAAAAATGAGGAAGGTAATGTGCAATCTATTTTTGGCAATAGAAACAAGAAAAAGAGTTCTTCAATGTTATGTAGAGCCAGTTTTAACATATGGATGCGAATCATGGACAATAGGACAACAGACAAGAAAATCACTGGAGGCTATAGAAATGTAGTTTTACAGAAGAATGTTGAGAATACCATGGACAACTAAGAAGAGTAATGAAAACGCCCCGAAAGAGGCCAAAACAAAGAGAGAGAGCTAACATCCAATATTAGGAAGAAACAGTCACCATTTTTTAGCTATGTAATGAGAAGGGAATAACTGGAATATATTGTGACAACTGGGAAAATTGTGGGACGAAGAGATAGAGGGGGAAAAAATGAGAAAACAATAACAGACAGCTTAAGAGAATGGCTTGGCAGAAGGTCAACAACAGAAATGATAAATAACAGTCGAGATTGAAAGTTGTGGAGAGACATGATCACCTGTGCCAGCAGGCATAGTACTTGGTGATGATGATGATGTTATTATAATTGTCTCCTTTCTGGTGAGAAGTACCAGGTCCTAAAGAGGACTGACCTGAGGTTAATGCCTTTACAATTTTGTACCCAAAAAAAATGTTTAAATAACTGAACACAAGTATACGTGTCTTTGTATTTAGAAAATATAAAGGAAAGTGTTTATGTCAATAGAAGTGAGAGAGTGCATCGGTGCTATATAGAGCCAATTCTGACCTATGGAAGCGAATCATGGACAGTAGACAGACAAACGAAAAGGCGATTAGAGGCCACAGAGATGTGATTTCTCAGAAGAATTTTAAAAGTTCCCTGGACAGCTAAAAAGATCAACGAGGAAATTCTCAAAGAGGCCAATGCAAAAAGGGAGCTCCTAAAAAAAACATCAGAAAGAAACACTCAACAATTTTCGGGCACATCATGAGAAGAGTTCCATCATTTGGAATACTTGGTTACAACTGGCAACATACAGATGAGAGATCGCGGACGACAAAGAGAGAAAATACTAGATAACTTGATGTCATGGCATGGAAAATATTCAACAACAGAATTGATACGAAGCACTGTGGATAGAAGATTGCGCAAGGACATGATCGCCTACGTCAACCGGTATGACACAGAATGATGAAAGGAAAGTAATAATTGAAGAAAATGTGGAACAGAATGGGAATAACTTATTTATTATTTATCTTATAACAGGAGCGGACAAAGTTCATTAGGTATATAGTGTATACATTGTATCATCATCAAGTACCGGGCCTGCTGACGTGGGTGATCATCTCTCTCCACAATTTTCGATCTCGGCAGCTATTTATCATTTCTGTTGTTGACCTTCTGCCAAGCCATTCTCCTAAGCTGTCTGGTATTTTCTCTCCTTGCTTCCCTCTATCTCTTCTTCCCTCAATTTTCTCAGTTGTTACAATATATTCCACATGTTCCCTTCTCATTATATGGCCAAAAAATGATGATTGTTTCTTCGTAATATTGGAAATTAGCTCTCTTTTTGCTTTGACCTCTCTCAGAACATCTTCATTATTCTTCTTAGCTGTCCATGGCATTCTCAACATTCTTCTGTAAAACCACATTTCTACAGACTCCAGTAATTTTCTTGTTTGTTGTCCTATTGTCCATGATTCACATCCATATGTTAAGACTGGCTCTACATAACATTTAGAGCTATACATTGTATAGTGCATTGTTATTGTAAAGGAGATGCCAAACAGGCAGTTCTTTTTGTTACGTCTATCACACAATTAGTGACTTTTATTATAGGGAGCTATTCTTAAAGTTGTGAATGTAGTCAATAAGGGTTGATTATATCATCCCAGCTTGTGTTTGGACTAAGTCGGCTCAACATGTGGCCCTGTATTGTCTACACTCCCAGAGAAGTGGCGTAACCAAGACTTTGGATGGACACAATTACCCTCTAAACTCTGTACACCAGATATCTTTTTGTGTGTTGTGTGAATAGTATTTTGCGTTTTCTAGCCTTTGTTTACATCTTTTTTTTTCTTCCTCTTTTTTTCCTTCTTTGTTTGCCTTTCATGTTCCGGGGGAGAATCACCAGTTGTTTGTGGTATTTTTCTCATCAATTATAGCCCTTCATATCGTTCTATATCTACTTATGTTTGTTGTAGTGGCATCATTATCGGCTCTCATTATCTCGTGTCCTCATCTAATTTAGCAAACGCCGTGAGAATACCAGACCTGATGGTCGACCTCGAAAAAAATTAATGAATATAATATTAGAAGCACTAGGACACAACAGCAGCAGAGGCGAACAGAAAAGCAAAAGTCCGCAAATTATATCTCCCTCGACGCTGAAAGGCAAATGAGGAAGGAAAGATGAAGATCTAATTCGTCATTTGTCAGGTACAACTGCTCGTATCTTCTCTCTTGATATTTTCTCCTACCAAGAATAGTTCATTTTAAATGTTATAGTGCTCTGTTTTGTTACACTTTCAATGGTCCTATCTATAACCTTTGGCGTCTTGATAGATAGTCTGTAGAGACAATCATTATCCTGCGAATTTTTTCTTATAAATTTGATATCATCACTGCTTCGTTTCGTTCGTTCGCTTTCGTCAGCTTTGACCTCTGACGAAGTCCCACCCACTCAATTTTGTGGGACTGAATTTTGCGTGTAAAGTCTGTTTTATCCCATTACAGGATGCCCCTCGCCATGCAGGCAGATTTACTCCGACTTCAGAGGTACTAATTTTTAGGGAATTAGTAAAACCCAGGTGTCCTCGCCAGGGTACGAACCCCGGCTGTTGCCGTGGTAAGCCAACCGCCTATCGATTGCGCTAACCGGACACCCATCACTGCTTCAAATGTTGCTTTGCTTTTTTTTTTTTTTTTAATTTATGTTATTCTCCATGTGCATGTGCTTCCTTTCTTTCTCTCATTCCTTCCTTATTTCTCTCTCTACCACGTTCTTTCTTTCACTTCCTCTTGTACCCATTCGGGTGTCGGGGGAGATACAAAGTTCTGATTCACGCCATTTTGCATTTTGGCAGCTTCAGTCATTTGATGTTATTATAGTGTTTCTTTGATGATTTCTGTCCATCTCACTCTGGGTCTTCCCCTTCTTATTATTTAATATATATCTTGCACAATAAGGAATCGCACGGCATTTGTTCCAGACCATTGTATTTGTTGTTTCTATATATAGTTTAGAAGATACAATATATATAAGTTTAGATGAGGAAGATACTATGCAATCCGTTTTTGACAATAGAAACAAGAAAAAGAGTTCTTAAATGTAATGTAGAGCCAGTCTTAACATATGGATGCGAATCATGGACAATAGGACAACAGACAAGAAAATCACTGGAGTCTGTAGAAATGTGGTTTTACAGAAGAATGTTGAGAATACCATGGACAGCTAAGAAGAGTAATGAAAATGTTCTGAGAGAGGTCAAAGCAAAAAGAGAGCTAATTTCCAATGTTAGGAAGAAACAATCATCATTTTTTGGCCGTGTAATGAGAAGAGAACAACTGGAATATATTGTAACAACTGGAAAAATTGAGGGACGAAGAGATAGAGGGGAGCAAAGAGAAAACAATAACAGACAGCTTAAGAGAATGGCTTGGCAGAAGGTCAACAACAGAAATGATAAATAGCTGCCGAGATCGAAAGTTGTGGAGAGACATGATCACCTACGCCTATAGGCCCGGTACTTGATGATGATGATATGTAGTTTAAACTTGATTCAATGCATACTCTTTCTTTTAATATCATTTTTGATTGTCTTTTCTGGTCACTCCAAGGATATTTCTCAGACATCTCATCTCTGTGGTAACAAGCTTTCTGTTATGCTGTCATCAGTGACCATGTTTAGCATTGATAGCAGAATGTGGGAATGAATATATTTATAATAAACATGTAAGATGTTTCTTGATGGTAATGGGTATTGCTTTGTGTTGAAGTATAGGGGATAGCTGTTCCAATATTTGGTTTGCCTTGTTACATCGAATGTCTATTTCATCATTGATGTTACCATCTTCAGAGAATGTTGTTCTCGCATATTTAAAGTTTGTTACTTGTTTTATAACTTGTTGTTCTACAGCTATGTTTAACATATTTCGTCTTCCTGTTTGATATAAGCTTTGTGTTCTTTTTTCAGTGCTTATTTTAATATTATACATTTTGCATTCTTTATTGCAGCTTATAATTCTTACTACTGCACTAGTATTGAATTCATTGCAAGGTATACAAAGTATTTTACTTAGAGATTTGTTTTAAAATGCATATAGTTTTTTTTTCTGTTTAATTTGTTATTTACCAATAGTGATAGAACACTAGAATAGATATATCACTTTTTACATCTTGACAAGGGGTATGATGGCAAGCCAAGATTAGTGAGAAGTTTAGTCAAATATTAGTGTCTTATGTTGAACGCTCTTTTACATCTTGACAAGGGGATGATAGCAAGCCAAGATTAGTGAGAAGTTTAGTCAAATATTAGTGTCTTATGTTGAACGCTCTTTTACATCTTGACAAGGGGATGATAGCAAGCCAAGATTAGTGAGATGTTTAGTCAAATATTAGTGTCTTATGTTGGGCGCTCTTTTACATCTTGACAAGGAGATGATAGCAAGCCAAGATTAGTGAGAAGTTTAGTCAAATATTAGTGTCTTATGTTGGGCGCTCTTTTACATCTTGACAAGGAGATGATAGCAAGCCAAGATTAGTGAGAAGTTTAGTCAAATATTAGTGTCTTATGTTGGGCGCTCTTTTATAGAACAGCTTCTCTCATGGATGAATCTGCCAATATTCATAGACAGATCTTACCATAGTAAAGATCTGATAAGTGGATAGCCTTGTACAGAACAATACGGGTACTCGTAATACCTTCAGATATCATTACCTGGTATTGAGCAGATGGGCGTTAGCTCACAGGCTTCTGGATCCATAACAACAACAACATCAGACCACAGAATGAACAAAATACATTTGTGACACCTTGAAAAACAGTGCTGGCGATTCAGCAATTATTGTTAAACTGTGTATGCCAGTTAAGCTTTAGTTCAAGCCAAAAAAAAAAGAGCAAACATATAAATGGACACTATGAGAGTTCTGATTTTATTTTTATAAATGTAATCATCAAATATTCACCTGAAAGTGATAAAGTCTCGCACATTCGAACATTATCAAAAACAATGGTAATGTCCTAGTTCAGCATCTTTCTGCTTGCAGTAATATCCCAGTGCACTTTATTTGGTCCTTCTCTAATCTGTCATTCGAAAATCCCTGGATTAAAAATACTCTAAACCTTGTTATAAAAATAAATACATAAAAACTAGCATCTGTTGATACATTCAAATACGTGTGGTCAATCAGGAAAAATCGCTTGCTTAACAGAAAGACGCTAAAGTAGGACATTACCAAAACATGTTATAGTCCACAAAGGAAGCAATGTCATTCTCCATCAAAGCACAACATTAAATATTATTCTCAAATAAGAAAATAATAATCAAGCAACTCGTTATATTTTTTTATTATGAAAATGGCAACCACATTTTACACCAGATGGAGCTGACTCAGGTGATAAATTTAAAAGATTGCAAACAATGGGTGGCTGAGTGGTTGGTGAGCTCCCTTCCTGATTAGAAGGGTCGGGGTTCGATCCCCAGAAGTGGCAGATTTTTTAACCGATAAGGTGCATGAGGTTCACACAGCCTTTAAAATTGGGCACCGGCGATTTTTCTGGGAAGCAAAGGCAGCCTGGCGTGATACTGACCACATCACCAAAAACATGCTGTGGTTATAGAAAAATATGGTCACTAACACCATACTCCAAATACACTTAGCAAGGTGTAGAGGTAACCCTAGCCTTCTCTAAAAAATAAACCATTGAAATCAAAGCTGAAAAAAATCATGAAATTACCAACAATAAATTAACTCGTATTATCTGACTCACCGGGAGCCGTGATAACTCAGTGGTTAGTGAATTGGACTACAAAGGACTAGACCTTGGGTTCATTCCTGATCGACGGCTTCCGGGTTCACCCAGCCGTAAATGGGTACCGGATTTTGTCTCGGAAATTAAAGCGGCACGGGCATAATACTGACCACATTACCACCCAAAAAAATATCATGTGCCAAAGGTCTGTAACTATTATGGTCACTAACACCATAATCCCTATATGCCACTTGATGTGACAGGGCTCTTTTCTTTTTTTTATTTGACTCACCACATTTTATTTGTGGTGAGTTTTTGACAAAAAAAAGGATCCGGCTGTCCATTATCATGTTTTGAGTTTGCATCTTTAATTTCAGAGTTTAAATAAAACTTGTGCGCATTCCATCCAATCCAGTGTTTTGAAAGTCATTTCCAGATATTCAGTTTCTTAAACACGTCTTGTTTAGTTGGATAAGTCAAAGATTTCTTAAATTTAATTCAACAACCATTCAGGTTATTCAATTAAGTCAATTTTCTCTCAGGAGAAAATGGCTTGCTTGTCTTGTGAAAGTGTCATAGGCAGCAATTATCGGCCAAAATGGCTTCAAAATTAATAAATTTGTGAATTACTACTAACGAACAAATGACAATGGACATAATTCATGATGGATTATCAAACAAGAAGGAAATATTCAGATTTGTTTGTTGAGTGATGTTTGTTTACTCCAGCCTTTAAAACGTTAACAAAGTCCCAGAATGACTGCATTTTACATGAATATCACTTTTTCCCTTATTTTCGCACCGGCAGCCATGTGCCCAGCTGTCCCTTGCTATGCAGGCAGATATTCTCCGACTTCAGAGGTACTCTTATATTTTATGATCAAGAGTTTTGACTTGTTCTTTTGGGGGGAAATGTTTTCACATCAATTTTGTCTAGTCAGCGGCCATTTTGTGTCCCAATCTTTTTTATTTTCAACTACAGAGGTTCTCTTAAAGTGCACAAAATGCACACGAGACCGCCTGTTTTTGGGCCATCGAGAGGGTTAGACATTGAATCTAAATACCTAGAGACCAGGAGAATATAAATCCCCAAAGATTGCACAGATCTGAAGTGAAAAATTCCTACCACCAGCAGTGGGATTAGAACCAGTGACATTCTTGTCCAGAGACCAATGTCTTACATTTAGAGACACTCCCACACACAAACAGTTTGTGTAGCACCATGTTTCCCATCTAACACACAAACAGTTTGTGTAGCCCCATGTCTCCCATCTAACACACAAACAGTTTGTGTAGCCCCATGTCTCCAATCTATCACACAAACAATTTGTGTAGCACCATGTCTCCCGTCTAACACACAAACAGTTTGTGGAGATCCATGTCTCCCATCTAACACACAAACAGTTTGTGGAGATCCATGTCTCCCATCTAACACACAAACAGTTTGTGTGGCTCCATGTCTCCCATCTAACACACAAACAGTTTGTGTAGCTCCATGTCTCCCATCTAACACACAATCAGTTTGTGTAGCACCATATCTCCCATCTAACACACAAACAATTTGTGTAGCACCATGTCTCCTATCTAACACACAAACAATTTGTGTAGCACCATGTCTCCCATCTAACACACAAACAGTTTGTGTAGCTCCATGTCTCCCATCTAACACACAAACAGTTTGTGTAGCTCCATGTCTCCCATCTAACACACAAACAGTTTGTGTAGCTCCATGTCTCCCATCTAACACACAAACAATTTGTGTAGCACCATGTCTCCCATCTAACACACAATCAGTTTGTGTAGTACCATGTCTCCCATTTAACATACACACAGTTTGTGTAGCACCATGTCTCCCATCTAACACACAAATAGTTTGTGTAGCTCCATGTCTCCCATCTAACATACAAACAGTTTGTGTAGCACCATGTCTCCCATCTAACACACAAACAATTTGGGTAGCTCCATGTCTCCCATCTAACATACAAACAGTTTGTGTAGCACCATGTCTCCCATCTAACACACAAACAATTTGTGTAGCTCCATGTCTCCCATCTAACACACAAACAATTTGTGTAGCACCATGTCTCCTATCTAACACACAAACAATTTGTGTAGCACCATGTCTCCCATCTAACACACAAACAGTTTGTGTAGCTCCATGTCTCCCATCTAACACACAAACAGTTTGTGTAGCTCCATGTCTCCCATCTAACACACAAACAGTTTGTGTAGCTCCATGTCTCCCATCTAACACACAAACAATTTGTGTAGCACCATGTCTCCCATCTAACACACAATCAGTTTGTGTAGTACCATGTCTCCCATCTAACATACACACAGTTTGTGTAGCACCATGTCTCCCATCTAACACACAAATAGTTTGTGTAGCTCCATGTCTCCCATCTAACATACAAACAGTTTGTGTAGCACCATGTCTCCCATCTAACACACAAACAATTTGGGTAGCTCCATGTCTCCCATCTAACATACAAACAGTTTGTGTAGCACCATGTCTCCCATCTAACACACAAACAATTTGTGTAGCTCCATGTCTCCCATCTAACACACAAACAATTTGTGTAGCTCCATGTCTCCCATCTAACACACCCAGTATTATATTCTGAGGCTAAACCCTCTAATGCCAATTACCTCCTAAAATGAATACATAAAAAGACACTCAAATGAGCCTCAGACTCTGTTACATAACAAAAACAAATAATGCTATTACAATGCAGAATGGTCCAGCGACACCTGCAAGCAAGTCAAATAAATTAATTAAAATGTAATCATCTTCTCTATGAATTGTCATCTTAACAACAACCTATATCATTAATGATTTAGACAATTCAAGTTTAAAGCACAATATTTGGCACATCTCAAAACTGTATAAATTAATGTTAAATTATGACCCCCCCGTCCAGTGTTAACGAATATTGCTGCAAATTGTATATTTTTAATGTTATAATATTTTATATTAATAATTTTAGTTATATTTATAAATGTTATAAATATTGTTATACTATTGTTAAATTATGTTATAAAATGTTTTTAAATGACCAACTTTAACCAACCAACAAAATGGCTTCACTTGCAAAACAACACAAAGACGAATGTTAAAATGAATGACTTTTTAAAGACTTTAGAGCAGAATGGCATCGCTTCAGGTAGGACATTTCCATATCTGCACAGCCGCCATTGCAGCAACCAACACAACAATGTTCATCCTAATTGTTCATACTGTTCTAGCGAACGTGTTGCATTTTGAACAAAGGTGTGCAGCTCATAATGCCCACATCTGGGTCACTGTAATGGTCGTCGCGAGCAAAAACACAAACAGTTAACAATTTTTTAATGAAACCAAGCTGAAGAAAATAAAGTAAATAAATAACTAGAAATACTCAAAAGAGGTAAACATACAAATTAAACAAACGCAGGAATTGAGACAGCATTAAGATAATGTGCTTCAGTACTTTTACAGTACTTGTGTCTATTTATAATTTATTGAGATAATCAACAGCTACATGTTAAATGTTGAGTAAATGAAGATATACATCACAAACATACAGGAACTTGTACTCACCACTTCAGACGGCCCAGATAAAATAATAAGTACATGACTTTATGACTGAAGGAAGCAATTAATATATAATAAGGAAGTACTGTGACTTATCTGCTGCCATTTTAGTGCTATATCACATCTGTACAGCATCCCTACTATATGGTTTGCCTTGTCATTGCCTTAGAAGGACTGACTTACTTTGTTCTTTTTTCTTTCAACCATGTCATATGTGAAAAGTTTGCTAGACCCCATAAAATATTTATTCTTCTTTTTATTATTTTTCTATTCATTTCTCCATCTAGTTCAAAATTACTGTACTTTTAAATTATTTTTAAAAAAAAATGCATATTTGTACGTGTATTGTATCTTTGTTCCAGTTGAAGGCCTATTGAGCCGAAACGTCATTCTGGTTTGTGTTGTCCACTTGTTATGTGAAGCTTTAAACCATACTGTTTTTTTTTCTATATTTTTTCATTAGACCCTTAAAACCTGACCCTCTAATTTTCTTTCTGACTTTATTCTTCTCAATCTTTGATATCACAGAGATTACTTAATATAAATTAATTATTAACTAATATATTGATCAACAACCTGGAAAAGGCATGCAACCTTTTTTCACTGTCAATTAGTGTTCGGAAAACAGTAATACTAAGTCAAGGCAGCATCAAACCTCTATTAATCACTTTAAAAGATTGTCTTCTAGAATCAGTTCAGAAATTCACGTATCTTGGATCCACAATTACACAATCCACTTCTCTTGAGGACAAACTAAACAGCCGTATTGGTAAGGCAGTTACGACTTTCGGCAAACTCACAGAAAGGGTCTGGAACAAAACAAAACTAACAATAAATACCAAACTCTTAATATATCAAACTTGTGTGCTTAGCACACTATTATATGGATGTGTAACCTGGACAATATACTCAAATCACGAAAAAAGACTAAATTTCTTCCACAAGCAATGTCTCCGCAGAACAATGCACATCAAGTGGCAGGACAAAATAACCAACTTAACTGTCCTGCAACGTGCTAAGACCCTAACAATCATGTCGATGCTCAGATGTTGAAAACTAAGATGGCTGGGGCACGTCCAGCAAATGGAAAAAAAAAACGCATCCCCAGGCAAATACTATATGGTGAACTAACATATAGAAAAAGACAAATCGGCAGACCTAAACTACGATATAGAGGTATCTGTTAATCATCTCTGAATGACTTCTCCATCTGTGAAAATGATTGGGAACATCTGGCAAGTGATCGCACATCACGGAGAGCATGTATAAGGAATGGTATAACATCATTTGAGACTGTGCTAAGGCAAAACTTAGAAGATAAAAGACACATGAAAAAGGATGGAAAACCCTGTGGATCAGTGGGCCTGACTTGTTCATTCTGTGGCCGTGTGTGTTTGTCAAACATTGGTAGAATTAGCCACGAGAGAAGCTGTTTGACAAAAAAAAAAAAATACACAATAACCTCCACTAGACCGTCTGACAAGACAAAAAGGGCCATACATACCTAATATAGTTTTCTATTTTGAATATCTTTGATAGATCTAGATTAATTTCTTAATTGGTGATTAAAAATAATCTTTTTTTTTTAATTTCTGTCTTCACACATGCATGGGAGCAACCTGTTGCTTATCATTGTTAAATGATGGCCAAATTCTATTTTGTGGATGCCATATGCTATTTTGGGAACTGTGGTGGCTGAGTGGTTAGTGCGCTTGATTCCTGATCAGAAGTGTCCGGGTTTAATTCCAAGAAGACTGAAAAAGGCTCAGGGGATCACCCAGCCTCTAAAAATGGGTACCAGAGATTTTTCTGGTAAGAAAAGTTGGACTGGCATGACACCGACCATATCACCCAAAAAATGAGCAGTGATCTTAAAAAATATGATCACTAACACAACATTCCCCATACACCTAGCAAGGTAAGGAGGGAACCATGACCTTTACATATGCTGTTTTGTGCAGCAGTATAGCTGATGGCTAATTCTACCAATTGTGACAATACAGGTCCAACAGCAGAATTAACAAATGAAATTAATAAAGTTTCACCTCATGTCTGTTTCATAAAAAAACATTGCAACTTTGATTTCTTTCCATTTTTGAATGTTTTATATTTTCCAAATGCTCTGATGGCAATCTTAGAGATTGTAACAACTGGAGAGGCGTGACACTTTTGTCAGTTGCCTCAAAATTATTCTGTAAAATCATCCTAAATAGAATAAAGGATTCAATAGATACAGTAATGCGTGAAGAACAGGCTGGGTTTAGAAAAGGGAGAAGCTGTCTTGACCACATTTTCACTCTACGACTTATATTGGAGGAACACATTGAAAAGCAAAAACCTTTTGTACTTAACTTCATCGACTTCAAAAAAGCATTTGATAGTATTCATAGAGATTCTTTGTGGAAAATTCTGAAGCAATATGGCTTACCATCAAAAATCATAAATATTATCAAAGACATGTATGATGGTTACACATGTGCAGTTCGAACAGAGGAAGGACTGAGCGAATGTTTCCCAATAGAAACTGGGGTTAAACAAGGATGTATTTTATCGCCCTTGTTATTTGGAATTGTTATGGACTTCATAATGAAGAAATGCTGCACTGGTAATAAAGGCATCGAATGGATACAAGGAGACCATTTGGAGGACCTCGACTTTGCTGATGACATAGTTCTCATCAGCAGTCAGATAAAAACGATGCAGGAAAACACAAATGAACTATCATCAATAGCCAGCAAAATTGGGCTTGAGGTCAATCATGAAAAGACTAAAGTCATGAAAAGTTTAATTCCAACAAGTGACAAAATATACATGGAAAACAAACCAGTAGAAGAGATCGATCACTTTATCTATCTTGGAAGTCACATTGATCAAGAAGGGGATACGAGCAAAGAAATTAGAATCAGACTGGCTAAAGCAGCAATGTCTTTCAGAAGCCTTGAAAAGTTGTGGAAATCAAAACTCATTAGCACAAACACAAAACTTAGGCTATTCAAATCAAATGTACTATCAACCCTTACGTATGTGTGTGAAAGCTGGAAAACAACAAGAGATATAGAAACAAAGTTGAACGCATTCGAAAATAAATGTCTAAGGAAAATACTTGGTATAGAATGGAACGAATTCAAAACAAACGAGGAAATTAGAGAAATCGCCAATCAACCACTAATATCTTCAGTAATAAAGAAAAGACGATGGTCATACGTTGGACATGTGATGAGAAGAGATAATAATCATAGCAAAGCAAGCCCTCATATGGGAAACAACAGGTAAAAGAAAAAGAGGAAGACCCAGGGAGACACTGAGAAGAACATTGATGAGAGAGGCAAGAGCAGCAGGAATCGGCTCCCTCAATGAGATAGAACTGCTTGCACAGAACAGAGACAGATGGCGAGATTTGATAAAATATCTTTAAATGAAAACTGCTAGAACAAAAATTCATATAGGAGAAGGTGTATCTTGGTCTACGCCCTATGGGCCGGTTACGGCTCGAAAGGTCAATAGATAGATAGATAGATATGCTCTGATCATATGAAAGAATCTTTCAGTCTTTTTCACTGATGGAGCAGGCTCTAAAAATGATACATCATTGACTTTTCTACTTTTCATAGTTTGCATTTAAATTTTATCTTGAATCATCGAGTAGATACTTTTCATTTCACTGCAAACACGTAAAAAGAAACAGATAATTGTTCTGTTGTCATTGAATTAGTTTCACAACAGTTGGAGATTCTCTATGTCTGCTTCACTCATGTCACAGCTTCCACTAAAACATGTTGGCAAATTCTACTGATAAAGTCCACCACTGTGCAGTGCTAAAGGGGCTACATGCAGCCACTTTGCATTGTCGATTATGGCATTAGCAAGATCAAACTCCAGTGCAAGCTATGTCAGCTGTGTGGGTGACAATTTCAAATGACAGCACCGAAAAGAAAGTCACTTTCAAATGAATTGCTGTAAAACATGACATGTTTACTATTCTAGTTATAATGTATCATTCAAGATTACTATTCAACTGTACCTATTAAACTGATTTCAACTGGAGTGATGTACCCTTACAAGGAGGCTTTTTTTAAGCATGAAAATAACAGTCTGGCTTGTTAGTATTTAACAGCTGTAAGAGCTGTTAATAATGAAATGAACGAATACACAAAACTTATTTTTACAAACATTAATTACATTGAATGTACAAGACATCATTTGACAATGGATCTATTGTTGACATTAAGTTTCAAAATTTCTAAAATTATTACCAGAAACTGAAAGAATGTGAAAAATGCTTTACAATATACTTTCATATGTTTTTGAGCTAACATATATCGTGCAAACTGGAAATGCTTGTTTTTATGTAGGTATTGTCTAATTTTATTTAGGAAATGTTTGTTTTTATTTACGCAATGTCTGTTTTTATTTAGGTAATGTCTGTTTTTATTTAGGTAATGTCTGTTTTTATTTAGGTAATGTTTATTTTTATTTAGACAATGTCTGTTTTTTATCTAGGTATTGTCTAATTTTATTTAAGTAATGTCTGTTTTTATTTAGGTAATATCTGTTTTAATTTAGGCAATGTCTGTTTCAATTTAAGCAATGTCTGTTTATATATAGGTAATCCTTTACTTTAATTAACCTTATCACAAATATTTAAACAATGTGTGATAATAACAACACTGATCACCATGTATTTGAAAATAAAATAATTATAATTTTTGATTTGCCAGGTCAAATTGATTTGCTCGTTTAAAGATTGTTCCTCATGCTTTGTACAACATCACACTGGGTAGGTCAAAAGAAGAAAGTAAATTACTGATAATTTTATATTGTCTTTAAGGGGTTTAAATTAATCTGTCAGCTTTGACATTTTATGGTCACATCATTAGAAAAGGAAAGTTGGAATAATTGGTTACAACTGGCAAAATACAAGGAAAGAGAGATCCTTGATGGTGAAAAGATAAGATACTAGATAGATAGTTCGGTGTCGTGGCACGGTAAACAGTCAACAACAGAATTGATATCACCCACTAAGTTGAGAGAATTGTGGAAGGACATGGTTGCCTATACCAATTGGTATGGCACACAATAATGATGTCAGCCTCAGGGAAACCCATGAGCATTCTATCTATTGTCCTTTCGAGCCGAAGACAGCACATAGGGCAGAGCCACAATCTCAAAATCAGAAACCTTGCGTGCCAAAGCGGCACATATTGCAGAGATCACTGCTCTAAAATATATGGCGCTGTTTCCATAACAATACTTTTTACAATGACAGCTTGTCAAGCCATCGATCAACCTCCTTAGTCGCCTCATACGACATGCCTGGAAGGTCACAGTGTCACTATTCTTTACTTCCCTCATAATGAGGCCCCGGTAACACACATGAGCATTACCCTATGTAATTTAGTGATACTGCTGTAGATACTCACCAAGACATACCAATTGTGATGAATGCAGAAATCACCCAACATAAAGGCAAAATCAACACCCAAATGGTCAGTTCTAATTAAACAAACACTTCTTGGGATTGAGGTTTCATGCCAGAAATGACTTTCCTGACACCTACATACAAATAATAAGAGACAATTACATAAGAGAAGCTCGCCCACAACAGGGACCTGTGGCAAGATGCAGTGCCAGTACCATACAAATCTGACACTAAATAACAAAGATCATCAAACATGGATAATCTAGAATTTCTACCTTACAGTTCAAAAGGACAACCAACAGATAGAAGATTGTTTCCTTGGAGAGTTAACTCCTACTACAAACAGCCACTGTCTTGCAGGTAGGTCAAAGGAAAGCAAAGGCTGTGGAAGCAGTTCTGAACAGATATGTTGAAGAAGAGTTTCTTTGGTGCGTGTGGCCTACCTAGCTGCAATGTCTGACTATTATCGTTGTGTAAATTACTCTTGGTAGAGCTTGTCTCCCGTGTGTTACCAGGGCCTCATTATGTGGGAAGTAAAGAATAGTGGCACTATGACCTTCCAGGCATGTCGTAAGAGGCGACTAAGGAGGTTGATCGATGGCTTGACAAGCTGTCATTGTAAAAAGCATTGTTATGGAAACAGAGACATAGATTTTAGAAGAAGTGATCTCTGCAATATGTGCCAATTTGGCACGCAAAGTTTCTGTTTTTGAGATTGTGGTTCTGCCCTATGTGCCGTCTTCGGCTCGAAAGGACAGTAGATAGATAGACAGACGGACGGACGGACGGACAGACAGACAGACAGACAGACAGACAGATAGATTGGGATTGGGATTGGGATTGGGATTGGGATTAGATAGATAGATAGATAGATAGATAGATAGATAGATAGATAGATAGATAGATAGATAGATAGATAGATAGATAGATAGATAGATAGATAGATAGATAGATAGATAGATAGATAGATAGATAGATAGATAGATAGATAGATAGATAGATAGATAGATAGATAGATAGATAGATAGATAGATAGATAGATAGATAGATAGATAGATAGATAGATAGATAGATAGATAGATAGATAGATAGATAGATAGATAGATAGATAGATAGATAGATAGATAGATAGATAGATAGATAGATAGATAGATAGATAGATAGATAGATAGATAGATAGATAGATAGATAGATAGATAGATAGATAGATAGATAGATAGATAGATAGATAGATAGATAGATAGATAGATAGATAGAGATACAGCTTGCACAGTACAGGGTTGCTCATTTCTTCTAGCAAACAACATTATGAGTCTTCTTTAGGAAGGTTTTAAAATGATATGTCTTAATGTGTGTGGTACATGCACACATTCAAATTATGCAGCATTTGTAAACATCACAGCTGTTTGTTTTCATCAGAAAGTGACACGTTAGTTCTAATCTAGGAAATGTTGTGTCATTTATGGATGAAGCTGTCTTGAGCCTAGTACATTCCACATATTCTTAAAATTGATACTTTATTGGAAGTGGTTTCAATTTATGACATCACACACACAAAAAGTAAAATGTGTAGCTCAAGTAGATATTTATGTAAGAATGATATTTTAGTAGTTAATGCTCATAGTTAAAAGATCTATGATTGACAAACTCTGAGAGTTTTGGAGGATGCAGCATTCAAGTATGAGCACAAAAGTTTTGTCATTTTAAAATACGGCTTCCTCTAATCTACTTTGAATGTATAATAGAAGAAGTATGTGTATTTTATCTTTCTGGAAAGACACACATGAGAAAACTATCTAAAGTATCCTGGAAAGACACACATGAGAAAACTATCTAAAGTATCCTGGAAAGACACACATGAGAAAACTATCTAAAGTATTCTGGAAAGACACACATGAGAAAACTATCCAAAATATCCTGGAAAGACACACATGAGAAAACTATCTAAAGTATCCTGGAAAGACACACATGAGAAAACTATCTAAAGTATCATTAACAAACAGCTGTGGGCCATAAGGGGCGCAAATTTTAATCTCAAAAGAAAATTATGACTGGTAGAAATAAAGTATATAACCTATTCTAGCACTGTTAAGTATTTTGCTAGCATCTTTTGTTATGCCCTTCCCATCAGATATTAAATACTTCTTAGGTTTTGAGAATTATTTCTCCTGTTGTTGGTTCTTGAGTTTTCTATTCTGGTCAGTGTAGAGCTTCCGACATTTAATGTCATGATTTATTTAATTTTGAAATGTCAGATAAAATACATTTTAAAAATGATTTTATGAAATATAACAAGCAGATTTAATTTTATGACAGTTCAAATTATTTTCTACTAATATTGTTTTTTTCATTCACAAATTTGTAACTAAACAAAATTATATAATAATTTTGATACATTTTTTGCTTACAAGTTTGTTATTGATAACAGTAGATGGCTCTCATTAAAAAAAAAAAAAGAAAGAAAAGAGACATGGTAATTTTATGGAATCTGATAACTATACCAAAATTATGAAATCAAAAAGTTAAAGTCACTATAAATCATATTTACAAATGATGAAAACATCAAGGACTGTGAAACAATTTTTTTTTTCCTCGTGCACCAGCTGTCACCTCTGGCGAAGTCCCTAGAGACTAGGAATTGAATTTTGCGTGTTAATCCGTTTTTCCCTGGCAACTATGCGCACAGGGTTCTCTCGCTGCACAGGCAGATAACTCCAACTTCAGAGGTACTCATATTTTTTCCGTCAATGAGTAATTGGCATTTCAAACCGGGCCTTCCTGCTGAGATCAGGGGTGGTTGCCGCTGAGAGAAATCACAAATAAAAATCTCAACTAGTGCAGGCGGGATTTGAACTCGCAACCTCTCTGCCTCAAGATCAGCATATTGCCTCGAGACCAACCAGTCCCCCAGTTGTAC
Source organism: Megaustenia siamemsis (assembly GCA_032433765.1). Lineage (NCBI taxonomy): Eukaryota > Metazoa > Mollusca > Gastropoda > Stylommatophora > Ariophantidae > Megaustenia > Megaustenia siamemsis. The sequence goes on from JAVIAB010000126.1 coordinate 58,158,553, forward strand.
GAAGATCTAATTTTTTACACTTTCTGCGTGGTGACATGATTTAAAATTCAAGCATAAACAGATTCATCAAAAGTAGCATGAAACACATCATCATGTGCCATAACATGGTAATTGTACTGAATCTGATAACTGTACAAAAACTATGAAGTCAAAAAGGTAAAGTCACTGTAAATCATATTTATAAATGATGAGAGCATTAGGGACTGTGATACGATTTAGTACCAGCGAAAGAGAGCAAACCAAGAAATACATTTTCTTCAACACAAGTAAAAAGTCAATCTACCATAGTGAAAAATGTCATCAAAAGTGTGAACAAAGCATCTGTGAAAATGATTACTCGATATAATTAAATGAAGTTACAGTAAAACAATAAATTATACAAGCCGCAGTGAGCAACGTACAACACACAAATATATATTAAAATAATGCAGACAGTTTAAACATGTAAGCATGGAATGTAAAACTGGAATTTGAATTTACTGCCCTCTATCTCAGTTGATACTTCCTTTTTTTCTTTCTTTTTTGTTAATTCGATGAATAGTGTTTTAGATGACTTGATTCAAATTGAATAATTACATTCATTTACTAAAACTGGACTTTTAAAGTGAACCTCCTACTCTGAAGATTAATTCACAACCTCGGTGGAAGTGGTCCTAAAGTCAATCTTTAACAAAGATAACTGTTTCAGATAATTGAATTAAAATTGTATAATTATATTTATTTTATTTGCAGCACATTTATTTCGGTCGACCCAGCCGCTGGCAGAAATGGGTACCAGGGTAGTACCCTGGGAAGGTGAGGAATGTCGCTTCGCATCTGAGTTTCGATGCTTGAGGCGACACTATACAGAAATATCCTAACATTTCTGGATAGGTGGCCGAGCACATATGGGTGGAAACTCGCATGCTAAGACGCTGGTTCAAGTCTCGTACTTTACCTTTACCTGTACGTTTATATTCAAATAAATAAATTTAAAAAAAAAAGTTCTTTTTAATTTAATATTAAAAACAATAGTTTGGAATTAAGAAATAGTTAAGTGACAATTGAATTTGACGACAGCATTTGATTGTTATCATCTTAAATTGATTGTTGAGTTTAATTCCATGAGAACCAGTAGAGAGGCTCATGAGGTAAACATTTAACTGTTCTTGTGTCTCTGAGAAGTTCTCAGTTATCTCCCATCTGGTCAATTGTTCACAATGCTGGCCTGAGTTAGATAACTTGAGCTGGCATGATACCAACCATATCATGCAAAAATGTGTCGTGGTCATGGACAAATATGGTCACTAACACCGTATTCCCCATAAGTCAAGCAAGGCATGGAGGGAGCCTTTACTTACTTTGCCTTATACGTTCTACATGGTTTTGTGATTATAATAAAAAAAAAACATTTTTTATACCAACATGCAAAATGTCCACAATGGTGGCAATCTGTACCACAAAATTGGAACAATGTCTCTTTTTAGTTGGTTTATTAATTTTATTGGTCTGGTTTTTCTGAGCCCAATATTCATAGAGAGAAGAGCAAAATATCACAAACTGCATCTCCCTTCGATGCTGAAAGGCAAATGAGGAAGGGCAGAAGAAAAAAAGATTAATCTTATTTCAAAGTAATATTGAAGATTTCTTTAGAACATTGTAGAATCTTTGGATCCAGTGATGCTCTTTCTTTCTTTTTTTTTTTTTTTTTGATGAAAACAAAGGGTATCTGTGCTGATGTTTGCTTTAAGTCGCCTGTTAAACACACTTTTTATGTTGTTTATATTCTGCCTACCCAACGTCTCCTTGATTACATATGTGGAAAACACTTACAGAGAAACCTGTTGAAGATTAATGTCTACGAATCTTGATCAAGCTAAATCAACTCAAGAAAAGAAGCAAGAAAAATAAGAAAAATAACCACTACCAAGATAAAATGTGTTAGACGAATGACAGGAAACACCCTGAGAGATAAGATCAAAAATGAAGAACTGAGAAAAAAGCTAGGAATAGTTTTCGCCATAGAGTACATAAAGAAACAATAGTTAAAATAATTTGGCCAGGTGATAAGAAAGAAAGGTCAAAATACAACACAATGAGCATTCAATAAATGTTACGAGAACACCAGACTACAAAAAAGATAAATTGTTGGAGTCTTAGAAACACTAGGAAACACAACAGCAGGAAAGGCTAACAGAAGAGAAAAAGACCACAAATTATATCTCCCCTCGATGCTGAAAGGCAAATGAGGAAGGAAAGAAAAAGAAGAATGCTGAAAGCATCTAGACAGATATAATATGTTTAAGCAGTGGTGCAAATTTATTTCTATGATGGACGTTCTTATGAGATAATGGATTTGTGTGAAAACTTGGACTGGAATTGTTATTGTCATTACATTTTCAGAGGAAAATTCTTCTTGCCAGACTCTTTCTCATCAACTTCTGCCCTACATGGAGTGTACAATTGTTGTGCTGTTTACATGGATGAAAAAAAAAGAGGGAAAAGTGGTATGGTGACAGCTTTACGTAGGTGAGGGTTGGCATTTTTATGCATTTACTCCTTTGTTCTTTACAGCAACCTGTGGAACTTTGTGCATTTCGGCCCAAACACATGGGACTTCAGTACACTTTTGAGTATCATACTGGGTTGCATTCTCTTTTTGATCTTTGCTTACTGGACCTGACCAGTTAGTCTGTTTCCATAAACATAGTGGTGGAGGTGGAGTAAGATCTTGACCAGCTCTTGCCATTGTTCCTGACACTGATTCTGTTCCTTTTTTATTGTCAGTATTAAGATCATTTTTACATTATTTCATTGTTACCATTACTGTCATTAGAAGAAGAAAGGAGCCCCGTCATGCCACATGACTTACAGGGAATATGGCATTAGTTAGTGCTGTTAGAATACAGTTCTTCTTTCCTTCCTCATTTGCCTTTCAGCATCGAGGGGAGATTTGGGTCTAGCATTCCAGCAACATTTATTGAAGGCTCATTGTTTTGTGATTTGATCTTTCTGCTTTGTCATGTGGCTAACCAATTTTATCTATTGTTTCTTTTTTTATATTCTATGGCGGGTGGTTATTTCTAGCTTTTTTCTCAGTTCTTCATTTCTGATCTATCTTTCAGACTGTTTCCTGTTATTCATCATCTAACACATTTCAGTTGAGGTTATTTTTTGTATTGTTCTTGCATCAAGGGTCCAGGACTGGCATTGGTAGCACAACGTTGGAATGAAGATTGTATTGTAGTGCCCGTAGAACACAGTGTAGTACACATTTAATGTTTAGCCCATCAGGGTTAAGTGAAGCCATAGGAGCAGGTGATGGATGGTGTCGTGCGAGCAGTCAACAAGTAGTTTCGGTTATGGCCTCCACTCTGTGATGGCAGGTAGAGGATCTTAATTGTAGAGAAAATGACTGTGATCTCTGATAAAATAATCACTGCCATCCTGCAGAAGACTGGACCCAGCTAGGTTATTTTAGCCCTTTAGATACAAATTTCCTGTGTTCCTGTGTGTTACCGGGGTCTCATTATGAGTAAAGAATAGTGACACTGTGACCTTCCAAGCATGTTGTAAGAGGCGACTAAGGAGGTTGATCGATGGTTTGACAAGCTGTCATTGTAAAAAGTATTGTTATGGAAATAGAGCCATAGATTTTAGAGGCAGTGATCTCTGCAATATGTGCCATTTTGGCATGCAAAGTTTCTGTTTTTGAGATTCTGGCTCTGCCCTATGTGCCATCTTCGGTTCGAAAGGACAATAGATAAAGATAGATAGACACAAATGACAGAGATAGAGTGAAATGGAGAGGAATGAAGAAGTCTGTTAGTGGTGCCCAAATGACCCCAATGATTATGAGATGATGATGGTGTTAGTGTCCATATTTTACAATTAAACTTTGGCACATTACTTTTGGGATAAGTGGTCAGTTCTACGCTCGTGCTGCTTTTCTTTTCTGAAAAATAATTCTGGTACCCATTTAAGGCTGGGTGAACCTGGGAGCCGCCGATCAGGATCAGATCCAACCTCTTGTCCTTAGTAGTCCGGCTCACTAACCACTGAGCTGTCATTAAAAGTATTGTTTATTTTATTTTAAATGTTACTATTCATCATCATCATGTTCCATACCGTTTGGCGTAGGCGATCATGTCCCTCCACAATCTTCTATCCATAGTGCATTGTATCAGTTCTGTTGTTGACTGTTTTCCATGCCATGACACCAAGCTATCCAGTATTTTCTCTCTTTGTCGTCCGCGATCTCTCTTTCCTTTTATTTTGCCAGTTGTAACCAAGTATTCCAACTTTCCTCTTCTCATGATGTGCTAGAAAAATGTTGATTGCTTCTTTCTGATGTTTTTTAAGAGCTCCCTTTTTGTGTTGGCCTCTTTGAGAACTTCCTCATTGGTCTTTTTATCTGTCCAGGGAACTTTCAACATTCTTCTGAGAAATCCCATCTCTGTGGCCTCTAACCGTCTTTTCATTTGTTTGTCTACTGTCCATGATTCGCTTCCATAGGTCAGAATTGGTTCTATATAGCACCGGTGAACTCTCTTTCTCTTACTATTACCATAACAAAAAAATATTGTCAAATTAATAATGCTGTTATTGTCATTTAAAGCTTTGTTTAAATTACTTTTATTGCTGCAACTATTGTCATCAGAAGTATTGCTAATATTATATTGAACGTTACTATTATTATCATAATGAATATTATTGTTAGACAGGACCGCTAATTTCTTTTGGCAAACAAAATTATGAGTTGTCTTTAGATATGTTTAAAAATTGTCATTATAGCAAAAGAGTTAAAACTATTCTTATTATATTGAACATTATTGATACAAACTCATGCGCATTATTAAATTAGTAACATTTTTTGGGAAGGAACATCAACTTACACTTCTCACAGATTCTAGGTTTCTCAACAGTAGAATGGCAGCTCTAGAGTATTACAGAAACCAATGAGAACATTTAAAACTGAATTGTGCTCCTGATTATAAGACTTTACATTATTAAGAAAATATGGGAAGAGAAATATTATGAGTTTCTCATCAGTAATAGCAGAGAAACTTACATATCTTCATATATTTACAATATATTACTTTGTTAATAAATTCAAAAGTTTTACAAATCAGCTACATATCAGAAATAATGTTAACTCATTATTTCAGTCAATATTTGTAACAATCACTCACTACTTCACAAATTAAGCAACCTATTACCTCAACTAACACCCTTATTATTCAACTGATCACTAAATTACTCAACTCGTTATTAACTGACTAAGAAATCATAGTTATTAACACACTATGAGATCACTTCTTAACTCAGTCATTCCACTATCTCAACCAATATAGTCATGACTTTAACCAGGAAACCAACCTTATAAATCAATGAACTCATACCTAAATCAGTTGACTACCACAATTGGTAATTTCATTACCAAACTTGTCAATTAATTACATCAACCAGTCAACTCAATATGAAAGACTGCAAATTAAGGACACAATCTACCGATCCTTGTCAACCCATTACTTCAACCAACTAGCTCATTACCTATCCTTGTCAACCCATTACTTTAACCAACCAGCCCATTACCTAGCCTTGTCCACCTATTACTTTAACCAACCAGCCCATTACCTATCCTTGTCAACCCATTACTTTAACCAACCAGCCCATTACCTAGCCTTGTCCACCTATTACTTTAACCAACCAGCCCATTACCTATCCTTGTCAACCCATTACTTTAACCAACCAGCCCATTACCTAGCCTTGTCCACCTATTACTTTAACCAACCAGCCGATGACCTACTTTAAATAGCTCATTACCTAGCCCTGCCAACCCATTACTTTAACCGACTAGCACATTACCTAGCCCTGTTGACCTATTACTTTAATCGACCAGCTCATTATCTAGCCCTGTCAATTCATTACTTCAACCAATTCCATAAATATACTGTTCAGTGAAAACTACAAACCATGAGAAAGACAACACAATGTAGCGACCATCAACATATGCAAAATAAATAACAAAGAAGTAAAACTTATTGAAGCTTAATTCCAACAGATGACAGAATGTACATGGAAAACAAACCAGTGGAAGAGATCGATCACTTTATCTATCTTGGAAATCACATTGATCAGGCAGGGGATACAAGGAAAGAAATTAGAATCAGAATAGCTAAAGCAGCAATGTCTTCCAGAAGCCTTGAAAAGTTGTGGAAATCAAAACTCATCAGCACAAACACAAAACTTAGACTATTCAAATCAAATGTACTATCAACCCTTACGTATGCGTGTGAAAGCTGGAAAACAACAAGAGATATAGAAACAAAGTTGAACGCATTTGAAAATAAATGTTTAAGGAAAATACTTAGTATAGCGTGGAACGAATTCAAAACAAATGAGGAAATTAGAGAAATCGCCAATCAACCACTAATATCTTCAGTAATAAAGAAAAGACGATGGTCATATGTTGGACATATGATGAGGAGAGATAATAACTGAATAGCAAAGCAAGCCCTCATGTGGGAAACAACAGGTAAGAGGAAAAGAGGCCGACCCAAAGAGGCACTGAAAAGAACATTGATATGAGAGACAAGAGCAGCAGGAATCGGCTCCCTCAACGAGATAGAATAACTTGCACAGAACAGAGACAAATGGTGATATTTGATAAAAGATCTTTACAAGAATTGAAAAATGATAGAATAAAAATTTAGATGAGAGAAAGAGTATTTGGATCTATGCCCTATGGGCTGGCAAGGCTCGAAAGGTTGATGGATGGGTGGGTGGATGGATGGGTGGGTGGATGGATGGGTGGGTGGATGGATAGAACATATTGAAGAAATGATCAAGAAGAAAATCAAAATACTATAATGTGTTGAAGGAATATTAAAAACACTAGAAAATAAATCAGCAAGAGAAGGGCAAAAGACCACAAACTATATCTCCTCTTGAAGCAGAAACACGAATGAGGAAGGGAAGTAGAAGAACTAATCCGATACTTAACTGTTAACGAAGCACTTTAATCAATCAGCTACTACTTAAACCTGTCAATCAGTTGCATCAACAAGTAAACTAAGTACAAGAAGCCAGCCAACAGTCAGAACAAGTAATCTTTCTCAGCCAACGAATTCATTACTTCAAACAAACTTTTAAGTTTCAACCAGTCAAGAGTTTTGCCAAATTAAATTAATCACTTCAAGCAACAAATTAAATTACTTCAATAAACTAATTACTTTGACCAATAAATTAAACTGTCTCAACCATTAAACTAATTACTTACACTAGTCAATGTATACCTCAACCAGTCAAGAGTTTCATCCAATCAAAACTAGTTACCACAAACAGCCAATTAATTACCTCCAGCATTAAGTAATTACTTCAACCAGTCTCTTGCATCATACAAACTAATTACCTCATTCAATAAAACTAATTACTTTCACTAGTCAATTGTTTCATCCAATCAAACTAATTATCTCAAACAGCCAACAAATAACCTCAAGCAATAATCTAATTACTTCAACAAATCAACTCATTACCTCAATGAGTCAAATTCTTCAACCAAACAGATTAATTATCTGTAACAGTTAAATAATTACTTCAGCCAATCAACTCAATATATACGATTAACCTTCAAACTCAATTTCAACCAATCAGCTTTTACTTATATGTGTGACTTGCTCACAATGGTCCCAATCAAATCTATAGATCATTTACTCTAGAGAGTGTGCAATTTTAAATAAATGATACAATTTATCACACAAAATTTATGCATTTTGATGAAAATCGAGTCTTTGAACAACTTTCAAAAATTGTTTGAAAAACAAACAAATGAGTTTTCTAAACTGTTAATAAAACATAACTTGAATAAAAAAGAATCTTCCCAGATGAGGTACAATTACAAAAAACAAGAAAAATACTAACAGAATTAATAAATTGCTATTTCTATGTTAACTAATAAGGTACCAATTTGAATTTGGTTTTAAAATATTAAAAATATCAATGAAATAAATGTGAAATTTATTATATATAACAAAATACCCAAAAAAAAAGTTATAGGTAAACTAATGACTTATAAAGTAAAGAAAATATACCGACATCAAGATAAATCCACTAGGACCGCCATAATCTCCATTGGAGAAACTTGTACGGGTAAGGCGGGGGGAACATCATTCAATTTTTTATTCATAGTCAGCGAGGTCTGTGCACTTTTCTTGACTTTGGCAACAGAGAAGAGGTTGGATAAGACCACCTGTAAAACAATGAAAACATGCAATTTTGTCGAAAAAAATATTAAGAAAATAACTTTTACAAAAATTTGGCTTGTCCTGCTTTCATTTAGGGAGCAGCTTTAGTTGAAAGAATTATTTCCTGCTTTTGTCTTTTATTGTTACATCTCACCTCAGAAATAGCTGATTTTGCTTATATTTTGCTATTATTGTTCATGTTTAATGCTGAAGACACCATGCTCGCATGCTAGGAAAAAGGCTGTGTTGTATATTGCTCTATTTGTAAAAACAGATATAGGCAAACAGAACTCTTCAGTGAACTATTATTCTATTCTATTCTATTCTATTCTATTCTATTCTATTCTATTCTATTCTATTCTATTCTATTCTATTCTATTCTATTCTATTCTATTCTATTCTATTCATGTAATCAGTTTAGCTGTAATCAGGGCATCTCTATATTCGCTCCACTGACTGTCCCAACATTTCTCAAAGAATATGCTGAACTCACTGTTCCTGTAAGGTGTTAATTGTACATCTGCTTTTCCTACTAAGCACTGCATGGCTGATTGGTTAGTGTGCTCGCTTCCTGATCAAAAAGGTCAGGGTTTGTCCTAGAAGTGGTAGATTTTCTTTCGGACAGATAAGGCTTCAGAATTTACCCAGCCTTTACTAATTGGTACCAGAGATTTTTCTGGGAAGTAAAGGTGGTCTGGCATGATATTGATCACATCACCTAAAAATGTGCCGTTGTCATAGAAAAATCTAGTCATTAACACCAGGTTCCCCATATGCATAGCAAGATTGGAATATTGGTCAATATGGCGGATAGGCGGCAAGACCGTTAACCATTGAGGCTCAGACTGAAAAGTGTTCCTTGTTGCAGTTTCCTCATATTCCAAGTTCGGCTTGCTGCCAGAGCTACTGAGTTTAGTGCTCTGTGCCCATCATGAGCTGTGTTTTTCATCCAGATCGTGTTGCAATATTCCGATTGTTTATGATGAATGATGATATTGTTTGACGAAGAACAATTCAGCTGCATTCACTTTTGGTGCGGTTGTGCCATATGTCTTTCGCGTGTGCTGTAGCTGCTATGATGGAGACTACAGCTGCCTTTCTTTGTTTGGATCCTTCAATGAGAAGAGTTTTAATTCGGATGATTCCACTAGCAAAGGCAGTTGAGCAATTATGGATTTTAATTCATTTGCAGTGATACCGGGGCCTTCGACTAATCATAACCATGACCATGGCAAGGTGTGGAGGGAACCTTTACTTGCTCCAGATTGACCAGACCCCTTTTCCACGTTTAGACTCACCATCTAAGTACACTACTGAGCTTACCGGCCACATCTCATTAACAATCAAAATGAACAACGGAAAGGTAGAGGAAGACTTCCAAGAGAAGAAAAAGCAAGATATCAGATGCCACACAAAGTACCATGTATGAGGAGAACCAAAGAGCACTGCCAAGAATGCTCCATTTTCCCTCAATGCTGATGGGCAAAAGTGGATAGAGAACAAAAACAAGAGACTTAGACATTTGGCAATCACAAAAGATGAAGAAACAACACTCTCTGAAAAGGGTGTCAATTGGGCATCCTGTCTCATGAGACTGGGAGATCACCATTATCAATGTGTTTATTTTAATTATAAATGCACTGTGTGGTCACATAGGTACAATTCTTCTTCTACTACCTTTCAGCTCCCTGTGGAGCATAGGTCTTCAACAAACACTTTCCAAGTCATTGTTTCTTGCCATTCTTTCAAGATCATTCCATGACCTCCCCAACATCTTCTTCTCTGTTTCCATCTGTCTTCTCCAAAAATATTTTGGTATTTATAGCTACCAATTACTATGCCTTAAATGCAATCATCAACATCAGGAGCCATCCCCAGAGGCATTGACAATCATGTCTCTCCATCTCTCTCTTACTCTGGTGCTTTTATCAATTCAATTGCTGATTTTATTCTGTGCCATGTTAAACTGCCCACTATCTTCTATCTTTCTCCTTCTATTTTTCCTGTTGTCATCACATATTCCAGTTTTTCTCTTCACATTACATTTCCAAAAAAAAGTGGACTGTCATTTTTTAAAAAGATTTCTTTGTGTTTTGTCCTGTTTCAGGATTTCTCCATAGCTATTTTTGACTGCCCAAAATACCTCTATTGACAAAGATAGAAGCACAAAATGTTTTTTACTTTATGAAAGGCTGCCTTTGCCTGGCCTATTCTGCATTTAATCTTAAACGTCTTCTATCCAAGGTTATTTTTGTATCCAGATATCTTACTGTAATGGTAAGTGAAAAACGAAGGCTGCACTTCAGGTCACAATGGCTAACTAGAACACAGCTTGTCATAGCTGTGATGTATGCTTGTATTCAGAAAACAGAAGAGAGGTCAAGATATCAGCAAGACAGAGTTGGAAAAATAAAACAGAGAGCCTCAATCTAGATAAAAATGGACACACACTGTAGAAACTTGCGAAAGCTCTAAGCGATGAAAACAACAGCCAACCCACAATAACATTAGCACACAATCAGAACATCCACACAGGCAAAAGAGCAGCAAACATACTGATAGCAACTTATAAAAACATAAGTAGGATAAACATTCCAAAAGACCAACAGAAAGCTAAAAGAAAGGAAAACAGAGATGCAAAACACATGCCTTTAGCACCAGACGAACCATCTTTACACCAACAGAACTAGATGTAGCACTCAAAGGATTGAAACTCAAGAGTTCCCCTGGAAAAGATGGAATCACCAACGAAATACTCATAAATCTGGGACAGAAAGCCAAGGGCCAGCTCCTAAGGATAATAAATGCTAGCTGAAAGAGAGGACAAATGCTGGCAATCTGGAAAGAAGCCATTATGGTGCCCATCCTCAAACATGGAAAAGACCCCCAAGTAGCTACACACCAATTGGCCTACTGAGCTGCCTGAGCAAACTCATGGACAGGCTGGTCAACAGCAGACTCATGTGGCATTTGGAGACAAAACAACAAATCATACCACAACAAAGTGGTTTCCGGTAGCACAGATCAACTGAAGACCTGGTCACCTACATTGCACAGGAAATAGAAGATGCTCTACAAGAAAAGAAACACACACTGACAGTGTGGGTCAACATGGAGAAGGCTTTTGATAGGGTATGGAGAGAAGGATTAAAGAACAAGCTTCTTAGGCTTGGCATCCAAGGCCGTTTATTCAATTGGATATCTCAATACCTACAAGACAGAACGGCCAGAGTACAAGTACATGGACAACTAAGTAAGAAAGCCAGAATCGAACAAGGTGGAGTCCTATTCCCAACGCCCTGTTAAATTTTCATAAATGACATTGCAATGGACATTCAACCCAGAATACACACAGCAATGTACGCAGATGACCTGGCAATATGGGCACGTGAAGAATCTATGTTAGTGGCTAGCTCCAGAATGCAAGACGTCATAGGAAAACTTGAAAAATGGACAAACACCTGGCTACTACCAATTAAAGATAAAAAAAAAATAACATACACAATTTTTTGCCTATCAAGAAACACACTCTGCAAAATTCAAGATAATAGACCATACACTTCCTATTGACCAAAATCCAACATATCTTGGTATCACCATGGATCGCAGAATGACATGGATAAATCAGATATAGACAAAGCAAACAAAATAGCCAGAAAACGAACAGATATTGTGAAGAAATTAGCAGGAACGGACTGGGCAGCAGACAGCAATATCTTGAAACGACTATACGTAGGAAGAGTAAGACCCGTCCTAGAGTATGGAGTCACAGCTGTGGCTACAGCTTCCAAATCACAACTTAGCAAATTCAACATAACACAAAACCAGGCTGCCCGTATCATCACTGGTACTATGAAATCTACACCTATCGAGTCTCTAGAAACTAACAGGTTTACAACCCTTAGAAGACAGACGGAAAACTAAAGTAATGCAACAAGCAGAGAAATATAAAAGGCTCCTTAACCACCCCATGCACCAAAGAATAACTGGTTTCAGAAAAGGAAGACTAAAGAGGAGCAATTTCGCTGCAACCTCCAAAGAACTGACAACTAGTGACCCAGTACCGTTCCAAACAATGCCGAAACTCATAAGCCCATCTGATATGACTCCTCATTGGAAACATAAAATACCAGAACTTAAGGAAGACATAATAGGAATCATGAAAAAAGGCACCCAAACAGACACAGAAAGAAAGCACATAGCAGAAAGACACATAAACGACAATTACCCACAGGACTCCTGGTCTCATATACACAAACGCCACCAGAAATGGAGGAGGTGTGTTCTTGAGGCTGAATAACCAGGAAGAGATCACCAAGTCAATAACTACTGGGAAATTCTCAAACAACTATAAAGCAGAAACTGAAGTCCTCAAAGATGCTGCAAAACTGGCTATCCAACACAAAAATAACGTGCACAAGAAATTGGTGATACTGACTGATGCACTGTCATTGTAACAGCTCTAAAAACCACAGGAACAGTGAGCTAGATGACCTGAGAAAAACCCTAGACCAACTGTGCAATAACTTCCAGGGAGTGGTCATCCAGTGGATACCATTACACTGCAATATACACAGAAACGAACACGCAGACAAACTAGCTAAAGAGGGAAGGAGATTACCACAAGAGAACCATCTGGTCAGCTATATTGAAGCCAAATCCATCATCAAAGGCCAGTACCATGAAAAGATGGAAACAAGAACGCCCAAAGTATAACGAGAGGGACGAATACCTCCAACTATCAAGGAGGGATCAAGTCATCTTACTTCGCCTACGCATTGGCCACAATAGAATGAGAAATCACATGTTCACCAAACTCAAAACAGGAACTACCAGCCAATGCCACTGTATACTGGATAACATGACAACAAAACATGTTCTACAGGAATGCCCCCAGTACACAGACCTGAGAAGGACAATGTGGCCCACACCCACCTCTCTAGAAGAGAAACTATACGGGGCAACCAAATCATTTAAACAGACAGCTGCCTTCATAGAGAGTCCGGAGTACTAGTCTGAATGAGTCATAATTGCAGAAGAAGAAGAAGTATTCAGAAAACAACTGAGAGTTTTATAAACAGAGAAAGCAATATAAAGACTTAAACAGAAAATTTAATAAAGATAACAATATAAACTATAATGCAGAAAAATAACAAAAAGTAAAATAAATAGAGATAACATAATGTAAAAATACACATAAATAACAGAAAGTATAATAAATGAGTATAACAACAGGACGTATAATAAAGTGATATAACAAAAGAAAGTGCAACAAAGATAAGACATTGTAATGAACATAGATAACAACAGAAAGCATAACAAATAATCAATGAATTACCTTTCCCTCTCCTGCTTTGCATGACAGACTGTGTGAAGGGAATGAACAGTCACTAGGCAGATGCCTCAACAGCAGCAAACTGGATTCTTTTGGCACATACTTAATCTGAAATGTGGGGAAATGACAAATAATGGCAAGTTGAAAGAAATCATAAGAAATGTGAAGACATTAAAATGAGATGAGTGACATCAAACAATTAATGCCCTTCAGATCCCTTTTGGGAGCATCATCATCATCATGTCCCTCCACAATCTTCTATCCACAGTGCATCGTATGAGTTCTGTTGTTGACTGTTTTCCATGCCATGACACCAAGCTATCCAGTATTGTCTCTCTTTGTCATCCGCGATCTCTCTTTCCTTTTATTTTGCCAGTTGTAACCGAGTATTCCAACTTTCCTCTTCTCATGATATGCCCAAAAAATGTTGATTGCTTCTTTCTGAGGTTTTTTAGGAGCTTCCTTTTTGTGCTGGCCTCTTTGAGAATTTCCTCATTGGTTTTTTTAGCTGTCCAGGGAACTTTCAACATTCTTCTGAGAAATCCCATCTCTATGGCCTCTAATCGTCTTTTCATTTGTTTGTCTACTATCTATGCTTCGCTTCCATAGATCAGAATTGGCTCTACACAGCACCAATAAACTCTCTTTCTCACTTCTATTGACATAGACTTGTTGCATTAGACGTTTTTCATTTTCTGAAATGTTATTTTGGCCTGAGCTATTCTGAATTTTATTTCTGTAGTGCATCTTCCATCTGATGCTAAGAATACTAATAACATTTATACATAACAGCTGATGAGAATTATAAATGAAAATTATGACACAGTACCTCAGCCTGATCGTCACTGTTCTGAAGCGTCCTTAAATTCAGCAAATGAAGTTCACAGCTCATGGGTTCCGATAGCAGTGTTATGGAGCTACTTAAGATTGGTTCTTTGCTTGCCTGACCTCTGGGCATGACGAAGATTGGATGAATAAGAGCCAGAGAAGACAGGTGTTCCAGCAGAGATGGAAAGGATGTTTCAGGGTTAGGATTCTAAGAGAAACAAAATAATAATGTTAGTAGCCAAATTTGCATATTACGAACATAATACATTTTTACTACTGATAAATACATCAGGCAACCTGGCATACTCTTAGTGTTTTAGAATGTGCCTATTGAAAGGTAATTTTGTGATGAAAAAAAAGGTAAAAAAACAACTCTTTAAAAAATTACCTTGTCCTTTCATTTAGGGAGCACCTTTATTCAAATGTATTATTTCCTGCTTTTGTCTTTTATTGTTGCATTCAGCAACATCTATTCTCATAAATTGCTGATTTTTCTTGTATTCTGCTATTATTGTCCATGTTTAACCCTAGATTACGACACCACAGTAAAAATTAGTGCATCAAAACACAAATTCTTCCAAATTTGATAGTTTGCTGTGTTTAAACATTACTCCCCTCAGTGTACCTTTCTATTACTACTTTTGCTGACCCCTGAGTGTTTAATTGATTTCTATTGATGTCGGATTTTTTTTCAAGACAAGAGGTAGGGTTCGAATCCAACCGACGGCTTCCGGTTCACCCAGTCTTTAATGGGTACCAGATTTTTTTCTTGGAAAATAAAGTGGCACGGGGCGTAATACCGACCACATTACCCCAAAAATCATGTGCCGAAGGTCTGTAAAATTTATGGTCACTAACACCATAATCCTTACACGCCACTTGGCGCGATGCGGGTACTTTACTCTTTTTTTTTTACTACCCCACATTTAACTATTCTATTCTATTCTATTCATGGAATCAGTTTAATTGCAGTCAGGGCATCCCCATACCTGCTCCACCACCTGTTGTGGCATCTCTCGAAACATATGCACACTGACTGTTCCTGTAAGGTGTTGATTGTTGATACATCTGCTTTTCCCACTATGTACTCCATGTTGAAATGGTTAACTCTTTTTGATCAAAAGGGTCACAAAATGGCAGAAGAGTTTTAGATTCCAGATTGGTATTTGACTTTCATGTTTGTCTTTGTATTAATATTTGTTATTTTGAACCTGATGAAGATTTTTGTTGAAATGTAGTAGTCTGTCTCGTCTCTCTACAGATTGTTTAGCTGCTGAATACCATTTTATGTTTATTTTACAAACTCTCTGCAGCTCTAATTGTGGATCTGTATGATATTTAATATATTACATATTTTTGCTTATATTCATCAGCCATTCGTCCTTGTTGACTTTGCCATGTTTAGGAGGTACACTTATTAGGCATGTGTACAAGAAAGCTTTCCAAAAAATGAGGAAGATATTGTGTAATCCATAAGCTCTTCAATGTTATGTGGAACCAGTCTTAACATATGGATGTAAATCATGGACAATATGGCAACAGATAAGAAAATCACTGGAGACTGCAGAATTGTGGTTTTACAGAAGAATGTTGAGAATACCATGCTAGGCAAAGTTGTGTGCTGTCATCAGATTTATTTAATATGTATAATGAGATTTATTAAAGATCCATAAGGGCCATGCCTGAAATAACAATTGGAGGTCATAATATAAATAATATAAGGTATGCTGATGATACAGTCTTAATCACTAAGAGTGAAGATTTGCAAGAAATGTTAGACATTATAGTGAAGGAAAGCAAAAATAAAGAACTCAGCCTTATAGCAAAAAAAAAAAAAAAAATAAAAAACAGAAGTAATGGTAGCGACAAAGAAAAAGATATCACTGGAATGCACAATAAATACAAGTGGAACAATATTAAAATGTGTAAATGAATTTAAATATCTGGGAACAGTGTTAACCTCAGATGGTTGATGCAGAATGGCTCAGCCAAAAGCAGCTTTCCAAAAAAATTAGGAAGATACTGTGCAATCTATTTTTGACAATAGAAACAAGAAAAAGAGTTCATAAATGTAATGTAGAGCCAGTCTTAACATATGGATATAAATCATGGACAATGAGAAAACAGACAAAAAAATCACTGGAGACTATAGAAATGTGATTTTACAAAAGAATGTTGAGAACACCATTGACAGCTAAGAAGAGTAATGAAAACGTTCTGAAAGAGGCCAAAGTAAAGAGTGAGATCATCATCATCACGTACCGGGCCTGCTGGCGTAGGTGATCATGTCTCTCCACAACTTTCAATCTTGGCAGCTATTTATCATTTCTGTTGTTGACCGTCTGCCAAGCCATTCTCTTAAGCTGTCTGTTATTTTTTCTCTTTGCTTCCCTCTATCTCTTCATCCCTCAATTTTTCCAGTTGTTACAATATATTCCACCTGTTCTCTTCTCATTACATGGCCAAAAAAATGATGATTGTTTCTTCCTAATATTGGAAATTAGCTCTCTTTTTGCTTTGACCTCTTTCAGAACGTTTTCATTGCTCTTCTTAGCTGTCCATGGTATTCTCAACATTCTTCTGTAAAACCACATTTCTACAGACTCCAGTGATTTTCTTGTCTGTTGTCCTATTGTCCATGATTCGCTTTTAAATGTGAAATTGGTTAATTAGTAACAAAATGAAGAATACTGACCCCAAAAAAATATAGTAAAAAAAAAAATAAAACCAATGGAAATTCTCACGGTTGCAATTTTTAGAATGGAGAATGGAACCTCTTCTTGATTGAAAACCATTTCTGGTATCCTGATAATCATGTGATATCCTGTTCAAATAAAACAATATATTAACACACTATTATGCTGCTTTCAAATGCTGTAACGCAAAGTTCTCGCGGTCAAATGAAAAGCCCAAATGTACATGTTTTTGTCACTTAAAGGTGAGTAAGTACCTAAATAACTGTCAAGATCGAGAGTTATGAAACATGATCACCTATGCCAGTAGGCAAGTAACTTGATGATAATAGGAGCAAATGAATAATAACAACAAAAGCATCTGTGATGTAAGACATCATTTAGCAGTGATGAGTAAACAAAAAAAAAAGTAAAGTACCCGCGTCACGCCAAGTGGCGTATAGGGAATATGGTGTTAGTGACCATACATTTTACAGACCTTCAGCACATGATTTTTGGGGTAATGTGGTCGGTATTACACCCGTGCCGCTTTACTTTCCCAGAAAAAAATCCGGTACCCATTAAAGGCTGGGTGAACCCGGAAGTCGTCGGTTGGGATCGAACCCTACCTCTTATCCTTTGTAGTCCAGTTCACTAACCACTGAGCTATCGCGGCTCCCTAGCAGTGATGAGTAGACATGTAAAATGTATCCAGTCAATCTCACTTGGACTTTGTTTTCAGCAGCATGCAGAAGTCTGGACATTTAGCTTTCATAATCGGAAACTCTATAAAGATCATTTTTTATAAACAAAAATGTCAGATCATTAGCATAAAGCTCATGTAACAAGTACAAACCTCCATTTCACGCAACCTGTTCTGGAACAACAATCGAAACCGACTTGGAGTTGGGTGATTATCCAATACTCCCTGACCCATACCTCGGTTGTCATCCTGGTTAAGACGACGATCAAACATAACATCAATAGCTCCTGAAACAAAGAGAACATAAAGCGGTATGAATTGTACTTGTGGTTGGAAAAAAAAGATACACCTGCAGTCAACCCAGTCGCTTGCAGAAATGGGTACCAGGGTTTGTATTCTGGGAAAGGCGCCTTACTCATGAGTTATGATGCCTGAGCTGACACTAGACAGGAGGCACCGAACACTTCTTGATACGTGGCGGCGTACAAATGGGTAAAAACTCAAATGCTAAGATGCCGATTCAAGTCTTGTACCTTTACCTTTACAAGAGAACATAAGTATAGTTTAGTTTAGTTGACAGGTCATCCTCATTGCACATCAGACAAGTCCATAATTGCTCAGATCTCTTCCTATATAAATATATATATATATATATATGGCCTTTGGCGTCTTGACAGACGGTTGGTAGCAAGCAGTCATGATAAATCAGTAGTTCAGTAAAGCATTAGTGTCTCATATTGGGTGCTGCTTTACTGAACATCTCTCGTGGCTCAATTTGCCAATCCTGGACAGACAGATCCATCCACAGAATGAGCAAGGTGTATTTACAGTACCTAGAATTGTCTCTTTTCACTAGCGCCTTTTGTCTTCTGAATTTGATATCAGCACTGTCTCAAAAGTTGCTGTGCCGTTTTTTATTTTTGCTCTCCATGTGCTATGATCTGCAGCCACATTTTCCTAGTTTTTTTCACTGATAAAAAATTCCCTCAAGGAAGCCCTGCAAACATCCTTACATCTCAGCACTGGTCTGTCCTGTGGTCTCTTTCCGTCCTTAAGTTCGCCATACAATATTTGTTTGGGAATACGATTGTTTGCCATTCTTCTTACATGGCACAGCCACTTTATTTTAGGAATCCTAAGTGTTGCCATGATAATATATATATATATATATATATATATATATATATATATATATATATATATATATATATATATATATATATATATATAAGTAGTGACTAATGACACTGTTTTTGTGTTGTTTGACAAATCCTATTTGGCTTCCTGACAAATCCTATTTGGCTTCCTGACAAATCCTATTTGGCTTCCTGCGTAATGAAGAACATAAACATAAAATAAAAGGTCCTTTTCTGTAAGTTTGATTTCCAATTTTAACTCAGTTGATATGTTAAAACAGCAAGGTCTTGTTCAGTGTTTGTCTTTATGGTGTATGGGGTGGTGGTTGTAGAGTCTGATATGTGTTGAAAACAAGAACAAGAAAACTACTAATGACATATGGTCACAAAAGTTAATGAGAACACTTGAGGACAAGAATGAGAAAAATACTGATTGCATACCCATGTGTGTATGCTTATGAGTGTGCTCAGAGTGATTCAATGAACATGATCCACAAAGTAGAGACAGGCTTGATTTATCTACAATAGCTTGGGGTCGGTACAGATATCCAAGATTTGCAGTATCACCTTCATTTATGTAGGGAGCCGTGATAGCTCAGTGGTTAGTGAACTGGACTACAAAGGACAAGGGGTAGGGTTCGATCCCAACCGACAGCTTCCTGGTTCACCTAGCCTTAAATGGGTACCGGATTTTTTTCTGGGAAAGTGAAGTGGCATAGGCGTAATACCGACCACATTACCCCAAAAATCATGTGCTGAAGGTCTGTAAAATTATGGTCACTAACACCATATTCCCTATACGCCACTTGGCGTGACAGGGGTACTTTACTTTTTTTTTTACTACATTTATGTCCTGGGCTATGCTGGGTTTTGAAGGTAACGAGAGATCAGATTGGTAGGTTAGGCAATATTAACTGATGGAGAGCCAATGGATCGGGCAGATATCATTAAGAACATTCAAAAGATGGGTAGAACAAAGGACTTTGACTGAAGTACAAATATTTAGACTATGTGAATTGGTACAGAAGACTGGTGTTGCCAGAACAGAGTGATATTCTGGATGAATTAAAGGAAATGTCAACCAACACCAAAATGGCACAATTGGTCGCTGTGTGCTGATGAATATTTTGAATAGAAAATTTGAGAACCCATGGATGTGTTCGGAGAGCTATGGTGACGATCCTAATAATTTAACATTAAATTAACATGACATAACAGTTGTTTGTCACCAATACCATGCTTGATTTGTTCATTTGTTTCTTTCTAGGAAGATAAAACACATACTTCTATTTTACATTTAAAGTGATTAGAAGAGGCAGTATCTTAAAATGTAAAAATGGTTGTAGTTAAAAATTGAATATTGTGGCCAGGAAACTCACATATCTGGCAATGTTGGATTGTTTTGATATGATCATTAACTATCTATCTATTATCCTTTCGAGCCAAAGACGGCAAATTGGGCAGAACCACAATCTCAAAAACAGAAACCTTGCGTGCCAAAATGGCACATATTGCAGAGATCACTGCTTTTCTGTTTCCATAACAACACTTTTTACAATGACAGCTTGAGCATTAACTACTAACATATAATTCAAACATAAATATTTACTTTAACTAAAAGTGTTATGTTTTGTGTATGGTGTCACAAATTGAAACCACTTCTATGAAACATCAATTTTAAGAATGAGTGGAATGTACTAGACTCAGGACATCTTCATCCATAAATGCTACAACATTTCCAAGATTACTAAAATGCCACTTTGAGATGAAAACAAACAGCTGTGAAACATGAGTTAAAGACAATAAATTACACAAGGAAGTAGGTATTTTAACAGTACTCAGAAAATTCCACAATCAACAGGGTTCAATCCTAGTTCAAGATGTCTATTGTTCTCTACAATTTTCTGTTTGTGGATTGTCCAGAGTTGTAAACATACCACTGTCCCTAATTTGTTTGGAGATCATTGGAGAGGAAAAGGGTCACTTAAAAGTTACGCCTACTTTGAATAATGTTATATTGAATCAATCTTGACATTTGGATGCAAGCTGTGGACATTCAATAAACAGACAAGGGATATTTTATAAATGAGCAAGGGACATTTCATAAATAAACAAGGGACATTTCATAAATATAAATAAACAAAGGACATTTCATAAATATAAATAAACAAAGGACATTTCATAAATATAAATAAACAAAGGACATTTCATAAATATAAATAAACAAAGGACATTTCATAAATAAACAAGGGACATTTCATAAATATAAATAAACAAGGGACATTTCATAAATATAAATAAATAAGGGACATTTCATAAATATAAATAAATAAGGGACATTTCATAAATATAAATAAACAAAGGACATTTCATAAATATAAATAAACAAGGGGCATTTCATAAATATAAATAAACAAGGGACATTTCATAAATATAAATAAATAAGGGACATTTCATAAATATAAATAAATAAGGGACATTTCATAAATATAAATAAACAAAGGACATTTCATAAATATAAATAAACAAGGGGCATTTCATAAATATAAATAAACAAGGGACATTTCATAAATATAAATAAATAAGGGACATTTCATAAATATAAATAAACAAAGGACATTTCATAAATATAAATAAACAAGGGACATTTCATAAATATAAATAAACTAGGGACATTTCATAAATATAAATAAACAAGGGACATTTCATAAATATAAATAAACAAGGGACATTTCATAAATATAAATAAATAAAGGACATTTCATAAATATAAATAAACAAGGGACATTTCATAAATATAAATAAACAAGGGACATTTCATAAATATAAATAAACAAGGGACATTTCATAAATATAAATAAACAAGGGACATTTCATAAATAAACAAGGGACATTTCATAAATATAAATAAACAAAGGACATTTCATAAATACAAATAAACAAAGGACATTTCATAAATACAAATAAACAAAGGACATTTCATAAATATAAATAAACAAGGGACATTTCATAAATAAACAAGGGACATTTCATAAATATAAATAAACAAAGGAAATTTCATAAATACAAATAAACAAAGGACATTTCATAAATACAAATAAACAAAGGATATTTCATAAATATAAATAAACAAGGGACATTTCATAATATAAATAAACAAGGGACATTTCATAAATAAACAAGGGACATTTCATAAACATAAATAAACAAAGGACATTTCATAAATATAAATAAATAAGGGACATTTATAAATAAACAAGGAGCATTTAATAAATAAACAAGAATATCACATGAAGTAAAGAGTTATAGTTTTTGAGGAACAAACTAATAGGTGTGTGCAAAAAGAAACTGATACATATAGCAAACAGTAAGATAGAACACACATTTTTTAAATGAATGAACGGAAACCGCATATAGATATATATATTAAAAAAAGAAAATA
The DNA here is from genome assembly GCA_032433765.1 of Megaustenia siamemsis. NCBI lineage: Eukaryota > Metazoa > Mollusca > Gastropoda > Stylommatophora > Ariophantidae > Megaustenia > Megaustenia siamemsis. The sequence goes on from JAVIAB010000126.1 coordinate 58,180,894, forward strand.
AAAGACAATTCCTGTGTTAGAGTCAATTACCTTATTAGGGAAAGATATATAACACAAAGGAAAATATGTGAAACATTCAAACATAAAACACAAAAAAGCTAAAAATCTATTTAAAATTATTACAATCATCATCATCATGTGTTGTACCGGTTGGCGTAGGCGATCATGTCCTTCCACAGTCTTCTATCTACAGTGCATCATATCAGTTCTGTTGTTGACTGTTTGCCATGGCATGACACCAAGCTATCTAGTACTTTCTCGATTTGAAGAAGAATTAAAAATAGAAGAATTAAAAATGAAGTCAAGTGATCCTAACCTGGAACTAAGTTGGCCACACCTGCTGCTTGTGATGACAGGACACTAACTCGGATGTTTTTATCCTGTAGGTAGGCCATTGTTGACATGGGATAGACATTTCCCTGGAGAGTTAACTTGCGGTAATACTTCCTTTGTTGCATCTGAAGGATTGAATAAGAATCAGTTATATCATTAAGGAGATAGGAAAGGTAATCATACAAGGGCATTGATGTTAGTGAGGTATATCTCATAGTCTTACAGAAATTTGGGGAGTATAGAAAGTAGGTCTCAACTACTTCTCTTGGACGCACCTCTTAGGACGAAGACCCTCGCTGGTGCTATAAAACTATTGCATTATGCTGAGATCTTAATGTATAATCAGGAGCAGGCAGGGGGAGGAGTGCTGGGTGGTCTAGAGCGAAGATATTGGCCTCTGCACAAGAAGATTCCAGGTTTGATTCTTAGAGGTAATGGTAATTTTTTTTTCAAATTGAAAATTTCTTCATGGCTTTAACCTCCATGGCTCTGGGTAAGTGAGATCTGATGTCCAGCCATCTTGGATAACGGCAAAAGATTGTAGGTGCAGTGTGCACTCTGCACATGTTAAAGAAATTTGGGATAGAAAAAGTAGGCAAAAGATGGCTGCTTCTCGGGCAAAATTGATAGGAAAAAAATCTACTCAAAATGATGTAAAAAAAAACTCTTGACAACAAAAAATTAAAAGTACATCTGAAGTCAGAGAATATCTGCATGTATGGCGAGGAACATCTGAGCATATGGCTACTGGTGTAAAAAAAACAGGCTAAAAAAAAAAAATAAAAATGATTTTCACACAGAATTCAGTCCCTCTGGACTTCGCCTGAGATATAAAGTTGACATACACAAACAAACAGTGTTTAATCGAGGGGAGTTGGGTGGTCTAGAAGTAAGACGTCAGTCTCTGAACAAAAAAGGTTCTGTGTTCAAATCCATCCATAGATTCTGGAGAATTTTCTCTTCAAATTAATGCTTTCACTGTGGCTTTACTCAACCCTGATTACTGGGTAGTAGTAAGATCCAATGTCTAGCAAGGTCTCTCTGATGAAAAACAGGCCCGGCGTAATCTCTGCACATGTTAAAAAAAAACCCTTGGCTGTTGAAAATCTAAGCATAGGTGACAATGGCTGCAGCCTGGGAAAAATTGATATGAAAGATCCAAAACTATAACTCTCAATTATAAAAAATATGAGAGCACCTCTAGACCTACAAATAAATATCACAGTTGAATGAATACATCTGGAGACAGTTCAGAGCTACAAATACCTTGGAGATACTATAACCAATGATGGAAAATGTAAAATTGAAATAAACAAAAGAATAGGTATGGCAAAAAGTAATTTTTATGTCATGAAAAATATACTAACAAAACAAAAAACAGCAGGGCTGAAACTAAGAATAGCAAAATGTTACATCTTCTCAATATTCTTGTAGGGTGTAGAAACATGGACATTAGACAAGAGAACAGAACAGAAAATTGAAGCCTTTGAAATGTGGATTTATAGAAGAATAGGTAGAATTGGATGGAAAGAAAAGAAAACAAACAATGAAGTTTTAAAACAACTAAAAATAAAAAGAGAACTACTAAATACAATTAAGACAAGACAAATTAAATTTTTGGGACATGTTAAAAGACACAACAGCTTACAAAAAGTAATATTGGGAGGGAAAATACAAGGTAAAAGAGGCAGAGGCAGACCAAGACCTGTCAAAAGATTGACTTGTCCATCTTTTGATGTTACTCGTCCATGTTAATCTATGACAACCTGCACCATCAAAGCAAGAAACAGAGTGGAATGGTGGTCCATGGTAGCCAACCTTCGTTGCGGAGACGGCACTCAATGATGATGACCTCTAAAGTCAAAGAATACTTGTCTGTACGGCGAGGGACACTCAGGCACATGGCTGCTGGTGTGGAAAAATCATCATCATCAAGTACCATGCCTGGTGGCGTAGGTGATCATATCTCTCCACAACATTTAATCTCGATATTATTTATCATTTCTGTTGTTTGCCTTCTGCCAAGCCATTCTCTTAATGCTGTTTGGTATTTTTTCTCTTTGCTTCCCTCTATCTCTCTGTCCCTCAATTTTCTCAGTTGTCACAATATATTCCAGCAGTTCCCTTCTCAATACATAGCCAAAAAAATGATGATTGTTTCTTCCTAACATTGAAAATTAGCTATCTTTTTGCTTTGGCCTCTTTCAGAATCTTTTCATTACTCTTCTTAGCTGTACATGGTGTTTCAATATTCTTTTGTAAAACCACATTTCTACAGCCTCCAGTGATTTTCTTGTCTGTTGTCTCATTGTCCATGATTCACATCCATATGTTAAGACTGGCTCTACATAATATTTAAGAACTCTTTTTCTTGTTTCTATTATTAAAAATGGATTGCACAGTATCTTTCTAATTTTTTTTTGGAAAGCTGCTTTTGCCTGAGCCACTCTGCATCTCACCTATGTTGTACATCTACCATCTGAGGATCACACTGTTCCCAGATATTTAAATTGATTTACCTGTTATAATAGTCTTGGTCTGCCTCTTTTACGTTGTATTTTCCCTTCCAATATTACTTTTATTAGGCTGTTGTGTCTTTTAACATGCCCCAAAAATCACATTTGTCTTGTTTTAATTATGTTTAGTAGTTCTCTTTTCATTTTTAGTTGTTTTAAGACTTCATTGTTTGTTTTCTTTTCTTTCCATCCAATTCTACCTATTCTTCTATATATACACATTTCAAAGGCTTCAATTCTCTGTTCTGTTTTCTTGTCTAATGTCCATGTTTCTGCACCATATAGGAATGTTGAGATGATATAACATTTTACTATTCTTAGTTTTAGCCCTGGTGTTATTTGTTTTGATGTCAGAATCTTTTTCATGACATTAAAATTACTTTTTGCATTCCTATTCTTTTGTTTATTTCAGTTTTACATTTTCCATCATTGGTTATAGTATGTCCAAGGTAGTTGTAGTTCTGAACTGTCTCCAGGTCTAATCCTTCAATTTGTATATCCACTTGTGGGTTTTGAGTATTTTCTTTGTTTATGATCATAGATCTTTTTGATATTCATATCTAGTCCATATTTTTTGCTTGTCATGTTTATCACATTAAGTAATTGTTGTAGATCTTTAGGATTTTCTGCTAGTAGTACAGTATCATCAGCATATCTTAGGTTATTTATTATCTTCCCATTAATGTTTAGGCCTGGCATCTCTGTGATGTTTTTAAAGATTAGCTCAGAATATAGATTGAACAACCTTAGTGATAGGATGCATCCCTGTCTTACTCTTTTTAGATCAATGGGTGTAGAGTTCTCTTTGTTATATTTTATTAAAAATGCTCCCAGTTTAAACTACATATTAGTCGTATGTCCATGTTATCTAGATGTATCTCTTTTAGGCATTCTATAAGTTGTTTGTGGTGTATTCTATCAAAAGCTTTGGTGCAGTCTATGAAACAGGCATATATTGGTTTGTTTACTTCTGTCTACTTTTCGATTAATGTTCTCATGCAGAATATGGCTTCTTTTGTCCCGCTATTTTTCCTAAATCCAAATAGCTGCTCATCTAATTCAGTATTTATTTTATTCTGAATCCTTCCTTGTATAACTTTTAGCATGATTTTTGTAACATGGCTCATTAGGCTTATTGTTCTAAAGTCACTGCCTTCAACTGCACCATTCCTTTTAGGCAATGCAATGAAAGTTGATGTTTTCAATTCATTTGGAATGTATCCTGTTTGGTATATTTGTCGTTGCCTATGTCTGTAATCACTTCAATGCCAAAATCTTCTAGTGCCTGTATCATCTCTATCTGTATGCTGTCAGGTCCTGCTGCTTTTCCCTTTTTCATTGTTTGTAATAGCTTTATTCCATCTCAGATTTTAAGATTTTATAGCCTGATGTACATTTTATAATTGGTTTCTTGTCCCTTTGATCATGAAATGATTCTGTTATATATCCGTGCCATCTATCTATAATATCTTTATTGTCTGTTAGCATTTTCCCTTTTTTGTCTGCAATGCATCCGCTTTCTGTGGCTTACAAAAGTTTGTATTAGTCATTTTCTTTATTTCTCTTAAGTTTTGTTTGCTTTCCAGTTTCTATTTTTATACATTTTTGGCTTAGCCAGTTTTTTTTGGCCTTTTAGCACATTTTGCTTATTTCATTATCTATTTTATTGTATTGGACAGTGTTCTTCGCTTGTCTCCTTACTTCCATTTTTTCTAAGATGGTGTTAGTTATCCATTTTTTTTTATTTTGTTCTTTTGTTTTTTTGGATAAGGTGTCGCAAGTTTCTTGTATGCTTTTCTTTATGCACTGCCATTTGGTTGTGACTTTTTCATCAGGATTTTATCTTCTGTATTGCTCAATTCCTTCTTCTAGTAGCTTCTGATATGTGTTCTTTACTTGTATTGTATAAGTATCTTTAATATCTTTTTTATTTAAAGCTGTTATATCTAGTGGTATTGATGAATTAGACCTTTGCTTGTTTCTCTTTAGTTTGATTTTCATTGTAATCATTACTGGATTGTGATCTGAGTTAATATCTACTCCTGGATAGGTTTTGGTTTTCTTGGCGCTGTTATGGAACCTTTCTTTTATCATTATGTAATCTATTTGATTCCTCTTCTTATCTCCAGGGCTTTTCCATGTGTATAGTTACCTTTTCTCTTGCTCAAAGTAGGTGTAACATAATATAAGCCTGTTTTCTTCACAGAATTGTATTAATCTTTCTCCTCTGTCATTCCTTTTTCCTAAACGATGATTTCCTATAATGGTCTTATAACTACCTTTTCCTACTTTAGCATTCATATCATAAATTAGAATCAAGACGTCCAAAGATTTCACTTGCTTCATAACTTTAATTAGATCTTCACAGTATGACTCTATTTGTTCATCTGTATAGTCTTCAGTATGTCTGTATTATTGCTATGTCGAATAGTTTTGCCTTCATTTTTAATAGTATAATTCTATAATTGTATGTCCAGTGGGTACTTATATATTTTTGTAGCTCTCTTTTTATTATATCCCTAACTCTCTTAGATGTTCTGTTGTGTTTCCTGAGTATATAAATGTATATTTTTCGTCCTCTATGTACCCACATTCTTACCATCTGGTCTCTGATATGCCTAAAATATCTATGTTTAATCAATCTGCTTCTTGAATAAGATTTTCTAATTTTCCTTCTTGGTATAGAGTCCTAACATTCCATGTACTTATTTTTAGATCTTTCCTCTGACATAAGTTGACATAAGTTCCTCTCCATGGCTTCCTCTGGAATATTACATGATGAGGCTTCAATATCTTACACAGTGGTCTGCCACATTCATCTTTCGTGCCCTGAACGTGCCTCTTGTGTACCACACTTTGCTGTTTTCGCTTTCTGGGCCGTCGGTCATTGCTGACTCTTCCGTCTCATCCACCATCACAGACTTAGTACAATTCGGGATGGACATTTCTGTCTGCCCAGCAATACAGTGGAAAAGCAATGACCTATCATTGATAGGTCTATCTCAAATGAAAAGAAGATAAATACCCACTTAACAACGAGAATTTCCACTGTCCACCAACCTGTTAGAAGTTAAACAACCACAACAAGCATGAGTAGAAAATCAAATCCAAGAAGCACACTGCATGTAACCGGCGTATTTCGAAACAACACACGCTATAACGGAAAACACTGTCCACACATGGACATCATCTTGGATTCTCTTACCTATCTGAATATTGTTCCACTTGTCTTTATTATGCATTGTGGCAATGTCTTTTTCTTTGTTGCTACTATTATTTCCATCTTTTAGCTATTAAGGCTGAGTCCTTTATTTTTGCTTTTCTTAATTATAATGTCTAACATTTCTTGTAACTCATTTTCACACTTAGCGATTAAAACTGTATCATCAGCATACCTTAGATTATTTATATTATCACCCCCAATTGTTATTCCAGGCATGCCCCTAATGGATCTTAAAATACTTTCACTGTACATATTAAATATATCTGGTGACAGCACACAATCTTGCCTAACACCCTGTTTTATTTGTTCAAACATTCCCAATTGATTTCCAGTTCTTATGGCCGCTGTTTGTTGCCAGCACATGTTCTTTAGATTTATTATTTATTTAGAATTATTCTTAAATTTTTGTTTTCTATGTTTATGTCTTCTGTTTTCTATGTTTATGCCTTCTAAAGTTTTAATTATTTCTTGTTGCTTTACTTTGTCAAATGTTTTGGTATAATCTATGAAACATAGGTATCGATCTGTTTTCACCTCTATGGCTCTTTCTACTAAAGATCTTATGATGTGTATGCCTTTGTTCGTTTCTTTACCTCTAACAAAACCACACTGTTCATCATTAATTTCTGGATTGATTTTGTTTCGCACTCTTTGCTTGATGATTCTTAGTAATATCTTAGTCATGTGGCTCATAAGACATATTGTGCGAAGATCATGGCATTCAATCACACCAGATTTCTTTGGTAGGGCTATGAATATTGATTTTAGCAGGTTGTCTGGTATATATCCGCTATTGTAGATATCATTCAATATTTTTGTTATTATTTCCAAAATCACCCATGGCTTCAATCTCTTCTTTAGTTATATTATCTGGTCCAGATTTTCTAATCAATATGGTGGGCAGGCAACAGGAACCATTGAGGGTCAGTCAGAAATGAGTTCCTTGTTGCAGTTTCCTCATATTCCAAGTTCGGCTTGCTGCCGAAACTACTGAGTTTAGTGCTCTGTGCACACCATGAACTGTGTTTTTCATCCAGATCGTGTTTCAATATTCCGATTGCTTATGACAAATGATGATATTGTTTGATGAAGGACAATTCAGCTGCGTTCACTTTTGGTGCAGTTATGCCTTATGTCTTTTGGCATGTGCTGTAGCTGCTATGATGGTGACTGCTGCTGCCTTTCTTTGTTTGGATCCTTCAATGAGATGAGTTTTAATTCGGATGATTCCACTAGCACAGGCAGTAAGCAATTATGGATTTTAATTCATTTGCAGTGATACCGGGGCCTTTGACTAACCACAACCATCTGATCCAGGAGCTTTTCTTGCTTTCATATTGCACTAGGCGTCTTTCACTTCTTCTTTGAGTATTTCTGGTCCTTCCCCATTATCCTCAATATTTACTTCTATTCGTTCATCAACTTCATAAAGATCCTAAATGTATTATGTCCATTGTTCCCTTATGCTTTCTTGTCAATCAACAGTTCTCCTTCCTTCGATCTTAAACATGTAGTTTTTTTTATTGCATTTTTCTTCCTGTTAATTCTTCAATTTGTTTGTATATGGTTTTGATATCTCTTTTTTGTTGCATTTCAATCTCTTTGCATCTCTGTTTTAGCTATGCTTCTTTTGCACCGTCACATTTTATTACAATTTCTTTATGTAATCTCTTATAATCATCTTTGTTATCCTTATTTCTTCTTCTTGTATCCATTAGCTGTAAAATGTCATCTGTCAACCATTTCTTTCTTGAATTTGTCCTCATTGGTGACATTAACTCTTATGATTTTTTATTCTTTTAGCATTTCCAACTGTTTATCAATGCTTTGTATCGTCTCTATTGCATTGTACCTGTTCTGAATTGTGATTTTATATTTACCTTGTAACCTCTTGTCTGATTTGAATAGATCTAAACTTAACTTGATATTAACTGAGGCTCTTTTTGCTGTTTTAAATTTTACACTAAGCTGCCAATATTGGATAGCAGATCTGTCCGCATAATGGACAAGATGCTTTCATGGTGCCAGGCCTCGTATTCTTTCTCCTGCATCTTCTGTCTTCAGAATTTCATTATACTAGTGATATGTGCACATAAAACAAACAAACAATTCCAGAAAAAATATGTGCAACATATGTATGACCCTCACCTGAAACCCATTTAGATCAGAGTAAAAGACTCTTTCACTGTTCTCAACATCGGTGTGTATCCGCATCCCAACTTCCTTGTTGGCAGAGTTTCTTATATCCACAATGTTGTATACATCCACTGACGATCCATCTGTGCCTGTACATTAGAAAATATTGGTGATTCATTTTGTCTTGTTCCGGAATGGACAAACCAGATTTGTACTGTCATTTCTAAAATATCTCATTTATTTACAAATAAAAATTCTAGCTCCATAAGGAGAGTTTCATTTGGGAAAACAAAAACAGAAAAAAAGGTACATGGTCAGTTTTACAAAATAAGCACAGTTGTTTGTTACTGATACTTCAGCTGTATTGTTTTGTAGCAAATTTCATAAGCAATGATTATCATCAGGTGCCATGCTGGTTGGCATAGGCAATAATCTTTCTCCACATCTCTTGTCCATTGATCCTTCACACATATCAAAATTTCAGTTGAGTGATCTTTTATTATGTCATCTGGATAAGCTGTTCAATATTTTTTCTCTTAGTTTTCCTCTTGCTCTTCTTTCCTGTTGTTATAGTATTCTCAATGCTTTCTTTTTTGCAGCAAATACCCAATAAATGTAGGTTTGTCTTTCCCTTATGATTCTGATGATAATTCTGCTTTCTCCAGCTCTTTTTAAACATTCTTCATTAGTAATTTTTGCTATCCACAGAATTTATAGCATTCTTCTTCCCACATGTCAGCCGCCTCTAATGTTCTTTGTGTTGTCTTGTTTATTATCCCTGACTCATTTACATATAGTAGAACAGGTTTGATGTAGCACTTTCACACCTTTTCTAAAAATAATCACAAGTAATAACTGCTGATGAACTGGACTACAAAAGACAAGAGGTAGGGTTCGATCCCAACCGACGGCTTCCAGGTTCACCCAGCCTTAAATGGGTACCGGATTTTTTTCTGGGAAAGTAAAGCGGCACGGGTGTAATACTGACCACATTAACCCAAAAATCATGTGCCGAAGGTCTGTAAAAATTATGGTCACTAACACCATATTCTCTATACGCCACTTGGCGTGACGGGGGTACTTTACTTTACTTTTTTTTTAAATAACTGCTGACAATTCTTTTATGACAAATCAAATTCAAAGGAGTTAGAAGGGGGATAAAGCTACGAAGAAACCATCGGTTAATTTTTCCTATTTTTGAAAAAAAAAAACACACTATCACCTATGGTAGGATTGAACATGTGCCGTCCTGTCCAGAGGCTAATGTCATACCACTAGATTATTCAGCCTTCTTTTTCTTTTCAAGTGTATTTATTATCTTTTCTTACTTCATCATCATCATCATCATCAAGTACCATGCCAGCTGGCATAGGTGATCATGTCTCTCCACAACTTTTGATATTGACAGTTATTTATCATTTCTGTTTTTGACCTGCTGCCAAGCCATTAATTTTCTTACATCATCATCATCAAGTACCGGGCCTGCTGGCATAGGTGATTATGTCTCTCCACAACTTTCGATCGCGACAGTTATTTATCATTTCTGTTGTTGACCTTCTGAAAAGCCATTCTCTTAAGCTGTCTGGTATTTTTTCTCTTTGCTTCCCTCTATCTCTTCGTTCCTCAATTTTTCCAGTTGTTACAATATATTCAAGTTGTTCTCTTCTCATTACATGGCCAAAAATGATGATTGTTTCTTCCTAATATTGGAAACTAGCTCTCTTTTCGCTTTGACCTCTTTCAGAACGTTTTCATTACTCTTCTTAGCTGTCCATGGTATTCTCAACATTCTTCTGTAAAACCACATTTCTACAGACTCCAGTGATTTTCTTGTCTGTTGTCCTATTGTCCATGATTCAAACCCATATGTTAAGACTGGCTCTACATTACATTTAAGAACTCTTTTTCTTGTTTCTATTGTCAAAAATGGATTGCATAGTATCTTCCTCATTTTTTGGAAAGCTACTTTTGCTTGAGCCCTTCTGCATCTCACCTCTTTTGTACATCTTCCGTCTGAAGGTTAACAAAGTTCCCAAATATTTAAATTCATTCACCTGTTTTAATATTGTTCCACTTGTTTATTTTGCACTGAGGTGATATCTTTTTCTTTGTTGTTACTATTACTTCTGTCTTTTTGCTATTAAGGCTGAGTCCTTTATTTTTGCTTTCTTTCACTGTAATGTCCAGCATTTCTTGTAACTCATTTTCACTCTTAGCGATTAAGACTGTATAATCAGTATTCCTTAGGTTATTTATATTATGACCTCCAATTGTTATTCCAGGCATGCCCCTAATGATGTCAGGTCGGGTAATTTTACGTGCTACAATATGCAGTAAACAGTACAACCTGTGGCTGCCCTGCAGGTAAGCTCGGGAGAGTAAAAAGCTAAGGGAGGGTACCCCGAAGTAAAACAACCCCACTGCCTTGTGAGTGAGACTTTTTAGTCAAAGGCTAGCAAAGCCAACCGTAAAAAAACCGATGGATGGCAACAGAAAACCACTGTCATAACTTCTTTGTACAATCATGAATCGCCACAACAAAATAAATCATGACAACAACGTTAAGGGGGGGATTCCAATGGAAAACCCTTGTTCGGTAGGGGACATCATGTTTTACATAACAATCGATAAATACTTTATGAAACAAATGCTTACCAGGAGAGTTATGCAGCCTGACTGTTTGCTGAACAAATGGCGTGATCACATGGACCTCTGATACAATGGGGCCTCTAATCACTCGAACCATAGAAGGCTTTGAGGACATTAGCGGCTGAAACATTTGCACAAAATGACAGATTAAAAACAATGAAGATGAGGAGGGAAAACAAACAAAAGTGGAATAAAACTGATTTATCTTTGTATGGAGAACAAGAATAAGGTATCCCATAGCATTACTGTCATTGTGGAGTATACGGTCATTTTTCTTGGATACAGCTTCAAGAGAAGCGAAGTCTACTAATGTTGTCTTCTTAGATTGGGGGGGCATGTTTTGAACCCTGGTGTTTTGCTTGAAAAGTGAGTTCCCAGTGACTTTACTAATTCATCATCATCTTTACATTACAGATATAAACAAAGAATTATAGATATAAAAAAACAACGCATTACAAATACAAACGAAGCATGATAAATATAAACAGAGCATTACAGATATAAAACAGAGCGTTACAGATATAAAACAGAGCGTTGCAGATATAAAACAGAGCGTTGCAGATATAAAACAGAGCGTTGCATATTATAAAACAGAGCATTACAGATATAAACAAAGAATTACAGAAACACTTTTTGCCATCTTCCTGATATTAGAATTCTTGATGAAGACAATTATAAATATCTGGGGATAATTTCTAGTTTTACAACACATTGGGTAGACTCAAAGGTGCTTGTTTATTGATAGTAAAGTATAAATGATGATTCCTGCAGCTTGTTGATTACATACACTTCCAATGGGTCCTTTACTGACCCAGTCCAAATTAAGCCAGGACTGACTCCAGATTGCCTCATGTGCTGGCATGTGCCAGCTATTATAGTCTCACTCATGACTATGTATTTTAGGGTCAAGGCGGAGAAATGCATATAAATGCATGTGTGTGGGAACTTCTGGTGACACGTGCTGTGTGCACACATGTTCACTTGGGTACACACACACATGGGGGCCTCAGTATCCCGAGTTGGGAAAACCACCCGACTGGACTACCGCAGTTAGGACAATCCGTGTTCGATTCCTGCTGGAAGCAGTGTGAATTGTACACGTGGTTGGAAAAAAAAAATACCCCAACAGGCGACCCAGCCGTTGGCAGAAATAGGTACCAGGATATTACCCTAGGAAGGTGAGGAATGTTGCCTCGCATCTGAGTTTCGATGCTTGAGGCGACACTATACAGAAATCTCCGAACATTTCTGGATAGGCGGCCGAGCACATATGGGTGTAAACTCACGTGCTAAGATGCCGGTTCAAGTCTCGTACTTGACCTTTACCTTTACCTTTACACACACACATACCCCGTGCACACTAATGTTCCTTTCCTTCTGGCCACAGTGTAGGATACAGGAAAGACATTTATTTTTAATTCTCATTCTAGTTCAAAATTATTTTGTAAATTATATATTATTTTAAATACTCCGCTACTTATATATCTGTGTGTGTTGTATGTTTGTTTCAGTTGAAGGCCTATTGAGCCAAAACATCGTTCTAATTTGTGTGGTCCATTTATTACGTTAAAGCTTACCATTTTTTGTTCATTTCTCCTTACTATGTACTCTTACCAAATATAAGAATCAACATGCAAAGAGTGCGAAACAAAATCAGTCCAGAAATTAGTGATGAACAGTGTGGTTTTGTTAGAGATAAAGGAACAAGAAATGCCATATATATCATAAGATCTTTAGTAGAAATAGCCATAGAGGTGAAAACAGATCTATACCTATATTTCACAGATTATACCAAGGCATTTGACAAAGTAAAGCACCAAGAAATAGTCAAAATTTTAGAAAGCATAAACGTAAACAGCAAAGATCTAAGAATAATAAAGAACATGTACTGAACAGCGGCCATAAGAACTGGAAACCAATTGGGAATGTTTCAACAAATAAAACATGGTGTTAGAGAAGGTTGTGTGCTGTCACCAGATTTATTTAATATTTATAGTGAGATTATTTTAAGATCCATAAGGGGCATGCCTGGAATAACAATTGGAGGTCATAATATAAATAATCTAAGGTATGCTGATGATAGTCTTAATCGCTAAGAGTGAAAATGATTTACAAAGAAATGTTAGACATTATAGTGCAAAAAGGCAAAAATAAAGGACTCAGCCTTAATAGCAGAAAGACAGAAGTAATGGTAACAACAAAGAAAAAGACATCACCTCAGTGCAAAATAAAGACAAGTGGAACAATATTAAAACAGGTAAATGAATTTAAATATTTGGGAACTTTGTTAACCTTCAGACGGAAGATGTACAAAAGAGGTGAGATACAGAATGGCTCAAGCAAAAGTAGCTTTCCAAAAAATTAGGAAGATACTATGCAATCCATTTTTGACAATAGAAACAAGAAAAAGAGTTCTTAAGTGTTATGTAGAGCCAGTCTTAACATATGGGTGTGAATCATGGACAATACGACAACAGACAAGAAAATCACTGGAGTCTGTAGAAATGTGGTTTTACAGAAGAATGTTGAGAATACCATGGACAGCTAAGAAGAGTAATGAAAACGTTCTGAAAGAGGCCAAAGCAAAAAGAGAATTAATTTCCAATATTAGGAAGAAACAATCATCATTTTTTGGCCATGTAATGAGAAGAGAACAACTAGAATATATTGTAACAACTGGGAAAATTGAGGGACGAAGAGATAGAGGGATGCAAAGAGAAAAGATACCAGACAGCTTAAGAGAATAGCTTGGCAGAAGATCAACAACAGAAATGATAAATAACTGTCGTGATCGAAAGTTATGGAGAGACACGATCACCTACGCCAGCAGGCCCAGTACTTGATGATGATGATGTACTTTAGTTTGGTATTTTTTTTCAAATTATTTATTACATATTTTAAACACAACAGCTAGATAGGTCTTGAAATCAGCAAAACAATGATACCACATTCATGTTTGTACATCAATTATTATTCTGAAGTTATGTTCTTTAAGTGACTAAACAACATGTTTATTGCTTTAACATAATGAACAGGATCATCAATGATAACATCAGATAGAAGATGCACCACAGAAATAAAAAGCAAAATATCACAGGCCAAAGTAGCATTTAAAAAAATGAAAATTTCTGTAACAATTCTTTGTCAACAGATGTGAGAAAGAGAGTTTATCGGTGCTCTATAGAACTAATTCTGACCTATCGAAGCGAATTATCGACAGTATACAAATATTGTAAACAAATGATTGCATTTTATCAGCTGAATTGCTAAAAAAACAAAAAAACAAATGCAGTATATAATTACGTCCAAATATAACATAATATAAATAATATCATAATGTTTGTTTAATGGCATGGTAATCCTCATTATTTAAAAAAGAAAAACTTGATTATCGAGTTACAAATTTCTTCAAAACTTAATGCACAATGAATCAAAATAACAAAACTTGTTGCTATAACCAAGCTATTTTATTGACACTCTTTTGAAAATGATGCACATCGCACAATTTTCAGTAAATGTTTTACTACAAAATGAAGCTTTCGTCTTAAAATGTAACCAGTAATGCAACTGCACAGATTGTTGTCTCATTATTTAACATGCATTTATGCACACAGTCTTTGTAGCTGGGGAGGACTGTAATGCATAAAGGTAAAGAAATAGGCAAAATATATTGTTGTCTTGCAAATGAAACCCACTGCATGGGCACAGTAGTTCAGAATGTTACAACCTAATAATTTTAACTTGAGTTGACACACCTAGAGCCATAGAGAAGTTTGGGTGCAAGCAGCTGGCAACAGGTGGCTGGAAATGAACAGTGAATCATACCTTGGCTACAGCATGTTAGATAAGAAGTGATCGGTTCTCTGATGTAGATCCCTGTGCAAATTCTCAACTGGAGGTTTCACTGTAAAGATTTTGCACCAGTGCTATGAAGTATGTACACAGGATGTGGTTTTTTTTGATGAATTTGGTGGAGTGAATATGACCTTCTTCTAGTGTCAAGTTGATCTTTATACTACGTCATGACTTTGAGGTTTGTTCAATAGCTGCAATAAATTTGTTGAGTGGCCATATAATTCCAGATCCTTCACAAGGAAAGCTGTGCCAGGTCAACAGAAGTTTCCACTTTAAAGATTCTGCGCTTGTGCAATGGAGTTCATGCAACTGGCTGCTGATTTTTCAGTGACTCATGGATTGTGGGTGCATCCATTGTTGTCAAATGTTGTATGTACTAAGCCAGGTTGATGGAAGATGTGGCCTTGTGATGGACAGATCCTTTACCCCTAATGCTCTAATAACGTATGGCGATATATATATTTTGATAATGTTCAAGAATATGCAGCCCTGGTGTGACTCCCAAATCTTCAGTCAAGAGGAATGTTGCCTGAGTTCAATAAAACTATGGGAAGTATGAGGGAAGGCTTGCGAAGCAGCATAGTTTTATTTCTCAATCATTTCAAGTTGTGGGATTTGCTGAGGAGGAGACCTGAGCAATTGTAGATAACTGTTTGATTGAGATGATCTGACCAACATAACATTCTTGGAGAAGAGCATAGTTGCTACCTTGTTCCACAATGGTGTAGCAGTTATTGTGGCACCAGAACAGGGCAGGCAGAAATCCAGACACCCCACCACAAAAAGATGCTAGCATAAACCGTTGGCTCAATAACCAAGCTCTAGTCAACCTCAAGGAAAGTCCATCAGCTTTTTTACTGAAGTGGACTCTTGAATGACCAACATAGGAGACTCAAATGAGAGTGCGAAAGACCAGGATCCTCATGTTCTATCCATCATCATCAAGTACCATCTCTGCATCAAAAGGTTGGCTACCATGGAGCGCCATTCCGCTCTGTCTCTTGCTTTGATGGTGCAGGTTGTCATAGGCTGACTTGTCCATCTTTTAATGTTACTCGTCCATGTTAGTCTTGGTCTGCCTCTGCCTCAGTTATCTTGTATTTTTCCTTCTAAGATTACTTTTAGTAGGCTGCTGTGTCTTTTAACATGCCCCAAAAATCTAATTTGTCTTGTTTGAATTGTATTTAGTAGTTCTGTTTTCCTTTTTAGTTGTTTTAAGACTTCATCGTTTGTCTTCTTTTCTTTCCATCCAATTCTACCTATTCTTCTATAAATCCACATTTCAAAGGCTTCAATTTTCTGTTCTGTTTTCTTGTCTAATGTCCATGTTTCTGCCCAACACAGGAATGTTGAGAAGATATAACATTTTCTAACATGTTCTATCCACTATTCCCACATTCTTTGACATGTTCACATTGGGTGATCCCTTGGTGGTATTGTTACCACTAGAACAGCAATTGGAGATATGAGCACACAGGCTCCCCTACCAGTTTGTGGTGGAGTCATGTCGGAGAAGGAAATTTGTATAGGTGCCCTATTGGTAAAGTTTTAATGCATAAAACCTCATTTTATAAAAGAACATCAATTGGGTTATAATGTTGCATGTTGTCAGATCTAATCGATCATGGGTGAGGAAATCAGAGCTGGCTCACACTAGCTGGAGAAACTAAATCTTAATATTAACTCTAGATTACGATACCGTAGTAAAAATTACATCAAAACACAAATTCTTCTAAATTTAACAGTTTGCTATGATCAAACATTACCCATTGGGGGACTGGTCGGTCTCGAGGCAAGACGCCGGCCTCGAGACAGAGAGGTTGTGGGTTAAAATCCTAGCTACACCAGATTTTTATTTATGATTTCTCTCTGCGGCAACCACCCCTGGTCTCAGCAGCGAGGGCCAGCTTGAAACGTCAATTACTCATGGACGGAAAAAAATATGAGTACCTCTGAAATCGGAGTTATCTGCATGTGCGGCGAGGGACACCTGTGCACATGGCTGCCAGGGAAAAATGGATTAACACGCAAATTTCAGTTCCTAGTCTCTAGGGACTTCATCAGAGGTGAAAGCTGGCGAACAAGAAAAAAAAAAAATTACCCCACTCTGTGTACCTTTCTAATTACTACTTCTAGTGACCCCTCACCACAACACCTTTTCGGTACCAGTGAGAAAGAGAAAAGAAAGAAGAAGAAAGAAGAAGAAAGAAGAAGTGACCCCTGAGTTGAATTTGTTTTTATTGATGTAGGATTTTTTCTTCCCATTTCGAGAGATAAGATCGCATAATGCAAAAAAAAATTCACAATTTTTCAAGAAATTGGTCATTCTTCCTTTTTATTTTCCCCTTTGAGACTAGGGAAATTTCCCTGGTTGTCTACTGACAACAAACAACCTTTTGTGACTCTGGAAACACAACAAATAATGCTATGTAATAGTCAAACATACTGACAGACTTACAGTGACCGTACTGATAGACACTGTAACACGTCCGGTCCATGCTGTTAAAATTCCAGGTCATAAATCAACCCGAGACAGGAAATCCTAGTTCCTGTGTCTCACCTAGTGTAGACACATAGCTGTGTGTCAAAAGTTCAAAGAAAATACTACTTTTAGAGTTCCTAATGTTACATTTAAGTGGTAGCAATTTTTACTACAGTATCGTAAACACGTCAGTCACAGAGAGGTATCGTAATCTAGGGCAAAAATAATAAAAACATCAGATAATAACATACCGTGGCATCTCCATCAGGTAAAAATAAATAGGCTCCTGATTTATCTAAAGCCTTTGCTGTTCCGTACTGAATGAGCTCTATCTGTGATTTATAGGTTCTACCTGAGGTCAAGGACTTCACCAACTGTTGGGAACAACAGGAAATGTGCATAAAGGACATAATAATAATAATAATGCTGATCTAAACTATATTTAATATCTTTCTTATCTAACAACAAAAATAAGGATTTTCAAATTAAATGTAGTATCCACCTTTCTTATGGTTATGGTTAGTCGAAGGCCCCGTAATCAATGCAAACGAATTAAAATCCATAATTGCTGAACTGCCCATGCCAGTGGAATCATCCAAATTAACATCTCATCTCAATGAAGGATACAAACAAAGAAAGGCAGTTGCAGTCCCCATTATAGCAGCTACAGCACATGCCAAAAGACATAAGACCAAGCAGCTCTGAAAGTGAACACAGCTGAATTGTTCTTCCTCATAGGATATCATTCATCGTAAGCAATCGGAATATCAAAACACAATCCAGATTAAACATATAGCTCACAGTGTGCACAGAACACTAAACTCAGTAGCTCTGGCAGCATACCGGACTTGGTCTCCATGGAGGGAGATCCGATGTCCAGCCCTCTTGGATAACGGTGAAAGCAGTAGGTCCAGTGTGCACTGACACACGATAAAGAACTCTTGGCAGTTAGAAGTTAAAAGAATAGATAAAACATGACCACTATCTATCTATCTATTGACCTTTCGAGCTGTGGCTGGCCCATAGGGCGTAGACCAAGATACTCCCTCTCTTATCTAAATTTTTGTTCTAGCAGTTTTCAATCTTTGTAAAGATCTTTTATCAAATCTCGCCATTTGTCTCTGTTCTGGGTAAGCAACTCTATCTCATTGAGGGAGTCGATTCCTGTTGCTCTTGCCTCTCTGATCAATGTTCTTCTCAGTGTCTCTCTGGGTCAGCCTCTTTTCCTCTTACCTGTTGTTAGCCACATGAGGGTTTGCTTTGCTATTCGGTTATTATCTCTTCTCATCACATGTCCAACATATGACCATTGTCTTTTCTTGATTACTGAAGATATTAGTGGTTGATTGGCGATTTCTCTAATTTCCTCGTTTGTTTTGAATTCGTTCCATACTATACCAAGTATTTTCCTTAGACATATATTTTAGAATGCAATCAACTTTGTTTCTGTGTCGCATGTTGTTTTCCACCTCTCACATGCATATGTAAGGGTTGATAGTATGTTTGATTTGAATAAGTTTTGTGTTTGTGCTTGTGAGTTTTGATTTCCACAACTTTTTAAGGCTTCTGAAAGACATTGCTGCTTTTGCTATTCTGATTCTAATTACTTTACTTGTATCCCCTTCCCGATCAATGTGACTTCCAAGATAGATAAAGTGATCGATCTCTTCCATTGGTTTGTTTTCCATGTATCTTCTGTCATTTGTTGGAATTAAGCTTTACTACCCAGGCAAAAAATTACTAAGCAAATCTACCCACGTTAAAGGCAGATATGTTAAGCCTCAAGATGCAGATATTGCATAAACTAGTGACACAACACACCCTAAAAATATTGCATAAACTAGTGACACAACACACCCAATAGATATTGCATAAACTAGTGACACAACACACCCTACAGATATTGTATAAATTAGTGACACAACACACCCTGCAGATATTGCATAAACTAGTGACACAACACACCCTGCAGATATTGCATAAACTAGTGACACAACACACCCTGCAGATATTGCATAAACTAGTGACACAACACATCTTACAGATATTGCATAAACTAGTGACACAACACATCCTACAGATATTGCATAAACTAGTGACACAACACATCCTACAGATATTGCATAAAATAGTGACACAACACATCCTACAGATATTGCATAAACTAGTGACACAACACATCCTACAGATATTGCATAAACTAGTGACACAACACATCCTACAGATATTGCATAAACTAGTGACACAACACACCCTACAGATATTGCATAAACTAGTGATACAACACACCCTACAGATATTGCATAAACTAGTGACACAACACATCCTACAGATATTGTATAAACTAGTGACACAACACACCCTACAGATATTGCACAAACTAGTGATACAACACACCCTACAGATATTGCATAAACTAGTGACTCAACACACCCTACAGATACTGCATAAACTAGTGACACAACACACCCTAAAAATATTGCATAAACTAGTGACACAACACACCCTATAGATATTGCATAAACTAGTGACACAACGCACCCTGCAGATATTGCATAAACTAGTGACACAACGCACCCCCATTACACATTTCACAAAATGCAGCTGTAGTAGTTGACACAAGACCTCCAAGAGATGCATTTTATGGCTTTTAATTTATTAACATCTCAATTGTTTCTGCTTAAAAAACCTCATAAATTCTCTTATTTAAACCTCGTTTCCGATTTTATATGCAAATTGTTCCGCATTTTTTAGACAAAAATTAAGTTTGTCAATGTTTTGTTTCTCTTTTGTGATATTCATGACTTCTGTTTAGTTGATGTTGATTTTTTCATGTATTTTATGCCTGTGCTGTTGAGTCTATTTAAGTGTTCTTGTAGGTGTTCTATTTATCTGTGTATTAGTGCCTGATCATCTGCAAATAGAAGCTTGTTTATCTCCTCTGTCTCCGATGTGTTGGCTAACTTGCATATGTAGTCCATGTATGTGACGAACAATAGGGGGGATTGCAAACACCCTTGTCTTACTCCTGATCTAACTTCAAAGTGGTCTGTGTAGCCTGCTGCTGTTCTGACTGTGCGGCTACTGTTGATGTAGAGACTAATTAATAAGGTTGGTTAGATGTTGGCTTACTCTGTATGTTGTTAGCATCTCCCACAGTTGTTCTCTGTTCACTTGGTGGAATGCCTTTTCTTGGTAAATGAAAATTGAAAGCTATGTACACATTTTGATTGTGTTCTGTTGTCTTTTCTACTAGCTGTTTTAAGGTGAATACATCCACAAAATTATGGATAAAAATGCTGCAGCGATTCTCAAATGGGGTTCTGAAAAAAGAGAGGATGTACGGTACATTTTCAGAACCCCATTTGAGAATCGCTTAACTATAGTTCTATTATTGGTCTCAGGATCTTTATCCATAATTTTAGCGTATAACATCTCCACATGGCTGAGAAGTGATATACCTCTATATTGATTGCAGTCTCTCTATAATTTTGTAATGTCTTCTTATTAGTAGATGTTATATACAATTTTTTATTAATCTTTCCAAGAGGAAAAGAGAAATAGGGTGAAACTTGGGGCACCCATTGAATGATAGTCACATAAGCAACATGGAGAGATTATGTTTCCCTAAAAAACACCATTTGGTGTATCAGCAACTGGCTGCTATATCAGTTCATGACGAAGAACAAGAAGAATAAAAAAAAAACATGCAGGGCAGGGAGCACTGAATCAGGAAAGAGAATGTGATCTTCACAAAATAAAATGTTCACTTTTATTTTCCAGCCCAGTTATAACCGTTTCACTCATTTTGACCTGTGGCACAATGGAATATACCCACTCAAGTTAACTAGCCTGCTTGACCATATAGGGTGTCAGTTGGCTAGAGCAGGTGTCCTCCCAATCTCCCTAAGTCTATCAAATGTTGGGCACCCAATGAGAAAGTATTTCCCAAAGCTGCAAAGCTATGATTTTAGAGCTCTTTACATGCCAAATTGGATACCCTGAACTGGACAGTCTGGAAGCATTTTCTGCATATTCTACCAGAAAGCCAGCAATTTTTTATAAAATGAGCTTATAATGAGCTCCTGACTCACTCCATTCTGCAAATATGAAATGTAAGGTTTTTCCTCATCACTGTTTATTCCCTGATGCTCACAGCATGCCTGAACAGTTCAAGTAATGAATCTTTGCTGTCAAGTTTCTTTGCTGCTAAGTATCTTTGCTGTCAAGTATCTTTGCTGCCAAGTGAGTCTCTGGCAAAGTCTGACGCTTAATTACAAAGATCATCGGACACCAAGATTTCTGCATTATGTGTCGCCATCTGGTCTCTGGCTAACCTTCAGCAGATCAGAGCTAGAGAAAGCAACAGACTGACTTACCTTGAAAGAGCTAAACACAAATATCAAACATACAACATTTTGTATTTCCTTGAATGTGATATCTGCTAATGTTGTCTCAAAATGTATATTGGCCAAACAGGCTCATGCATAGAAGACAGAATCTGTGAACACTTACATAAACAGACATGATTCTAGAACTCCTGTCTCATCCCATTTCAGATTGCCAGGACATGATACCTCTCATGACTGGCATCATCTCCTGTTCCTCTGATACCCAAAGCTGGTTCACATTGGAGAACTGAGTCATAGCCCATTTTGGTACTCTCCAACCTAGAGGATTAACTCTTTTCTTTAATCACTGGTCTCCTCTCCTGGTACTCTCCAACCTAGAGGATTAACTCTTTTCTTTAATCACTGGTCTCCTCTCCTGGTACTCAACAACCTAGAGGATTAACTCTTTTCTTTAATAACTGGTCTCCTCTCCCGGTACTCTTCAACCTGGATCATTAACTCTTTTCACTCTTTTCTTTAATCACTGGTCTCCTCTCCTTTTCTTTCCTGTGTCATATCCCTATTCCTCCATGCATTATCTTTATTACTTCTTCCCCCTTGCTACCTTTATCCTCTCTCTCTCTTCCTCTCATTTTCTTCATACCCTATGGAACACCTACCATTTTTCCCATTTTTCACTGTTTGGTTCATTTTGGTCTAATTAAATCCAACGTGCCCCATTATCCATTTATCTTTTAACCAGCCACCATCTTTTTCCACCATTTTTTTTTTAGATATGTAGCTTTCTGGCTTGGATTTATATGTTTAAATTGTATAGTTTGTTATCCCATGAAGGCTTTTGATGAAACATAGTTTGTCGTGTCTTTCTAAAAGTTTTGCTGCTTCATACAGTTTTATATTTTTTTTATACCTTCAACAGACCACTGCTAGAGAAAGTAGCAGAAAGGAACGTAGTTTCCAGGGTGAAATCATCTCCACTTTGCAAACTTGAAACAGGAAATGGCCCTCTGTAACAAATCAAATATTACTCATTGGGGATTTCTTTAAAAAAAAACTATCCTAAAACATGAACTATTCTGTTTTAATATCAGTTAGCAAATTTTAAGCGTACAATAATTCTTGGAATTAAAAAAAAAAACTCTTTTATGATTCATACATTTGTTAATAGTAATTCTTCATTTCCTAACAAAATTGACTTACCGGTCTGTGCTAAAAAACTGGAATGTTCGTAAATACTCAAATAATGAATCCTTAACATCTTGAGCCATTTGATAAATTCCTTTTTGCAATGCATTATTGCTCAGTTTCTTGTTTTATCAGACAAACGCTGACTTGCATAGAATAGTGCATATTACCTCACTTATATCAGACAGAAGACCCAGAGAAGAACATTGATGAGAGAGGAAAGAGCAACAGGAATCGGCTCCCTCAATAAGATAGAGCTGTTTGCACAGAACAGAGATAAATGGCGAGATTTGATAGAATATCTTTAAAAGAAATGAAAACTGCTAGAATAAAAATTTAGATAAGAGAAGGAGTATCTTGGTCTACGCCCACAGGGCCGGCTGCGGGCTCAAAAGGTCAATAGATAGATAGATAGATATCAGACAGATGCTGGCTTGTGTAGAATAGTGCATATTACCTCACTTAAAGCTAGTAGAATTAGTTTGTCATCAATAGTGTGTTGTTTTTCCAGATGTAGCAATCAGTAACGAAGTGTTGTAAGAAGCACACAGCACATCGTCATCTTGTTTGGATGCCCCTGATAAGAATTTTCCCAATGTCGGCTGTCTCACAAGATTTTCTTTTAGTGCTTGAAATATGATAAATCCTTAATTTTTATTCCAACGTGAACTTTTGTCAAATGCTTTGTAGTATTGAAGTTTTCACAGTCTCATTTGACAGAACTAAACAACCAAAAATCGATTTAATACTTATCACTTATTTATAGTAACGTAATTTATATTTACATTTTTTTTACATATTATTTTATTTACATTACATTAATTTACGTAGTAATGTAATTTCTAGTAATGTAAATCATTAATCCCACACGACAGCTCACGCTTGTTAATCTATCAGTAAACCGAGGCTTTTGTAGACAAATTCAAAGAAAGTAAACACAGATGGGTAGTGAGCAATCAAACAGATATGAGCATCAACAAAATAAGACAACACATTTTTTAGCAGATCTTACAGAGAATTAGGCAGGTCTGGTCCAAATCTAATCAGATTACTGTTTGTAGGAGTCGAGTCAGACTTTTATGCTTTGTTACAGACTACAAAATTTTGAATATTCGATTACTCTAGAAATGCATTGAATTGCTGAACGTTATCGGCAATCAAACCCTCCGATTTCATTTGTTGATCAGAAAACCTGCAAATCTTGACACATTATCCTTGAAACGAGGTTTTTTCTCTTTCTTCTTCTTCTTCTTCAAACAGAACAGAGAATTGAAGCCTTTGAAATGTGGATTTATAGAAAAACAGGTAGAATTGGATGGAAAGAAAAGAAAACAAATGATGAAGTCTTAAAACAACTATAAATGAAAATAGAACTACTAAACACAATTCAAACAAGACAAATGTGATTTTTGGGCCATGTTAAAAGACACAACAGTCTACTAAAAGTAATCTTGGAGGGGACAATACAAGGTAAAAGAGGCAGAGGCAGACCAAGACTAACATGGACGAGAAACATCAAAAGATGGACAAATCAGCCTATGATAACCTACACCATCAAAGCAAGAGACGGAGCAGAATGGCACTCCATGGTAGCCAACCTTCGTTGCGGAGACGGCACTCAATGATGATGAAATCTATCAGATCTTCAATATTCTGAACTTAAATCTATCAGATCTTCAATATGCTGAACTTAAATCTATCAGATCTTCAATATGCTGAACTTAAATCTATCAGATATTCAATATGCTGAACTTAAATCTATCAGATATTCAATATGGGGAACTTAAATCTATCAGATATTCAATATGCTGAACTTAAATCTATCAGATCTTCAATATGCTGAACTTAAATCTATCAGATATTCAATATGCTGAACTTAAATCTATCAGATATTCAATATGCTGAACTTAAATCTATCAGATATTCAATATGCCGAACTTAAATCTATCAGATCTTCAATATATTGAACACAAACAGGGGAGTAACTTGGACTTTGATTAAAGAAGTATAGTATAGAATCATGAGAGAGACAGTTAGTTTCAGGTGAATTATTGAATGCAGTGTTTTTCTGGTAGGTATGAAATAGTTATAAACAGAACCTTGGGAATTCACATAGCATGAGATTAGGACGATTTGTCCAGAACATCAACAATAATTATTAGATTTATGTTATGAGCCTTAAGAGAGTGGTTGACAGAGTAACTTGTTAATTGTCACTGTTGAGTGAGTGCTTATGGTGTTATTCACTCCTGTTTCTTTTCATCTCAATGTGGTATTTCAGTTATAAACTTGAAATTTGTGCTGCATTTATGGAATATAGACGTCCTGAGCCTAGTACTGTCCACTCATTCTTAACCTTAGATTGCGATCCTGTAGTAAAAATTACCGCATCAAAACACAAAGTTTGACATTTTTCTGTGCTCAAACATTACACCCCCCTCCATGTAGTTTCCTCATTACCACTTCCAGTGATCCCTGAGTATTTAATTTATTTCCAATGCTTTTGCATTTTTTTTTTAGATTGACAGATACATCGTTTAATGCGAAAAATAAAATTGCTAGTTTTCAAGAAAATAGTTGTTTTTCCCTTAACTCTTTCCGTACGTTCCGCCGTATGGTGTGCCAAATCCATTTCAGTGGCGTACGGTCAGCCGTATAGTGCGCCATGATTAGGTTGTTTCGTGTAAACCGTCAACAAACTGTATTCCTATATTTTAGATTGACTATTTTTTATAGATTCCTTCACCAGAGAGTTCCTTCCTTCTTCCCCACGAGGTTCAAGTTGAAAGACGTACTCTAACATGTGATTTTTTTCATTTGGAATTAGTGTTTATCGTAAAAAAAGTGCAAACAAAAATCAGCTGATCGAAATGGCTTCCAGTAGCCGTGATTGTAATGCTAAAAGTCAGTTGATGACGGCCGAAGAAGCTTGTCAATTATATTTTCTTGATGATTCCAATGATAGTTCAAACACTGCAAGTGTTGATAACAACAATGGTGATGACAGTGATCCAGATATAGATTTTTTAGCACAAAGCATGCACGGACGCATTTTTTTCTGTTCAGGATGTGAAATTAAACCACATCTTCTTCTAAATGCATGCTTCAAGGCATTTCATGGAGAATAAATGGAGAAAGTGTTTTTTTTGTGTAATTGAAAAAAAAGTGTAAATATTGTGTATATAGTGATTTTTTAAAATCAGCAGTGAAACACAAGAAAGACAAGTATAAAACGTGGCAGAAGACAAAAACAACAGAAGACTACAATCACTATAGACAAGCCAGAAATGATAGCAAAAAGATCATAGAACAAACAAAAGCAGACTCTTGGAAAGCATTTGGTGAAGAATTGGCAAGAACTTGTAGAGAAGAACCAAGAGAATTTTTCAAAAGTGTAAAAACAATGAGAGTAAGAAATAATGATTATAACCCAACCACTATAATAAACGACAAGAACGGTAGACCAATCAGCAGTAGGAAAAACATAATAATCAGATGGAGAGAATACTTTAAGGAACTATTAAATCAGGGAAATACAAACGGAAATACAGAGTTTAAACATAGGCAGTATGATGAACAGGAACCGAATATACTTAAAGCAGAAGTAGAATGGGCATTGAAACAGAATAAAAAGAACAAAGCAGCTGGTATAGATGAAATAACAACAGAAATGCTACTAGCCTGTAAGGAAACAGTTATAGATTGGCTCACTGTCATATTCAATATGGCTTGGGAAGAAAGAAAAGTCCCAGACGATTGGCAAAAAGCTATCATTGTCCCATTTTGGAAGAATAAAGGAAGTAAAAGGGAGTGTGAAATGTACAGAGGAATATCCCTATTGAGTCAAGTTGGTAAAATGTATGCTAAAATATTGGAGAGGAGAGTAAGATACATAATAGAACCTCAATTAAGTAATAATCAATTTGGATTCAGAAAAGGCAAAAGCTGTACTGATGCTATATTTACATTGAGACACCTATGTGAAAAAAACAATAGAATATGACAGAAACCTAAATATAGTGTTTATAGATCAGGAAAAAGCATTTGATTGTGTAGACAGAAACAAACTTTGGCAAACTTTAGAAACCTACGGAGTAGCAGGACAACTACTAGATAATATTATAGCATTATATAAAATCAGTCAAAGTGCCGTCAGAACATCGGAAGGTCTGTCAGAATGGTTTCAGGTTACAACAGGAGTAAGACAAGGATGTGTCCTCTCACCACTCCTCTTCATCATATATATAGACAAAATAAATCAGGAAACAACCACCAATAAGGACAAATCAAATAATAATATAGAGGTAGAAAACTCCAACATCAACGAGCTACTCTTAGCAGATGACCAATGCCTAATATATGAAGATGAAAACCTGCTACAACAGCATTTAACATCTCTAGATAAAAGCTGCACAAACTACAGTATGAAAATTAACACAGCAAAAACAGAGGCTATAAGAATAAGCAAATTAAGACACCCATTAAACATCAAGATCAAGGATAAAGAAATAAAATAGGTAGAGGAATTCAAGTATTTAGGCACAATGTTCACAGAAGATGGAAAACTAGACAGAGAAATTGACATGAGAATACAAAAAGCAAATGCTGTCACATACCAGCTTTCACCATTGCTATGACATCCAAACATTTCTATGCCAGCTAAACAACAAATGATAAATAGCATCTTCATACCAACTTTGTGCTATGAAAGTCAAACATGGACCCTTTCTAAATCACATTTAAGAAAGATCAATACATGTGAGATGCGTTGCTTGAGAAAAGTAACAAACAACACAAGAAGAGATAGAATACCAAACGAAACCATAAGAAAAATAGTAGGAACAAAACCCTGCCAAGAATATATAGAACAACAACAACTTAAATGGTTTGGCCACCTGGTCAGAATGAATCCTTACCAATCACCATCAAGGGCGTTCTTCTCAAGAATGCATGGAAAAAGACCAAGAGGAAGACCCAGACGAAGATGGATAGATGCAGTGACAGAGACATGTAACAACAAAGGAAAATCACTAATTCAGACAATTTGAGCAGCACAAGAACGAAAAATGATATAAACCACGACACCTTTTTGGTATCAGTGAAAAAGAGAAAAGTAGAAGAAGAAAGAAGAAGAAGTGATTTTTGTGTGTGTAGTCAAACAAAAGTGTCAATATTGTGTACATAGTAATTTTTTTCCCCAAAAAAGTTGAAATTTCATTTTTGTCACTTGTGATTGTGGATGACAAAATATCAGTTATTGTTATGCAACATCAACCAAACTTTCATGGCTGCTTAGAGACATATTGATATTTGTTTTTTCCACAAAATAATTCATATTGGTTATTCATATTGATTACTATGACAAGATCTATATGATGGTAAGTTGTCAATTGTGGTTTGAATTTGATGTTTCAATTTTTTTGTTGTTGGTCGTTTATCTCCAATATTTCTATTTACATATCTTGTATCATCTTGGCATTGGTGGAATCTGATTCCTAGTTCAATTATCTAAAAATCAATATATAATATGTTATGTGTTAGATAAATATAAATCATGTAGATAGATGTTTTAAAACCATAAGTCTGTCAAAAATTTTGTCTCTGAAATCTCTTCCATTGCGTTGATAAAATGCTTCCGTACGGAAAGAGTTAACAACCTTTTGTGACTTGGGTAACACAGTGAATAATGATAGGTGATAGTTCAACATACTGATGGACTTACAGCAACTGTACCGATAGACATTGTAACACGCCCGACCCCTGTGGTCAAATTCAGGTCATAAATTAGCCTGAACCAGGAATTTCAAGTTCCTGTGTTTTTGCCTAGTGTGAACATATGGGGAGTGTGTCAAGAGTTCTGAGAAATCATTTTTTTTAAAGCACCTAATGTTACATTTAAGTGGTATTAATTTTTACTACGGTAACTGGGAGAGTTACTGATAGGTATCGTAATTTAAGGTTAAAACTGATATTTTATGGAAGTAGTTAAAATTTGTGACACCATACACAAAACACAGCTATTGGCTAAAAGTAGTAAAGTAACCCCGTTACGCCAAGTGGCGTATAGGGAATATGGTGTTAGTGACCATACATTTTACAGACCTTCAGCACATGATTTTTGGGGCAATGTGGTCGGTATTACGCCCGTGCCGCTTCACTTTCCCAGAAAAAAATCCGGTACCCATTAAAGGCTGGGTGAACCTGGAAGCTGTCGGTTGGGATCGAACCCTACCCCTTGTCCTTTGTAGTCCAGTTCACTAACCATTGAGCTATCGCAGCTCCCTGCTATTGGCTAAAGCAAACATATATGTGCGGATGATATTCAAGCAGTTAATGATCATCACAAAATGATCAAAATGCTTGGGAAATGTGAGAGTTTTGGGGGATGCAAAATTCAATTTTTAACCACAGAATTAAAAAAAATGTTAAGATACAGCTTCTTCTAATCACTTTGAATATTAATACCAGAAGTCTGTGTATTTAATCTTCTTGGAAAGACACACATGAGCAAATGAACTAAAGGTATCAGTGACAAACAGCTGTGCATGTTACACTCAACTTCTTTAGAATGTTTTATAACCTGGAGAGCTGGTTATAACTAATTTAAGACAGCAGTAAAATGAGTGTCCACATTTACAGAATGATACATTATGGGGGCTTGGCTTTCCTTTAACTTCAATGAATAAATAAAAAAATAAAATAAGTTGCACAAATATATTAATTACACAAATAAAATAAGTTGCACAAATATATTAATTACACAAATAAAATAAGTTGCACAAATATATTAATTACACAAATAAAATAAGTTACACACAAAATATTTTTATTACACAAATAAAATAAGTTGCACAAATAAAACACAAAAATGCTACCCACTTATTGACTTGCACAGTTGTGTCAGCATTTAAGATGGTCACAGAAACAATGTGATTTCTTACAGCTGAGTCACTTGTCACCCTTCTAATGGTGAACTTTTTGATGGTTAACCCTTGGAGCTCCGCCATAAAGGATACCTTGGAAAGAAAGAATCAATTAATATAAAATTGATTACAATTAGCCATTATAAATATATAACTTTTTTTTATTATTAACCCTCGAAGCCTAACCATAATTAAACCTTGGAAAGAAAGCATGACAACAGCTGGCCATTAAAATAATGAGACAAACATCTTTAAGCTGAGCATATAAAAAAAGTAAAGAGTTCCCGTCACGCCAAGTGGCGTATAGGGAATATGGTGTTAGTGACCATAAATTTTACAGACCTTTGGCACATGATTTTTGGGGTAATGTGGTTGGTATTACGCCCGTGCCGCTTTACTTTCCCAGAAAAAAATCCGGTACCCATTTAAGGCTGGGTGAACCGGAAGCCGTCGGTTGGGATCGAACCCTACCACCTGTCCTTTGCAGTCCAGTTCACTAACCACTGAGCTATTGCAAGCTGAGCGTATGTTCACCCCTTATGATATCCAATACACTTTATGATGAATCTCAGAACTAACTGTCACCAAGAGGCAATGAGAGGAGCTGACCAAATTGCCAAAAATGATCATCATTAAAACCTCAGCATAACAAATCTGTTAAAACCATTAAACAGGTCCTTGGGTGAGTGGTGGGCTGGACAGTTCAGAGTTAAAACATCAGCCTCTAAACAGGAAGGACCTGGATTCAAAGTCCACCATTGGTGGGTGATTTAAAAAAAAATATATGAAAATTGAATCCACAGTTTCTTCATAGGGTTAAACTCCCCTCATCTCTTGGGTAGTGAGATCCCATGTCTAGCCCTCTCGCATCTTCTTCTTTCTTCTTTTACAACAAATAATACCATTGCTGGTGTATGTCGGGGGGCAACAACAGAAACCGAGGGATAAAGGCCGCTTGGTCAAGCAGTCGACGTGTGAGACTCAGGATTTTTTATTTCACCCCCGATAGAAAAAATCCTTTCTGTCTACAGCGGGCTTCGAACACCGTACGCCGGCTTTTCAGCTAGCGGAACAGTGGTTTTAGCGGCACGGCCCTCTCGCATAATGACAATAAATAGGAGGTCCTGCATGCATTTGTGTGTGTTAAAGAACCCGCAGCAGTTGAAATTAAAAAGAGTAATCTATAAACGTGGCTGCTGTTTGAACAAAAATTATCAGTAAAACAATCTAAGCACATTGGTCAGAGTTCTCCTCAGATTTTCTCGATGGAGA
Organism: Megaustenia siamemsis; assembly: GCA_032433765.1. Taxonomy (NCBI): domain Eukaryota; kingdom Metazoa; phylum Mollusca; class Gastropoda; order Stylommatophora; family Ariophantidae; genus Megaustenia; species Megaustenia siamemsis. The sequence goes on from JAVIAB010000126.1 coordinate 58,211,820, forward strand.
CATTGGGGCACCTATTGGATTCATCCAGAGGATCCAGACAGATACTATTTCATGCTCAATGAAATCGCCAGTTGGCAGCAGTTTCTGCGAGTGAACTGTTGTATACAAATTGTGATATATGAATGATCTAAATGTTATCTTTGTCTGCAAACAATATTTTTATAACCACAGAGTGACCACAATGTCTACGTCTACAGATGATATTTCTGTGATCACAATGATTACTATGTTCACAGGTAGAATTTCTGTAACATCAATATTAGAACAATTTGTCTCCATTTATTAGAATCTGTTTTTTTTTTTAAATCCTAGATTACGATGTCAATCTGTGATTAATGTGTTTACGATACTGTAGTAAAAATTACTACCACATAAATGTGACATTAGAAGCTCTGAAAATAGCTTTTCTTTCAACTTTTTGACACACAGCTGTTTGTTTACATTATGTCAGACACAAAGAACTTGAACTTCCTGTCTCAGGTTGATTTATAACCTGAATTTGACCTCAGGGGTTGGACATTTTACAATGTCTATCGCTACGGATGTCTAAGTCCATCAGTATTTCTGGCTACCTCATAGTATTATTTGTTGCATTTCCCGAGTTACAAAGTCATTGTTTATTGTCAGCTGCCAACCAAGGAAATTTCTCAGGTCACAGCAAAAAATATAGGAAAATCAACCAATTTCTTGAAAAGTAACGTATTTTTTTCACTTTATATGAGACCATATTCCATGAAATCGGGAAAAAAAAATCCAATAAACACAAACAAATCAAACACTCAGGGGTCAGCAGAAGTAGTAATTAGGAAGGTACACGGAAGGAGAATGTTTGAACACAGCAAAATGTTAAATTATGAAGAATTTGGTTTTTGACCCAGTAATTTTTACTATGAACTTCTTCTTCGACTTCAAAAAAGCATTTGATAGTATTCATAGAGATTCTTTGTGGAAAATTCTGAAGCAATATGGTTTACCATCAAAAATCATAAATATTATCAAAGACATGTATGATGGTTACACATGTGCAGTTCGAACAGAGGAAGGACTGAGCGAATGTTTTCCAATAGAAACTGGGGTTAAACAAGGATGTATTTTATCGCCCTTGTTATTTGGAATTGTTATGGACTTCATAATGAAGAAATGCTGCACTGGTAATAAAGGCATCGAATGGATACAAGGAGACCATTTGGAGGACCTCGACTTTGCTGATGACATAGTCCTCATCAGCAGTCAGATAAAAACGATGCAGGAAAACACAAATGAACTATCATCAATAGCCAGCAAAATTGGGCTTGAGATCAATCATGAAAAGACTAAAGTCATGACTAGTTTAATTCCAACAGGTGACAAAATATACATGGAAAACAAACCAGTAGAAGAGATCGATCACTTTATCTATCTTGGAAGTCACATTGATCGAGAAGGGGATACGAGCAAAGAAATTAAAATCAGAATAGCTAAAGCAGCAATGTCTTTCAGAAGCCTTGAAAAGTTGTGGAAATCAAAACTTATCAGCACAAACACAAAACTTAGGCTATTCAAATCAAATGTACTATCAACCCTTACGTATGCGTGTGAAAGCTGGAAAACAACAAGAGATATAGAAACAAAGTTGAACGCATTTGAAAATAAATGTCTAAGGAAAATACTTGGTATAGCATGGAACGAATTCAAAACAAATGAGGAAATTAGAGAAATCGCCAATCAACCACTAATATCTTCAGTAATAAAGAAAAGACGATGGTCATACGTTGGACATGTGATGAGAAGAGATAATAACCGAATAGCAAAGCAAGCCCTCATATGGGAAACAACAGGTAAAAGAAAAAGAGGAAGACCCAGGGAGACACTGAGAAGAACATTGATGAGAGAGGCAAGAGCAGCAGGAGTCGGCTCCCTCAATGAGATAGAACTGCTTGCACAGAACAGAGACAGATGGCGAGATTTGATAATATATCTTTAAAAGAAAACTGCTAGAACAAAAAAATCCATATAGGAGAAGGTGTATCTTGGTCTACGCCCTATGGGCCGGTTACGGCTCGAAAGGTCAATAGATAGAATTTTTACTATGGTATTGTAATCTAGGATTAAATAAGGAAATAAAACTAAAGTTGTAGGTGTATTTATTTTGTTGGAAAAATCACAAAGCAAGACTTCAAATGGGAAACAACAAAAAGAAAAAAAGGAGGCTGACTTGAGAGACACTAAGAGGAACACTGATAAGAGAGACATAGGCCACAGTAGTGAGAATGAGAAGATTGTCCACAACATGGATTTATAGCAAAATATACAGCAAGCCCATGTGACATTTGATAGCACAGGAAGTATGTTGATGATGATGGAAGAAATACAAGCAATACAGCCACAGCTTGCTTTCCCCTTCAGCATTTCACATGATTATCTTCATCAACTCTAGAACACTACTATCAATTTTAAATCATGCAATTACTACTATCAATTACTAAATCTATGTCAATAAAAATGAGAAAGAGAGTTCATATGTGCTATATAGAACCAATTCTGACCTATCGAAGCAAATCATGGATAATAGACAAACAAATGAAAAGTCGATTAGAGGCCACAGAGATGGGATTTCTCAGAAGAATGTTGAAAGTTCCCTGGAGAGCTAAAAAGACCAATGAGGAAGTTCTCAAAGAGGCCAACACAAAAAGGGAGCTCTTAAAAAATGTCAGAAAGAAGCAATCAACATTTTTCGGGCACATCATGAGAAGAGGAAAGTTGGAATACTTGGTTACAACTGGCAAAATACAAGGAAAGAGAGATCGCGGGCGACAAAGAGAGAAAATACTGGATAGCTTGGTGTCATGGCATGGAAAAGAGTCAACAACAGAACTGATACGATGCACTGTAGATAGAAGATTGTGGAGGGACATGATCGCCTACGCCAACCGGTATGGTATGGCACATGATGATGAATTACTACTACTTCAACAAAATCTGCAACTTTACAGCTAAAAAAACCTTCATAATGTGGAAATACATTTTTTCTACAAATCATTGCATTAACCTTCGCAAGGCATCGGAAATGTGATTTTAATAATTTACAAGTGTGAGGGCTACTATCTGGACCAGCGATCATGCTGCACTATTTTCCTTCCCATCTCTCTGAATAACATTATTGAACTGGCGCTTGTATCTTTCAGTCATTTGTTGCCTATCCCATGTCTTCGCAGGATCAATTGATGTTTTACTGACAGCCCGAGTTTAACAGTCAGGAGAGGGGTAAAAACATTTTTCCGCTCTTACCATCAATTTTTACTAACAAATAATACAAATTTAGCTACAACTTTTCATTGCATTTTAAAGAAATTAAACAATTTGAATACATTGGCTATTGGTTATGGAAGGCCTCGGTATCACAGCAAACGAATTACAATCCATAATTGCTCAACCGCCCATGCCAGTGGAATCATCCGAATTACTAACTCATCTCCCAAACAAAGAAAGGTAACTGTCGTCCCCATCGTAGCAGTCTCAGCACACGCCAAAAGACATAAGGCGAAACCGCGCAGAACGTGAACACAGCCAACTGTTCCCTGTCATACGATATCATCATTCATCGTAAACAAGCGGGATATCGAAGCAGGATCAAAACAGATGAGACACACAGCTCACGGTGTGCACAGAGCATTTAACTCAGTAGCTCCTGCAACAAGCCGGTCTTGGAATATGAGGAAACTGCAAGAAGGAACACTTTTCAGACATAGCCTTCAATGGTTCCTGCCGCCTATCCACCATATACCATGGGAGTTCACGTCCTCCCGAAAATGATGATCGTCATAGCACTTGATGATGTTAGGCCATCATTGATGACGCCAATTCCAAACATATAGACACACAGTGGTGGTAAGTTATCATTTCCAATCCAACAGAAGCCACATGACCTGCAGTTAGTAAAACCACCGAGAGAATATGATTTTGTGACCTTCACTGATTCACTCTTAGATGTGAATGTGTAGTTTACACAAGAGGAGAAGTTTTCAACTACAGTGATCCCATTTAAGGCAATTCTGGGATAGCAAGGTAAGTCTCCTTTATAGCAGCAGAACTTGATGTTCTCCGCTCCCTTCTTGTAGCTGCCGCCACACGATTCTGATGTCTCATTAACTTGGACATCATTCAAGAACAATGTCAGATTAACATTCCATAGATCTGGCTCTGCTGATGAAATGCGAACTGATCTATCATACTGGAAGCTCCTGGTCTGTGGTCATTAATATCACAGACGGCACATGATGTTGTTATATTCAGTATTTCTTTCTGGGGTGTAAATATGTGGTACACACATGGAGAGTGGTTTGTGGTCACAGTAAACCCATTAAAGGCAATTCTAGGGTTGCATGGTATAGCTGTTTCAGAACAGCACAATCCTATGATGTTTTCTGTGTTCGCTATAAAGCTTCTGCTGCTACACAATCCTGACCAATTATAGGTGTGGACATTATTCACTTGCAATGACAAAACTGCTTTGTTTACATCATAAACCTCTGGAAGCGAATCATTTATGGGACTAATAGTACAATTTATTTTTCCATCGGGGATATCTTCATTGAGTCCCCCCAAAAAAAGTCTTTGGTTAAAAAGCACATATGCTTTTGAGTTAAACACAAAATGAGCCCACTTCATAGATTCAAAATGATCCTTGCCAATGCCATCCGTTTGCACAAGTTAGGTCCTTAGCTACCAAGGTCACAAACGTCCGAAACGAATTAACGACTTTATCTACAGCGAAGATTAACGAACTGTGAACAAACATTTATGTTCAAACCCTTGAAAACATTTTCAAAAATCTGCCAACTCGCGGCAATAACATATATCGTGTTGTTCAATGTAAACATTGCTTAGTCCATAGCTCGAATATACATAAGCTGCCATTTTGGTGCGTCCCATGACGTCATCCTTCTACATTGGCTAATCAGTGGTCACTGGCAGGAACAATTAGGAAGGTACACAGCGGGAAAAAAAATCTGCACATGACAAAATTGTCTAATTCCACAAAAAGTATGCTTTGAAGTGGTAATTTTTACGACATATTATTTATCTCTAGGGTTAAAAGAAGTGGCTTTTGCACAAGACGTCCAGAATGTTATTTTATAAGTAAAAAAACTAGTCACTACAAAGATGTACAAACTATCATCAGAAATACAAGTTGTTTCACTCACTCCCTGCCCCCTGATTTTCAGTTATAATTTTCAAACTCATAACTGTAATTTCCTTTTAATATGTTGTAAGTGAAGTAAAGCACCCCCGTCACGCCAAGTGGCGGAAATATGGTGTTAGTGACCCTATATTTTACAGACCTTCAGCACATGATTTTTGGGGTAATGTGGTCGGTATTACGCCTGTGCTGCTTTACTTTCCCAGAAAAAAAATCCGGTACCCATTTAAGGCTGGGTGAACTCGGAAGCCGTCGATTGGGATTGAACCCTACCCCTTGTCCTTTGTAGTCCAGTTCACTAACCACTGAGCTATCGCGGCACCCTTTTAATATGTTGTGGAGGAACTTAATTCACCTTAAACTTGCCACCATCTATAATGTCTGTGCCTGCCCAAAATGGCTCAACCTGGCTATGGATAACCACACCATCAGAATCCTTGACTTCCACAAACGGCCAGTTTGTCCATAATTTAACCACTTCCATTCGAGGCTGGGCCAGAGAGTTGTACAATAAGATTGACCTGTGAGGACAAATTAAATTTTGATTCACTGGAATAGTCTGATAATTCTCAAAGTATTAAATATGATTTTAAACAAAAAATTAAAAGGAACAATTTGGCATACTGGAAAAATGGTGTTAATGGGGACTGGGTGGTCTAGAGGTAGGACATTGGCCACTGAACAGGAAGGTTCTGGGTTTGAATCTCACTCTAGGTGGCGGAAACTTTTCAAAAATAAAATATATGGTTTTTTCATGGCTTTACCCTCCCATGGACTCTGGGTAGTGAGATCCATTGTCCTCTCAGATAATGGCAAAAAACAGGAAGTTCTGTGGAAATCTTGTGCACACTAAAGAACCCCTGGCAGTTAAAAATCGGAAATGTAGACCAAATGAAGCAAATGCCAAGGGAAAATGATTAAGCAAAAATCTACCCATGCTGGTGATGGGCCAAAAGGCACAGATATTACAGTTCTGCTGTAAACTGGTGACACAATGCAACCAGTACAGTGACAAATTTAATAATATTGCCAGACTCTACTTTACCACTGAAGATCTTGGGTATCCAAATTCATAGATTTGGTGAACCTCAGAGTTATCTAAGTCAGGAAAATAAGCCTGATACAGCTGTAAAAAAAACTCTAACCCTGGTCAGCACACAAATGCACTAACCAACCCACCAACATGGGTGCTTATTCTTCTTCCCATAACCCTGGGGGTCATTGGGACACCACTGACAGACTTTGTCAAACTGGGGGTCATTGGGACACCACTGACAGACTTTGTCAAACTGGGGGTCATTGGGGCACCACTGACAGACTTTGTCAAACTGGGGGTCATTGGGGCACCACTGACAGACTTTGTCAAACTGGGGGTCATTGGGGCACCACTGACAGACTTTGTCAAACTGGGGGTCATTGGGGCACCACTGACAGACTTTGTCAAACTGGAGGTCATTGGGGTGAAACAGAGTAGGGAGTGAGAGAAGGAGGGAAAGGTCGAAAGGTGAAGATCAGGGTAGACAAACAGGCAGGAGCTCAGGTTCCACGAGAAAAGTGGGATTGTAGTGAATAGACGAGAAGACAAAGAGTTTTATGAAAACAAGGCAAAGGTTAGAAAAGACAAAGGGTTGTGAGTAAAGTTAAAGGGACATTTAGGAGAACCCGATGCGGGCGCATGGTCAGTTTGAACCAGGCGATACCATGGGTGAGACGTTAGTTAGGAAATGTTAGGATAAGGAGATAGTTGTTTGTTCTTCCCAGAAGGACTGTGAGAGAATAGGTTGATCTATTTCAAGGAGATAGTGATTTGTGTAAACTAGGTAACTATGCAATATATATAGGAGTTCATTGTTCACAGTGCTAATAGCGTTTGTGGCAGTAGGAGTTATGAAACTTCAGTTAGTTACTGTAGGGAACAGTTCGCCAACCAGGAGACACGGTTTGGAGAACTGGCAAACACATATAATGAATGAGTTGTGATACTCGCTTGTAGGTTAGAACAGTGTGTTCTTCACTCATATAGGCTGTGATTAGCAGCAACAGAGATATTTATTAATACAATGATAGATGCAATGCGTAGTGTAGAGACTTATTAGAACGGTGTGTTCTACACTTATATAGGTTGTGATTAGCCGCAACAGAGACATTTATTAATGCCTCAATAGGCGCAATGCGTTGTGTAGAGACTTATTTAGAACTGTGTGTTCTTCACTTATATAGGCTGTGATTAGCAGCAACAGAGACATTTATTACTGCCACATTAGATGCACTGCATTATGTAGAGACTTATTAGAACTGTGTGTTCTTCACTCATATAGGCTGTGATTAGCCGCAACAGAGACATTTATTTATGCCACAATAGACGCCATGCGTTGTGCAGAGAAATATTGAGAACGGAGTGTTCTTAACATATGTCGGTTGTGATCAGCCATGGGAGAGACAGTTATTAGTAACTTCATAGATGTAGGGAGTTATGAAGAGACATGTTAGAAAGAGTGGTTTACACCAAGATGGTGGCTGTCTTGGCCACAAGAGAACAATGTTATACAATTATAGTGAGTATTGAGTTGGTGTCGAGAGTCGACAATACAGCATTGTTGTTAAGGATGTTATGCTGAGTGATCCTGTTATGCAATAAACCAGTGAGTGAATTTCTTTTATCTGAGAGTCATTGTTACATTCTGTTGTCATTGTGATGTACCTGTCATCGCGAATAAGGGGCCAAGGGTGTCGCAGAGGCGAATAAGCACAACGTGAAGTACGAAGATTTCAATCGATCACGAAACCAGAAAGGAGAGATGCTGTCTTCAGCAACTCAGCATCTAGTGCTGGGCGATGTCAGAGTCACCGCGTGGTGCTAGTTCTCATCAGGCCACAATGCAAGGAAAATTGAGAGATGACGAGAAACACATGTCAATGTTATGTTAGCAGTCATTGTTCAATTCAAGCAGAAGCCCTGGTCTGTGGAGACTGGGAATTATCATCAAGTCTTCCCGGTCAATCCAGTGTTGTCAATACTTGAGTTCTTTCAAGTAGTCCAGTGCAAGTAGCTGGCAGTAAAAAAAGGTGTTTCAGGGGCACCACTGACAGACTTTGTCAAACTGGGGGGTCATTGGGGCACCACCAACAGACTTTGTCAAACTGGGGAATCATTGGGGCACCACCAACAGACTTTGTCAAACTGGGGGGTCATTGGGGCACCACTGACAGACTTTGTCAAACTGGGGGATCATTGGGGCACCACCAACAGACTTTGTCAAACTGGGGATCATTGGGGCACCACCAACAGACTTTGTCAAACTGGGGAATCATTGGGGCACCACCAACAGACTTTGTCAAACTGGGGGATCATTGGGGCACCACCAACAGACTTTGTCAAACTGGGGGATCATTGGGGCACCACCAACAGACTTTGTCAAACTGGGGGTCATTGGGGCACCACCAACAGACTTTGTCAAACTGGGGGATCATTGGGGCACCACCAACAGACTTTGTCAAACTGGGGGTCATTGGGGCACCACCAACAGACTTTGTCAAACTGGGGAATCATTGGGGCACCACCAACAGACTTTGTCAAACTGGGGGTCATTGGGGCACCACTGACAGACTTTGTCAACTGGGGGATCATTGGGGCACCACCAACAGACTTTGTCAAACTGGGGATCATTGGGGCACCACCAACAGACTTTGTCAAACTGGGGAATCATTGGGGCACCACCAACAGACTTTGTCAAACTGGGGGTCATTGGGGCACCACTGACAGACTTTGTCAACTGGGGGATCATTGGGGCACCACCAACAGACTTTGTCAAACTGGGGATCATTGGGGCACCACCAACAGACTTTGTCAACTGGGGGATCATTGGGGCACCACTGACAGACTTTGTCAACTGGGGGATCATTGGGGCACCACCAACAGACTTTGTCAAACTGGGGATCATTGGGGCACCACCAACAGACTTTGTCAACTGGGGGATCATTGGGGCACCACTGACAGACTTTGTCAACTGGGGGATCATTGGGGCACCACCAACAGACTTTGTCAACTGGGGGTCATTGGGGCACCACTGACAGACTTTGTCAACTGGGGGATCATTGGGGCACCACTGACAGACTTTGTCAACTGGGGGATCATTGGGGCACCACCAACAGACTTTGTCAAACTGGGGGTCATTGGGGCACCACTGACAGACTTTGTCAACTGGGGGATCATTGGGGCACCACTGATAGACTTTGTCAACTGGGGGGTCATTGGGGCACCACCAACAGACTTTGTCAAACTGGGGGTCATTGGGGCACCACCAACAGACTTTGTCAAACTGGGGGTCATTGGGGCACCACCAACAGACTTTGTCAACTGGGGGTCATTGGGGCACCACTGACAGACTTTGTCAAACTGGGGAATCATTGGGGCACCACTGACAGACTTTGTCAAACTGGGGGTCATTGGGGCACCACTGACAGACTTTGTCAACTGGGGGTCATTGGGGCACCACCAACAGACTTTGTCAAACTGGGGGTCATTGGGGCACCACCAACAGACTTTGTCAAACTGGGGGTCATTGGGGCACCACCAACAGACTTTGTCAAACTGGGGGTCATTGGGGCACCACTGACAGACTTCGTCAAACTTCCCCATTTCTTTTTATCTTCAGTCATTCTTTAGAACTCTGAGAAAATTGAGGTCTGTCTATTCTCTGGTATTGTCTTCCCATCTCTTTCTCTCTGTGGTAATTTCCTAGTTTGATCAGATATATTATTTCAGTTTGGAAGAGTGATGTCCCCTAAAATATGTCTGCCAAAATACAGTGGTTCTACGCATTCTTGGCGTTGGGGTCATTACGCTGGCATGTGTCACTCACACTGGCGTTTGGGTCAGCGTGGCGTTCGGGTCAGCGTCTGCGTCCAAATCGAGATGTTAATTAATAATTGGCTGAACCCCTATCCTTTCTTATGCTTCTTCTTACTAATTATCCGCCTATATATATAGGCTAGTTTGTCTAATATTTAAAAACCAGCTAAGCAGTTCTGAGTTCACTTACTTGAATTTGGTACTACTGTATTTGCAAAATGACCGGGCGACCTAGAGCCCCAACTGAAGTTGTGAATGTTGGGCAGATCATGACTTTTCATGACATCATTGCAGAGGATAGATGGAATTTACTAACTCTGATTCCCGAGATTGCCACTAATAAATTGTGTATTCAGTGGTTAGCTAAGCGTAGACTAATAATAAATACGTGTCTATGCAACATTTGTCATATGCCTGCGCGTTTAGTAGCCTACAGCAGAGGAGTAGATGGCTATCAGTGGTCATGTCAGGGGTGCAGTTTTGGAAAGTCCGTTCGTGATGGATCATTTTTCACAAAGAGCCATCTATCACTAAAACAAATTTTAATTATGATCTACTGTTGGAGCAGCGATTTTCCACAGAGCTTGATCCAGCATGAGGCAGGCGTCAATAAAAATACTGTAGTGGATTGGTGTAATTTTTTACGCGAGGAATGTGAGAAATACATGGTCAGACACTTCAGTCAAATTGGTGGTATGGACATTCTAGGCCAACCAATCGTTGTGGAAATTGACGAGTCCAAATATTTTCACTGAAAATATCACAGGGGACAATGGAATGAGGGTCACTGGGTGTTCGGTGGAATAGAAAGGATTTCAGGAAAATGCTTTCTAGTAGAAGTACCAGATCGCTCCGAGGCTACTTTAACAAGAGATAGTTGCCCATATTTTACCTGGAAGCCACATTATTTCTGACGGCTGGTCTGCATATGCCAATATCAGTCGAATTGCAAATGGTATTTATACCCATTGTTCAGTCATCCATCAAGAGAATTTTGTCGACCCAGATGATCCCGAAATTCACACACAGAATATTGAAAATATGTGGATGCGGGCCAAAAGGAAATTGAAGAGACAGTTCGGCACTAGGCGTACATTGTTCCCATCGTTTCTACACGAGTTCGCCTTCAGAAATGAAATCAGACAAGGAAACGTCCTAGGGACGCTAATTACAGGAATTGCAGAGAGTTATCCTGTGTAAAATCATCACATCCCTGCAAACTACTGTCATTTTCAGGACAACATAAGATTGCTCCAAACCTGCCCACTTCACAACTGTCCTTTTCAGGACAACCAAACATTCACAATTAACTATTTTAGATTGCCTAGAGTTTTCACTATGGTCCTTTTGAGGACTTTCATCACACTCGTTGTTATTCTCAAGCTCCGCACCAGATTGCTAATCGCTGACAGGTAATTTGAGGTAATACAGACGTTGCATTGTGTTTCGTAAAGCTATTTCTAGATATTTTTTGTATTTATGTGTGTGTATGTGCATTTTAATTAATAGCCAAAGTTTGACAATCTTCCAACATTTGGCAGTAAATTACGGCGATTGGTAATCAACCGCACAATTCCCTTCGATCAGAAGATCATAATTAGGCCGAGTGGCGTCGTTTTTGTCACGCGTTATAATATATTTATAAATATTTAACACTAAAGCTAAACCTAACCCCTGGACCCAACGCCCAATCAACAGATACTCCGAAATGATTACATGCCAGCGTAATGACCCCAACGCCAAGAATGCGTAGAACCACTGTATTTTGGCAGACATATTTTAGGGGACATCACTCTTCCAACTGAAATAATATATCTGATCAAACTAGGAAATTACCCTCTCTGTCTACCTCTTCTTCTTGGCCATTTCACAGTTATGAGTAGAATGGTCTTTGCTAGGCCAGGTGAACCAGATACGTGGCCATTTCATTTTGCACTTCTTCACAATAAAGAAAACCCACCATGGCTGCTTCATTAATATAAACATAACACCAATGTTTAAAACACCAAAAAAAAAAAAAAAAAAAAAAAATGACTTACTTTGGTGTATCTGTCACCTCTAGAACAGGCCTAGCTGGCAAACTTTCATGAGTAAGCCGTACTTCATCCTAGGAAGAAATATAAAAAACAAATCACAATGCAATCAAATGTTTTAATTGTTTTCAAAGATTCAGCTTCATGGCACGCCAGGCAAATCATCAGCTCCACTGACCACTCTCAAACAAATGATAGAAAGTATAAATACTGATGGTTCCGGCAGCTGACTAGCTTGCCATACAAACTCCTGGTTGATCCTCTCATCATTCAGCCCTGTTCAAATAGAATTCCAATTACGGTTACATGAAGATCTAGAGGTAAGAAATTGATTTCTGAACAGAAAAGTCTCAGGTTAAAACTAGAAGATCTAGAGGTAAGAAATTGATTTTTGAACAGAAAAGTCCCAGATTCAAACTAGAAGATCTAGAGGTAAGAAATTGATTTCTGAACAGAAAAGTCTCAGGTTAAAACTAGAAGATCTAGAGGTAAGAAATTGATTTTTGAACAGAAAAGTCTCAGGTTAAAACTAGAAGATCTAGAGGTAAGAAATTGATTTCTGAACAGAAAAGTCTCAGGTTAAAACTATAAGATCTAGGGGTAAGAAATTTATTTCTAAACAGAAAAGTCCCAGATTCAAACTGGAAGATCTAGAGGTAAGAAATTGATTTTTGAACAGAAAAGTCCCAGATTCAAACTGGAAGATCTAGAGGTAAGAAATTGATTTTTGAACAGAAAAGTCCCAGATTCAAACTAGAAGATCTAGAGGTAAGAAATTGATTTTTGAACAGAAAAGTCCCAGATTCAAACTAGAAGATCTAGAGGTAAGAAATTGATTTTTGAACAGAAAAGTCCCAGATTCAAACTAGAAGATCTAGAGGTAAGAAAATGATTTCTAAACAGAAAAGTCCCAAACTGGAAGATCTAGAGGTAAGAAATTGATTTCTGAACAGAAAAGTCCCAGATTCAAATTAGAAGATCTAGAGGTAAGAAATTGATTTCTGAACAGAAAAGTCCCAGATTCAAATTAGAAGATCTAGAGGTAAGAAATTGATTTCTAAACAGAAAAGTCCCAAATTGGAAGATCTAGAGGTAAGAAATTGATTTCTGAACAGTAAAGTCCCAGGTTCAAATCATGCCACAAGTTGTTAGAATTTTTTCACTTTGAATCTACAGTTTCCTCATAGCTTTACCATCCCTTGGATTCTAGGTAGTGAGATCTAAAGTCTAGCCCTCTCGGAAAACTGCAAATACAAGAGATCTCGCGTGCCCTCATGCACATTAAAGAACCCTTGACAGTTACAAGTAAAAAAAAAAGTAGACAAAAAAGTGTTGCTACCTGGATAAAAATTGTGAAGCAAATCTAATCAAGCTGAAGTCAGATGTGTCAGGCCTAAAGGCACAAGTAACATGGCTTTGCCAGAGACTAGTGACACAGTGCATCAACACCCACTTAATAGGCGAGCACTGAGAAGAGAAGAATTCCAATTCAGTGAAACAAAAAAATGTATTTTCTGTCTTTGGTCAGAGCTGAGAAGAAGGGACATTTGGAGAATGACACTGAGCTACATTCCCAAAAAAGTGATCCCAAGAAAGTGGAGATCCTACATTAGACTCCCCAATGAAAGTAATGTTCACGAATACCTTCACCTAGCCTCAAAAACACTTTCTTATCAATTGCTGCATTAATCTTCAAAATCTAAACTTTGTACAAAGTTATTAATAATTTTTAAAAATAATAAAATTAGAAGTTCTTTTGCATGAAGGCTGTAAGTGGTCAGTGGAGTCATAATAAACTGCTGCCGTCAGAATCAGCAACAATAGCTAATCAAGACCTACTCCACCTCCCATGATGCCTCTGGAATCAGGTTAACCCGTCTAGGTCAAAGCAAGCAGAGATTGAAGAGGGAAGGCAACTCAATACAATCAACTGTCTTGCTGCATTTAGATGTGTTGGGCCAAAATATGCAAAACAATATACCTGCTAAAAAAACATGATGCATCCAGACCCACTTAATGTCCTTTTATGGGTAGATAAAGAAAATAGTTTTAGGGCAAATACAGAAAAAGAATAATAAAATTATTTCAATGCATAACAAAATGTTGCAAGACCATTCAAGAGAAGATAATTCTTATCCTGAGAAGTAATTATGGCACTAAGAGAAAAAAAATTGAGTTATGTAACTTGAACTGTTCTTTAAAATTCTTGCTGAACTTGTATGTGGTAGTTACCTGGATTAAAATACAAATGCTATTTTACATCTGTTTTTAAGGGTACTAGGCAACTATAAATGGCATCACTTTCATCATCATCATGTGCCATACTGGTTGGTGTAGGCAATCATGTCCATCCACAAACTTCTATCTAGCATCATTTCAGTTCTGTTGTTGACTGTTTTCCATGCCATGACATCAAGCTACCCATTATTTTCTCTCTTTGTCGTCCATGATCTCTCTTTCTCTGTATTTTGCCAATTGTAACCAAGTATTCCAACTTTCCTCTTCTCATGATGAGCCTGAAAAATGTTGACTATTTCTTTCTGATGTTTCTTAGGAGCTCCCATTTTAGCCTCTATGAGAATTTCCTCGTTGGTCTTTTTAGCTGTCGAGGGAACTTTCAACATTCTTCTGAGAAATCCCATCTCTGTGGTCTCTAATCGTCTTTTCATTTGTTTGTTTATGGTCCATGATTCGCTTCCATAGGTCAGAATTGGATCTGTAACGGTGATGAGTTTATTTGTTGTTATTTGTGCGATACGTCATGATCGCGTTGTTATTATATATATCGATCGTTCGTTACTTTACTGGCAGTCTTCACCGTCACCTGTCAGTTCTCTGTTCGAATGACCTCAGCTGGAATGCGCTGCTCGTGATTTGCTCGGGACAACACGTCTTCGTGCCCACTGGGCGTTCGTCTCAGCCCTGACCTTGTCTGTTCACAGTAGTACTTCTGGTTTTTTGTTAAAGTGACTGTTTCACGTTGTGATTCTGTAACAACTTTATTGCTGTTATGATTCGTCCCTAAGGGTTGATGCTAGGCCAGATAAATATAACTGTGTAACACATAACAACACATTGGTTATTAGAATTTGTTCCGACTTTTAATACTGTCACATCGGACTCTTGTTACACACTGGATATGGCTGGTCACACACTTAAAACGCACTCTTACAATTCTTTAGTCTGTCGCCCTTCACTTATCTCGGGGCTCTAAACGCATTCATATTCGCATCTTAACTACATGTGGACCGTTCTCCATCGAACGGCCCCTCCCTATACTATCTAACTTCTACTGGCCCTGTGGTCTCTTGGCACTGCTACTAACTGTCTCTTCATAGTGCCACTTGCTAATCTGTCCGCCTAACTATTCTTCACTAGTCTCTGTGTCTCCTATCACGTTTTCTTCTGCTGGCTACATGTCTATTACACTTGCTTAGTGTCATTATTCTAACTCACTTGCTAATCTACATCGTGTCTAATTCTACTGGGCTAAGGTTAGCCTCTCTATGGGCCGACACACATGGTCGCCTGTCTCCTAACTGGCGTGTGTGCTCCTACCGACTACATTTCTCCAAGTGTTCAGTATAAAGTGTCCTCGATCTTTAGTGTTTACCTCTTATATTTGGATCTTATCAGCCAATCAAAATTGACTTCCTACGCGTCTGTCTGCCCACTCACTTCTGACCATGGCCTTCACGTTTTCCACATGAATTTCGACCCATCATCTCCTTATTTTCCTCGTGACTTCATCTTACTATCTTTTTCCTTTCTTCTCCTTGACCTTGTTCTCTAATCTTTGTTTACTCCCCTACTCTCTCCACTCCTCCCCCTTCTACAGATCCATATAGCACCGATAAACTCTCTTACTTCTATTGACATAAATTTGTTGCATAAGATATTTTCCATTTTCTGAAATGCTATTTTGGCCTGAGCTATTCTGCTTTTTATTTCTGTGGCGTATCTTCCATCTGATGTTATTATTGTGCCTAGGTATTTGAAGCGTTGCACTTGTTTCAGATTTGTCTTGTTTATTTTTATGTTGCATGATGGTGATCATTGTTTCTTTGATACGACCATTACTTCTGCTTTCTTACTATTCAGACTTAGACCATTCTTGTTGGGCATCACTCTACGTGATAACAACTGAAAGGTGCCTCCATTTTGTCTTACATGATTTTACAAGTTTAGAGTACATCAAATGTGTGTTTCAAAGAAGGAGAGGTTCTTCATGATCCAATTTATCAATAGAAACTGATCATACAGCATAGTTATCTTTTCAAATAGATATGTTTGCTTAGGTGAAGAATTTACTGTATTTTTTGCAACTAATTAAAGATAAAGTAAAATTATATGGATATTTAGATTCAGCATCTATTTTTTCATAAGTGTGGTAAATTTCAAGGTGATGGTGACACCCAATTAGTTGTTATTACCCCCAGTATTTTGACCACACTCTTACCACCCTGAAAAATGGATTGCACCATCTGTGTTGCAGTGTTGAATTTTATAGCATTGTAAATAAATGAGCTAAAACATAGTTAATTAGTATGGATGTTTAGATTTGGTGTGCATTTTTACATAAGTGTGGTAGATCTCAAAGCGCTATCGACACTAAGTTGGTAGCAAAATGGTAATTAAATGATTATATCTCTTCAAGAATTTTGTCTATTACATCATAATAAATTATTTTTCTTACTGGACCATCAAGTGTTTCATAATTTTATAGTGGGGACATGATCATGACTTAAATGTTGTTTTATTCTTTATAGTGTAATCCAATCTTCTCCTTCTACCTTTTTTTGCTCCCAGTGGAGCATAGGTCTTCAACAAACATTTTCCAAGTCATTCTGTTTTTTGCCATTCTTTTAAGATCATTCCATGTCTTCCCAATCATCTTCATCTCTGCTTCTATCTGTCTTCTCCAAGAATTCCTTGGTCTTCCTCTTTGTCTTTTCCCCTGGGGATTCCAAAAAAGGGCCTGTTGTGTAATACTCTCAGTTGGCTACCATAGTGTGTGTGCTATCCTGCGCCATCGTCTTCGTAAGCTGTCCTTCATGCATCACACTACATTTCGTTCCTTCATACATTGTTTTTATCAGGTTAATAAACTTTATGGGGATTCTGTAATGACTCAGCAACTTCCAAAGCATTCTTGTAAACCAATCTGCCACACAATAAATGAGCTTTATCATAACAAACCACTTAAAAATTCATAACTATCTTCATAATTGACATAGACTGACACGAGGGAGGTATCATTGTGTTGATAGCATTAAGGGCTAAACAATATTTTTTTAAACAGTAGATTAAGATAATAGCTAAAGCAGCAATGTCTTTCAGAAGCCTTGAAAAGTTGTGGAAATCAAAACTCATCAGCACAAACACAAAAATTACACTATTCAAATCAAATGTACTATCAACCCTTACGTATGCGTGCAAAAGCTGGAAAACAACAAGAGACATAGAAACAAAGTTGAACGCATTTGAAAATAAATGTCTAAGGAAAATACTTGGTACAGCATGGAACGAATTCAAAACAAACGAGGAAAT
Source organism: Megaustenia siamemsis (assembly GCA_032433765.1). NCBI lineage: Eukaryota > Metazoa > Mollusca > Gastropoda > Stylommatophora > Ariophantidae > Megaustenia > Megaustenia siamemsis. The sequence goes on from JAVIAB010000126.1 coordinate 58,229,434, forward strand.
TAGAGAAATCGCCAATCAACCACTATCTTCAGTAATAAAGAAAAGACGATGGTCATATGTTGGACATGTGATGGGAAGAGATAATAACCGAATAGCAAAGCAAGCCCTCATGTGGGAAACAACAGGTAAGAGGAAGACCTATGGGTAGAGACTGTGAGAAGACATTGATGAGAGAGGCAAGAGCAGCAGAAATAGACTCCTTCAATGAGATAGAGCTGCTTGCACAGAACAGAGACAAATGGTGAGATATGATAAAATATCTTTAAAAGAATTTAAAACTGCTAGAATAAAAATTTAGAAAAGAGAAGGTGTATATGGGTCTACGCCCTATGGGCCGGCTATGGTTCGAATAGTCAATAGATAGATAGATAGATTATGATACCATAGAGAAATTTACAGCATCAATGCACAAATTCCTCAAAATTTTACATTTTTCCGTATTCAAACATTATCCCCTCCATGTACCTTCCTAATTGCCACTCTCAGTGACCCCTCAGTGTTTAGTTTGTTTCCATTGCTGTTGGAATTTTTTTCTCCTTTTTTTTTTGAGATTGTGAGATACATTGTTCAACGTGAAAAAAACTGCAAATTTTTAAAGAAATTGGCAATTTTTTCTTCTTCTTTTTTTTTTTGCCATGACAGGGAAATTTTCTAGTCATTGACAAACATCAAACAACCCTTTGTGACTCAAGAAACACAGCGAAAAACCTTATGTGGTTACCAAACATTCTGACAGACTTACGGTGACCGTACCAAAAGGCATTGTAGCACGTTCGGTCCATGAGGTGAAACTCAGGTTATAAATCAACCTGAGCCTTGTTTTGCCTAGTGTGAACACATGGGACTGTGTCAAGAGATCAAAGAAATTACTATTTTTAGAGTACCTAATGTTACATTTATTTGGTAGTAATTTTTACTACAGTGTCGTAAGTATGGAAGAGTTACAAATGGGTATTGTAATAAAGGGTTAAATACCAATGTACCTATATATTGTAAAAATTAAACATACCACATTGAAGACAGATGAATCTGGTGCCAAGACATATTCTGTCTTTTTTTCAGCGAGCAGGAATGTGGAGCACTCCACTATGATTGTTTTTACATCTTGTAATGCTTTCACTAACCTGCCAATCAATTAGAAAGAGGTGTTACTGTTAAAATAGGACAGCTGTTGATTTTAAAAGTGACACAAGTAATAAATTATAATTTTTTAAATGAAAAGAAAACAGTGGTATGATTGCAGCTTCACATAAGTGAGGAATCATGTGTTGTATCTCACCTTCATAAGACTGCAACCATACCACGTTTGTTCGTTTTATAGTTATCAGCTTTGCAGCAGTTCCACATTTTGATGCCTTTACCCCTATATTTCTTTCTATCTATCGTCCTATCGAGCCGAAGACGGCACATAGGGCAGAACCACAATCTCAAAAACAGAAACCTTGCGTGCCAAAATAGCACATATTGCAGAGATCACTGCTATAAAATCTATGGTGCCGTTTCCATAACAATACTTTTTACAATGTCAGCTTGTCAAGCCACTGATCAACCTCCTTAGTCGCCTCTTACGACATGGCTGGAAGGTCACAGTGTCACTATTCTTTACCTCCCTCATAATGAGACCCCAGTAACACACGGGATATTTAAAGAGAGCATAATCTTTCTAGCAGAGACAGAGAATGAAATACAAGAAAAGATAGACATAATGGTAAAAGAAAGCAACAAGAAATGTTTCAGCCTGAATATAAAAACAGAAGTAATGGTCATATAGAAGAAACAATCATCACCATCAGGCAGCATAAAAATAAACAAGACAAATCTGCAGCAAGTGCAACACATCAAATCTATCTATCTATTGACCTTTCACCTGCTAGTCGACTCTTCCTATCTATCTATCTATTGACCTTTCACCTGCTAGTCGACTCTTCCTAACTATCTATCTATTGACCTTTCACCTGCTAGTCGACTCTTCCTATCTATCTATCTATTGACCTTTCACCTGCTAGTCGACTCTTCCTATCTATCTATCTATTGACCTTTCACCTGCTAGTCGACTCTTCCTATCTATCTATCTATTGACCTTTTAAGCCATAGCCGGCCCATAGACGTAGACCAAGATACTCCTTCACTTATGTGAATTTTTGTTCTAGCAGTTTTCAATTCTTTTAAAGATATTTTATGAAATCTCGCCATTTGTCTCTGTTCTGTGCAAGCAGCTCTATCTCATTGAGGGAGCTGATTCCTGCTGCTCTTGCCTCTCTCATCAATGTTCTTCTCAGTGTCTCTCTGGGTCTTCCTCTTTTCCTCTTACCTGTTTGTTTCCCACATGAAGGCTTGCTTTGCTATTCGGTTATTATCTCTTCTCATCACATGTCCAACATATGACCATCGTCTTTTCTTTATTACTGAAGATATTAGTGGTTGATTGGACATTGAGTGGTTGATATGCACCAAATACTTGGGCACAATAACAACATCAGATAGAAGATGTTATTTTTTTTTCAAATACACCTGGTTTATTCTCTGCTACATTGCACTGTATTTACTTGGCAAGAATCCAACTACAAACCTATTTCCATAATCAACAACAACAAAGTCTTTTGCTGTGCCAGTGATAGCATCATGATGCTGGAAGAGACCAAGGGCACGCCGTGCCTCCACCATTTTTTGCATAAATCCATGGGTTGGAAAATTTGCTGCAGAATGTTTCCTAGCCTGGGCCAGAGCAAGGCTAAATAAGATTTCAGCAGATCTGGAGATGAAAGAAAGTACAGCATTATTTTAAATAATGAAATGATGAAATAATGTTGTTCCAGAACAAACATATAATATCATTATCATCAAGTACCGGGTCTGCTGGGATAGGTGATCATGTCTCTCCACAACTTTCGATCATGACAGTTATTTATAATTTCTGTTGTTGACTTCTGTCAAGCCATTCTCTTAAGCTGTCTGATATCTTTTCTCTTTGCTTCCCTCTATTTCTTTATCCCTCAATTTTCCCGGCTGTTACAATATATTCCAGCTGTTCTCTTCTCATTACATATAACATAAAAAAACAAAAAAGACATTCTATCCATCTATTGTCCTTTCGAGTCAAGCCAAAGATGGCACACAGGGCAGAAATTCTAGACTTTGTCAGGCAATTCTTGTTATCAAACATTTTACTTTGCACTGGACCCGCATATCATCTCACCACATGACTCTGTTCTGGGCGAGCTGTTCAATCTCTGTAAGGTAGCTGATGCCTGCTATTGTTGCCTTTTGCCTCAGTGTTCTTTTTAGTGTCTCTCTAGGTCAGCTTCTTTCTCTATTACCCTTTGGTTCCCATCTGAGGGCCTGCTTTGAGATTCTCTTGTTGTCTCTCCTCATCACCTGGGTAACATATGACCAGGAAAAATTGAAAAAAAAAAGAAAAAATGGTATGTTAGAAGCTTAACGTGATTAGTAGACAACATAGATTCGAACGACGTTTCAGCCCAATAGGCCTTCAGCAGGAACAAACAAAAAACACACACACACTCACGGATATGTAAGTAAAACTAATCCTACATAGCTAACCAGTAACGAAACATCCAATGCCTTTTCACTCAGACCTCGGTCCAAGAAACACAGGACACACAGGGAAGCCATTTTTATTTTCTTTAACATATTTATATTATTTTTGTTTTGGATGTTTCGTTACTGGTTAGCTATGTAGGATTAGTTTTACTTACATATCCGTGAGTGTGTGTGTGTTTTTTGTTTGTTCCTGCTGAAAGCCTATTGGGCCGAAACGTCGTTCAAATCTGTGTCGTCTACTAATCACGTAAAGCTTCTAACATACCATTTTTTCTTTTTTTTTCAATTTTTCCTTGCATTCAGCTTTACTGCAGCTTCACATTTTTATGCATTCATTTGCATTTCTTTGCCTAAACCATTAACATATGACCCCCTTCTCTTGATTACAGTTGATATTTTAGGATGCTTAGTCATTTCTTTCATTAGTCCTAAATATTATGTTTACAATGCAATGAATTTAAATCTAGGGCAGAATAAGCTATCCCTGATGGTGCCTTGACTGTGTCATTGTGTGACAGTTTGTGCACCCTGACCACCCCAAAGATATGCCAGTGAGAGTTTTAGTCCTGGTAGGTTAAACCAAGCTGGACAAGTCAACATGGGTAGGAGTCTGACAAAAATAGGCACCCATGTCTTTCAAGTTGGCGGTTGTGTATGGGATCAGCAGCCACATCAAGGAAAAAATAGCAAGCTACAGAAACTGTAACAACACAAACACACATAGATTTGGGGCCTGAGAGGTTTCCTCACAAGATAATTCACAGGTAAAAAATGACACAGGATGATAAAGAACCATGAAGACAGAGATAAAGAATCATGAAGACAGAGATAAAGAATCATGAAGACAGAGATAAAGAATCATGAAGACAGAGATAAAGAACCATGAAGACAGAGATAAAGAATCATGAAGACAGAGATAAAGAATCATGAAGACAGAGATAAAGAATCATGAAGACAGAGATAAAGAACCATGAAGACAGAGATAAAGAATCATGAAGACAGAGATAAAGAATCATGAAGACAGAGATAAAGAATCATGAAGACAGAGATAAAGAACCATGAAGACAGAGATAAAGAATCATGAAGACAGAGATAAAGAATCATGAAGACAGAGATAAAGAATCATGAAGACAGAGATAAAGAACCATGAAGACAGAGATAAAGAACCATGAAGACAGAGATAAAGAATCATGAAGACAGAGATAAAGAACCATGAAGACAGAGATAAAGAACCATGAAGACAGAGATAAAGAACCATGAAGACAGACACAAAGACAGTAGGATGGAAGTAGGCTCAGTTGGAGATGATAAAACATAACCAGGTCCATAGGCAGAGTGTGACATAATTCAAGCCAAGCAGAAATAAGAGAATGTAAACATCACTCTCATCAATAATCAGATTGAGACTGGGCTATGTAATGAGGAGTAATAAGTAACTTACAACTTTTTATACAGAACTTTACAGCAGGAGGCCAATCTGATCATCAGAAGTGGATTTTGTCATCACTCTCATCAATAATCAGATTGAGAGACTGGGCTATGTAATGAGAAGTTATAAGTAATTGAAAACAGAACTTCCCAGCAGGAGGCAATCTGATCATCAGAAGTGGATCCCGTCAAGCAAACCCCCTCTGCTGATGATCAGATTGGCCACTGAATTAGAGAATGCAACCATCAGTATCACCAATAATCAGGACAAGAGACTGGGCTATGTAGTGAGAAGTAATAATAAGATGCAAGTTATAACATTAAAGGAAAAGTGAAGTTACACACAAAAAATATCTGACAAAGGTAAACAATAATTTCTAGACAAATTTTAAACCTGAGATTGTGTTCCAGGCTGCGGTCCAAATTTTTTTGTAGTGGCCTGGAAGTGAAGTACCCAGTCCAGTAGTGGTCATCACGATCAGCATATGAAAAAAAATCTCCACTAAGACTTGGAATATTTGGTGGTGCCTTCCCAGGTACTGTGTCTGTTTCATGGTACAGAGCATTGAAGTAGTCACTCAGGGTGCCAAACTGGGCCTGCAACATTGATATTTAAAAAGTGTACAAGTTTCAGCAACAAAGTGCTTCCTGTAACATTGACATTTAAAAAGTGTACAAGTTTCAGCAACAAAGTGCTTCCTGTAACATTGACATTTAAAAAGTGTACAAGTTTCAGCAATAAAGTGCTTCCTGTAACATTGATATTTAAAAAGTGTACAAGTTTCAGCAATAAAGTGCTTCCTGTAACATTGACATTTAAAAAGTGTACAAGTTTCAGCAATAAAGTGCTTCCTGTAACATTGACATTTAAAAAGTGTACAAGTTTCAGCAACAAAGTGCTTCCTGTAGCATTGGCATTTAAAAAGTGTACAAGTTTCATCAATAAAGTGCTTCCTGTAACATTGACATTTAAAAAGTGTACAAGTTTCAGCAACAAAGTGCTTCCTGTAACATTGACATTTAAAAAGTGTACAAGTTTCAGCAACAAAGTGCTTCCTGTAACATTGACATTTAAAAAGTGTACAAGTTTCATCAATAAAGTGCTTCCTGTAACATTGACATTTAAAAAGTGTACAAGTTTCAGCAATAAAGTGCTTCCTGTAACATTGACATTTAAAAAGTGTACAAGTTTCAGCAACAAAGTGCTTCCTGTAACATTGACATTTAAAAAGTGTACAAGTTTCAGCAACAAAGTGCTTCCTGTAACATTGACATTTAAAAAGTGTACATTTCATCAATAAAGTGCTTCCTGTAACATTGACATTTAAAAAGTGTACAAGTTTCAGCAATAAAGTGCTTCCTGTAACATTGACATTTAAAAAGTGTACAAGTTTCAGCAATAAAGTGCTTCCTGTAACATTGACATTTAAAAAGTGTACAAGTTTCAGCAACAAAGTGCTTCCTGTAACATTGACATTTAAAAAGTGTACAAGTTTCAGCAATAAAGTGCTTCCTGTAGCATTGACATTTGTGCTTCCTGTAACATTGACATTTAAAAAGTGTACAAGTTTCAGCAACAAAGTGCTTCCTGTAACATTGACATTTAAAAAGTGTACAAGTTTCAGCAACAAAGTGCTTCCTGTAACATTGACATTTAAAAAGTGTACAAGTTTCAGCAACAAAGTGCTTCCTGTAACATTGACATTTAAAAAGTGTACATTTCATCAATAAAGTGCTTCCTGTAACATTGATATTTAAAAAGTGTACAAGTTTCAGCAATAAAGTGCTTCCTGTAACATTGACATTTAAAAAGTGTACAAGTTTCAGCAATAAAGTGCTTCCTGTAACATTGACATTTAAAAAGTGTACAAGTTTCAGCAACAAAGTGCTTCCTGTAGCATTGGCATTTAAAAAGTGTACAAGTTTCATCAATAAAGTGCTTCCTGTAACATTGACATTTAAAAAGTGTACAAGTTTCAGCAACAAAGTGCTTCCTGTAACATTGACATTTAAAAAGTGTACAAGTTTCAGCAATAAAGTGCTTCCTGTAACATTGACATGTAAAAAGTGTACAAGTTTCAGCAACATAGTGCTTCCTGTAACATTTAATTTTTAGAAGTGCACAAGTTTCAGCAACGAGGAAATTAAAGAAATCGCCAATCAACCACTAATATCTTCAGTAATAAAAAAAGACGATGGTCATATGTTGGATATGTGATGAGAAGAGATAATAACCGAATAGCAAAGCAGGCCCTCATGTGGGAAACAACAGGCAAGAGGAAAAGTGGAAGACCCAGCGGGACACTGAGAAGAACATTGATGAGAGAGGCAAGAGCAGCAGGAATCAGTTCCCTCAATATGATACAGCTGCTTGCACAGAACAGAGACAAATGGCAAGATTTTATAAAATATCTTTAAAAGAATTGAAAACTGCCCGGATAAAAATTTAGATAAGAGAAGGAGTATCTTGGTCTGGCTATGGCTTGAAAGGTCAATAGATAGATAGACAAGTTTCAGCAACAAAGTGCTTCCTGTAACATTTAATTTTTAAAAGTGTACAAGTTTCAGCAACAAAGTGTTTTCTGTAACATTTAATTTTTAGAAGTGTACAAGTTTTAGCAACAAAGTGCTTTCTGCAACATTTAATTTTTGAAATTGTACAAGTTTCAGCAACAAAGTGCTTCCTGTAACATTTAATTTTTGAAAGTGTACAAGCTTCAGCAACAAAGTGTTTTCTGTAACATTTAATTTTTAGAAGTGTACAAGTTTCAGCAGCGAATGCTTAGTACAATTGTCAGCTATTCAGATGAGTTCAATATCATTATCATTGCACCCTTGGAAGAATGTTAAATGAGTGTAAATGTGTTGTGTCAATAGTTTATGGCAAGCAGTAAAGGTATTTGTGCTTTTTGCAACCCCCCCCCCCCCACCAAAAAATAGGAGGCATTATTATCTGCATTAGTTCCAGATTCATCATCATCATCATCAAGTACCATCTCCGCAACGAAGGTTGGCTACCATGGAGCGCCATTCTGCTCTGTCTCTTGCTTTGATGGTACAGGTTGTCATAGGCTGACTTGTCCATCTTTTAATGTTACTCATCCATGTTAGTCTTGGTCTGCCTCTGCCCCTTTTACCTTGTATTTTCCCCTCCAGGATTACTTTTTGTAGGCTGTTGTGTCTTTTAACATGGCCCAAAAATCACATTTGTCTTGTTTAAATTGTGTTTAGTAGTTCTCTTTTCATTTTTAAGTTGTTTTAAGACTTCATCGATTGTTTTCTTTCCCAGATTCAACTTTTCCAATTTGAAGAAATTTTTTTTTATTAACACTGAGTTCCCTCGGCTTTTTAAAAAAATTGTCAGAGATTTTCTCAGTAAATCACCTGGCATGATATTAACCTTATCACTCATATGCTGATGGTGTTAAAAACTAAGGACACCAACATTATATTACAAAAACACTGCAAGGATTAACTAGGACTTCTTAAGGTATACAAAAAAATTAAAGTCAAGTCCTTCTAGATATGAAGAAAAATTAAAGTCAAGTCCTTCTAGATATGAAGAAAAATTAAAGTCAAGTCCTTCTAGATATGAAGAAAAATTAAAGTCAAGTCCTTCTAGATATGAAGAAAAATTAAAGTCAAGTCCTTCTAGATATGAAGAAAAATAAAAGTCAAGTCCTTCTAGATATGAAGAAAAAAAAATGTCCAATCACACCACAAGGCATATTGGGATATATGGTGCAAGTAAAGTAATGTATCTCAGCACTAGCTCAGAATTTATAAGTGAAATGTGCAATCCATACTCTTATATGCAGAAATGTGGAGAATGAACCAATGAAAGCCAACTTAGAGGATTTGAAGGTTGTTGTCTTAAGAAGATTCTAAATATCCATTGGGATCAAGACATCACAAACAAAGAAGACCTTACATCACCAGTGTCAAACATGGTCAATGAATAAAGCCCACAAAAAGAAAATCACAACCTGCAAAGTGAGGTACTAGACAGACAACACAAAGATAGATCAAATATCAAATGTGAAAATCAGAGAACAGATTGGAATTAAACCGACCTGGAATATATATATATATATATATATACATAAACAACAAATTAAATGGTTCAGACACTGTAAAAATTCATGAAACCAGACAAATAACATCAAAAACTTTCAGCCCCTGAACATCAGTACAGAGAGCAAGAGGGAGACCAAGGAAGAGATGGACTGATGAAATAAAAGACATATGCAAGAACAAAAACATTTCTTTCCTAATAGCATCCAGATATGCCGAAGAACGACACTACATCAAAAAGGGAAGAGACTAAAAGAACAAGCAATACAACATCTGCAGGCATCAGATTATCTTACACATTCCTCCTCTCTCCTGCAACCTTCAAGGCAACAGCAGACAGATAAATAAAGAAAGAAGATAAATAAAAATGTCATTCATCAAACATACATAAAATTGTCATATGCCAAGCTGTCATATATAAAACTATCATCATCATGTGCCGTACCGGTTGGCGTAGGTGATCATGTCTCTCCACAATCTTCTATCTACAGTGCATCGTATCAGTTCTGTTGTTGACTGTTTTCCATGCCATGACACCAAGCTATCCAGTATTTTCTCTCTTTGTCGTCCACGATCTCTCTTTTCATTTATTTTGCCAGTTGTAACCAAGTATTCCAACTTTCCTCTTCTCATGATGTGCCTGAAAAATGTTGATTGCTTCTTTCTGATGTTTTTTAAGAGCTCCCTTTTTGTGTTGGCCTCTTTGAGAACTTCCTCATTGGATAAAACTATCATACATCAAAATTTCTTAAATCAAACATAATCAAATGGTCATATATCAAACAAATACAAAAGATGAATAATAATGTCTCTCACCTGGGCTCCCATCTCTGGGTGATCATCAAGAAACTTGAAAATCTTCTCATAATTGCCAAACTGCAGATCAAACTCGTCAGACTGCATGTAACGGAAATCATCTCCAAGTGGGACAAGTAAAACATTTGTTTTATACAGAGTTGCTTTCTTCTTCCACTGATCCAAAATCGTTGCTGTCCTAAAATAGTAACGAAAAGCACAAAATTTAAAAAAGTCATATTATGAATTGAACAAGACAAGCGATAGTAATAGCAACACAAAAAATAAACGCCATGAAGAACATGTGGCACAATACCCTCAAGGCAGCAGAATTAAAATTATTGAGGACATGCTTGTTCCTGATAGAAACATGTGGTTGTGATTCATAGATAATATGGCAAATAACAAAGAAAAAAATGGATTCATTCAAAACAAAATGCTACAGAAAAATCCTTAGGATACTTTTGATAATGTAAAAGAGCACTGAAGACGTATTAAAAGACACAAACATTGAAAAAAGTGACATATAAACATCATTCTACAGTAGAAATTAAAATACTATGGCCACGTCAAAAGATACAGTGTGCTGGAATGAACAATAATGGCAGGCATGGTTTCTGCGCAACGCATCAGGGTAGACCATTAAGAAGGTGGTTCCAAGACATTAAGAAGACCTTGAACATGACAACAGAAGAAGTGGGAGATCTGGTTAAAGACAGAGATTATCTCAGATGGGCTGTGGGCTATTAATTGTTAAACAAATTTATACAATTTAGTTGCAATATGTCTTTTTCAGCATAAAATTACCAATTGTTGTGCAACTTTATTACAGTTTGGTTTCAACATTAGTCCCTTTCAACAGAAAGTTACTAATTAACATAACAGCATGCCTGCACATGTCTCTCCATGTTATGGAAGACAGTCGTTAACAATTTTGGAGTACAACATCAAATTCACTCCAAATATTTTCTTGCAATCTCATGAGAGTCCATAAAAAAAAGTAGCAAAGTACCCCCGTCACGCCAAGTAGCATATAGGGAAATATGGTGTTAGTGACTCTATATTTTACAGACCTTCAGCACATGATTTTTGGGGTAATGTAGTCGGTATTACGCCCGTGCTGCTTTACTTTCCCAGAAAAAAATCCGGTACCCATTTAAGGCAGGGTGAACCTGGAAGCCGCCGGTTGGTATCAAACCCTACCCCTTGCCCTTTGTAGTCCAGTTCACTAACCACTGAGCTATCGCGGCTCCCTTCATGAGAGTCCATAGCTTCTTGAAATTCAATTCCCCATTCAGGATCAAAGCAAAGAAATGCATACAAAATGTGAAGCTGCAATAAAGCTAACAAGGAGAAATTGTTTTTAAATATATAGAAAAAAATGGCATGGTTAAAGCTTTACGTAGCAAGTGGGTGACACAAATTAGAAAAATGTTTCGGTTCAATAGGCCTTCAGCAGGAACAAACATACAACACACACACAGAAATATATTTAAAATAAAAAATAATAATTTTAAACTAGAATGAGAAATAATACCTCAGTGCGAACTAATGTTCATTTTCCTTCTGGCCACAGGCAGTGTACAGGGAAGACATTCTATTCCTTTTTTTATTTTTATTTCTCATTTTAGTTCGAAATTATTATTTTTTAATTTTAAATACATATCTGTGTGTGCGTGTTGTATGTTTGTTCCTGCTGAATTGTGCCGAAACGTTCTCATTTGTGTTGTCCACTTATTACATAAACCTTTAGCCATACCGTTTTTATTTTTATTTTTTACTATCTATTTTTTTTAAAATTCCTAGTTCAGCAGGTCTCACAGGTAGAAGTCTAGTGGTGTCAGGTAATCTTGACGGTTGAGAAAGAGTAGAGCACCCCATCAAGTACTAGATGGATTGAACATGTGCAAAGTTCAAGAGAAAAGAAAAGAAAAGAAAAACAAAAAGAAAAAAAAAGAAAAGAAAAAAAGAAAAGAAAAGCCACTGCCATTAACTATGGAGGCTGGTGGAATAGGCCAATGACATGTCACCTGCAAATAAATTCCACAAACTACAAAACCACAAGAAAAAAGTCTACAAATAAAGATGGATGGAGAGACATTGTCTGCGACCTATGCTCCCAAAGAGATCTGAGGGGAATTGATTGATTGAAGTTAGCTAACACCACAAAAGAGTAAATTACCAAAGTGGTAATTTGAAAAAGACCATTACAATTTATGTGAATTTGACCAAAAGTACAGACATTACACTGTGAATTCAATTTGCATTATCCTGTGAATTCAACTAACCGAAAAAAAAATATATATCATATAAGGAAACAACAGGTAAAATAGTTTAGCCACGTGACAAGGCAGAAAGATCAAAACACAACAAAACGAGCCTTCAGCAAACGTTGTGAGAACACCAGACACAAGGGTCTACCACGTAAAAGATGGATTGATGGAAGATTAGAGGAACTAGGAAACAAAACTGTGGAAGACGCGAACAGAAGAGCAAAAGACCACAAATTATATCTCCCCTTGACGCTGAAAGGTAAATGAGGAAGGAAAGAAGAAAAAGAAAAGATCATAAGTTTGAGTGCGCAGTTATTTTGTTCTTGTTGAGAGGCTAATAAAAATCTTAAATGCAGATTATAGCTGTCTCATAACTGCTCTAGTAACACCATGGAATGTATTTGACATGGCCTCCGTGTTAATAATGAAGACCGATAACGGTGTTAAGACTAACATAACAGCAGCAGAGGCGAACAGAAGAGCAAAAAAACCACAAATTATATCTCCCCTCGATGCTGAAAGGCAGATGAGGAAGGAAAGAAAAAGAGGAAGAAAAAAAATAACAATTTAGCATAACATAAAACTGAACACCCCTGCAACACATAAATCTATCATTAATTTGATCACTACCATAAAACATAAACATACAGTCAACTTAACAAAACTACCAAAAAGAATGAATTGACAAAACATTTTCATTCTTATGTATGAAGCATTTTATCAGCTGGGAAAATGGTTTAACTTCATTGTCTTGTTTGTTTATTTAACACTTATTTGTATGTGATTCCAGCATTTGTTAACTCTTTCCATACAGAAGCTTTTTATCAATGCAATGGAACAAATTTCAGAGGCAGCATTTTTCAGCGTTTTAAGAATCAGTCTACATATTTATATTTATTTAACATATAACATATTATATGCAAAATTTTAGATAAATGAGAAAGGTATTCGATTTCACCAATACCGTGATGATACAAGATTTGTAAAAAGAAAATGGTTTGATGATGGTTCACACTAATCAAATTGAGAGTGACGTACAGTGCGGCGAAACGTACGGAAAGAGTTAACACATACGGGACCATAAGTCACAAAAACTAGCTATAGTTATTGATCTGTTTAGACCTTGAGCCTAGTGTTTTTTTTTATTTTGCAGCTTTTAATTTGTTGGTGTTTCAGCAGTTATTTCCACTCAAACCTTATAATTCTCTTATTTCTGTCTTCCTGAACAAACCATGTTTTAGATCAATTTTCATTTATTTCTTGCCGTTATTTCTAAGAAAAAGTATTTTTTTCTCTCAAGAGGCAGTGTTACAGTGTGTTAAACCCTAGGCATAGAACATATTAATAAAATTGTTGCTGTTTATAAATAACTGCCATGAGAAGACATTTACAAACACTATTATTTCAAACAGCAGACCTTTCAGCTACGTTGCTGTCATCTATGGGCTTTGGGTCAATATGCCATGGACATCGGTAAGAGCTTCCTGGCAAGCGTCTAAAGTCAAACTGGCAACAAATTGCAGGTTCAGGACCACAGGTATGTGGTATGTCATATGAGTAGAATGGCATCAGATGGGTGAATATATCTGTGTTTGCTTCCACATCTTGGGAGAAGTAGTAATCTCAATATTAATGGGAAGTTTCATTTTTTTAAAAAGCATCAGAGTTATGAGTATCTTTGTGACAAATTTGTAAAAAGTAGTATGAACTGAATAAATAATAGTACTGGTTTAATAATATCTGTTGTGAGAGAGAGAGAGAAAAGTAGCATTGGATGAATAAATAATGGTACTGGTTAAATATCTGTTGAGAGAGAGAGAGAGAGAAAAGTAGCATTGGATGAATAAATAATGGTACTGGTTTAATATATTTTGAGAGACAGAGAGAAGTAGGATTGAATGAATAAATAATTGTACAGGTTTAATATCTTTTAAGAGAGAGAGAGAGAGAGAGAGACAGAAAAAAGTAGCATTGAATGAATAAATAATTGTACTGGTTTAATATCTTTTAAGAGAGAGAGAGAGAGAGAGAGAGAGAGAGAGAGAAAAGTAGCATTTAATGAATAAATAATTGTACAGGTTTAATATCTTTTGAGAGAGAGAGAAAAGTAGCATTTAATGAATAAATAATTGTACAGGTTTAATATCTTTTGAGAGAGAGAGAAAAGTAGCATTTAATGAATAAATAATTGTACTGGTTTAATATCTTTTGAGAGAGAGAGAAAAGTCGCATTGGATGAATAAATAATAGTACTGGTTTAATATCTTTTGAGAGAGAAAAGTAGCATTGGATGAATAAATAATTGTACTGGTTTAATATCTTTTGAGAGAAAGAGAAAAGTAGCATTGGATGAATAAATAATAGTACTGGTTTAATATCTTTTGATAGAGAGAGAGAGAGAGAGAGAGAGAGAGAGAGAAGTAGCATTGGATGAATAAATTATTGTACTGGTTTAATATCTTTTGTGAGAGAGAGAGAGAGAGAGAGAGAGAGAAAGAGAGAGAGAGAGAGAGAGAGAGACAGAAAAAAAGTAGCATTGAATGAATAAATAATTGTACTGGTTTAATATCTTTTGAGAGAGAGAGAAAAGTAGCATTGGATGAATAAATAATTGTACTGGTTTAATATCTTTTGAGAGAGAAAAGTAGCATTGGATGAATAAATAATTGTACTGGTTTCATATCTTTTGAGAGAGAGAGAAAAGTAGCATTGGATGAATAAATAATTGTACTGGTTTAATATCTTTTGAGAGAGAGAGAAAAGTAGCATTGAATGAATAAATAATTGTACTGGTTTAATATCTTTTGAGAGAGAGAGAAAAGTAGCATTGGATGAATAAATAATAGTACTGGTTTAATATCTTTTGATAGAGAGAGAGAGAGAGAGAGAGAGAGAGAGAAGTAGCATTGGATGAATAAATTATTGTACTGGTTTAATATCTTTTGTGAGAGAGAGAGAGAGAGAAGTAGCATTGTATGAATAAATAAGTGTACTGGTTTAATATCTTTTGAGAGAGAGAAAAGTAGCATTGGATGAATAAATATCTGTATTGAATTTCTACATCTTTTGTTTTTTTTTGAAAAATCAAGTTGTAATTACTAAAGGAAAATGGACAAGTAATAACCAGAGGGAAAAAGTCAAGTAAATACTAGAGGAAAATCGTACAGTAATTATTATAGAAAATGAAAAAAAGTAATTGCCACCAGAATATATAAAAGTAATTGCTAGATGGAAATACCAAATTAATTATATTAATACAGGGAAGTTAATTATTGTTTTAGCTTAGGCCAAAATAAACTAATACATATTACAGATAGGTATAACTTAAGATGAGTTACAGAACCAACTAGTCTAAGCGAGAAGCCACTAGCTAAGGTGAACTAGACTTTACATAGATGAGAATTACTGAAGCTGAATAACGATACCAGCCAAGTCTTGGCAGGAAGCCACTAGCTAAGGTGAACAAGACTTTATATAGATGAAAATAACTGAAGCTGAATAACAATACCAGCCAAGTCTTGGCAAGAAGAAACTAGCTGAGGTGAACAAGACTTTATATAGATGAGAATAACTGAAGCTGAATAACAATACCAGCCAAGTCTTGGCAAGAAGAAACTAGCTGAGGTGAACTAGACTTTATATAGATGAGAATAATTGAAACTGAATAACAATACCAGCCAAGTCTTGGCTAGAAGAAACTAGCTGAGGTGAACTAGACTTTATATAGATGAGAACAACTGAAGCTGAATAACAATACCAGCCAAGTCTTGGCAAGAAGAAACTAGCTGAGGTGAACTAGACTTTATATAGATGAGAATTACTGAAGCTGAATAACAATACCAGCCAAGTCTTGGCTAGAAGAAACTAGCTGAGGTGAACTAGACTTTATATAGATGAGAATAACTGAAGCTGAATAACAATACCAGCCAAGTCTTGGCAAGAAGAAACTAGCTGAGGTGAACTAGACTTTATATAGATGAGAATTACTGAAGCTGAATAACAATACCAGCCAAGTCTTGGCAAGAAGAAACTAGCTGAGGTGAACTAGACTTTATATAGATGAGAATAACTGAAGCTGAATAACAATACCAGCCAAGTCTTGGCTAGAAGAAACTAGCTGAGGTGAACTAGACTTTATATAGATGAGAATTACTGAAGCTGAATAACAATACCAGCCAAGTCTTGGCAAGAAGCCCTAGCTGAGATGATGATGTTAGTCCATAAAACTCCAGTTCCAGATAAAAGACCAAGGTAAAACTAAATGAGCTACTCCAAGAACTATGGGGGGAAAAAAACCCTGTCAAATTTATACAAGAAATGACACTGCAGATAGAGACAAAAATTCAGACGAATGAAAGATGGATAAAATGCCAGTCAATAGTCATGGACTGCATAAGTAATAAGACGAGAACCACTAAGCCATAACATGACCCAAATAAAGATCGGTGATTGCCTCATTGAGCATTACATAATCAAAGACAGTTGTAATAGATAAAGAGACATGCACTGTAGTCAACAAAATGTGTTGTGTTTGCAACTGCTGATGAAAGAAGAATGCTATAATAAATGAACCATGTTGATACAATGTGACAGACCAAGACGATAATTATAAAGGTAATTTCCTAGTTTGATCAGATATAGTATTTCAGTTTGGAAGAGTGATGTCCCCTAAAATATGTCTGCCAAAATACAGTGGTTCTACGCATTCTTGGCGTTGGGGTCATTACGGTGGCATGTGTCACTCACACTGGCGTTTGGGTCCAAATCGAGATGTTAATTAATAATTGGCTGAACCCCTATCCTTTCTTATGCTTCTTCTTACTAATTATCCGCCTATATATATAGGCTAGTTTGTCTAATATTTAAAAACCAGCTAAGCAGTTCTGAGTTTGACAATCTTCCAACATTTGGCAGTAAATTACGGCGATTGGTAATCAACCGCACAATTCCCTTCGATCAGAAGATCATAATTAGGCCGAGTGGCGTCGTTTTTATCACGCGTTATAATATATTTATAAATATTTAACACTAAAGCTAAACCTAACCCCTGGACCCAACGCCCAATCAACAGATACTCCGAAATGATTACATGCCAGCGTAATGACCCCAACGCCAAGAATGCGTAGAACCACTGTATTTTGGCAGACATATTTTAGGGGACATCACTCTTTCAAACTGAAATAACATATCTGATCAAACTAGGAAATTACCAATTGTGAGTCTCCTTATCATTCTGGCTTCACTTGTAACCCTTTTGTCTTCATAAACTATAATATCTGTCAGGCTGTTTATCAGTTCTGTTCCAGATTTCCTTTTATCAAATCTTTCGCTCAGATTATGTTGTATCTTCTATACTTTCCTTTATCTTTTCTTCATTCAATTTATTTTCCTATTGTCACAATATATACCAGCATTTCCCCTCCTTAATATGGCTAAAAAAAAAAATAGTATGACTGTTTATCTTATGTTTGGAAATTAGCTTTCTTTTTGCTTTGGCCTACTCCAAGGGATAAAGATCAAAGAGGCAGGTAAGTTCACCTATTTAGGCAGTGTAGTTAGCATAGATGGCAGAACTGATGAATACATGAAATGCAGAATTAACAAAGCCAGAACTGACTACTACACTCGTCACCCTGTGTGGAAATTTGGTGTTCTCATTGCAGAACAAAATCAGGATCTTCAACACAAATGTCAAAGCAGTCCTACTCTATGGTTCAAAAACATGGAAGGAAACAAAGACAAATAACAACAGACTCCAATCTTTCATAAATTGATGCCTCTGACACTTACTTCTTAATATGATAGCCAAATAAAATTATAAATGAAAACCTTTGGGAAAGAGCTGCCCAGATATAAATAGGAGCAGAGATCCAGAAAATGAGAAAGGATTAGTCACATTATACCAACCAATACTGCAAGACAGTCAATAAACTGGAATCCACAAAGAACTAGGAAAATTGGAAGGCCAAACAAGATCCGAGGAATCATCGAGACAAAAACACAGACTGCAGGATAGACGTAGACTCAGTTGGAGAAGATAGCAAAGAAACAGGTCTGTTGACAAAGTGTGATTGCAGCCCTTTGCTCCATGAGGAGGTGCAAGGCTTTAGTCAAGTTAAGTCACTTTGGCCTTTCGTACAGCCTCTAATTACTCTTTTCAGTTATCAATGTTATTTTCAAAATTCTTCTGTGAAATCACATTTTTGTGCTCTCCAATAATTTTCTTATTTGTTATCCAGGACTCATATTTATGTGTCAAAACTGGCTCCATATAACAATCAATGCAAGTATTATAACCTGTAAGAAGCTTTATGTGATAAGTGGACGACACAGACTAAACGACGTTTCGGCCCAATAGGCCTTCATCAGGAACAAACAAAAAAACACACACACAAAACTAATAACGAAACAACCAAAACAAAAACAATCGAAATGTGTTAAACATACAGAAACTAAACGTCGTTTAGTCTGTGTCGTCCACTTATCACGTAAAGCTTCTTACATACCATTTTTTTCTATTTTTTAATTTTTCCTCACATTCAGCTTTACTGCAGCTTCGCATTTTTATGCCTTAACCCTATTATAACCTGTATGTGTTCATATGCCTTATACTTGGTGGTAGGAAACTTAAACAGTTATTGTGTATAAAAATAATTACTGAACTGAGACTGACCTTAATTTGCTA
This sequence comes from Megaustenia siamemsis, assembly GCA_032433765.1. Lineage (NCBI taxonomy): Eukaryota > Metazoa > Mollusca > Gastropoda > Stylommatophora > Ariophantidae > Megaustenia > Megaustenia siamemsis. The sequence continues at coordinate 58,248,250 of JAVIAB010000126.1, forward strand.
GTTATGTGGTGGCTTGCATGCATGACCCGCTAGCAAAATTATTAATAAACTTTCCCTGATGGTCCTGGGAGATTAGGAAACTAAGCCCACATTTTTTAGATGGCAATGAAATGATTTCCGCTCAATTTTTTTTTATACGAGGAACTGCTTCAGAAAAGCAACTAATGTCACGAAAGAGACAGACCTAAAAATGATAGACCAAGAACAATTATTAGACTAGCAGCAAATAAAATATTTATGATTGTGTCACAAGAATGATGTTTTAAGAGTTACAACTATTATATTTAAAACAGCTGATACGTGAGTTACGGTCCTCTTTTTTAATAGCCCATTTCCCTCCCTTTCACCCCGCTCCATCACCATCACACTTGTATTATTTTGATAAGACTACTTGGCTGTGAATAACTTCAACGTACAATGTGATAGCACGTATGTGTGGTAATGAATTACTGCCAGCCTCCTGTTGATGCTAATTTTATATGCAGCTACAGTACTGTCACATCTGTTGTACATTAATTTATTAGATCTGGTTTCTCTCAGGCAAGCCAGCTGCAAGCAACCATATTTAGCTACCAGACAGATATAATCCAATAAAACAGTGGTGCATTAATCTGACTCATTTGTATAATTACTTTTATAACTGAATGGGAGACAATTGATAACTTTCAGATTTAAGTTATTACTTATGTTAATGATGTGGTAAATAATCTCCTTTGTAATATTATTAGCAGTCATGATACACAGGTGTTGAACAATTTATTAATTGCATTTTTTTATATAGAAAAAGGAAATTAAGTGTTGTTGGTTCAAGAGAAAAAAAAACAATGATATGGCGTAAATAAAAGGGTAAAGGTTTCCTCTATTCAATTTGTTACTAAAGAAATAGAAAGATTGGATGCATTTGAAAACATATGCCACGGGAGATTGCTTTGTTTACCACAGAATTAATTTTAATACTAGTGCAGAAATAAGAGAAATGACAAAGCATCCAAAAATACCATCTATAATCAAGTCTTAATAGCAGAGACAGAGAATGAACTACAAGAAATGAGACATAATCGTGAAAGAAAGCAACAAGAAAGGTCTCAGTCTGAATAGTAAGAAAACAGAAGTGATGGTTATATCGAAGAAACAATCACCACCATCATGCAGTATAAAAATAAACGAGACAAATCTGAAACAAGTGCAACGTTTCAAATACTTGGGCACAAAAATAACATCAGATGGAAGATGCCCCGCAGAAATAAAAAGCAGAATAGCTCAGGCCAAAATGGCATTTCAGAAAATGAAAAATATCTTATGCAACAAATCTATGTCAATGGAAATGAGAAAGAGAGTTCATCGGTGCTATATAGAACCAATTCTGACCTATGGAAGCGAATCATGGACAGTGGACAAACAAGTGAAAAGACGATTAGAGGCCACAGAGATGGGATTTCTCAGAAGAATGTTGAAAGTTCCCTGGACAGCTAAAAAGACCAATGAGGAAGTTCTCAAAGAGGCCAACACAAAAAGGGAGCTCTTAAAAAACATCAGAAAGAAGCAATCAACATTTTTCGGGCACATCATGAGAAGAGGAAAATTGGAATACTTGGTTACAACTGGCAAAATAAAAGGAAAGAGAGATCGCGGGCGACAAAGAGAGAAAATGCTGGATAGCTTGGTGTCATGGCATGGAAATCAGTCAACAACGGAAATGATACGGTGCACTGTAGATAGAAGATTGTGGAGGGACATGATCACCTACGCCAACGGGTATGGCACATAATGATGATAATCAAGAGAAGTAGGTGTATACGTCTTTAGGAGAAGAGACAACAAGAGAATCTCAAAGCAGGCCCTCAAATGGGAACCAGAAGGTAAAAGAAAAAGAGGCTTTTCCTAGAAAAACACTAAAAAAAAACACTTAGGTGAGAGGCAACAACAGCATGCATCACATTCCTCACCAAGATTAAACAACTCACCAAAAAGAGAGACATATAGCGAAATACAATACAGCTCCTGTGCAAAGTTTGATGGTTGATAACAAAGATTGTCAGACACAGAGTTTACAATTTCTGTCCTTTGTGCTGTCTTTGGCTCGAAAGGACAATAGATAGATAGATAGTTTTCCCTACACCTTAAGACAAATAGGAAAATGCTGTTTTAGCATCAAGATTTTTCAATGATCAATGACAAAGACATTTTTTTTAAAACTGATTTGCCAGACGCAAATAAAGCCATAGCATTAAATACTAGAATAATGAAATGTTATGTTATAATTTCAGTTCTAACCTATGGAAGCGAATCATGGACAGTAGACAAACAAATGAAAAGACGATTAGAGGACACAGAGATGGGATTTCTCAGAAGAATGTTGAAAGTTCCCTGGACAGCTAAAAAGACCAGTGAGAAAGTTCTCAAAGATGCCAACACAAAAAGGGAGCTCCTAAAAACATCAGAAATAAGCAATCAACATTTTTCGGGCACATCATGAGAAGAGGAAAGTTGGAATACTTGGTTACAACTGGCAAAATAAAAGGAAAGAGATATCTTTGGGCGACAAAGAGAGAAAATACTGGATAGCTTGGTGTCATGGCATGGAAAACAGTCAACAACAGAACTGATATGATGCACTGTAGATAGAAGATTGTGGAGGGACATGATCACCTACGCTAACCGGTATGGCACATGATGATGATGTTATAATTTAAATAATAGTATTTTCTTTGAACTTTTGCTACACAGCTGTGTGTTTACCCAAGTAGACACATGGAAATCACATGTTGTAATCATTTCCTGGGTTAAGTTAGATTTACGGCCTGAAATTCAAATGCATGGTGCTGTGGCTACTGGCGGTGTTATGTTGGGTATTCACCGGTTCACCGTAAGTTCATCAATCGAGCCATATCTTCGGCTCCCTCACAGCGTTGTTCACTGTTTATTCTGTGTTACAAAGGTTTGTCTTATGTTTCACCAACAGCCAGGGAGATTTCCCTCCACATAAGAATAAAATAAACAAAAAAAAAAAAAAAAGGAATTTTTCCAAAAAATTTATTTTTAAAAAAAAAAACAGTACCCTTTCTACATGTCATACTTTTTATGATACACTTAAACAAGAAAATCCAACATCTTTATGACGCACTTAAACAAGAAAATCCAACATCAAAGGAGACAAATCCAACACTCAGGGGTCATCGGAAGTAGTAATTAGGAAGGTATAGGGAGGAGGAGAATGTTTGACCACAGCAAATTGTCAAATGTCAAGAATTTGTGCTTTGAGGTGGTAATTTATATGACAGTATTGTAATCTAGGATTAAAGACTTTTTAAGGTAATGTTGAGGAGATGGAAGGTAGCATATACTTTGGATATTATAAAATGGGGTCACAAATGAAAGAAGGTTGGGAAACATTGTTGTAAGGTCTCATCTCTTTTCTCTTGTGTCTTTAATGTCCTAACTTTGACTATCTATCTATCTATTGACCTTTCAATCCATAGCTGGCCCATAGGGCGTAGACCAAGATACTCCTTCTCTTGTCTAAATTTTTATTCTGGCAGTTTTCAATTCTTTTAAAGATATTTTATCAAATCTCGCCATTTGTCTTTGTTCTGTGCAAGCAGCTCTATCTCATTGAGGGAGCCGATTCCTGCTGCTCTTGCCTCTCTCATCAATATTCTTCTCAGTGTCTCTCTGGGTCTTCCCCTTTTCCTCTTACCTGTTGTTTCCCACATGAGACTTTGACTACATATCGTTTTTAATGAGCTTTTACTTAGATTTCGTCACCATGTGCTATTATTGCCTGCCAGATTTTTCAAAGTTTTATTTTTTATTTTTTTTTTTTTTTTTTTTTTTTACTAATGGAGAACTCCCTGAGAGACTGGGTGGTCTAGAGGTAGAATGTCAGCCTCTGGATAGAAAGGTCCAGAGTTTAAATCCTATCACAGATGGTGGGAATTTTTCAAAACTGAATCAGTGGTTTCTTTGTAGTTTAACCTCCCCTGGTCTCCGATGTCTAGTACTCTCTGGTAAATGTGAAAGAACAGGAGGTTCCGTGTGCCCTCACTTATGTTAAAGAACCATTGGCAGTTAAAGTAAAAAAAGAGTAAGCTAAAAATGGTCAATGCCCTGACAAAATTGGTTAAGCAAATCTATCCATCCCTAGGATGGATGTGTCAGGTCGAAAGACACAAATATCACGGCTTTGCAGCAAACAAGTGACATAATGCACAGATGCCCACTAAATGGGTGATCGCTAAGAAGATAAGAAATCCCTCAGTGATCCCCTGTAGACATTTTTTATCTCAATACAAGTCAACAATTAGTCTATTTCACTTCTCGTAATGAATAATCAGAAAACCCCACACCACATACTCCACACCACTTACTCCACACCACATACTCCACACCAGATACTCCACACCACATACTCCACACCACAAACCCGACACCACAAACCCCACACCACATACTCCACACCACATACTCCACACCACATACTCCACACCACAAACCCCACACCACATACTCCACACCCATACTCCACACCACAAACCCCACACCACATACTCCACACCACATACTCCACACCACATACTCCACACCACAAACCCCACACCACAAACCCCACACCACATACCCCACACCACAAACCCCACACCACAAACCCCACACTACATACTCCACACCACAAACCCCACACCACATACCCCACACACTTACCCCACTGCTGCCTCCACATGAACTCAAGGCTGGTTTGTTGTGACAAGTACTTCTTGAGAGAGTAGTGGACTCTCTGTATCAGCATGCTCTTGAAGTCAGAGCGTTTCAACAAATATGCCATAGTTGATGAATAGCCAAATGGGTCAACAGCCCATCCAGACTGAGGAACATAACCTATGAGACAGGACACAGAAAAATGAATAATCTTAAAAAGATGTAACATTTCTTAGATGTTGTTAGTCTATCTTATTCATGCTCTTCGTCCATCTCCTCTTTTAATATATGTTTTATTTGGTATAGAATCTTTTGACATTCTTTCCAGATGAGAATCACATTTCATTTTTTGCCTGTAAAAAGTTCTGAATTGATTCAAAGTCTAATCTCTATCTTATGTCATCATATCTAACGGTCTCTTCTGGTCACACTCCAAGCACTTTTCTCAAACATCTCATCTCTGTAGTGACTAGATTCCTTTTATGATTATTATAACACTATTACTATTATTTTCCGGTGTGTTACCGGGGCCTCATTATGAGGAAAGTAAAGAATAGTGACACTGTGACCTTCCAGGCATGTCGTAAGAGGTGACTAAGGAGGTTGATCGATGGCTTGACAAGCTGTCATTGTAAAAAGTATTGTTATGGAACGGGCGCCATAAGTTTTGGAAGCAGTGATCTCTGCAATATGTGCCATTTTGGCATGCAAGTTTTCTGTATTTTTGAGATTGTGGTTCTGCCCTATGTGCTGTCTTCGGCTCGAAAGGACGATAGATAGATAGATAACTATTATTATACTAACACTCATCATCATGTGCCATACCAATTGGTGTAGGTGATCATGTCCTTCCACAATTTTCTATCCACAGTGCATCGTATCAATTCATGATGTGCCCAAAAAATGTTTTCCTTTGCTTGTCTACTGTCCATGATTTGCTTCCATAGCTCAGAATTGGCTCTATAGAACACCGATGAACTCTCTCTCTAATTTCTATTGATATAGATTTGTTGCACAAGATGTGTTTCATTTTCTGAATTGCTATTTTTCCCTGTGCTATTCTGATTTTTATTTCTGTGGTGTATCTTCAGTTTGATGTTATTATTGAGCCCAAAAAATTTGATGTTCTGCACTTGTTTTAGATTTGTCCTGCTTACTTTTATGCTGCATGATGGTGATAATTGTTGACCATTATGACCATTACTTTTGTTTTCTGACTGTTTAGGCTGTTTCCTTTCTTGGTGCTTTCCTTCATTATTATGTCTATCATTTCTTGTAGTTCATTCTTTGTCTCTGATATTAAGACTGTGTCATCAACATATAGCAGTTTGTTTATGTTGTAACCGTTGATTTAAAATTCTTTTCTTCTCTACTATTGATCTCGTCATATTCTCGTCATAAAGTGAAAATAAATCCGACAAATGTTTGACTCCTTGTTTTATCATTGGAACTGTCCTGTTTAAATGTCAATTTTTATAGCTTCTGTTTGTTGCCAATACATGTTTTTTATGACTCCCAGATCCTTGCCATCGATGTTTAGTGTCTCCAGCATATTGATTATTTCCACATGCTTTACTTTGTCAAATGCTTTTGTGTAGTCTATGAAGCGTACATTTAGATCTTTCTTTACCTCTATAGCTCTTTCTAATAATGTTCTCATGATGTATATTGCTTTACTCGTGTCTCTTCCTTCCACAAATCCACATTGCTCCTCACTTATTTCTGGTTTTGTTTTGCTCCCTAAATGTCTCATGATGATATTAGAAATATTTTGGTCATGTGGCTCATGAGACTAATAGTGAGATGGTCTTCACAATCAGTGGCGTCTGACTTCTTTGTGAAGGCTATGAAGAAAGATTTTAGTAGATCTTCGGGTATGTAAAGTAAAGGTTCCCTTCATGCCTTGCTAGGCATATGGGGAATAAGGTGTTAGTGACCATATTTTTCTATGACCTCGGCACATTTTTGGGTGATGTGGTTGGCATCACGCCAGGTCGCCTTTACTTCCCAGAAAAATCTCTGGTACCCATTTTTAGAGGCTGGCTTCGAGTATATGCCAACTGTTATATATGTCCTTGAGTAAATGATGCTAATACTATTAAACTGAATATTAGTTAGGCCAAACTAATACAAATGTATAACTACAGCTGCTAGGTTAAAAGAGTTTGGTCACAGAAGACATACAGTCAGAACTACCAGCAATCTATAATAAGATGGTCATGTGCTTATAAAGCAAGTGTAAAACAAAAAACTATAACAAATCATCATCATCAAGTACCTGGCCTACCGGCGTAGGTGATCATGTCTTTCCACAACTTTCGATCTCGGCAGCTATTTATCATTCCTGTTGTTGACCTGCTGCCAAGCCATTCTCTTAAGCTGTCTAGTATTTTCTCTCTTTGCTTCCCTCTATCTCTTCGTCCCTCAATTTTTCCAGTTGTTACAATATATTCCAGTTGTTCTCTTCTCATTACATGGCCAAAAAATGATGATTATTTCTTCCTAATATTGGAAATTAGCTCTCTTTTTGCTTTGACCTCTTTCAGAACATTTTCATTACTCTTCTTAGCTGTCCATGGCATTCTCAACATTCTTCTGTAAAACCACATTTCTACAGACTCCAGTGATTTTCTTGTCTGTTGTCCTATTGTCCATGATTCACATCCATATGTTAAGACTGGCTATAACAAATATCCACACAAATTCAAAAATAAAAATAACAAATAAATATATATTTCAAATTTAAACAAACCCAAAGTATTGTTCAGCCACTGGTTTCCTTCAATGAGTTGGTCCAACATAGCGAAGTAGTGTGCATTTGCCTCATCTGTCATAACCCAGCCTCCAGTGGAGATCTCAAATTGACCACTAGCAACCAACCTGTAAGAAATAATTTTACCTCCTTCATTCACATTGCTCCTGTTCAACCATCATTTCACTCAGACAGTGCTCATTAGCTCTTGGCAAATCATAGGAGGTATGTTTACTGCACTCAAAAAAAAATGACAAATAATCAACAACAGAAAAAAAAACAAAGAACAATATACAGTCCAAAGCATGATCGAACCCATACTCCTTGGCACAGCGCCTGGCTACGAGAAGCCAAATTCTAGAGCACACGGCTAACTGAGCTTATTTGATATTCGCACAAAATTCAATCCCTCTGGACTTCACTTTGCTGAATTGGCCATGTTCCCTAGCATTTGGCTTCTCGTGGCAAGGCGCTGTGCCAGGTAGTATGGGTTTGATCCTGCTTCGGACCATATATTGTTCTTTGTTTTTTTTTCTGTTATTGATTATGTCATTTTTCCGAGTGCTGTAAATATATCTCCTCCTCCTATGATTCACTGAATTATTGCCTCGGAAGATTCCCTCTATAATAATATTCATTTATTATTATTTGTCTTCACTAGCTCTTGCCTAGTTGCACAAAAAGATCAGAGCACTGAGAACAAACTCCATAGCACCAGGGAGGGTCCCTTCTTGATAATTCATTAGGGACCAAAATTCCCAACAGCATCTGGGCTGAAAATGATCAGCGACTCATAGCTGACTGCTGGCATCAGTATCACCAGTAACAGCTGATCACAGTCCTAATCTATCTCCACAAAGTGCCTCTGGAAGCAGACTAACCAGTTTTCTATTGCCAACTTTATTGCTTGGATTTCTGCATCGTAGTTGTGACAATATTTCCCTGTTGCTATTTTATTCATGACCCTAGTGTTATTTGGGTACTCTATGTATCCTCCTGCTCCTCCATTTTTTACTGCATTCTATGTTGATCCATCTGTGTACACACAAATCCATAGGTCTTGTTGGTATTCTTCATCCAAGAAACTGAGAGTTATTGTTTTACGCTGTAGACTATTCTTTTCCTCCTTGTCAAGTATTCCTTTCACTTCTGTCCGTATTTGTATCAACAATCCTGATTCCTCTGCCCAGGAAGTCTTGTATAGGCAGTAGGGGGCTGACAACTCTTGGTATGTCTTGTGTTTGTCTACAAATTTGTTCGGCTTGGTGGATAAAACTGCTTTTCTCAAGTCATCCCAATGCACGATTTTAGATTCGGTTCTTCATTGGATGTTTTGGCATGCATAAAAATATTTCTGCCTGTATCAGCACCTTTGTGTCCCTCCATTCTCTCAGTGCTGGTATCCTCCACAATTTCTCCATTTCCAATATTGGTGTTGATTTAATTGCTCCTGTGATGACCTTAAGTGCCTGATTTTGTACTTTATCCAGTTCTTGCAGTGTGGTGTTTGATGCTGAGCACCATGCAGATGATCCATTTTCTAGATGTGGGCATATACTCTGTTTGTACACTGTACTGAGTATATTCCCACACACTCAAGATAAGTAGCCAGTATGTCTTCTTTCACATGTTCATTGTTTATGTAGATGGCTCCTGGCACCTACTTTTTGTTTTGGGGAGAGAGTGAAAAGTGTAGTACTGCATTTGTCTGTTTTGAAGCTATACACCATCTATTTGTCCATGAGATCAGTGCATTCATAGCTCTTTGCAACAATTTGGAGGCCACTGTTGCACACTCCTCTGTGCACATTGCCACTTTGGTACCATGTGGTAGTTCAGTAACTAGGTCGCTGATGTAGGTGAGAAAATGTGTTGGAGATAGTACTCCTCCCTGTGGGATCCTCTGGTGCAATAAGACCCTTTTACTTTTAAGACCATCCAGTTACACTCTGGCTCTCCTGCTATGGAGGTATGCTTTCACACATTTATACATCCTGCTATTTACTCCATAATTTCTCAGTTTCTTCAAGAGTCCTTCCTTCCATACCATATCAAATGCTTTCTTTAGGTCTATCCATGCTGCTAGTACCAGTTTCTTTTCTTGGAAGGCATTCTCAATTTCCTGGGAAAGTTGCCTGATCTTCGGTAGAGTAACACTGTCTAAAGCCTGCTTCCTGTGGCACATGGTTTACAGTTTCCAGATACCACTACAGTTTGAGAATGATTACACATTCCATCATTTTACACAAACAGCTTGTAAGACTGATTGGTCTATAGCTGGATGTTGTAGAACCATCTTTCCCTGGCTTTAGTAATGGTATCATAATTGCGGTCTGGCCCAATGAGTTAGGACAACAGAGAGAAAGCAACCTGATTCCAAATTGATTCTCTGACAAAAGTGGATATTTCAGGCCAAAAGATCTACAATATCACAGCCGGAGTGTGAACACAGCACAAGAAACACTCTTCGAAAGCTACAAACAAAGAAGAAGATACCCAAACATGTCCAGATATGCATACAGCAAATCTAGGGAGACAGTCTTGAACAGTTGGCAGGCCTGATGACACGGCATTGTAATGCATGGTGCAAAACACAATGTAAAGCAATACACAAATAAACAAACAAATAAGAAGTTAAAAAACCAAACTACTCACCTTTTGACTCGTTCTTTCATGGCTGGAGCAATCTCTGACCACCACTGAGAAAAGTATGATATCTCTGAGAACATGAACTTGTACTTTGGGTTTTCTTCCAGCTTGGGTACAAAGTTATCTAGAATCTTCTTTGTCTCTGTGTTATAATAGTCCATGAATGTCTTCACCCAGCCTGAGAAATTAGAAAATTGTACAATAAACATTTGCTGGTGGTACAAAGTTATCTAGAATCTTCTTTGTCTCTGTGTTATAATAGTCCATGAATGTCTTCACGCAGCCTGAGAAATTAGAAAATTGTACGATAAACATTTGCTGGTGGTACAAAGTTATCTAGAATCTTCTTTGTCTCTGTGTTATAATAGTCCATGAATGTCTTCACGCAGCCTGAGAAATTAGAAAATTGTACGATAAACATTTGCTGGTGGTACAAAGTTTGTGCATCTCAGCTGAAACCATCTCTAGTCTTTTCACTAGCATGTGGCAGTGGTGCTGGATGTTGGGAGGTGCTAAGGAGGGGATCTGAGAGCACTATGGATTTGTGCAAAGTACCATGAAGACGATCTGTTGACTAAACTAAACTAAACCTAGTACTAATGTGCCAACTTGTGGTAGGCAATGATTTTTCAGGAGTTCATTAAAAGACACAGCAGCCTGTAATTTTGGAAGGGAAAATACAAGATAAAAGAGGCAGACCAAGACTGACATGGACGAGTAACAATAAAAGATGGACAAGTTAACCTGTTCTGTTATATACAGCTGAAATCCCTTAAATGCTGTGATTTAGCTCAAGTAGTAAAAAAAAAGTAAAGTACCCCGTCACGCCAAGTGGCGTATAGGGAATATGGTGTTAGTAACCATAAATTTTACAGACCTTCGGCACATGATTTTTGAGGTAATGTGGTTGGTATTACGCCCGTGCTTCTTTACTTTCCCAGAAAAAAATCCGGTACCCATTAAAGGCTGGGTGAATCCAGAAGCCGTCGGTTGGGATCGAATCCTACCTCTTGTCCTTTGTAGTCCATTTCACTAACCACTGAGCTATTTCGGCTACCACCAACTTGTGGTAGGCAATGATTTTTCAGGAGTACATTAAAAGACACAGCAGCCTGTAATTTTGAAGGGAAAATACAAGGTAAAAGAGGCAGACCAAGACTAACATGGATGAGTAACATCAAAAGATGGACAAGTTAACCTATATAAACTGGTACAGCTGAAATCCCTTAAGTGCTGTGATTTAGCTCAAGTACATGACAACAATTGGGAGCCGCGATAGCTCAGTGGTTAGTGAACTGGACTGCAAAGGACAAGGGGTAGGGTTCGATCCCAACCGACGGCTTCCGGGTTCACCCAGCCTTAAATGGGTACCAGATTTTTTTCTGGGAAAGTAAAGCAGCACGGGCGTAATACCGACCACAATACCCCAAAAATCATGTGCTGAAGGTCTGTAAAATATAGGGTCACTAACACCATATTTCCCTATATGGCACTTGGCATGACGGGGGTACTTTACTTTTTTTTTTTACATGACAACAATTGAATGAAAAAACTCCAATGACTGTACTTTCATTGCAACGTTTACTCTCTAACCCATAGGATACTCTTGGCACACCCAAGAAAGTAAAATAAAGCCACAATGATAGTTTTTTTATCTTTGTTTTATTGTTCTTTATTCTTGTATAAATGGAATATATATGGCCTTTGGTGTCTTACCTGGGTCACAATGTGTGTGAGGAACAAGTACAATCTTCAACTTGTTGTCTACTGTCCATTTTGAGGCTGGATAAGTGACTTGCCATCCCTGTTTCCAAGCTCCACCATCAGGGTTATCAAAGGGGACATCTGCAATCACTTTGTGAAGCTAAAGGGAAGATCCAACACTAGAAATTCTAATACAAAATGGTGAATAGGAAAAAGAATCCAATACAAAACTCGCTATATCAGATTAATATAGGTATATATGTGTATAATATGTGCAATAAAGAAATCTTTATACAAATTTATGAATCTAAAAAAAATGCCTGAAATATACGATAAAAACATTTAATACCAAGTATTTATAAAAAATGTCAAATATGTAGTTTCATAATTAGGCTGAATCTCTCACCCCATACTGCTTAATAGAAAAAAAAAAGAGCCCTGTTATGTCAAGTGGCATAACAGAAATATGGTGTTGGCACCCACATTTTGTATAGACCTTCGGCTCATTATTTTGGGGTAATGTGGCCAGTATTATACTCGGACCAATTTTCTATCACAGAAAAAAAAGAGCCCTGTTATGTCAAGTGGCATATAGGAAATATGGTGTTGGCACCCACATTTTGTATAGACCTTCGGCTCATTATTTTGGGGTAATGTGGCCAGCATTATACTCGGACCAATTTTCTATCACAGAAAAAAAAGAGCCCTGTTATGTCAAGTGGCATATAGGAAATATGGTGTTGGCACCCACATTTTGTATAGACCTTCGGCTCATTATTTTGGGGTAATGTGGACCTTATACTCGGACCAATTTTCTATCACAGAAAAAAAAAATTAGGTGCCTATTTAAGGCTCTGGGTGAACCTGCAAGATATTGATCAGGATTGAACCTGACCTCTTGTCCATAGTAGTCCAGTTCACCTAACCACTGAGCCTAAGTGACCTTCCATACTGCTTACTATTTTATTTTATTTTATGTTAATGTTTGATGTGTATGGTTCCTGTTTGACATGTAAGGGTACCTGTTTGATGTATTTAATTCCTATTTGATGTATCTGGTTCCAATTTGATGTGTTTGGTTTCTATTTGGCTTGTATGGTTCCTGTTTAGTGTGTATGGTCACTGTTTGGTGTGTTTGGTTTCTGTTTGATGTGTATGGTTCCTGTTTGATGTGTATGATTTCTGTTTGATATGTTTGGTTCCTGTTTGTTGTGTTTGGTACATGTTTGAAATGTTTAGTTCCTGTTTTATGTGTTTGGTTCCTGTTTAATATGTATGGTTTCAGTTTGGTGTGTATAGTTCCTGTTTGATGTGTATGGTTTCTGTTTGGCTTGTTTGATTTCCTATATTGATATATTTGGTTCTTGTTTGGCTTCTATAGTTCATGTTTGATGTGTTTTATGTTCCTGTTTCATTTTTCATGCTTGATGTGTTTTATGTTCCTGTTTCATGTGTTTGGTTCCTGTTTGATGTTTCATGTTTGATGTGTTTTACGTTCCTGTTTGATGTTTGATGTGTTTTATGTTCCTGTTTCATGTTTCAAGGTTGATGCATTTTTTGTTCCTGTTTAATGTGTTCTATTTTCCTGTTTGATGTGTTCTATGTTCCTGTTTGATGTGTTCTATGTTCCTGTTTGATGTGTTTTATGTTCCTGTTTGATGTGTTTTATGTTCATGTTTGATGTGTTTTATGTTCCTGTTTGATATCAGCTTTTCTTGCCTTCTTATTAAAAATATCAGTGTCAAGATGTTTAGATAAAAAAAGAAATAACTGATTTATAGATGTCCATATCAAAAAGAATCGGCTCCCTCAGTGAGATAGAGCTGCTTGCACAGAACAGAGACAAATGGCAAGATTTGATAACCGATCTCTACAAGGATTGAAAACTGCTAGAATAAAAATTTAGATAAGAGAAGGAGTATCTGGGTCTACGCCCTATGGGTCGGCTACGGCTCGAAAGGTCAATAGACAGATAGATATCAAAAGTCACTACATGTTAATGAACCAAAGAACAAGAACCCAAAAGCTGCTTTGAAAATTAAAAAAATAAATAAAAGCTTCAATCATGATGCAATCTTCTACCTATAAGCTCCCTGTGGAGCATAGGTCTTCAGCAAACACTTTCCGAGCCGTTCTGTTTCTTGCCATTCTTTTTAGATCATTCCATGTTTGCTCCAAGAATTATATATTTTGGTCTATATATATTTTGGTATATATATATTTTGGTCTTCCTCTTTGTCGTTTTCCTTGGGGATTCCAAAAAAAGACCTGTTGTGTAATATTCTCAGTTGGCTTCTGCATCGTGTGTCCTATCTAGCGCCATCATGATGATGCAATGCTGATACTGAAACTCACAAACTTCAATACATGATAAAGATAGAAAGGGAAGAAACATTTGGCTGTTTGAATCAAAATTGCTGCAAGTGCTAAATGTCTTCATTGAAACTTGGAAATACCTACAAACAAAACTTGGGTCAGGTGGCAAAAGCCCATTCTATCTATCTATTGACCTTTCGAGCCGTAGCCGGCCCATAGGGCGTAGACCAAGATACTCCTTCTCTTATCTGAATTTTTGTTCTAGCAGTTTTCAATTCTTTTAAAGATATTTTATCAAATCTCGCCATTTGTCTCTGTTCTGTGCAAGCAGCTCTATCTCATTGAATGAGCCAATTCCTGCTGCTCTTGCCTCTCTCATCAATGTTCTTCTCAGTGTCAAACCAAACAAAACAATAATATTTTCTTGAAACACAAAACTCACATTTATGTCTGTTTTAGAGAGGGCTTCGTTAGCCCACACACATTCACCTGTAAACAATATTTTAAGAAAATACTTTATATTTACACAATCATGAAATACACATTGCGATAAATATTATCTTCTTCTTTTTTCTTTCCTCATTTAACTTTAAGCTTCAAGGGGAGATATAATTTGTGGTCTTTTGCTCTTCTGTTCGCCTCTGCTACTGTTATCTATCCGAGTGTTTTTAATAATCCATCAAACCAGCCTTTGGGTCTGGTGTTTATGCAATGTTTATTGAGGGCTCGTTGTGTTGTGTTTTGATCACTTCACCTTATCACAAGGCCAAACCATTGTATCTGTGGTTTCTTTATATACTCTATGGCTGAGGTTATTCCTAACTTTTTTCTCAGTTCTTCATTTCTGATCTTATCTCTCAGGCTGTTTCCTGTCATTCACTTAACACATTTCATTTCAGTAGAGTTTAGCTTTTCTTATTATTCCTCCATCTAGAGTTTAGGACTGGTATTGGTAGCACGTTGGGATGAAGATTGTATTGTAGAGTGCTCATTTTCCCTTTTGAGTTATTTCCTTGTTGGACAATAGTAGTGATAGCTGTCCAATGATTTGACAAGCTTTGTTGCATATTTAGTCTATTTCTGCTGTTTGTGAATTGTTGTTTGTCACTAGACTTTGTAAGTATTTAAATTCCTCTACTTGTTTTAGTTGTCTGACGTCTATAATTATGCTGATGTTCTGTTTCTCTCTTGCGATAATCACGACTTCTGTTTGTTGACATTGATTTTCATATTGTATTTTGTGCATGTGCTGTTGTACTATTTAAGTGTTCTTGTAGGTTTTCTATTTTTACATGTATTAGTGCCTGATTGTCTGCAAATAGAAACTCGTTAATCTCCTCTGTCTCCAATGGGTTGGCTAACTTGCCTATATAGAGAATGTATGTAATAAACAGTAGGGGTATAGTACGCATCCCTGTCTTACACCTGATCTAACTTTGAAGTGGTCTGTGTAGCCTGCTGCTGTTCTGACTGTGCAGCTGCTGTTGATGTAGAAACTTTTAATTAGGTCGTCAGATGTTGGCTTACCGACACTTCAACAGCAATGGAAACAAGTTAAACACCCAGGAATAACCTAAAGTGCTCATTGGGAAGGCACATGGAAAAGGGTAATGTTTGAAAATGGAAAAATGTCACATTTTGAGGAATTTGTGTTTTGATGCTGTAAATTTTACTACGGCCCCGTAATCTAGGGTTAATATTGCTTTTTGCCACTTATATTCTATTGTTCTATAATTGTGGTGGTTCATGATTATACAAAGAAGTTACGACGATGGTTTTCTGTTGCTATGTTGACCTCAGATGGTAGATGTACAACAGAAATGAGATACAGAATGGCTCAGGTAAAAGCAGCCTTCAAAATAATGAGGAAGATAGTGTGTAATCCATTTTTGACAACAGAAACAAGAAAAAGAGTTCTTAAATGTTATGTAGAGCCAGTCTTAACATATGGATGTGAGTCATGGACAATGAGACAACAGACAAGAAAATCACTGGAGGCTGTAGAAATGTGGTTTTACAGAAGAATTTTCAGAATGCCATGGACAGGTAATGAAAACGTTCTGAAAGAGGTCAAAGCAAAAAGAGAGCTAATTTTCAAAATTAGGAAAAAACAATCATCACTTTTTGGCCATGTAATGAGAAGAGAATAGCTGGAATATATCGTGACAACTGGGAAAATTGAGAGACACATAGATAAAGAGAGATAGAGGGAAGCAAAGAGAAAAGATAGCAGACAGCTTAAGAGAATGGCTTGGCAGAAGGTCAACAACAGAAATGATAAATAACTGTCGAGATCAAAAGTTGTGGAAAGACATGATCAGCTACGCCAGCAGGCACGGGACTTGATGATGATGATTCTTTTGTTTACTTCTGTCTCACATTATCCATCATTTGTTATAATATGTCCAAGAAAACTATATTCTTGAAGTATTTCAAGTTTATTTCCATCTACTTCAATATCTCCTTGCATTTTCTGTGTTGTTTCCCAGCTAATAATCATAGTTTTAGTCTTTGTAATATTTATTTCCAATACATTTTCGTTGCTTTTAGTTGATATTGATTCAGCATGTCTTATTTTGTTCACTAGTTGTTGTAGGTCTTCTGAATTTTCTGCCATTAGTCATCAGCATATCTTAGATTATTGATTATATATTCATTGATGTTTAGTCTGGACATCCCCATGATGTCTTTGAAGATATACTCAGTGTAAAAGTTAAATAGGCATGATAAAAGAATGCAGCACTGTCTTACTTCTATTTTAATATGGTATTGATCCAGCTTCAATTTGTTGCTTGGCTACCGACATTGATCCAGCTTCTGTTTGTTGGGTTTTTCCTATGTTGGTCCTGTTTCTATTTGTCGGGTTTTTTTTTTTTTGGTTTTTTTTTTTTAATGATATTGGTCCAGCTTCTACTTGTTGATTTTTTGTTTTAAAATATTGATATTGGTCCAGATTGTATTTGTTGGTTTTTTTTTTTTAAATATTGATATTGGTCCAGATTGTATTTGTTGGTTTTGTTTTAAATTGATATTGGTCCAGATTCTATTTTTTTTTTTTTCAATTGATATTGATCCAGTAATGAATATTGATCTGTAATTCGTTGATTTTGTAAAAACTGATATTGATCCAGCTTCAATTAGTTGGGTTTTTTTTTTTATTGATATTGATCAAATTTTGATTTGTTGGTTTTCTAATTGATATTGATCCAGCTTCTATTTGTTCATTGGATACCTTGTCTTCCTCTTTCCGTAGCCACAGACTGACAAAGTTAACAGTATGTTTTGCTAAGTCTCACAGGGCAGCAACAAAGTTCCTCTACTTAGATAGTAAAAAAAAAAAAAAAAGTAAAGTACCCCCATCATGCCAAGTGGCGTATAGGGAATTATGGTGTTAGTGACCCTATATTTTACAGACCTTCAGCACATGATTTTTGGGGTAATGTGGTCGGTATTATGCCCGTGCTGATTTACTTTCCCAGAAAAAAATCCGGTACTCATTAAAGGCTGGGTGAACCCGGAAGCCATCAGTTGGGATCGAACCCTACCCCTTGTCCTTTGTAGTCCAGTTCACTAACCACTGAGCTATCGTGGCTCCCCTCTACTTAAATGGCCCATGGTTATCCTTTACGGAATACCACATGTCGACGGTCCACACTACACATCTATTTTCACCATCATCCACCACCATGTCCATAGTCTGCCTTACCTCCTCAGTCCAATGCTTGTCAGTTCCAGTGACTGTTTTGGGATCTCTTCTGTACCCTATCCAGCTCCATTACCTTGCTGTTATCATCAATGTGTGTATGTTCTTCTCCTGACAGCAACTTCGACGCATTTCTTTGTTGCTGATTTTATTTGGATAAAATATTCTAAGGCTTCTCCCCTCACCCAGGTAGGTTGTATGGAATGATGGGTCTCAATGTTCCTATTCTGTTGCTTTTTGAACATTCAGGTACATAAGGAAATCACGGCTTTCGTAGCCAGCGCATGGAGTCCAAAAGCTCCAATTTGCTGCTTTTAAGTTATCAATGTTTTCACAATTATTTGCGCTATAACCTTGTAATTCTCTTATTACCCGCTTTTCCGACTTTGTGAAAAAATTGTCCCAACAAGATGTGTGTTTTAGATCACATTAATTTATTTTATCACTGTTATTCAAAATTTTTTTTAAAATACTAAAAATGGCATGGTCACGTAATATTAAACACTTAGGTGGCAAATGTGTCAACATTTCCTACTGGGTAAAATCTCTGGACATAGTTGAAAAATTGTCCGGTTTTGTTTATCCTTTTGCTTATCTTCACTGGCTTCTCCATTTGCTGCTATAATGTTTCCCAGGTATGTGAAAATGTTCATTGCTGCAAGTTCGTGGTTTTCTAGATAAGATTGGTGCCGAATTCTGAAAATTTATAGCCATGGATTACGTCTTTCTGATGTTTTTATTTAACATGACTCATTTACCATATTTGAGCAAAGTTTCTGGATGTGTTGACAGTGAGTGACATTTGCTCATTTTGACTGACACATCCTTCCTCGGCTTGGGTAGATTTATTTAACAAATTTGTCTGCTCAGTTGGCACTTAACATACTGTTTTAAACTTGTAATTGTTGATGATTCTTTAGTACAAGTGCACTTGGGACTTCCTGTTTTTTTTTTCCATTCTCTGAGAGGGCTAGACATCGCTTCTTACTACTCAAAAGACCAGAAGCGGATATAACCACGGATTCGAAGTAAAAAATTCCCCCACCTGTGGGTAGGACCCAGCACATTCTTGTTCAGAGGCAGACATCTTGTTGTTAGACCATCCAGTCCCTTATTTGGAGCAGTGGTTCTTAATCTTCTCTTCACTACAAACTCTGTTTTAATATTTGTTGGTGCTGTGAGCCAAAAGACTTAATTAAGTAAAGGTTCCCTCCCTTTGCTAGGCATATAGGGAATATAGTGTTCATCATCATCATCATCATGTGCCATACCGGTTGGCATAGGCAATCATGTCCTTCCACAATCTTCTAGTTACAGCGCATTGTATCAGTTCTGTTGCTGACTATTTTCCATGCCATGACACCAAGCTATCCAGAATTTTCTCTCTTTGTTGTCAGCGATCTCTCTTTCCTTTTATTTTGCCAGTTGTAACCAAGTATTCCAACTTTCCTCTTCTCATGATGTGCCCGAAAAATGATTGTTTCTTTCTGATGTTTTTTAGCAGCTGCCTTTTTGTGTTGGCCTCTTTGAGAACTTTCTCATTGGTCTTTTTAGCTGTCCAGGGAACTTTCAACATTCTTCTGAGAAATCCCATCTCTGGTGTTAGTGACCATATTTTCTCATGACCATGGCATATTTTTAGATGATATGATCGGTATCACGTCAGGCCAAGACTTAACTCAAGTTTAAAACTCTAAAGCGCGCCAAATATTTATCTATTGTTATATCCTCCTGGATCACAAACTCAGTCCTGCACCTAGTCATGACATTTCATGTCAGATTGAATGATAACCTTGGTTAGCCTGTACCTGCACATCTATCCAATCACTGCCAGTACGTATGTCCTTGTTGCGTATGCTCTGCAGTGTTTCAGCCTGTCAACCACTACCTCTCAGACTTAAAGTGATTGTCTTTCTCACAGCCGTTTGTTGTCATCTCAAAGTGGCATTTTAGTTCTAATCTTTGACATTTTCCAGCATTTATGGATGAGGATCTACTGAGCCTAGTACATAACACTCATTATTTTTTTTAAATGATAAAGGTCAAGGTAAAGTACGAGACTTGAACCGGCGTCTTAGCACGCGAGTTTCCACCCATATGTGCTCGGCCGCCTATCCAGAAATGTTCGGAGATTTCTGTATAGTGTCACTTCAAGCATCAAAACTCAGATGCGAGGCGACATTCCTCACCTTCCCAGGGTAAAATAAAAATGATATTTCATGGAAGTGATTTCAATTTGTGATATCACACAAAATGTAACATTTTTAGTTAAAGCCAATATTTATTTATGATCTTTATTAGACATTAATGCTCACAACAAAAAGATCAAAGACTAGCTAGTTTAAGAGCTTCTGGTGTCCAGTATTCAATGTGTAACCACAAAAGTTTTGTAAATTATAAGTTAGTCATTCTGGTGTCCAGTAGCCAATGTGTACCCACAAAAGTTTTGTTAATTATAAGTTAGTCATTCTGGTGTCCAGTATTCAATGTGTAACCACAAAAGTTTTGTAACTTATAAGTTAGAGTTTCTTCTTGTCACTTAGAGTGTATTATAGAAAAAACGTGTCTATTTAAACTATCTCCGTGAGAAGAAACAAATATTCAAATGAACCAAAGTATCAATGATAAATTTATCTATCTTTTGTTTGCCTGAAGTATTGTATATATCTGCAATGTCGTTCCCTGTATAGATTTTACTGTATTTTTGTAGTTCTTGCAGTTTCCCATATAGTTTTGTCTGTAGTGTTGTATCTATGAGCCTATGGGTTTTTCTCAGTCTAGTTTTGACGTATGTGTTCAGCAGTCTGGGGCGCCTGTCCACATGTACATGTGGCTGAAGTACTAATCTTAAATTTTGTATACATGTGACTGTGGAGTCAATTGTGCCTCTGTTCATTAGTGACAAACAGGTGTGTTCTTTGACTGCAATTCTAGTAGCAGTGTAGTTATTTTGTTGCATGCCACCCCCAGGTATGCTTTCATTTTCACATACTCGTGTCGAACTTGAGTGCTAGGGAGGTCCAGCAGAAATTACGTTATATATAATTAATAAAACTTGTATTCTTCGTTCCAGTTCTTTGTTTTTCAAAAGGTTTCTATACTTTTTTAAGATAAATAATTCAAAAGGTTTTTATACTTATTTGTTTTTTATTTTTTTAGGATATACAAGAGAGAGAAGACTGTGACTTTCAACACAAATCTGTTGTTACAAAAGCTATCAATACTTTCATGGCCCTCTTTGATAGTTCAGAAAAATCTGCTTGTAAGTGGCTCAAAATTTGGGAGCGGTCCTTGAAATGCATTTTCAGAACACCATCCATGGATATTCCATGAGCTTATTTTTCTCTGCAGGTGTGTGTCCCTCTAGTTTATATTCATTTACTGAAAATGGGTCATTAGCCCAGTTTTTGCTTGCATTAAAAACACAGAAATATTTACAAATCTATGCCGCAAATCAAATATTGCGTGATAAGTGATATGACTCCTCAAACAACTTTTACCTCAGTGCTGTGGAACCAAGAACATTTGTGACATCTGGAACCAAGAACATTTGTGAGATCTGGAACCAAGAACATTTGTGAGATCTGGAACCAATAAAATTTTGTGAGATCTGGAACCAAGAACATTTGTGAGATCTGGAACCAAGAACATTTGTGAGATCTGGAACCAATAAAATTTTGTGAGATCTGGAACCAAGAACATTTGTGAGACCTGGAACCAAGAACATTTGTGAGATCTGGAACCAAGAACATTTGTGATATCTGGAACCAATAAAATTTGTGAGATCTGGAACCAAGAACATTTGTGAGACCTGGAACCAAGAACATTTGTGAGATCTGGAACCAAGAACATTTGTGAGATCTGGAACCAATAAAATTTGTGAGATCTGGAACCAAGAACATTTGTGACATCTGGAACCATGAACATTTGTAAGATCTGGAACCAAGAACATTTGTGAGATCTGGAACCAAGAACATTTGTGAGATCTGGAAATGTCTTCTAGTTTCAGTTCAATACTTAGTGGTGTCACAGTTAAATTATTTATTTTTTTTAGTAGTTTTTAACTTGAAAAACTGCAACCTTTTCTCCTTGAATATTCCAGCTAAGGACATTTAACTGAATGATGATTATGATGAACCCTGCAAAATAACAACTTCCTTCTTTTTCCTTATTTACCTTTCAGCACCAGAGAAGGAATTGTTTATGATTGTTTTTACTATTAGTTTGGCCTCTTCTGCTGTTTCAGCATCTTTCGAGGATTCTATTTGTACAAACTTTTTCGAGCATCTCCTCTCTGTCTGTTATTTTGGTAACATTTATTGATGGCATGGATTGTGATTAATCATTTATAGTTTGTCATGTGACCAAACCAATTAATTTATTGTTTCTTTATATATTCAACATAGAGAATGATCCCTAACTGTCATTACCATTATTGACAAACAAAGGAATTCCCCATAGAAAAGTCTAATAATAAACAAATGTAAACCACAATAGACACAAATGATTTCCAATGCAGAATAATACATGTGATTAATAACAAAGCATGAGAGATGAACAATAACAATACTAATTTAACGATAACATGAGAGATGGGCAATAACAATACTAATTTAACAATAACAGGGGAGTTGGACAACAATACTAATTTAACAATAACAGGGGAGTTGGACAACAACAATACTAATTTAACAATAACAGGAGAGTTGGACAACAACAATACTAATTTAACAATAACAGGAGAGTTGTACAACAACAATACTAATTTAACAATAACAGGGGAGTTGGACAACAACAATACTAATTTAACAATAACAGGAGAGTTGGACAACAACAATACTAATTTAACAATAACAGGGGAGTTGGACAACAACAATACTAATTTAACAATAACAGGGGAGTTGGACAACAACAATACTAATTTAACAATAACAGGAGAGTTGGACAACAACAATACTAATTTAACAATAACAAAACTCTTACTTCCTAATGTCTCTACTCCCCATAGATTTTTGACACTTGGTATGGTTCTTTTTTAGATATTACTTCATGACGAGGTCTCAATATATTATTTTCTTGTGACTTGTGTGATAATGGATTGAACTCCAGAGATATATTCTGTGGATGATAAAGTTTTGGGTTTAAATTCCAAAGACATAATCTGTGGATGATAAAGTTTTGGGTTTAAATTCCAGAGACTATTCTATGGATAATAAAGTTTCAGGCTTAAATTCCAGAGACATATTCTATGAATGATAAAATTTTGGATTTTAATTTTAGAGGCATTTTCTAGTGATGATAAATTTCTGAAAAAAAAGAAAAGAATATAGGCAATTCCATTTAAACTAAATGTTGTACAAAGCAAAGGCCAAGTAAACTGAATTAGTAAAGTGCACCAGTTGTTTTTTGTATGCCCACATGAGCTTTATCTCTAATGAAATCCTGGAGACTGAATTTTGCGCTAAAATTACTTTTTCCTATTTTTCGCACCAATAGCCATGTGTTCAATTTACCCTCGACATACAGGCTGATGTGAGCCGTGATAGCTCAGTGGTTAGTGAACTGGACTATAAAGGACACGAGGTAGGGTTCGATCCCAACCGACGGTTTCCGATTCACTCAGCCTTTAATGGGTACCGGATTTTTTTCTGGGAAAGTAAAGTGGCACGGGCGTAATACCGACCACATTACCCCAAAAATCATGTGCTGAAGGTCTATAAAATTTATGGTCACTTACACCATATTCCCTATACGCCACTTGGCGTGACGGGGGTACGTTACTTTTTGTTTATACTGGCTGATATTCTATGACTTTAGATTCTCATTTTTTATCATTAAGAGTTTTTATTAGTAGATTTTTTCCTATCAATTTTGCCCAGGCAGTGGCTATTTTTGGCCAACTCTTTTCTATTTTTTTTAACTGCTAAGAGTTCTTTAATATGCAAAGAATGCACATGGACCTCTTGTTCTTTTCATCATCATCATCAAGTACCGGGCCTGCTAGCATAGGTGATCATGTCTCTCCACAACTTTCGATCTCGACAGTTATTTATCATTTCTGTTGTTGACCTTCTGCCAAGCCATTCTCTTAAGCTGTCTGGTATTTTTTCTCTTTGCTTTCCTCTATCTCTTCGTCCCTCAATTTTTCCAGTTGTTACAATATATTCCAGTTGTTCTTTTCTCAATACAGAATTCATCAAAAAATGATTATTGTTTCTTCTTTGTTTTTTTACTTTTTCCAATAGGGCTTAGCACGAGATCTTACTATCCGAAGACCAGGGGAGGGTAAAACCACAGAGAAACCATGGATTCAATTTTTGACAAATTACCAATACCTGTGGTAGGAATTGAATCTAGGACCTTCTCGTCCAGAGGCCAACATCTTACCTCCAGACCACAAAGTCCCCGCCTGTTCACATCGGGGAATGTGGTGTTAGTGTCCATATTTCTGAAGACTCTCTGGACATTTCTATTGTTCTAGGCTTCCATCCACTATATAACAAGACCTAGGAGTTAACGAATAAGGTGACTCGTTCATGTTATAGCAATGGGCAACTATCGCATCCCCAAAGAAATATTGTACGAGGCTCTTATAAATATATCTGGAAGTGGCCAGTGGATAGACCAGAATTCAGATACAAAGACGTCTGTTAAGCATTCCTGGAAAAACTCTGCCTTAGTGAAAACAAGTGAGGAAAGCTGGCAGATAATCGCAACATATGGAGAAAATGTATATGAAGTGGCATGATATCATTTGATAAAGAAATAAAGTATCTTACAAGAAAAAAAGACACAGGAGAAAAGAGGCAACTGCTGGACCTTTATTTCTAGTATTAACATAATCAGCAATATGAGAGAAGCTGCTCAGTGAAACAGCACTTGGCAGTTACTATTGTAATTTGACATATGGGGTCTTGCTACCGAACTTTTAGTTGTGTCCCTTGTTTTAGCGCAGTGCGCAGAAGATCAAAGATCGTTATACCTCAGTTAAAAATAATAGTTCCTAAATATTTTTTTAATACACCTTCTGCAAGCACTTAAAACAGAATTTAATTATATTAATGTGACAATTTTATGTTATTCTCTTAAATATTTTCTTTTATAGCATATAAAATAAATTAGTAATAATTTATAACGGCATTTTTAGAGGGCAGCAGATCCGTAATTTTGGCGCATGCACACAGTTAACCTGACCTAGATATCTATTATTCCTACACGGCATTGCTGGAAAAAGAGAATTAATGTTTTAAAAAATATTATGCACCAGCAAGACAATATTTAATTTGTAAATGAATTTTGACCTACATCGTTCTTACAGCTTTTATTTTCTTAATCCCATCGCCACGTATTTTTCTCATATTCATGTTTTAATATGAAGGTCACTCTGACTTTTTACCAGCAACAGTTGCGATTAGTGTTAACTTGTTTAAATTTTTTTTTTTTCTTAATCTAAATGAACATATGTCAGCGGTGAAGCTTCACAGAACAATGAACGGTTCATTAAATTATTATTATTATTAGATAGTTTTTTCTTGTTAGAAAAGCAAAACACGCAATAGTAAAAAAAAGTAAAAAGTAAAGTACCCTGTCACGCCAAGTGGCGTATAGGTAATATGGTGTTAGTGACCATAAATTTTATAGACCTTCGGCACATGATTTTTGGGGTAATGTGGTCGGTATAACACCCGTGCCGCTTTACTTTCCCAGAAAAAAATCCGATACCCATTAAAGGTTTGGTGAACCGGAAGCCGTCAGTTGGGATCGAACCCTACCACTTGTCCTTTGTAGTCCAGCTCACTAACCACTGAGCTATTGCAGCTGCAAAAACATGCAATAGTAACAGGGAATTTTTATGTAATTTTTTACTACATTTTGTGCCCCCCCCCCCCCAATCATCACCACATATCGCGTAATAATCTGCATCGCAAAGCGCTGGCAGAGTTATCCTTGAAGGCAGAACTAAAGCAGTCATTGTTATACAGAAAACAAGGTTCCCTGATCTGCCTGTTTTCAACTGTCTGTGAAGTCATAAACATCATATATAAGGGTATTTGTTCAGCCGGAACGCATTCTGGTAAGCTGTTAAGATTTTTCCAGTTGAAGATATATATTTTATAATTATTTATAAATCGTGGTTGCTGGATTTTTATTCATGACACAGCAACTACTATAAACTTCTTCTTCTTCTTCTACCTTTCAACTCCCTGTGGAGCACAGGTCTTCAACAAACACTTTCCAAGTTGTTCTGTTTCTTGCCATTCTTTTAAGATCATTCCATGTCTTCCCCATCATCTTCATCTCTACTTCTATCTGTCTTCTCCAAGAATTCCTTGATCTTCCTCTTTGTCTTTTCCCCTGGGAATTGCAAAAAAAGGGCCTGTTGTGTAATACTCTCAGTTGGCTTCCGCAGTGTGTGTCCTATCCAGTGTCACCGTCATGATGCATAACTATAAACTACTAGCACAAAATTTGTAAAAAAAAATTAACTACTATGGTCAGGGATTGACACTCCATAGATGCCTGCTGCACTTGTGAAAAAAAGTTTGCAAAAACTTCACATCTAAGTAAGAGATGTAGGAATACAGACAATAAACAAAATCTAGAAACATAAACTAAATTAATTAAACTAACCTACATTAAATTATTAAAAATTAGAAAAGATATTAAAAACAGGAAACTTCTCTGGCCCTGACTTACAAGTGAAAGTGGAAGCATTGATAGGAACTATATTAGACAAAAACTGCTATGAACAAAGAAGTAGAATAAATCATCAGAACTATAGCACCTCAGCATTCCTATACCAATCCCTTCTATAAAACAGAGGCCATAACATGGCCTAGCTAATCGACTATCAACATCCTTATATATATATATATATCCTTGTATAAAATATGTCATTGTAAAAAGTATTGTTATGGAAACAGCGCCATAGATTTTAGAGCAGTGATCTCTGCAATATGTGCCATTTTGGCACGCAAAGTTTCTGTTTTTGAGATTGTGGTTCTGCCCTATGTGCCATCTTCGGCTCGAAAGGACAATAGATAGATAGATAAAATATACCTTTGAGTAATATCTTCAGCGTTAAGAACTCACAACACAATTTACAAATTTACTTACAGCAAATCGTTGCTTTAGTTTCTCTATTCCTTCTGGGCCACTTTTGAGCAGCTCACTGATTTCTGAACGGATGGATCTGATGACTTGTCTGTTGATTTCAAGGTCGGTCTCCATCTTGGTCAGTTTACTTTCAAGGAGGTCAATCTGTATCTGAAAAGCCCCAAAGAAAGACTGTAACAATCAAACAAATTGTGTGCAAACATGCAGGGGTCGGCCAGTAGGGGAAGAGAACTGTGAAGACAGAAGAAAAGATGGTAAGACAACATCAGACAATTAACAGGTCTTGTTTAGTTATGATGAAGAAGAGACACCACAGTATTAAAAGCAAAGTCATAAGTGTCCAGCCCTACTTAGCAGTCGACAAAGATATTGCACACCGAGGACTCCTGTTATGCAATGGTTATATATCACAACTGTTTGATATTGATACTTTAGTTAATCTGATCATTTGTGACTTTCCTAACATACAAAATGCACATTCTTCTTCTATTTAACATTCGAGCTGATTTGGAGGATCTGTATCTTAAAATTAAAAAGATTTTTGTGGTTAAAAATTGAATGTCGCAGCCCCAGAAACTCTCACATACGCCAATCTTTTAGTTACAAGCATTATCCTACTAAAATATCATTCACAAATATTTCTATCTATTGTCCTTTCGAGCCGAAGATGGCACATAGGGCAGAACCACAATTTCAAAAACAGAAACTTTGCGTGCCAAAGTGGCACATATTGCAGAGATCACTGCTCTAAAATCTATGGCGCTGTTTCCATAACAATACTTTTTACAATGACAGCTTGTCAAGCCATCGATCAACCTCCTTAGTCGCCTCTTACGACATGCCTGGAAGGTCACAGTGTCACTATTCTTTACTTCCCTCATTTCCGGTAACACACAGGAAACAAATATTTACTTTAGCTAAAATATGTTACGTTTTGTGTGTGGTGTCACAAATTAAAACCACTTCCATAAAATATCAGTTTTAAGCCTTAATTACGATACCTATGTGTGACTCACTTGTTTACGATACAGTAGCAAAAATTACTACCGCTTAAATGTAATATTTTGATTTTGGAAAATCTTTGAACTTTTGCTACACAGTAGTTTGTTACCAAAGATGAGACACAGATTCCAATGAGGTAATCACTTCTTGCTTTATGCTCAACTTTTAGCCAGAAATGCGACCACATGGCCCCCGCCACCATGGGATGGGATCGAGAAGACAGACTCAAAGGTGGAATCTCAACTGCTATCAAGAACCACATCCCAGGCTGGGAAACCCAAAGATCCCAACTGCAAGACATCATCATCATCAAGTACCATACCTGCTGGCATAGGTGATCCATACCTGCTGGCATAGGCGATCATGTCTCTCCACAACTTTCAATCTCGACAGTTATTTATCATTTCTGTTGTTGACCTTCTGCCAAGCCATTCTCTTAAGCTGTCGGTTATCTTTTCTCTTTGCTTCCCTCTATGTCTTCGTCCCTCAATTTTCCCAGTTGTTACAATATATTCCAGCTGTTCTCTTCTCATTACATGGCAAAAAAATGATGAATGTTTCTTCCTAATATTGGAAATTGGCTCTCTCTTTGCTTTGGCCTCGTTCAGGACGTTTTCATTACTCTTCTTAGCTGTCCATGGTATTTTCAACATTCATCTGTAAAACCACATTTCTACAGACTCCAGTGATTTTCTCGACTGCTGTCCTCTTGTCCATGATTCACATCCATATGTTAAGATGTTAAATCTTGTGCGATTCAGTGCATCTTGTGTAATTCAGTGCATCTTGTGTGATTCAGTGCATCTTGTGGTTCAGTGCATCTTGTGTGATTCGGTGTACATATGTCCAGCATACATTGGTTTGGGATTGCTTCCTAGTTCTTTTATTTTAGTCACCTTCCTGCAACAGTTGTTTGTAGTCAGGGTTGTTAAAGTAAAGCAAAAAGTAAAGGTTACCTTGCTAGGCATATGGCGAATATGGTGTTAATGACCACATTTTTTAAATTGACTAAAGGCAAATTCTTTTGAGTGATGGGGTCTGTATCACACCAGGCTACTCTTACTCCTATAAAAATCTCTGGTATCCATTGGCTAAGGCTGGGTTAACCACGGAACCTTGCCGGGGTAAAAAAAAAATTAGTCACCTCTGGGAATTGAGCCTTGACCCTGCTGATCATGGGAGACGCGATAGCTCAGTGGTTAGTGAACTGGACTACAAAAGACAAGAGGTAGGGTTCGATCCCAACCGACGGCTTCAGGGTTCACCCAGCCTTTAATGGGTACCGGATTTTTTTCTGGGAAAGTAAAGCAGCTCGGGCGTAATACTGACCTCATTACTCCAAAAATCATGTGCCGAAGGTCTGTAAAATTTATGGTCACTAACACCATATTACCTATATGCCACTTGGCGTGACGGGGGTACTTTACTTTTTTTTACCTGCTGATCATGACCAGTTACACTAACCACTCAACTACCAAGGCTGAGAATTATTAAAAAGGTAGAGATGTCCTCCACTGTCTTGCTAGGCATAAGGGGACTATGGTGTTAGTGATCACATTTTTCCATGACTAATGACACATTTTCAGGTAATGTGGTCGGTATCGTGCTAGGCCCCTTTTACTTCCCAGAAAAATCTCTGGTACCTATTTTTAGAGGTTGGGTGAAACCCGGAGCCTTGTTGGCCCAAATAAAAATCCACCACTTCTGAGAATCAAACCTGGACCCTTCTGATCAGAAAGCAAGCACAAACCATACAGCCATCAAGGCTCTTCAGTTAATAAAAGTAAAAAATTAAAATACATGGACAGAATTCGGGCAAAAGATGAGCAGGGACTTCAAAACAGGCACAAGAGACTTCTACAAAGCAGTAAAAGCAGCAGAAATGAGAAAAGAAAACCACGATCCCATTAAACTCATAAATGACAAAGACGGTCAGCCAAAACCAAATAACCAACATATGCAGCAGAAATGGAAAGAATATTTTGAAGATTTGTTGAAGATAGCACCGACAACACCACAACAAAAACCAGGCAAGAATGCACAAACACTGAACCCAATGTCTTGAAAGAGGAAGTCAAAGAAGTAATCAAATATGCACCACAAAATAACAGGGGCTAGATACTATACCAGTAGAAATAATAGCAGCAGCTGGAGAAACAGGAGTCAAATGGCTGCACAGAACATTCAATGCAGTATTCTTCTTCTTTATCTTTTAACTCCCTGCGGAGCATAGGTCTAACTTATTTATGTTTATGTGTGATAAGTATGCTGCTTTTTGTTATAACAATGCAGACCTTGTATTATATCACGCAGCATTGGAAGAACATTAGATCTTAGGATACTTTCCATCTCACGTGTTTCCGTCACGTGTTACTTTCTAAACACAGCCTAAACGCTCCAAGTCATTCTGATGTGTTCAATCACGGAGGACAGACTTCCTGTTTGAGCTAAGTGCCTTTTATGATACATTTTTCTCTTTTTCTATTTTATCTATTTTATATATCTTGACGCTCATCCTACCTCTCCTCATGTAGTATTCATTTCTCTCTTCGCTCTCTCCTTTCTTATTTCATCATCCTACTTTCCTCACCCTCTGTTGCAGGCTTCTGATGTTTTGGTTATCTTGTTGATCTATCTTCTGTACTTTTATCTTGCTACATTCACATTTCATATATATATATATATATATATATATATATATATATATATATATATATATATATATATATATATATATTGAGACACACATAATTCGTCATCATAGTTTTCGAACAAATATAATAATATTCTTTATTGTTGACTTCCACTTCAAAACTTTAACAACTGGTTTCGTACAAAGAACAAACTATACTGTCCTCTTATAATCGAAATGTTCCTTTATTGTTACTGTGTTGAGCCTATCGGCAATGTATATTCACAAGTAACACTAGTGATCGTATACAAGTTAACTCTCAATCTTATAGACCTTGAGGTCTTACTTCTAAACCTAAACCACACAAATCTCTGTGCGAACTCTGTTAGTCAAACTCCTGATTACCTTACTCTAACTTCAGGCAGGTTCACTACTCTCTCCTGCTCATCTGACCGGTTTCCACCCGCGAGCTGCTTGGGAGGAAGGAGAAGCAAAAGGACGACCGTTTTAATCTGCTTGATTCTTAATTCTATCTTCTGCCTTGAGGCAGGTATCTAATCTCCTTTGCTCTCGTCTACTACTTCTGTCTAGTATCTGCCCTCCTCTGGATTCATGGGCGAAAAAGGTTAACCGTCTGTAAGTGCTGAGTCTCGAGTCTAAGTCTAAGTGTATCCGTCTAAGTCTTCTCCAGGTCTTTTTGTGTCCATCTTAACCACTCCCACCTGGCAAAGGATCATGGGAATCTAGTCTATACACGGCTTATCCTTCGTCCTACTCCAGTATCTATTTCTTTAACTCTGCCTTTTAATTATGTCCATAGTCTTATTGCTTTAGGAGTCCT
The DNA here is from genome assembly GCA_032433765.1 of Megaustenia siamemsis. NCBI lineage: Eukaryota > Metazoa > Mollusca > Gastropoda > Stylommatophora > Ariophantidae > Megaustenia > Megaustenia siamemsis. Next base: position 58,279,661 of record JAVIAB010000126.1, read on the forward strand.
GTCAATACCTGTCAATCTTCCTAAACTTCGTTCCCTCACAACTAAAGCTTACGTTGGTCTTTGACCACGCATGATGATTCTTTGATCTCCAAATCTGAGAGAACTCAAAGCATTTCCCACCGCTGAACATAAAGATGTCCTGGCATCAGTGAGCCTCTTGATTATGTCCCTTGGCGGCTTAACTCAGAATGTTTCAGGGTTGGACTAGCTATCTCATATCAGCAAGTATCGGAGTCCATCGGCCAACGTTGTTGCGTTATGTAACTTCCCCGGCAAGCGTAGACAACTGTCTGGATTTCCACGTTCAGGTTGAACACCTGTTCGTACTTTCTTGCAGTCTTATAGTTGGTTATGCCACAGCGTCTGGGTACAGCGGACTAACGTCTCCTTGCTAATCCTTAAGTCTTCATTTTCATTCTACGCCACCTACAACTATTGTACCTCTTATCATCGCCGTATCATTCTATTCTTCCTCTGTCGATCGTCATTTTCTTCTACTCTTCCCATTATCCTTCATGGCTGAGTCACACTGTAACACCTCCACTCGATCATCTAACATGTAGTTATAGATATTTGTGCTTCACTGTTTGTTGTCGTTGTCCTTGTTTTCTGAACAAGGCCACATGCCAAAACGTCAGTATTGTGTTGTGTTCCTTCCTTGTAAAGCTGTCACCATACTTTGAAGTGTTTAGTACACCCCACCAATGACTCCTCGCTACCAGTTTTACCGCAGCATTGCAATTATTTGCCTGTTCCCTTAGGATAATTTCAATAGTGTTTCCCTTCTCTCTCTGTCTGTACATTCTTGGTCCATTACATTTCTTTCTTCCATCTATCCCCTTTTGTTATTTACAGCAGCAAGTCAAACTGTAATGAGTACCTTTTTTTCTCTATTTAATTACCAGTAATAACAATGTAATGTTTCTCCCTATATCTTTAGTTATTGCTTGTAATCAGTTTCAAGCTATTTTACTATCTAGCTACTTCTATTGTAATTTCCTCTTAAAATCCACAGTGACTTTTCCACCATTTCTATACTTATCTATAATGCTCTAAACAATGTGCCTCATATATAGGGTGTCTCTACTCACTATCCGGTATTTCTTTAACTGTTTTATCACTAAAAACTCGCTCCTTCAGAGTAAACCAACATATTTTCCAGCTAACCCGTGAGAACTCATGTGTAGAGTATGCGAACATTTACAAGCAACAACCATATTATGTAGGCATCTTCAGCCAAAATACAGAGGTCAGTAGAGAGGCACACCAAAAAGGTTGTCACAACAATTAGGCGCCATAGACACACCTATGGACACATTTCTTATCATTTCACACATAAATACCATACTTCTGCTCAGATTTCATTGCAATATCTTCATTGATGTTAGAATTATTAAGGAAATTCTGGGTTCAGAAGAAGTACGTAAGACACCCTAAATAATCTCTAAAGCTTATAAAATATTATATTTCCAATGTAATCCCTCAAACATCTGCCTCTCTGTGTCTCTTTGTGTCATTAGTACATCATCTTTAACATTTTCTCTTATACCCTTACAGGTGTCAAGGGACAAACAAAGCTCATCGAGCAACTACAGCTACTGTTATTTCATGTAGTTATATATTCTCATTGATGATGTCATCCCATTATTCTCTGTGTCTGCCGCAGGCAATACTTTAGTCATTAAGATCAATGCTGGCATTATCTCTCTATATTCAGGACAATCATAAATATTGAACTTGAAAATAAAAATATCAAAATGAATCACATTTCCACTCCTCTCCCATTTTCCATGTAGAATGAATCCTTAAATATATAAGCCTCCTTGCATGGAGGCTTCAGCTGACACATTTACAAGTATTTTTAATATTTTCTGGTGCACGTGCGTTTTTCTGTTTCAATTCACTTTGCACTGTTTTTTTCTCATGAATAACCCTTTTCAGCTGCAAGTTGCCATGAATAACCCTTTTCATTTGCAATTATTAATATACTTGGTAGGGAACAATGTTTCTGCCATTTTCTCATTAAGGGATCCTATCTGAAAATGAGCAATGCATACACAAATTTACTTCAATAATTGAAAAGCAGGATCAAATTGTTGCAGTTTGCTTTGATAAAGCTGATCAATACTGGAGGTGTTTTGAGCTTAGCAGACTCTCTACAATTGGACATAGTCACAGCTGAATACCATATTTTATCACAACTAAAGAGAAATGAGGCACATCAGGCCAACATCTGATACCATCCATTACCCAGCAAATCAAACTCAACTAGTATTTGCATAACTGTGTTGACTCGCGTGCCTCAAGGGGACTCGTGGCTTGCTAGGTTTGAAAATAGCAGTGAACTATGCGCTTTCTTGTATTGATCGTGTAACAAACATGCAATAGGTGGTAAAATAAAAGGCTAGGCTCAGCGGTGAAAATTACTGCAGGTAATATTATTTTTGACATGATTTGGAGACAGGTCAGAACATTCCTTTTCAGGTGATTTAAAGTTCAAGTGCAATAAATTTTCTGAAGAATCTGAAGCCAGTTGGGGAACCAAAATGCCAAACAGCACCAGGGCTGAAAGTAGTCAGTAACTCATAGTTGACTGCATGTGCCAGGGTCAGCATTAAGATCCAACTCTACCTCCCAAGTGAAACAGACTAACGAGCCTGGCCTAGTGTATGAAGATTGAATAGGGGAGGGAAACTTGTATTTTAAAAATGTGTTTTATCAGAAGTTGAATGTTTTGTTTAGTTTATTCGACAGATCACCTTCATCCCACAACAGACAACTAAATAGTGCTGTGATGCCCTCCTCAGCACATTCCCCAGAATGAAGCACACTTACCACATACTAGTGAAAGCACTGACGATAGCTGCAGCTCAGAAGCACAAACTCAGCAGCAATGAGAAAAACTTTGACCTTTACCTCCTTAGGCACCTCTTACAACATGCATGGCAGGTGACAGTGGCTCTATTCTTTTCTTCCCTGACCATGGTCAGGGTCCTGGTGGCCATTGAGGCAGACATTGATTGTACTGGGCTGATTGGTTGTGACTAATTCCATACCTTGGGAATTATTTCTGGCAACTTTTTTGTGCTTGCATGACAGCTACTCCTCTTCATCATCCACCCTTAAATGTATGTTGGTGGTTTGTGTTGGTGGTTTGTGTTGGTGGTTTGTATTGGTGGTCTGTGTTGGTGGTTTGTGTTGGTGGTCTGTGTTGGTGGTCTGTGTTCATGGTTTGTGTTGATGGTTTGTGTTGGTGGTTTGTGTTGATGGTTTGTGTTGGTGGTTTGTGTTGGTGGTTTACAGCAAGTTACAATATTTTGTGTCTTTCGGCTCAGGATATTCAAACAGCAAGTTGAATATTTGGCGTCTTTCAGCCCAGTATGTTCAAACAGCAAGTTGCAATATTTTGTGTTTTTCAGCTTAGTACAATCAAACAGCAAGTTGCAATATGTTGTGTCTTTCAGCTCAGTACATTCAAACAGCAAGCTGCAATATTTTGTGTCTTTCGGCTCAGTACATTCAAACAGCAAGTTGCAATATTTTGTGTTTTTCATCTCAGTACATTCAAACAGCAAGTTGCAATATTTTGTGTCTTTCAGCTCAGTACATTCAAACAGCAAGTTGCAATATTTTGTGTTTTTCAGCTCAGTACATTCAAACAGCAAGTTGCAATATTTGTGTCTTTCGTCTCAGTACATTCAAACAGCAAGTTGCAATATCTTGTGTCTTTCATCTCAGTACATTCAAACAGCAAGTTGCAATATTTTGTGTCTTTTAGCTCAGTACATTCAAACAGCAAGTTGCAATATTTTGTGTCTTTTAGCTCAGTACATTCAAACAGCAAGTTGCAATATTCTGTGTCTTTCAGCTCAGTACATTCAAACAGCAAGTTGCAATATTTTGTGTCTTTTAGCTCAGTACATTCAAACAGCAAGCTGCAATATTTTGTGTCTTTTAGCTAAGTACATTCAAACAGCAAGTTGCAATATTTTGTGTCTTTCATCTCAGTACATTCAAACAGCAAGTTGCAATATTTTGTGTCTTTCAGCTCAGTACATTCAAACAGCAAGTTGCAATATTTTGTCTTTTAGCTAAGTACATTCAAACAGCAAGTTGCAATATTTTGTCTTTTAGCTCAGTACATTCAAACAGCAAGTTGCAATATTTTGTGTCTTTTAGCTCAGTGCATTCAAACAGCAAGTTGCAATATTCTGTGTCTTTCAGCTCAGTACATTCAAACAGAAAGTTGCAATATTTTGTGTCTTTTAGCTCAGTACATTCAAACAGCAAGCTGCAATATTTTGTGTCTTTTAGCTAAGTACATTCAAACAGCAAGTTGCAATATTTTGTGTCTTTCATCTCAGTACATTCAAACAGCAAGCTGCAATATTTTGTGTCTTTTAGCTCAGTACATTCAAACAGCAAGTTGCAATATTTTGTGTCTTTCATCTCAGTACATTCAAACAGCAAGTTGCAATATTTTGTGTCTTTTAGCTCAGTACATTCAAACAGCAAGTTGCAATATTTTGTGTCTTTCAGCTCAGTACATTCAAACAGCAAGTTGCAATATTTTGTGTCTTTTAGCTCAGTACATTCAAACAACAAGTTGCAATATTTTGTGTCTTTCATCTCAGTACATTCAAACAGCAAGTTGCAATATTTTGTGTCTTTTAGCTCAGTACATTCAAACAGCAAGTTGCAATATTTTGTGTCTTTTAGCTCAGTACATTCAAACAGCAAGTTGCAATATTTTGTGTCTTTTAGCTCAGTACATTCAAACAGCAAGTTGCAATATTTTGTGTCTTTTAGCTCAGTACATTCAAACAGCAAGTTGCAATATTTTGTGTTTTTCATCTCAGTACATTCAAACAGCAAGTTGCAATATTTTGTGTCTTTCGGCTCAGTATATTCAAACAGCAAGTTGCAATATTTTGTGTCTTTTAGCTCAGTACATTCAAACAGCAAGTTGCAATATTTTGTGTCTTTTAGCTCAGTACATTCAAACAGCAAGTTGCAATATTTTGTGTCTTTTAGCTCAGTACATTCAAACAGCAAGTTGCATTATTTTGTGTCTTTTAGCTCAGTACATTCAAACAGCAAGTTGCATTATTTTGTGTCTTTTAGCTCAGTACATTCAAACAGCAAGTTGCAATATTTTGTGTCTTTTAGCTCAGTACATTCAAACAGCAAGTTGCAATATTTTGTGTCTTTTAGCTAAGTACATTCAAACAGCAAGTTGCAATATTTTGTGTCTTTCAGCTCAGTACATTGAAACAGCAAGTTGCAATATTGTGTGTCTTTTAGCTCAGTACATTCAAACAGCAAGTTGCAATATTTTGTGTCTTTCATCTCAGTACATTCAAACAGCAAGTTGCAATATTTTGTGTCTTTTAGCTCAGTACATTCAAACAGCAAGTTGCAATATTTTGTGTCTTTTAGCTCAGTACATTCAAACAGCAAGTTGCAATATTTTGTGTCTTTTGGCTCAGTACATTCAAACAGCAAGTTGCAATATTTTGTGTCTTTTAGCTCAGTACATTCAAACAGCATGTTGCAATATTTTGTGTCTTTTAGCTCAGTACATTCAAACAGCAAGTTGCAATATTTTGTGTCTTTCATCTCAGTACATTCAAACAGCAAGTTGCAATATTTTGTGTCTTTTAGCTCAGTACATTCAAACAGCAAGCTGCAATATTTTGTGTCTTTTAGCTCAGTACATTCAAACAGCAAGTTGCAATATTTTGTGTCTTTTAGCTCAGTACATTCAAACAGCAAGTTGCAATATTTTGTGTCTTTTAGCTCAGTACATTCAAACAGCAAGTTGCAATATTTTGTGTCTTTCAGCTCAGTACATTCAAACAGCAAGTTGCAATATTTTGTGTCTTTTAGCTCAATACATTCAAACAGCAAGTTGCAATATTTTGTGTCTTTCATCTCAGTACATTCAAACAGCAAGTTGCAATATTTTGTGTCTTTTAGCACAGTACATCCAAACAGCAAGTTGCAATATTTTGTGTCTTATAGCTCAGTACATTAAAACAGCAAGTTGCAATATTTTGTGTCTTTTAGCTCAGTACATTCAAACAGCCTTCTTCTTCTTCTTTTCTCTTTCACTGATACCTAAAAGGTGTCGTGATTTATATCATTTGTCGTTCTTGTGCTGCTCGAATTGTCTGAATTAGTGATTTTCCTTTGTTGTTACATGTCTCTGTCACTGCATCTATCCATCTTCTTCTGGGTCTTCCTCTTGGTCTTTTTCCATGCATTCTCGAGAAGAACGCCCTTGATGGTGATTGGTGAGGATTCATTCTGACCAGGTGGCCGAACCATTTAAGTTGTTATTGTTCTATATATTCTTGGCAGGGTTTTGTTCCTACCATTTTTCTTATGGTTTCATTTGGTATTCTATCTCTTCTTGTGTTGTTTGTTACTTTTCTCAAGCAACGCATCTCACATGTATTGATCTTTCTTAAATGGGATTTAGAAAGGGTCCATGTTTGACTTTCATAGCACAAAGTTGGTATGAAGATGCTATTTATCATTTGTTGTTTAGCTGGCATAGAAATGTTTGGATGTCTTAACAATGGTGAAAGCTGGTATGTGACAGCATTTGCTTTTTGTATTCTCATGTCAATTTCTCTGTCTAGTTTTCCATCTTCTGTGAACATTGCGCCTAAATACTTGAATTCCTCTACTTGTTTTATTTCTTTGTCTTTGATCTTGATGTTTAATGGGTGTCTCAATTTGCTTATTCTTATAGCCTCTGTTTTTGCTGTGTTAATTTTCATACTGTAGTTTGTGCAGCTTTTATCTAGAGATGTTAAATGCTGTTGTAGCAGGTTTTCATCCTCATATATTAGGCATTGGTCATCTGCGAAGAGTAGCTCATTGATGTTGGAGTTTTCTACCTCTATGTTATTATTTGATTTGTCCTTGTTGTTGGTTGTTTCCTGATTTATTTTGTCCATATATATGATGAAGAGGAGTGGTGAGAGGACACATCCTTGTCTTACTCCTGTTGTAACCTGAAACCATTCTGACAGACCTTCCGATGTTCTGACGGCACTTTGACTGTTTTTATTTATTCAACCAGCAAGTTGCTATATTTTGTGTCTTTTAGTCCAGTTTGTTCAACTTCAGGCTGATAACAGAGTCACTATCACTTACCATGCATGTCGTTAGAGGAGACTAAGGAGATTTTGGGGGTCAAGGTTTTTGCTGGTGCTGCGGAGTTGATGCATCTGAGCTGAAATCATCTTCAGTGATTTCGCTGGAGTATGACGGGTCTTTCACACTAAGGAATGTGCTGAGGAAGGGATCTGAGCACTATGGAGTTTCCGTTGTGCAATGAAGGTGACCTTTTGGCTAAACTAAAACTGAAAGATTATAATGTAGAGTTTTTTTTTATTTTTTTTTCTCATTCGCCAGCTTTTTCCTCTGATGAATTCCCTAGAGACTAGGAACTGAATTTTGCGTGTTAATCCATTTTTCCCAGGCAGCCGTGTGCACAGGGGTTCCTTGCCCAACAGGCAGATAACTCTGTCTTCGGAGGTATTCATATTTTCACCGTCCATGATTAACTGACATTTCAAGCCGGGCATCACTGCTGAAACCAGGGGTGGTTACCGCAGAGAGAAATCATAAATAAAAATCCCAACTGGTGCAGCTGGGATTTGAATCCAAAACCTCTCTGTCTCGACATCTTGCCTCAAGACCAACCAGTCCCCCTAATGTAGAGTTGATATATTCATAGATGGCTATGGCATGTGTTTCTGTGTAATGAGAGACTTGCCAAAGAGAGACATTTATTCAGATGAATTTGTGAAGTGTAACTAGTCAACCAAGTAAATAAACATTTGAACATAATCAAGACTGTGTCTTTGAGTCATTGCATGAAGTGTTGATAAGTGTTGTTTTGGACATTTGCAATTTATCTCTATTGCGTTAATCATTCACGTTGTTATTTGCAACTAGCACAATTATTGATTACAAAGAAAAACTACCCCAGGTTTCCTGCCGTGATCTGATCTCAGGATTTATTCCCAGTCTTTCCCACATCAAGCACAACGCAATAGATCTATCTTTCATTCGCCTGAAGCATTGTCTATACTTGCAGTGTCGTTTCCTGTATAAATGTTACTGTCTTTTGTAATTCTTGCAGTGGCCCATATAGTTTTGTCTGTAGTGTTGTATCTATGGGCCAATGGATTTTTCCTGTCTACTATATTCAGTAGTCTTGAAGTATGTGTTCAGCAGTCTGGAGCACCTGTCCACACGTACATGTAGCTGAGGTGCCAATCTTGAATTGTGTATACATGTGACTGTGGATTCGATTGTGCCCTGTTCTGAGGCATATAATGATAACTTGTTTACACACCTATTCATATTATGGAAGGCATCCTGATTTGGCGAATGCAACAGATGATACATGTGACAATGCTTACAGAAAATAACTTTATTTACATTAAAATCTGCTGAAAAATACATCAGTGCCTTTGAATGTAAGTGTTACAGAAGAATACTCTTAATACAAAGGACAGAGGAAAGAACAAATATATCAATTTTGCAAGAACTTATAACTACAGAAAACTGGTTGGGTATTCGAGCCATGTTTACTTTGAACACCACGATATCTGTTGTTGCAGCGAGTTGGCAGATTTTTGAAATTGTATTCAAGGGTTTGAACATAAATGTTTGTTCACAGTTCGTTAACCTTCGCTGTAGATAAAGTCTTTAATTTGATGGCTTTCGTTTGTGACCTTGGTAGCTAAAACCTAACTTGTGCAAACGGATGGCATTGGCAAGGATCATTTTGAATCTATAAAGTGGGCTCATTTTGTGTTTAACTCAAAAGCATATGTGCTTTTTAACCAAAGACCTTTTTTTTGGGGGGGAACTCAAGGAAGACGACATCCCCGATGGAAGAATAAATTGTACTATTAGTCCCATAAATGATTCGCTTCCAGAGGTTTATGATGTAAACAAAGCAGTTTTGTCATTGCAAGTGAATAATGTCCACACCTATAATAGGTCAGGATTGTGTAGCACCAGCAGCTTTATAGCGAACACAGAAAACATAGGATTGTGCTGTTCTGAAACAGCTATGCCATGCTACCCTAGAATTGCCTTTAATGGGATTACTGTGACCACAAACCACTCTCCATGTGTGTGCCACATATTTACACCCCAGAAAGAAATACTGAATATAACAACATCATATGCCATCTGTGATATTAATGACCACAGACCAGGAGCCTCCAGTATGATTGATACAACTGTTGCACCAAGCACTTCATCAGCAGAGCCAGATCTATGGAATGTTAATCTGACATTGTTCTTGAATGATGTCCAAGTTAATGAGACAGCAGAATCGTGTGGCAGCAGCTACAAGAAGGGAGCAGAGAACATCATCAATTTCTGCTGCTATAAAGGAGACTTGCCTTGCTATCCCAGAATTGCCTTAAATGGGATCACTGTAGTTGAAAATTTCTCCTCTTGTGTAAACTACACATTCACATCTAAGAGTGAATCAGTGAAGGTCACAAAATCATATTCTCTCTGTGGTTTTACTAACTACAGGTCATGTGGCTTCTGTTGAATTGGAAATGATAACTTACCACCACACTATGTCTATATGTTTGGAATTGGAGTCATCAACGATGGCCTAACACCATCAAGTGCTACGACGATCATCATTTTCGGGAGGACGTGAACTCCCATGGTATATGGTGGATAGGCGTCAGGAACCATTGAAGGCTATGTCTGAAAAGTGTTCCTTCTTGCAGTTTCCTCATATTCCAAGTCCGGCTTGTTGCAGGAGCTACTGAGTTAAGTGCTCTGTGCACACCGTGAGCTGTGTGTCTCATCCGTTTTGATCCTGTTCGATAGCCCGCTTGTTTATGATGAATGATGAAATCGTATGACAGGGAACAGTTGGCTGTGTTCACTTTCTGCGCGGTTTCGCCTTATGTCTTTTGGCATGTGCTGAGACTGCTACGATGGGGACTACAGTTACCTTTCTTTGTTTGGGAGATGAGTTAGTAATTTGGATGATTCTACTGGCACGGGCGGTTGAGCAATTATGGATTTTAATTCGTTTGCAGTTATACCGGGGCCTTCCATAACCAATAATAATAATAATAAAACTGCTTGATAAAAGAAAATGAAAACAAGAAAAATAAAATATTTTGGTCATGCAAAAAGCAAATGCTGTCACATACTAGCTTTCACCATTGTTATGACATCCAAACATTTCTATGGCAGCTAGACAACAAATGATAAATAGCATCTTCATACCAACTTTGTGCTATGAAAGTCAAACATGGACTCTTTCTAAATCACATTTAAGAAAGATCAATACATGTGAGATGCGATGCTTGAGAAAAGTAACAAACAACACAAGAAGAGATAGAATACCAAATGAAACCATAAGAAAAATGGTAGGAACAAAACCCTGCCAAGAATATATAGAACAACAACAACTTATATGGTTTGGCCACCTGGTCAGAATGAATCCTTACCAATCACCATGAAGGGCGTTCTTCTCGAGAATGCAAGGAAAAAGACAGAGGAAGACCCAGAAGAAGATGGATAGATGCAGTGACAGAGACATGTAACAACAAAGGAAAATCACTAATTCAGACAGTTCGAGCAGCTCAAGAACGACAAATGATATAAACCACGACACCTTTTAGGTATCAGTGAGGAAGATAAAGATGAAGGTTATGTAAAACGACACAACCATCATGGTAGACATTAGAGAGTTAAGGGATTCTCTCCAAATGGGAATCATGGACGAGAAGATAATTATGGAGGGCATAGTTTTAGAGAAATAAGGGAGTGAAAGACCTAGAAGAAGAAGAGTGCAGTATATCACAGAAGAAGTAGAAGTGAGTGCTGCAGAAAGTGAACATTAGAAGACAAATTAGAGAGGAAGGAAAACTGTATATATGTATGTGTATACAACAACATAATTATTTGCCTAAGAAAGGTCTTACACAAGTTTTGTGAGAAAGTCCATGATCAATAACTAGGTCATGAGATTAATCAAGATTATAGATCTACAGAAATTACAGAGGTGGAGCAGTTAGTATTCTCACTACTCACCAAAAAGGTCTTTGTTTAAAATTCCTATATGTGATTTTTGTTTTTGGACCTACACAGTTTGGGATCCATTTCTTCCACTTCTTCTGCGATCATGGCTCATTGAGACTAGGATTCCGGACCCTCTGATGTAGGCTGCTATCTGTTTCAGTGACTCTGGTGCCCTGTAGAGCTTCTCTTCCAGGGAGATGGACATTAGCTACTATTGGCCTCTTCAACCCTGCGTATTGGGGCAATCTTGTAGAATGTGTTTTGTTGTCATTTGAATCCATCTGGAAATGGGTATCACTGGGTTTTTTTTTAGAGAAAGTCCCTTTGGGTGACCTTGAAAAATAGTGACTATAAATACCCCCATAAAATGTGACATGATCGTGGAAAAATATAGGCATTAACACTGTGTCAGGGTGCTTCGATTGCTTAGCGGTTTGTGAGTTGAATTACTAAGTACAAGAGGTTGGGTTCGATCTGGATCAACATCAAACAGGTTCACCCAGCCTTAAATGGGTACCAGATTTATTCATTTTAATTTTAATTTAATTTTTTTTTTTGGGGGGGGGGGGGTGGGTGGGGGCCATGAGCATAATACTGACCACATCACCCCAATAAATAAAGTGATGAAAGTCAATAAAAAATATGGGCTCTAACACCGTATTCCGTATATGCCATGTGGTGTGATGGGGCTCTTTCCTTTATTCTCTCTTTAACATTATATGTACCAATCGCCTGAAGGCATGAAGAAAAACATAATTTACTTGTATAGATATATGGCTGGATGTAACAAATTATGTACAAAATATAAAAAAGACTGTTAATCAATATGTTCATCAAAGTACAAGGAATACAGATGCTACTAAATAATGCAACAGAATATTATTGGTCAATATGGTATATGCATGGCATGCTGTGGCCTTCCCTATTGATTAGGGTGTCAGTCATCACAATGCTTTTAATGGTTGGGCTCACTTACCTGTTTAGATGAGTACTATGTTTATTTGCATCTTTAGCAGTGTTGCATTATTTTGTTCGATAATTTTGACTATGAGGTGATAAAACAGAATGATAAAGCTAAAGTCATCATCATCATCATCAAATATCGGGCCTGCTGGCGTAAGTGATCATGTCTCTCCACAACTTTTGATCTCAACAGTTATTTATAATTTCTGTTGTTGACCTTCTGCCAGGCCATTCTCTTATGCTGTCTAGTATGTTTTCTCTTTGCTTTCCTCTATCTCTTCGTCCCTCAATTTTTCCAGCTTTTACAATATATTCCAGTTGTTCTCTTCTCATTACATGGCCAAAAAATGATGATTGTTTCTTCCTAATATTGGAAATTAGCTCTCTTTTTGCTTTGACCTCTTTCAGAACATGTTCATTACTCTTCTTAGCTGTCCATGATATTCTCAACATTCTTCTATAAAACCACATTTCTACAGACTCCAGTGATTTTCTTGTCTGTTGTCCTATTGTCCATGATAGCTAAAGTAAGAATTCATTAATTTTCATGCAAGGAAGTGGGAAAAAAAGGAGACATTAGAGAGATAAGGGATTCTCTCCAAATGGGAATATGGCATTAGTGAGCATATTTTTCAACAACCAACTGCACATTTTATTGGGGCATGGTCAGCATTGTCTGGCTGCCCTAGTATTATATCTAGTGTGGCCAGCCCATAGGCCATAGACCCAGATACTCTTTATCTTTTCTAAATTATTTTTCTAGCAATCTCAATCCTTGCAAAAAACATTTAACAAATCCCGCCATTGTCTCTGTTCTGTGCAAGCATCTCAATCTCATTAAGGGAACAGATTCATGCTGCCTATGGCTCTCTGATCAATGTTCTCAGTGTCGGTCTAGATTGGCCTCTTTTACTCCTACCTGTTGTTTCCCACATGAGGGCTTGCTTTGTTATTTGGTTATTATCTCTTCTCATCACATGTCCAAAATAGGTCCATCATCTTTTCTTGATTATTGATGATTTTAGTGGTTGATTGGTGATTTCTCTAATTTCCTCATCTATTTTGAATTCGTTAAACGCTATACTTTCCTTAGACATTTATTTTCAAATGTATTCAACTTTGTTTTTATGTCTCTTGTTTTCCAGCTCTCGCATGCATATGTAAGGGCTGATAGTACATCTGATTTGAATAATCTAAGTTTTGTTTTTGGAAAAATATAGTGTGGATTAATTATATTAGTGTGGATTAATTATATTAGTGTGGATTAATTATATTAGTGTGGATTAATATTAGCGTGGATTAATTATATTAGTGTAGATTAATTATATTAGCGTGGATTAATTATATTAGTGTAGATTAATTATATTAGTGTGGATTAATTATATTAGCGTGAATTATTTATATTAGTCTGGGTTAATTATACTAGTGTGGATTAATTATTATTAAAGTGGATTAATGATAGACCATGCCAGGTAAAGTATCAATTCGTGGCTGAGTGGTCCAGAGGTAAGACATTGACCTCATGACAAGAAGGTTCGAATCTCACCACAGGTGATGGAAATTTTTCACTTCGAATCTGTGGCTCCTTCGTGACTTCACCTTTCCCGGGTCTCTAGGTAGTGAGATCTGAAGTCTAACCCTCTTGGAAAATGGAAAAAAAATAGGAGGTTCCATATGCACTCCGTGCATGTTACAGAACTCTTGACAGTTGGGAATTGAAAAACAATAGGCAAAAAAACAGTAGGCAAAAAAATAGGTACTGCCCAGACAAAATTGGTAGGAAAAATCTTCCCAAAATGTTAAAACTCTCGACGGTAACAATTTGAGTAATTTAGTGATCATGCCTGGCTACCTCTACTTCCCACAACAATCTCTGGTACTCAACTTTTATAGGATGGGTGAACCCCAGAGCCTTGTCAGTCCAAAAAATAAACTGCCACTTCTGGGAATCAAACCTGGACATAACAAATTCCATATGACACAGCACTGAAATGAACTAAATTATATTTTCCTTAGCCATAAAGTACTGGATTGGTTACATATAATTCAATTTATGCTAGAATACACAAGTGCTACAATTTTCCGCTGGATTTTCTGATTCATCTTCCCTAATGGAAAAATCCCCCAGAGATATCTGTTTATCTCAGTTCTGGTCTACCCATAGGTCAGTTCTCTTCAGTTCCCCAGGCAGTATTTGTTTAGGGATGCTGGTTTTTGTTCATTTTTATAGCAAGTCCCAACTGTTTAAATTTATTTACCTCCAGCTGTTTGTTTAGTTTAGATTGAGTTTTAGTTTATTTAAGTTTAGTCGACAGATCATCTTAGGTGCAAAATGGAAAACTCCATAGAGCTGAGATCCGCTCCTCAGCATGTTCCCAAGTATGAAGTATGCCAACCACACACTAGCAAAAGTACTGAAGATGGCTTCTGCTCAGGTGTGTGAACTCAGTAGCTTTGGCAAAGACCTTGACCCAACTTCTTTAGTCGCCTCATATGACATGCATGGCAGTGGATCTATTCTTTTCTCCCCTGACCATGACCAGGGCCTGGTAGCCACTTGGTCAAAACACAGCTGTTTGTGAAAGAAACAAAATAATTTCTGACACCTTATTTGTTGTTTGCTTGCATTCGCCAGCTCTATATCTCTAGCAAAGTCCCACAGAACCGAATTTTGTGTGAATATCAACTTTTCCTGGTTTTCACATTGGCAGCCATCTACTCAGGTGTCCAAAGCCCCACAAGATATTCTCCAACTTCAGGGGTACTCTCATATTTTTATCTCAAGAGTTTTAAAGCTCACGGTACACTTTTATTCCTATTAATTAATTTTCCCTGACAGTGACCATTTTTGGCCTACTCTTTTCAAATTCCTTATTCTATTCAAAATTCTAAATATTTATTTTGAATTACGTTGTCTGAGTTATAGACACTTTGTATTAATTCAGGCATGTTTACGTTTTTCTTAGCAATCAAATTACAAATCCATATTTTTTCTGCTTAATAAAGGGTCATCGAAATGAAAGTTTTATTGTGCCTAAAATGACAATAAATATGACTAAATATAACCCAAAATATTCTGGGAAAGTAAAGCGGCACGGGCGTAATACCGACCACATTACCCCAAAAATCATGTGCCGAAGGTCTGTAAAATTTATGGCCACTAACACCATATTCATTCACTATACATCACTTGACGTGGCGGGGTACTTTTTTTTTTTATAACCCAAAATATGCATTTATACCCTAAATTATAGTCAAAACATGCATTTATGCGCTAAATTATTGTCAAAATAAGCATTTATGTGACCAATAAATAAATGTCAGAGTGTTCGGAAAGCATGAGACGTGTTGAAATTAACTTGGATTTAAAAAACAAATGTCAGGAAAAAATATAACACATCATAAAAATCTAAGCCCTAGCGATAAGCGTGAACTGTAACTTACATTCTGAAGGTTTCCAGACTTTGGGTATGTACTGATCGTGTCTAGCATCATGTAGAGAGTGATAATTGTTCCCATAAACAACAAAGCTCCCCACAGAAAGGTGAATCGTCTCATTCTTAACAAGAAAGCTGCCATTTTATTCTTCAATAGTATTCCTGTAAGGAGAAAATTTTTTTATTTTTTGATCCTATGCGACATCAATCATAAGACTGCATAGCTAACAGCCAGAACAATCACAATAAAGATATAACGGTTAATAATCCAACATCATTTCTCCTGGCAAGTTGAGTGTATAGGCCACAACTTTTATTGGATACATATTTTGGAGAAACATAGTTAAGTATTCCTACTCTTGTTATCTTTCCTTCCCTAAACAAAGGTCAAATACACATTTTTAATCGGTTAGTTCAACCAAAGAAACCTGGTGTTGTGCATGAAAATGGTGCCTTTTGTGATTATGCTAATCTATTCTCATCTACAAACACAAAGAAACGTGTCAAATAAAAAACAAGACATTATTGTGTAATAGTATAAAGAGTTGTACGGAGAGGTGTTGGTGATAAATGGTAGCCTGGGTACACAGAAGATTGAACAATCAAAGAAGAGTAATGTCCACATAGTTAGAACAGGCAAATAACATCCAATAACCATATTGAACACCGTCATGACAGGCAGATGCATAAGAAAGTAATGTGACGTGAACGTCACATGCCGAGTCAAGGAAGAGAAGTGATCAAAAGGACTTGACAAGTTGAATTATTGAGCAGATCTCTATTAGACTCAGTTGAGAGCAGATTGTGGCAAAAAACCACAGAAGAGAGATGAACAACTTGCTCTGAGACAAGAACTATAGCTTGTTTCATAAGTCGTGCCCAACTTTAAAAATCAATATCTTTTAAACCGCTTTTTGTAATTTTTTCAAAATTTGCATGTATAGTTATAATGATTAGAACCCAACAGGGAATTAATTTCATTAAAAACAAACATTTGGTTATTATTATTGCTTATTTGATTTATATAAATTTATAACGACCCATTGATGTAGTCAAAACTTAGTGTTTACAGTATTTAAGTTAAAAATAGCGATTACAAATCCATACACGCTCAAATTTACGATTTTGCACGATTTCCGCGTGAGTTGTCTGACACAATTAGACACTTGTAGTAAACACAAGACATTGTGTGTTCCATTTCCGTTAATTCAGCGGCGTAACGTGGAACAATAACATTTATCATGAGTCTTAAAATGAAATTCTGCAGTTTACAAAACATCGCAATAAAAATGTATGACTATTTTTGCAAAGAGGCTAAACGAGGAAGATTATTTCATTCTTTAGAAAACCCTGAGAATAGGACAAGACACATTTTGGATTTATCTAAACGGTCATTTAATCGCTGGATTCAAGCACGTGACCGTCAATGTTCCAAATATACAAAATCACAAGGAAGAGCAAAAATGTTGGATAATTTCGACAGTGAACTTATTAGAAGTGAAATTCGCAAAATGTTGGGTATGAATGAAACTGTTACAATAAGAAAATTAAAAGTATCGCTGAAAAAGAACAACAGTATTGAAATATCAAAGTCTACATTATGGAGGAATGTGAGAGCTGCAGGCTTTACATTCAGAAAGTATTCCAATGGACGAAACATCATCTGTGAGAAGCCACATATAGTAGTCATGAGAAGCAAGTACTTACGTGAAGTAAAAGAGGTGCGCAAGCAAGGTTATGATATTGTGTACTTGGATGAAACATGGATCAATGCTCACCACACCAACCAAAGGGAATGGCAGTCATCAGATGGAAAGATTAAGAGATTAATACCTAGCAGCAAAGGACAGCGCTTGATAATTGCTCATGCAGGTAGTCGACAACATGGACTAATACAGAATGCAGAGCTCATTTTTCTTTCAAAATCCATAGACAATCGGGATTATCACTCTGAGATGAATGGTCACATATTTAGACATTGGATTGAAAATTCTGTTCTCCCAGCACTAGATCGACCATCTTGCCTAATAATGGACAATGCAGCGTACCACAACATTGTTGCACTTGAAGATAAAGTCCCGACGTCATCCAGTACAAAAGATGCTATTAAGATATGGCTCACAAAGGAGCACATACAATTTAATAACATGTACTTAAAACCTGAATTACTATCTCTAGTAAAGCAAAAACAGAGGACAAAGATTTTTCAAATAGATAAGATTATCCAAGAGCACGGTCATATAAGTTTGAGGCTGCCACCTTACCATGCTCATTTAAATCCAATAGAACTAATCTGGGCAAAATTAAAAGGACAAGTGGCAGATGAAAATACAACATTCAAAATATGCGATGTAAAGACTCTTGCTAATCTCGCTTTATTAAATATAGACAAAGATTATTGGGCTAAATGTGAAGACCACGTCTTAAAACAGGAAGAGGAATATTGGAAAAATGATGGTTTGTGAAATGTTCAACCCCAAACAGTTATTAATCTTTTAGACTCGTCTGATTCAGAATGAAAGTATATAGCCCCCACAATGTTGGCCCCTATATTACCTTAAATTATTTCAACAAACGGTCCTTTTCAGGACCACACAACTATGAAAATTGGACATACAGGTATACCTTGATATTATTATCGTCCGTCCTCGAACTGAGCAGACAATAATTCTCCTGGTGTTTTGTTTTATCCAGTTATTTCCCCATTACGGCCACGCCTTTACCTAGCGAAAATTAATCATAGACCAGCAACTACGGTAATTTCTATTCTTTAGGGCTTCACAATTTACAATTTTGACAAACATCAAAGAAATATCGCCGCTTTAAGAAAACTGCAGCTGCAAGATATTTGTTAAATATACATTTAAAGGGTCTTTTGCATTCTAATAACATTTGGAAAATTTCAAAAGTATTTAACAAACGGTTAGAGAGTAATAGCGTTTTGAAGTTGGGCATATGTTTTGAAACGAGCTATAGTTTATAATGGCTAGGACTGTAGATTAACATCGAGCAATGGATAATAGCAGATAATATGCATTAGTTAATAGCCAGTAACAGTCCACAAGGACTGACAATGCTGAGTAATTAGTATATTAGAATCATCATCATCAAGTACTGGGCCTGCTGGCGTAGATGATCATGTCTCTCCACAACTTTCAATCTCGGCAGCTATTTATCATTTCTGTTGTTGACCTTCTGCCAAGCCATTCTCTTAAGCTGTCTGGTATTTTTTCTCTTTGCTTCCCTCAATCTCTTCGTCCCTAAATTTTTCCAGCTTTTACAAGATATTCCAGTTGTTCTCTTCTCATTACATGGCCAAAAAATGATGATTGTTTCTTCCTAATATTAGAAATTTGCTCTCTTTTTGCTTTGACCTCTCTCAGAACATGTTCATTACTCTTCTTAGTTGTCTATGGTACTCTCAACATTCTTCTGTAAAACCACATTTCTACAGACTCCAGTGATTTTCTTGTCTGTTGTCCTTTTGTCCATAATTCGCATCCATATGTTAAGACTGGCTCTACGTAACATTTAAGAACTCTTTTTCTTGTTTCTATTATCAAAAATGGAATGCATAATATCTTTCTCATATTTTGGAAAGCTGCTTTTGCCTGAGCCATTCTGCATCTCACCTCTTTTGTACATCTTCCGTCTGAGGTTAACAAAGTTTCCAAATATTTAAATTCATTTACCTGTTTTAATATTGTTCCACTTGTCTTTATTTTGCACTGAGGTGATGTCTTTTTCTTTGTTGTTACCATTACCTCTGTCTTTATGCTATTTAGGCTGAGTCCTTTATTTTTGCTTTCTTTCACTATAATGTTCAACATTTCTTGTAACTCATTTTCACTCTTAGCAATTAAGACTGTATCATCAGCACACCTTAGATTATTTATATTATGACCTCCAATTGTTATTCCAGGCATGCCCCTTATGGATCTTAAAATAATCTCCCTATAAAAATATTAAACAAATCTGGTGGCAGCACACAACCTTGTCTAACACCCTGTTTTATTTGTTGAAACATCCCCAATTGGTTTCCAGTTCTTATGGCCACTGTTTATTGCCAGTACATGTTCTTTATTATTCTTAGATCTTTACTGTGTACATTTATGCTTTCTAAAATTTGGATTATTTCTTAGTGCTTTACTTTGTCAAATGCCTTGGTGTAATCTATGAAACATAGGTATAGATCTGTTTTCACCTCTATGGCTCTTTCTACTAAGGATCTTATGATATAAATGGCATTGCTTGTTCCTTTATCTCTAACAAAACCACACTATTCATCACTAATTTCTGGACTGATTTTGTTTCGCACTCTTCACGTGATGATTCTTAGTAATATCTTAGTCATATGACTCATAAGGCTTACTGTGAGATGATCATCACATTCAATCGCACCCGATTTCTTTGGTAGGGCTATGAATATTGAATATTAGAATAGTGAGAATATTTCCAGGACTTCAGTACTTTGTGCAGATGTAGCATGTGAACGACAGAGTGACAGGACACTTTGAGAAGTATCACGATGTTATTTATTGTTAATATTGTTACTAGGACTAGATAAGGATGTCTCCAGGGTTAGCTTGAGTGAATTATCTATCAGTGAAAGAAACTGGGAAAATCTGGCTGAAGATTGTAGTATATGGAGAAAAAAATTTTTTTTTAAATGGCACAACAACATTTGAGGAAGCAATTATGTCAAATTTCGAAGACAAAAGGCGCAGGAGAAAGGAGATGAGGCCAGGCACCACAAATACATCTTGTTCATTCTGCAGTCAGATCTGTCTATCTAATATTGGGAGATTCAGCCACAAGAGAAGCTGTTCAGTAAAACAGCATCCAGCATTTCTTCTTCTTTACCTTTTAACTGTCAGTGGAGCATAGGTCTTAAACAAACACTTTCCAAGCTGTTCTGTTTCTTGCATTCTTTTAATATCATTCCATTTCTTCCCCATTATATTCAACTGTGCTTCCATCTGTCTTCTCCAAGAATATTATGGTCTTCCTCTTTGTCTTTTCTCTTGGGGATTCCAAAAAAGGACTTGAAGTGTAATACTCTCAGTTGGCTTCCATGTGTGTCCTATCCAGTGCCATCGTCTTCGCTGTATCTCTTTATCCACTGGTAAAAAAGTGTAGAGCCCCGTCACGCCAAGTGGCATATAGGGAATATGGTGTTCTTCTTCTTTTCTCTTTTCACTGATACCTAAAAGGTGTCGCGGTTTATATCATTTGTCGACAGCCATATAATGGGACTGGCTTAACATTGGAGCTCAAAATTTTTATTTTTGTATTTACCCTAATTTCTTAAGATTTCCATATGTGTTCTTAGTGCAAAGTATGCTCCTCTTGCTTCTGATATACATATTTTGGTATCATTTTCTGTTCCTCCCTCTTTATCTATATTACTGCCCAGATATTTGTAAGATTATGCGTCTGGTAGAGGTATTCCTCCTATGTTATTCGATTATTGTCAAATGCATTAATTCTCAAAATGTTGGCCTTATCTCTATTTATTTTCAGTACCTACTGTTGTGATCTCTCATCAAGTACACTTATTTTATCTTGCATCTGTTGATGATTATGTGATAGGAGAGCTATATCATCAGCAAAGTCTAAATCATCAAGTTGTTTGGTCAGTGACCACTGGACTCCATTTCTGTTGTTTTGAGTTATTTTCATAATCCAATCTATGGCCAGTAGAAAGAGAAATGGAGATAGAAGGCATCCCTGCCTTACTCCTGTTCTTATTTCAAATGCTTCTGTAAGCTGTCCTTCATGCACCACACTACATTTCATTCCTGCATACATTGTTTCAGGTTAATAAACTTTATGAGAATTCCGTAATGACTCAGCGACTTCCAAAGCATTCCTCTGTCTAAATTATCAAATGCCTTTTCATAATCTATGAATCTGATAAAAAGGGGGGGGGGGCTGTGGTTCTAAACTTTGTTCAACTATTATACATTAGGTAGTTATTTGATCAGTGCATGATCTGTTTTTCCTAAAACTTGCTTGTTAATCTCTCAAATGTTTCTCTGTGGCCGATTTTAGTCTCTCCAGAATGATTTTGCTTTGTATTTTTCCTGGTACCGATAGTAGCATAATTCCCATATAATTTGTGCACTCCTGTAAACTTCTTTCTTTGGTAGTTTGATCATATAGCCTTCTTTCCAGTCTTTAGGTATTTCTTCCCTCTCCCAAATTGTATCTAATAGATTATGTAGCATCTTGGTAGAGGTTTTAATATCTGCTTTGATGGCTTCAGAAGAAATATCATCAGGTCCTTTGACTTTACTATTTTTTAATAGCTTGATGGCTTTCATTATTTCTTCTTTGCTTGGCTTTCCACAATTAATGTGTAATTCTACTTCTGCCGGTAGTATATCTGGAGGATTATTTGGGCCAAGTCTGTTCAAAGTTCTTCAAAGTGCTCCTTCCATCTCTTCAGTTGTTTCCTTATATTAATAAGCAGATTTCTTTCTTATATGTAATAAAGGCATTGACCTGTTTGTATTTTCCGCTTATTTTCTTTGTGCTGTTGTACAGTTCTTTCATATTTCCTTTATAAGCATCCTCCTCTGCCTCTCTAGCTAGTTCATCTATATATTTCCTCTTATCCCATTTTAATGCATCTTCTCACTTCTTTGTAAGTTTCCTGTGTCTTGGCTTTAGTACTTCTCATTTTGCTTTTATTTTGGTCTGCTTTCTTATTCATTCTTTCTTTCATTTTCTCCAGGGCCTCTGCTGTCATCCATGCCTTATTCTGGCATTCTCTTTTCCCCAGGGTTTCATCACACGTCTCCTTCCATATATCCTTTACCTGTTTCCAATTACCTTCTATATTTATTGTATTTTCTAGTTGTTGGAGGACTTGGTATTTGTTTGATAATGTGAGTGCAAATTTATCTTCAATTCCTTGCTATTTAACAAATCCCACATTGAAATACTTTCTACCCTTGTGTGTTGTAGTATATTTTTTCAGTTTAAGTTTAAATATGGTTAGTAGAAGATGATGATCTGAAGCCACATCTGCTCCTCTATATATACTTTTACATCCTGTAAGGATGACTTAAACTTGTTATTAATACATATGTGGCCAAATTGATTCCCCATTCTATGTTATGGTGACACCCAAGTAGTTTTATATATTCTTTTATGACGGAATATTGTTCCTCATAGGTACATTTGATTAAGAGCACAGAAGTTCACGAATATCTCCCCATTCTCATTCATTTCTCCAAGTCCATGTGTTTAGTTTTATCCTTTCTGTTCCTAACCATCTAGTTTCGCACATTCCTAGAATATTTATTTTGTAGTTTGCCATTTATGCTGCAACTTGTGCTGCTTTTCCTTGTTCATGTAGAGTGTGTACATTCCAGGTGCAAATTCTGGAGGATTTCCTGGTAGACAAAAGGTGAGTCTGCAGCCCGGACTTCTTGCAGCTTTCTACGGATTGCATCAAACATTTCTTAGACAGAGAGTACTTATCTTTCTTGGATGGCAGATTAATTTTTTTCCTTGACTTGTCCATGTTTGCTCAAACAATCCATTCAACAAACATCAAAAGATGTAATACTAGTAACTAAAGGAATCAACAACAAAAAATGGATGACAGAAGAAATATTAGACGAAAGATAAAAACATAAGAAAGAAGAACGGACATACAAAATATTGCACAAAGAGATCCACAACAAATGCAGAGAAGCAAAGGAAGGATGGTTAAAGCAGAAATGTGAAGAAATGAAAAAATGACAAAAGAAAGACTCAAAATTTATGCACAATCGGTTAAATGAATTAACAGGAAGAAAAGAATTAACAGGAGGAAAAAAAGTCAAAGTTTCAGGATGTGTGAAATCAAAGGAAGGAAATACAATAAATCCACCTTTGTAGCCTTACCGAAGAAGTCACGTGCCACAGATTGTGAAGACCATTGCACTATAAGTCTCATGAGCCATATGACAAAAATATTACTAAGAATCATCACGAGACATGTAAGGAACAAAATAAAACCAGAAATAAGTGAGCAACAATGTGGATTTGTGGAAGGAAAGGGCACCAATAATGCAATAAACATCTTAAGAACATTGATAGAAAGATCTATAGAGGTAAAGAAAGATCTGTATATGTGCTTTATAGACTATACGAAAGCATTTGACAAAGTAAAGCATGTGGAAATAATCAATATGCTGGAGAAATTAAACATTGATGGCAAGGGTCTGCGAATCATAAAAAACATGTACTGGCAACAAACAGCAGCTGTATGAATTAGCAACCAAACAGGACAATTCTACTATATAAAACAAGGAGTCAGACAAGGCTGTGTTCTGTCGCTGGATTTGTTTTCACTTGACACCGAACATATTATGAGATCAATAATAGACAAAAAAGGAATTGAAGTCAACGGTCACAACATAAATAATTTGCGATATGCGGATGACACAGTCTTAATAGCAGAGGCAGAGAATGAACTACAAGAAATGATAGACATAATAGTAAAAGAAAGCAACAAGAAAGGTCTGTCTGAATAGTAAGAAAACAGAAGTAATGGTTATATCAAAGTAACAATCACCACCATCATGCAGCATAAAAATAAATAGGACAAATCTGAAACAAGTGCAACGTTTGAAATACTTGGACACAATAATAACATCAGATGGGAGATGCACCACAGAAATAAAAAGCAGAATAGCTCAGACCAAAATAGCATTTCAGAAAATGAAAAATATCTTGTGCAATAAATCTATGTGAATAGAAATGAGAAAGAGAGTTCATCGGTGCTATATAGAACCAATTCTGACCTATGGAAGTGAATCATGGACAATAGACAAACAAATGAAAAGATGATTATTGGCCACAGAGATGGAATTTAATAGAAGAATGTTGAAAGTTCCCTGGACAGCTAAAAAGACCAATGAGGAAATTCAGAAAGAGGTCAACATAAAAAGGGAGCTCCTAAAAAAACATCAGAAAGAAGCAATCAACATTTTACAGGCACATCATGAGAAGAGGCAAGTTGGAATACTTGGTTACAACTGGCAAAATAAAAGGAAAGAGAGATTGTGGACGACAAAGAGAGAATCCCCCACACCCCATTTTTTTTTTTTTTGCTGTGGCCAGGGAAATTTCCTTGGTTGTTGGCTGATATAAACAACCCACTGTACCATGAGAAGCGCAATGAATAACAATATGAGGTAGCTAAACAAACTGACAGACTTATGGTGGCAGTAAGAATAGACAATGTAATATGCCTGGTCAATGCTGTCAAATTTCATTTCATAAATCAACCTAAGCCAGGAAATCTGAGTCCCTGTGTCTCTCCTAATGTAAACACACAGCTGTGTGTCAAAAGCTGAAAGAAAATACTATTTTTAGAGCTTCTAATGTTACAAGTAAGTGGAGGTAATTTTTGTGTACAGTATCGTCAACATGTGAGTCACAGGTAGGTATTGTAATCTAGGGTTAATGTTATAGTAATTGTTTAACCCATATTTATGCAGATTTGGTTTGGATGTTAATCCTTACTGAAACAAGAAAATAATACAAAAAATTAATGAAAATACCCTTGCTAATGCAAGCCTACTAAAATACAAATGGTACATCATTAATTCACGCAAAATTGTCAAACTTTTACTTTTGTTGCACAAAATTATATTGTAACATTAACAAATCTATATGTGGCTGTCAACATGAAAGTTAAATATTTCCCATTATTTTATTATCATCATCATGTGCCATACCGGTTGGCGTAGGTGATCATGTCCCTCCACAATCTTCTATCCACAGTGCATCATAAGATTCTGTTGTTGACTATTTTCCATGCCATGACACCAAGCTATCCAGTATTTTCTCTCTTTGTCGTCCACGATCTATCTTTCCTTTTATTTTGCCAGTTGTAACCAAGTATTCCAACTTTCCTCTTCTCATGATGTACCCGAAAAATGTTGATTGCTTCTTTCTGATTTTATTATATAGGCACTAATTACCGGTGAGCAAAATATACAGATCCAATAAAAGTACAAAAGATACAAAAAGTAGTCCATGAGGAAGTTTCTTTGACTCTTATTCACTGACATGTTATATAATGAAATGTTATTGTTGCATTAACAAAAATATTCATGCCAATTAAAAATGAAAAACTTTGTAAAATAAGTGAAATCCTAAAAAAAACCATATAGGTATGGAGACTAATATGAACATTGCAGGCAGGAACAAAAATATTAAGCCAACACAATTCCCTGATGTGTATCAGAGCACCTTATTTGACTGTCTAAAAATAGCAACACTTGATCACGCCACCATATATAGAAGGGTGTACAACATCAGTCAATGTTCACTATGAAATGAGACTTTTTATGTATTACAAATTTTACTAATAATGCATTTATACAAATTTGAAGACAAAAGGCGCAGGAGAAAGGAGATGAGGCCAGGCACCACAAATACATCTTGTTCATTCTGCAGTCAGATCTGTCTATCCAATATTGGGAGATTCAGCCACAAGAGAAGCTGTTCAGCAAAACAGCATCCAGAATTTCTTCTTCTTTACCATTTAATTGTCTGTGGAGCATAGGTCTTAAACAAACACTTTCCAAGCTGTTCATATCATTCTATTTCTTCCCCAACATATTCAACTCTGCTTCCATCTGCCTTCTCCAAGAATATTTTGGTCTTCCTCTTTGTCTTTTTTCTTGAGGATTCCAAAAAAGGACTTGTCGTGTAATACACTCAGTTGGCTTCCATGTGTGTCCTATCCAGTGTCATTGTCTTCGCTGTATCTCTTAATCCACTGGTAAAAATTAGTAAAGAGCCCCGTCACACTAAGTGGCATATAGGGAATATGGTGTTAGCGACCATAAATTTTATAGACCTTCAGCACATGATTTTTGGGGTAATGTGGTCAGTATTACGCCCGTGCTGCTTTACTTTCCCAGAAAAAAATCTGGTACCCATTTAAGGCTGGGTGAACCTGGAAGCCGTCAGTTGGGATCGAACCCTACTCCTTGTCCTTCGTAGCCCATGTCATGTCATAAAAATATGTAAATCTAAACTCAAGGAAATTTATTCTAAATCCAACTGCTTTGTTCTCTACAATACAATCTTCATGCCAATGTTGTGCTACCAATGCCAGCCCTGGAACAAACTTAGATGCAAGAACAACAAGAAAAAATAACATTGGCTGAGATGAAGTGTGTTAAACGAATGACAGGAAACAGCCTGAGAGACAAGATCAGAAATGAACTGAGAAAAAAACTAGGAATAGCCCCCCGCCATAGAATATATGGCAACAACAGATAAAATGGTCTAGCCATGTGACAAGGCAGAGTGATCAAAACACAACACAATGATCCCTCAATAAAAGCTGCAAGAACA
The DNA here is from genome assembly GCA_032433765.1 of Megaustenia siamemsis. Taxonomy (NCBI): domain Eukaryota; kingdom Metazoa; phylum Mollusca; class Gastropoda; order Stylommatophora; family Ariophantidae; genus Megaustenia; species Megaustenia siamemsis. Next base: position 58,306,528 of record JAVIAB010000126.1, read on the forward strand.
CCAGACCGAAGGGTCAACCACGAAAATAGATGGATTGACAGAATATTAGAAATACTAGGAAACACAACAGCAGCAGAGGCGAACAGAGGAGCACAAGATCGCAAATTATATCTCCCCTTGACACTGAAAGGCAAATGAGGAAGGAAAGAAGAAGAAGTAGATAAAACAATGAAGAACTAAGCTTGATCTAAATCTAAAGTTTGATAACTCTCTTTTCTCTACTTTGTAGAAATTCTGGTATTTGAACAACTCAGTTCATCAAAGCTAAAGCGGCTTTTAACACATTCACTACTAAGCAGTTTCACACAGTGTAGCCAGGCCATTTTTCACAATTTCTTTTCCAGTTTTAAATAGCTGAGAAAATAAATGAAAATTGATCTAAAACAATTTGTTCGGAGAATTTGTTCAGAAATTCAGAAATGAGGTTAAACAAGAGATTTACAAGGTTTAGTGGAAATAATTGTGGAAACGTCAATAAATTAACACATTTGTAAATTAATACATTTGCTACCAAGGAATTTGACACAATGTGGCCGTGCTGTTTTTCACAACTTTTTTTCATTGGAAATAACACAGATAAAAGAAATTAAAATTGATCTAAAACACGCATTTTGTTGGAACAGTTTATTCACAAAGTTGAAAAAGCAGGTAATAAGAGAATTTCAAGGTTGCAGCGGAAATAACTGAAAATGTTGATAAATGAAAAGCCGCAAATCATGGCTTTTGGGCTAGGCACACCCGCTACGAAAGCAGTGATTTTCAGGTCATGATACAGAATGTGTTAAAAGCAGCAAAAATTGGCTAGGAATTTCTCACGTCTGTAACTAGAACTGTAATGTTTTGCAGCTCTCTTGTACAGAATGCGTTAAAAGACTTAAAAAAACTGCAAGAAAATAACAGATATAAGAAGCAGAAATTTCTCTTTTGCAAAACAACATTTGTTTTTTTATATTTTATCTCCCATCATGAATATTCAATGCATAAAATGATACTTCAAACCTTTTTACACTTACGTGAGGTAACTGTACTGTTTTTGATGCTCAGAAGTCAATAAATATTTAAGAGCAGACAGGAAAGTTTCACAGATGGGATATCCATCAATACAGATAAAGGAGACATATTCAAGCATTCAATAAAAATCAATCATTCAGAGCAGAGTGTGGCAGCTGAAAAAGCAGAGTGTGGCAGCTGAAAGAGCAGGGTGTGACCACTGAAAGTGCAGGCTGTGACAGCTGAAGCACAAACAATTTTGAGAAAGTTGAAATTAATATGATATTTGATAAGGTGACTGGATGCCAGGTAAAGAAAGTGTATAGCCAGTAAGCTGTTAGAAACATCAGAGTAAGACACTATTTACTCAAATAAAACAGAAAGCTGAATGTACTTACAGTGAGTTCAATTTTGCTAATTAACTCCCAATATCCTTTAAAAAATGGCAAAATGTTACGTCTTCTCAATATTCCTGTATGGTGCAGAAACATAGACATTAGACAAGAAAACAGAACAGAAAATTGAAGCCTTTGAAATGTGGATTTATAGAAGAATAGGTAGAATTGGATGGAAACAAAAGATAACAAACGATGAAGTTTTAAAACAACTGAAAATAAAAAGAGAACTACTAAACACAATTAAGACAAGACAAATTAAATTTTTGGGGCATGTTAAAAGACACAACAGCACTAAAAGTAATATTGGAAGGAAAAATATAAGGTAAAAGAGGCAGAGGCAGACCAAGACTAACATGGACGAGTAACATCAAAAGATGGACAAGTCAATCTATGTCAGCCTGCACCATCAAAGCAGGAAACAGAGTAGAATGGCGATCCATGGTAGCCAACCTTCGTTGCAGAGAAGGCACACGATGATGATGATGATCCTTAAAAACAAATTATTGTATACGTCTGCCTCCATTATGACTTTATTAACTAATTTGCAACATATCTTTGTCACAAATAACATAATTCATGTATCCATTACAAATTGTAAATAAGAATTTATTAAAGCAATCACAGATTTGAGTAGCACTGTTAATGAACAGCAAGTATTAAATGAAAAGAGTACACAATCAAATTGATTTTATACTGGTACAGAGAAGATTCAGAAATGGGCTAACATCTGTTAAAACAAGGCCAGGAGCAGATTGCAATAGTGACAATGTACCAGTAGTTGGAAAGATAAGAATAAAACTGCAGAAGGCACAGAAATCACCAAGAAATATAAAATTAGAACTAGATATGCTAAGAGTAGATAAACAGATGGGTGATAGGTACAGCACGATAGTACAAAATAGATATAATGCTATTGAGAAAACACAGGACATCTAGGAACAGTGGGAAATGCTCAAACAATCGATTCAACAAACATCAAAGAAGTAATACCAGTGACTAAAAGAATCAACAAAAAGAAATGGATGACAGAAGAAATATTACAACTAATGGATGAAAGAAGAAAACATAAGAAAGAAGAATGGACATACAATAATTTGCACAAAAAGATCCAAAACAATTGCAGAGAAGAAAAGGAAGGATGGTTAAAACAGAAATGTGAAGAAATGGAAAAACAACAAAAGAAAGACTCAACATTTATGCACAATCAGTTAATTTAACAGGAAGAAAAGAAGTCAAAGTTTCAGGATGTGTGAAATCAAAGGAATGAAATATAATAATGGGACAGGAGAAGACAATGGAAAGATGGACAGAATATATCAGTCAACTCTATGATGATGAAAGACCAGAATTCAAATGAAGACACTGGACCACCAATTATGCAGAGTGAAGTGGAGGACACAATTCAACACATGAAAAGAGGCAAAGCTCCAGATCCCGACAATATAACAATTGAAGAGATAAATGCATTAGGAGAGTTGGGAGTACAAGTCATAACAAAACTACTCAATGACATATATAACACTGGACACATACCTGAAGATCTACTAAAATCAATCTTTGTAGCCATACCGAAGAAGTCAGGCGCCACTGATTGTGAAGATCATCGCACTATTAGTCTCATGAGCCATATGACTAAAATATTACTAAGAATCATCATGAGACGTGTAAGGAACAAATAAAACCAGAAACAATGTGGAACAATGTGGATTTGTGGAAGGAAAGGGCACCAATAATGCAATAAACATCTTAAGAACATTGATAGAAAGATCTATAGAGGTAAAGAAAGATCTGTATATGTGCTTTATAGACTATACGAAAGCATTTGACAAAGCATGTGGAAATAATCAATATGCTGGAGAAATTAAACATTGATGGCAAGGATCTGCGTATCATAAAAAACATGTACTGGCAACAAACAGCAGCTATACGAATTAACAACCAAACAGGACAATTTCAATTTATAAAACAAGGAGTCAGACAAGGCTGTGTTCTGTCGCCGGATTTGTTTTCACTTTACAGCAAACATATTATGAGATCAATAGTAGACAAAAAAGGAATTGAAGTCAACGGTCACAACATAAATAATTTGCGATATGCGGATGACACAGTCTTAATAGCAGAGACAGAGAATGAGCTACAAGAAATGATAGATATAATAGTAAAAGAAAGCAACAAGAAAGGTCTCAGTTTGAATAGTAAGAAAACAGAAGTAATGGTTATATCGAAGAAACAATCATCACCATTATGCAGCATAAAAATAAACAGGACAAATCTGAAACAAGTGCAACATTTGAAATACTTGGGCACAGTGATAACATCAGATGGAAGATGCAACACAGAAATAAAAAGCAGAATAGCTCAGGTCAAAATAGCATTTCAGAAAATGAATAATATTTTATGCAACAAATCTATGTCAATAGAAATGAGAAAGAGAGTTCATTGATGCTATATAGAACCAATTCTAACCTATGGAAGTGAATCATGGACAATAGACAAACAAATGAAAAGACGATTAGAGGCCACAGAGATGGGATTTCTCAGAAGAATGTTGACAGCTAAAAAGCCTAGACAGCTAAAAAGACCAATGAGAAAGTTTTCAAAGAGGCCAACACAAAAAGGGAGCTCTTAAAAAACATCAGAAAGAAGCAATCAACATTTTTTGGGCACATCATTGAGAAGAGGAAAGTTGGAATATTTGGTTACAACTGTCAAAATAAAAGGAAAGAGAGAACGCAGACAACAAAGAGAGAAAATACTGCATAGCTTGGTGTCATGGCATGGAAAACAGTCAACAACAGAGCTCATACGATGCACTGTGGATAGAAGATTGTGGAAGGACATGATCGCCAACGACAACCAGAACAGCACATGATGATGATGATGATGAAGTATTAAATATTAAAATAAACAAAGCCAGAAACGAAAAAAAAACTAAATATTTTTGTGTTTTTGTTTGTTTACGTACACCAGTTTAATATCTCTAGCAAAGTCCCTCGGGGCTGCATTTTGCATGACTCACTGATCACTTTTTTCCTTTATTTTTCACACCAACAACTGGGAATTCTGATGTCTCTCACCACAGAGAAATACCTCTACTAGATGTACAATCTTACATATATCTGAGTAGTAATATAGATGAAGAGGGAGGAACAGAAAAATGATACCAAAATAAGGATATCAAAAGCAAGAGGAGCTTTTGTTGCACTGGGAAACATATGGAAGTCCAAAGAAATTACTTTAAATATAAAAATAAAAAATTTCAACTCCAATGTTAAGTCAGTCCTATTATATGGCTGTGAAACATGGAGAACAACAAAATTGACAATCATGAAGATACAGACTTTCATTAATGGATGCTTACGCAGAATAAAAGGATGGAAATGACAGGACAAATTCACTAACATAGAATTATGGAAATGTACCAGTCAAATACCAGTGGATAAAGAGATACAGCGAAGATGATGGCACTGGATAGGAAACACACTGCGGAAGCCAACTGAGAGTATTACACAACAGGCCCTTTTTTGGAAACCCCAAGGGGAAAAGACAAAGAGGAAGACCAAGGAATTCTTGGAGAAGACAGATAGAAGCAGAGATGAAGATGATGGGGAAGACATGGAATGATCTTAAAAGAATGGCAAGAAACAGAATGACTTGGAAAGTGTTTGTTGAAGATCTATGCTCCACAGGGAGCTGAAAGGTAGAAGAGAGAGAAGAGTACTTCTAAATGAAGAAAATAAAAAGTGCACGGTGTATCCACATGCCAGAGACCTGATTGATTGGAGTTGCCAGTCTATTAGGTGGAAACAGATTCTGAACTGTGCGAATGAGTGAGTGCACGTAAGTCTAGACGATCCACAGCATCAACTTTCAGCGACAAAATTAATAATGACGGCAGTAAGTATTCAGATGAAGCCTAAATGACAACATCGAAGAAGGAAAAAAAGAAAAGGTAAACGGTTGAAGTGAGAGAGGCGAGGCCTAAAAGGTATGTGAGTGTTACATGCTGGAACTATGCTTCCATAAATAGACGGCCAATTCTTGATAAGCTACTATGCAGCGCAGATATAATAACTTTGCAAAAAAACACTTCTTGGTGATAGGACAGTTAGTCCACCTGGATTTCATTGTTTCTACAATAGACAACACCTTGGACAAGCCGTCCTTGTGCGAAACAACATGCTGGCAGCTGAGGTTGATATGTCTGTGTGGGGCAGTGAAGATTTGCAAGTGCATGCAGTTAGGATGCAGACCCCAGTTCCTTTCATGGTTGTAAATGTGTATGCCTGTAATGGGAAGGTGTACACACAAAAATGGCAGAATCACTTCGCGTTCGAGGAGGAAAATGTCATTTTCTGCTGAGACTTTAATGCTAGAGGCAACCAGTGGGGTAACGTCATAACCAACAAGCAGGGAGAAGACCTAGAGAATGCACTGCTGTCAGCCGATTTAGTGTGCTTGAATGATGGAAGGGCAACCAGAATGGCCACTCGAACAGGGGACTCTGATAGTGTCATAGACCTGGCACTGGTGTCTTCCACCATCGCACTGGTTTGCAAGTGGAGTATTCTGGGATTCCACAAAAGTTATCACTGTCCATGTATCCTTCTGATTGAGAGAGCCAAAAATAGAAACTAGAAAAGCAAGCTCAACACATTCTACTATGAGAACACAGATCAGGATGTCATTAGCAGAATCATACATAGGGAACTGGGTGCCCCTCACAAGAGGCAAGACAGACACAGCCGTCCTAGTGGAATGTAGAAGTCAAGGAAGCTTGGTGGAACAAGAGACAAATGGCCAAGACATGGCAAAAAGCCAGAAAGAATGGAAGAACAAAACCTGAGCTCTTGAAGCGTCTGAAAGAGGTCGACTAAAAAAATGATGCACTTTAAACTATGTGCTAAGCAGGCTAAGGATGCCAAGTGTGATGATTTCTGCAAAAAAGTGTGCTCAGGAAAATCGCTAGTCACATTCTGGCACCTTCATCAGAGCATTAATGGCACAACACGACACAGAGGCATACCAAACTTCCAGAGCACAGGTCAGATATGGCACAAATCTGATGATAGCAAAGGGAAGGCCTTGCTTGCCCGCTACATTGAGCAGACTTACCAAAGAAATGAGGCTGTAAGAACGAGGATACGTAGGTCTCTTTTGGAATTGTGTAAGGATGTAGTGCTTGGAGAATATCTCACAATCACAACCAATACCATTCACACAACACTTAAAAAGGTCACACAACACTGCTCCTGGTCCAGATGGTGTTCAGTACGATGACATAGGTGATTTAGTTGATGATGACTTGAAAAAACTGGCCAAAGAGTTTAATGCCAGCACTCAGAGTGGTCAGGTTAAGAAGGAGTGCCTACACAGCTACTTACTACCACTACCAAAGCCAAACAAGGACCATTCTCAGATGAGCGCCTTCCTGAATCATCATGATGCAGAACACTGCGGGTAAGCTACTGGAGAAAATATTTGCCCATGTACTCACCTGTCACAATAAACAGATATGCACATTCCCACCCACAAACGGAAGTTATAGATATAACAAAGAGACATGGCTCAATGCAACAGTCTTTGCCTATGATGTCTTAAAAGGCTTCTACAGATGAGAGGAGACATATACTGCTGCTATAGATCTGGTGGATGCCAAAAAATCATGTGCCGAAGGTCTGTAAAAGTTATAGCCACTAACACCATATTCCCTATATGCCACTTTGCGTGACGGGGCTCTTTACTTTTCTCTTTTTTGTGTAGAATGAAAATAGACAAAGAACAGCAGTGTTGCAGTAAAGCCGGTGAGAAGGAATGAACACTGTGTATCATGGCAGTTTAACATGAGAGAACAAAACAAAAAATGATAACGTTGTAGCATAGCATACGGATATCCTCAGGAAACTTGTAAAGAACTGTAACTTACTGGCAGTAACTGAGTGCAGCGTTGATCGGATAATGTGGAGTATCCTATGTTAGACAAATTCCAATCCATATCAGATCACATCTCATAGCTGATTCATCTACTACTGCGTGGATTTATCCCAAATTTCTGCAATCTTTGGTTAATGAATCAACATATCTATTGTATTAAAAATATGACATTTGTTCTAATCATTTAGACCAGGAAGAAGGTGGTTTCAAAATGTCAAAAAGATCTTCAACTGGACCACTGTGGGGTGGGAGCTCTGGCTAGAGACAGATTTCAACAGAAGGGTTATGAATGTGATGAGAGCAAAATTTTGCAAATGAAATGGCCTCATCCCCTTTCTCCTGCATCTTTTGTCCTCTAATTTGGACATCATCTTCTTTTCTGTTTCTCACTGGTACCAAAAAGGCTTCGTGGTTATATCATTTGTCGTTCTTGAGCTGCTCGAACTGTCTGAATTAGTGATGATTTTCCTTTGTTGTTACATGTCTCTGTCACTGCATCTATCCATCTTCTTCTGGGTCTTCCTCTTGGTCTTTTTCCATGCATTCTCGAGAATGGACATCATAACTACCTTAAATGTTTTTTGTGCCATTTTTTTTTATTTTTGTTCTTCATGTGCTACAATCTAATGCCAGATTTGTCCAGTTTCTTTAGCAAAGGATAGATGACTAGATAATCATAATGGTATTTGCTGTAAGGTAACTAGTTATTAAAATATTAACTGTAAGTATATCATGTAATCAAGAGATGTCATATTTAACGTGAAATTGAGACTTTCAGGTGTATCCAGAAAGATCAATACATGTGAGCTGCGGTGTTTGAGAAAAGTAACAAACAACACAAAAAGAGATAGAATACCAAATGAAACCATAAGAAAAATGGTAGTAACAAAACCCTGCCAAGAATATATAGAACAACAACAACTTAAATGGTTTGGCCACCTGGTCAGAATGAATCCTCACCAATCACCATCAAGGGCATTCTTCTCAAGAATGCATGGAAAAAGACCAAGAGGAAGACCCAGAAGAAGATGGATAGACACCTTTTAGGTTGGTTATTTTGTTATGGAAGGCCCCGGTATCACTGCAAATGAATTAAAATCCATAATTGCTCAACCGCCCATGCCAGCATAACCATCCGAATTAATATCTCATCTCCCAAACAAAGAAAGGTAACTGTAGTCCCCATCATAGCAGTCTCAGCAGACACCAAAAGACATAAGGCGAAACTAAGCAGAAAGTGAACCCAGCCAACTGTTCCCTGTCATACGATATTATCATTCATCATAAACAATTGGAATATCGAAACATGATCAAAACGGATGAGACACACAGCTCACGGTGTGCACAGAGCACTTAACTCAGTAGCTCCTGCAACAAGCCGGACTTGGAATATGAGGAAACTGCAACAAGGAACACTTTTACGGAAATCAGGTAATCAGTTTTTTTCATCTGAGGCGAGATAGCAGAGGAAAATGTCCTAAAAAGTGGTCATACTTTTAATGACAAGTCCCAAAAGTTGCAAATGCAATGCATCTATTTATACATCTGAATGAAGGTCAGGCAACCCCTGAGCTATGGAATATCATCTGCAAATGTAGGCAAATCCATAGGGATTGTGATACTTTTAGCATTTACTCACTCACTTAGTTTTACTCACTCACTTAGTTCCTTCTAACATTGACAACTGATTTATAAAAATATGTACAAGATTAAATCAAAGCATATTATTCAGTACAATTTGTAGAAGTTTCCCCAATCAAAATTTTAATGACACGCCTATGGCTTATCAAAAGTCTACAAATTGTTCAATTAATGTAAAATCTAATTGTTAGGGACACAATAATTATTAAGCCTACAAAGATCAAAGAAAGTTGTTGTTTTAAAGAAACCATATCATCATTATTATTTTAAAGTATAAAATCATATAATACCACTGAAAATCAAAGACAGCATGCATAATTTCAAGGTAATCTATTATCGGGGTTTTCTAGATATTTGATAAAGATTGAAGCAACAAGTTTTGGAAGCACTATAGTCTCAAGTCTAAATAAGTTGCTCTAGTTAGTCTTCAGTTCTCCTTACATGAAGTCACAGTTGAGTGTCATCATAAAGTAGCAATTTAAAAATTGTCAGTTGTAACTATTTAACTAATAAATTGAATTAGTATACTTTGTTAGTATAAATTCAGTAATTGAGCGAGCAGGAAAGCTTAAAAACGACATTGGCCAAGTCACTACTAACTACTGTGAACTTAACAACACTGTTGTTACATTCAATACATTTTTTTATTGTGTGTTGATTGTGACTGTGTTGCTGGACTCACTACACTTATAAAAAACTTAATCAACTGCGTTACAACTGACTGAACTATAACTTAAATAAGTTAATTTGCTAAATTAATTAGTAGTTACTTTAACAGTTAAATGAGTTAACTTAACTTCTTAAGTTCATTGTGTGACTGTTTAAGTTTATGAAAGAAAATTGAAAGCTAATAAACGCCCAACGCAAAGGAAATCAGGAATTTTTTTTTTCGCAAGAGAATGTTTATTGTGCTGAAATTCTTATATACTTCTTCACCAGTATTTTTACAAAATATATATTATAAATCATCACGACGAAAACACTAGCTGAAAGTTATCTTTATCATCTAGCATTTTATAGAAGAGTGCATCATTATCATAGACTAAGACTGCATGCAAGTGCAAGTCTAGATCAGATGTGATAAACTGTCCACCAAACCTTCCAACCAACAACTATTTATTTCGAAGCTAGGTCGTCATCATTATTATCATGTTGATGATGATTTTATAGAAGAGTGGCATGCAAGTCTTAGTCTAGATGTGATTAATGTGATAAATATTAAATTGTCAAAACCTTCCAACCAACTTTATTTCTAAGCTAGGTCATCATCATTATCATGACGATTTTAAGAAGAGTCAGAGTGCATGCAAGTCTAGATGTGATAAATTATTTATTATAAATTCAGTCCAAACCTTCCAACCAACTTTATTTCTAAGCTAGGTCATCATGATTATCATGACGGTGATGATTTTATAGAAGAGTGCATGCAAGTCTAGATAATAAATTGTCTTGTCGGATGTCCAAACCTTCCAACCAACTTTATTTTTCTAAGCTAGGTCTAGGTCATCATGATTATCATGACGATGATGATTTTATAGAAGAGTTCAGTGCATGCAAGTCTAGATGTGATAAATTGTCCAAACCTTCCAACCAATTTTATTTCAAAGCTAGGTACGCATCCAAAAAAGGTTTTGTCACAGTCCACAATCTACAAAGTAGGGCTGGTACGATAAACACAACATTCTTCCATTTTTGTGAAATGTGGCAGGATTCTACTTCCGGGTCAAAGATTCAATCATTGGATTCAATTATTGGAAATCAATATCCTGATATTAACTTAGAAAGACAAGCTTTTCCCATTTTCATTTTACTTTGCTTTTAAACGAAATCAATAATGGAATGGTCGATTTTTGCAGAAAAAAAAAATGTCATTTTCAACATAAACAGAAGGGATGGAGGGTAAACGAAGGAATTGATTTTAAGTTACTGTGGTGGCTTAAGTTATAACAATTTAAGTGTTAGTAGTTGAGTCTTTTCTCAAAATGTTCTGCAGTTAATAAAACAATGAGTATTAGACAACACGGCCTTTTGCAACCAGAGCTTTGCGGAACGAGTTCCAATATACACTTAGGACTTTAACGGTCACTAGATTTCTCTCTGTTATTTTTTCATTTAATTTGCTGATTGAATGTTATATAAATATAATCCGCGTGGGTGTGCGCGCACACACATATATATGGCATTTGGGTTTTTGACAGACGGTTGGTTGCAAGCAGCCATGATAAGTCGGTATTTTAGTAAAAAATATAAGTGTCTTATTCTGGATGGCTGCTTTGCTGAACAGCCTCTCTCGTGGCCGAATTTGCCAATATTGGTTGGATTGACAGATCCGACCCCAGAACGAACATGATGTGTTCGTGGCGTTTGGCCTCGTCTCCTTTCTCCTGCGCCTTTTATTTTCTAAATTTGATAACAACACTGCCTCAAAAGTTGATGTGCCATTTTGTATTGTTGTTCTCTATGTACTACGATCTGCAGCCATATTTTCCCAGTTTCTTTCGCTGATAAAGAATTCACCCATAGAAGTCATGCAAACATCCGTATATCTCTACTCGTCTGTCCTTTGGTCTCTTTCCTTCCCTAAGTTCGCCAAACAATAGTTGTTCATTGACCAGGAAAAAGCATTCGACAGAGTAAATAGAGAACAATTGTGGGAGATACTAACAACATACAGAGTAAGCTAACATCTAACCAACCTTATTAAAGGTCTCTACATCAACAGCAGCTGCACAGTCAGAACAGCAGCAGGCCACACAGACTACTTCGAAGTTACATCAGGTGTAAGACAGGGGTGCGTACTATCCCCCCTACGTTTTATTACATATATGAATTATATATGCAAGTTAGCCAACCCACCAGAGACAGAGGAGATCAACGAGCTTTTATTTGCAGACGATCAGGCACTAATACATGGAAAAATAGAATACCCAAAAGAACACTTAAACAAACTCAACAGTACAGGCACAAAATACAACATGAAAATCAACAAAACAAAAGTCATGAATGTCGCCAAAAATAAACAGAACATCAACATAACTATAGAGGGCAGGCAACTAAAACAAGTAGAGGAATTCAAATCTCTAGGAAGTTTGGTGACAAACGATAATTCACAAACAGCAGAGATAGAATCAAGATGCAACAAAGCTTGTCAAATCATTGGACAGTTATCACCACTTTTGTCCAACAAGGAAATAACTCTGAAGGCAAAATGAGCACTATACAATACAATCTTCATCCCAACTTTGTGCTATCAGTGCTAGGTCTGGACCCTAGATGCAAGAACAATAAGAAAAATAATCTCTACTGAGATTAAATGTGTTAGACGAATGATAGGAAACAGTCTGAGAGATAAGATCAGATATGATGAACTGAGAAAAAAAAAGCTAGGAATACCCCTGCCATAAAATATATAAAGAAACAACGGATAAAATGGTTTGGACACGTGACAAGGCAGAAAGATCAAAACACAACACAACGAGCCTTCAATAAACGTTGTGAGAATACCAGACCCAAGGGTCGACCACGAAAAAAATGGATCGATGGAATATTAGAAGCACTATGAAACATAACAACAGCAGAGGTGAACAGAAGAGCAAAAGACCGCAGATTATATCTCCCCTCAACGCTGAAAGGCAAATGAGGAAGCAAAGAAGAAGAATATTCGCTTCCATATGTCATAATTGACTCTATATAGCACCGATGAACTCTCTTTCCCGCTTTTATTGACATAGACTTGTCGCATAAGACATTTTTCTTTTTCTAAAATGCTATTTTGGCCTGAGCTATTTTGCTTTTTATTTCTGTGGTGCATCTTCCATCTAATGTTCTTATAGTGCCCAAGTATTTTACATTAGTGAGGTAGTTATTATTTGATCCATGACACATGGTCCTAACGCTCCTTGTGCCGAGTTTGAGAGATGGTGTTTTCCTTCTGTTGTGTCCTAACGAGGATGTAACTGACATTATTGTTTGCTTGCTATGTCTGGGTCAATATAGAGATAGTGCTTTGCCCAAAACGCACTACCTTCCTCTCGGTTCTTCCTTGAAGCGTTCCGAATGAGGGGCAAGGTCCATATGTTCGGAACCAAAGTTGAGTTTAGGGTCCTTGCCTCTACATACAATCATAATTGGCTAATATGTATCATTATAGAAAAATGTTGAGAGTACCATGGACAGCTAAGAAGAGTAATGAAAAAGTTCTGAAAGAGGTCAAAGCAAAAAGAGAACTAATTTCCAATATTAGGAAGAAACAATCATCATTTTTTGGCCATGTAATGAGAAGAGAACAACTGGAATATATTGTAACAACTGGAAAAATTGAGGGACGAAAAGGTAGAGGGAAGCAAAGAGAAAAAATAACAGACAGCTTAAGAGAATGGCTTGGCAGAAGGTCAACAACAGAAATGATAAATAGCTGCCGAGATCGAAAATTGTGGAGAGACATGATCACCTACGCCAGTAGGCACGGTACTGGATGATGATGATGTATCATAATAATTGACTCACTTTAACTCTTTCCGTACATTTCGACGCACCATGCGCCATGTCAATTTTGGTCATGTATGTTTAGCCGCACAGTGCGTCACTCTCAATTTGATTAGTGTAAGCTGTCATCAGAGCATTTTTTTTCTAGGTCTTGAATCATCTTGGTATTGGGTGAAATCTAATTCCTTGTTTAATTATCTACAAATTCAGATATATATTAAGTGTTCGATACATATAAACATGTAGATTGATATTTAAAACCATGAATAAAGCTGTCTCTGAAATCTCTACCGATAAATTGTTAAGAACCTTCCGTACTGAAAGAGTTAATGGATGTTGTGGCATGATGTGAAAGAACACCGAGCTTCAGAGGCCTGGCATATTGTACTTTTTAAATATAAATTTTTATTGGATAGAATGATAAGAGTTCCGGCAGAACTTTTCCTTAGAATAATAGCACTGATAACACTTATGAAGTCTTAACATAGTAGCCTCCATCAGTCATAGTCGATTATGGATTTTCTAGCGCCCCTAGAAATGCTATTTTTTTTTTCTTTTCTTTCACCGTATATTTTCTTTTTCTATGAATCTGTCTGCTTCTTGTTTGAGTTGGAGCTTTAGAGTGTGTTTTCAAAGATTGAGGTCTGCAGCTATTTCTTCTCAGGCTGCAGGGTTTATGTTCAGTCTTCATGTCACGTTTACATACGTCTAGAAACCGAAGTTTTGGGCGCCCCTAGTCCTTTTGCCATCTGCCATTTGTCCATAGAGTATATCTTTTGGTATGCGGCCATCTTTCATACGGTGTATGTGGCCAAGCCAGCGTAACCTACGTTGTTTGAGCAGCATGTAGATCCTCGGGAGACTCGTGCAAGTCATGACCTCCACGTTTGTCACTTTATCCTTCCAGGTGATACCAAGAATACGGCGCAGACATCGCATATGGAATGTGTTTAGCCTTCTCTCCTGCTCGTATAAGTTATCCAAGATTCGCTGTCATACAGGAGGGTACTAATTCTGTAATCATTGTAAACTGCGGCCTTTGTTTTAATTGTCAGTTTGCTGTTTTGCCAGACACGCCTAGAAAGATGGGAGAATGTGGTAGCAGCTTTAACAATGAGGGCATACATTTCTTTATCTAATGATAGTTTGTCGTTGATGATGGACCCTAGCTAGTTATACTGCTGCACGATATCGAGGTTGTAATTACAAACAGCTAATTAGTTTACTAGAAGATCAATATGAAAACCAATGGCAAGATAAAGTTACTTAGTAAAAGCGTATTTAAAACAGATTCACAATTTCGTAGTGTGTTCAACGCAGTAAAACGTTACTTGTTATGTGAAGGGTTAAGGCATAAAAATGCGAAGCTGCAGTAAAGCTGAATGTGAGGACAAATAAAAAAAATATAAAAATGGTATGTAAGAAGCTTTACGTGATAAGTGGACGACACAGACTAAACGACGTGTCGGCCCAATAGGCCTTCATCAGGAACATGTGTGTGTGTTTTTTTTGTTTGTTCCTGATGAAGGCCTATTGGGCCGAAACGTCGTTTAGTCTGTGTCGTCCACTTATCACGTAAAGCTTCTTACATACAATTTTTTTTAATTTTTTAATTTTTCCTTGTTATGTGAACGATGTTTCATCATAGATAAATAATCTCAACCTTCCTCTATTTGTAATGTTCTCTACCTTTCATGTTGAGTGCTATCTTTAAGTACATATTCAAATCGGGAGCCGGAGGCGAAGGCGCGCCTCCCAGCACCAGAGCTGGAAGTTGTCAGCGACCCACAGCTGATGGCCTGCGCCAGGATCGGTGAACCAAAGCCATCCAGAACCTGCTCCACCTCTCCGTGGTGCCTCCAGTAGCAGACTAACCTGTCTAGTCTGGCCAAGCGAGCAGGGATCGAAGAGGGAAGACAACCCGATATTTAAAAATGTCGTGCTGAAGTCGGATGTGTTGGGCCGAAAGGCGCAAATATAACAGTTATTATACAAGCCACAACACAACGCAGACACGTCCACTTAACGTCATTTTAAGGGCGGATGACGAAGAGGAATTCTACAGTATACGAATACTCTAGAATACTTTAGTCATCGGACGAACGTAAGCAAGCAAATTGGGAGCCACGATAGCTCAGTGGTTAGTGAACTGGACTGAAAAGCGGGTGTCCGAGTTCACCAAGCATTAGATAGGTACTGGATTTGTTTTTCTAAGAACGTAAAGCGGCACGGACGCAATATCGACCACATTACCCCCAAAAATCATGTGCCCGAAGGTCTGTAAAAATAGTGGTCCCTAACTCCGTATTCCCTATACGCCACTTGGCGTGACGGGGATCGTTCATCATCACTGAGTGCCGTCTCCGCATCGAAGGTTGGCTACCATGGAGCGCCATACTGCTCTGTCTCTACTTTGATGGTGTAGGTTGTCATAGGCTGTCTTATCCATTTTTTTTTTAATGTTACTCGTCCATGTTAGTCTTGGTCTGCCTCTGCCTCTTTTACCTTGTATCTTCCCTCCCAATATTACTTGGGAATAGTAATAGTATAGTATAGGTATAGTATAGTAGGAATAGTATAGTACATAGTAGGCTACCATGGAGCGCCATTCCACTCTGTCTCTTGCTTTGATGGTGCAGATTGCCATAGGCTGACTTGTCCATCTTTTGATATTACTCGTCCATGTTAGTCTTGGTCTGCCTCTGCCTCTTTTACCTGGTATTTTCCCTTGTAATACTACTTTTATTAGACTGTTGTGTCTTTTAACATGACCAAAAAATGTCATTTGTCTTGCTCTAATTGTGTTTAGTAGTTTTCTTTTCATTTTTAGTTGTTTTAAAACTTCCTCGTTTGTTTTCTTTTCTTTCCATCCAATTCTACCTATTCTTCTATAAATCCACATATTTTTTAAAAATCTCCCTAAACAAACGGAACACTGGAATGACTTACTTTTGTTGCAAGGAAGCACTCATTTAACATGGGAGCCGCGATAGCTCAGTGGTTAGTGAACTGAACTACAAAGGACAAGAGGTAGGGTTCGATCCCAACCGACGGTTTCCGGCTCACCCAGCCTTTTATGGGTACCGGATTTTTTTTTCTGGGAAAGTAAAGCGGCACGGGCACAATACCGACCACATTACCCAAAAATCATGTGCCGAGGGTCTGTAAAATTTATGGTCACTAACACCATATTCCCTATGCGCCACTTGGCGTGACGGGGGTACTTTACATTTTTGCTTACTCAATTAACAGAAGTAGAAACTGTGAAAGATGCAAATTACATTCCCGTGAAGGATGAAGGAGAAAGGCAAATGAAAAAAAAACGTATTCTTCGCGGACGTTATGCCAGCAGATATAGTATTGAGGAGTAGAGAAGTAAAGACATACAAATGCGAAATTGACGCAATGCTGATGAAAAGGTATGCAGTTTAAAAAAAAATAGAAAAGAAAAAAAGAGGGTATGGTTTACAGCTTTACGTGGATGAAAAAATAAACTAATAAAAGTACGTTACGGCTGAGTAGGCTTTCAGTTGGTACAATAGAAACAAGTTGACCCAGCCACGGTCGACCCAGCCGTTGGCAGCATGGGTACCAGGGTATTAAGGAACCAGTGGTGGGGAGTGTTAAATACTCCAAGGTATGAAGACAGCTTTACAAGGGAGGAATACAACACAATACTGACGTTTCGGCCTGTGGCCTTCTTCAGAATACAAGGACAACGAAAACAAACGATGAAGCATCGCAATTATTTGCCTATTCCCTACCAGGGTATTACCCTGGGAAGGTAAGGAATGTCACCTCGAATCTGAGTTTCGATGCTTGAGGCGACATTATACAGAAATCTCCGAACGTTTCTGGATAGGCGGCCGAGTACATATGGGTGTAAACTCGCGTGCTAAGACGCCGGTTCAAGTCTCGCACTTTACTTTACTTACTTACAATAGAAACAAGACAAAAACACAAAAATATGGAGTAACGTTTGGCGAAATACATTGATTCTCTGGCTGAAAATCCAGCGAACGGTGTTCAAAACTCGCGGTAGAGGGGATTTTAATAAAAATTCTCTGAGTCTCACATGTTGTGACGACTGCTTTGACTTTTTGTCCCTCCGGTCCTGTCGTGAAACCCCCATTCCCCTTCTCCCCCCGCCCTCCCCCGATATACACCAGCAATGGTTGGTAATCACCATCATCATCGAGTGCCGTCTCCGCAACGAAGGTTGGCTACCATGGAGCGCCATTCTGCTCTGTCGCTTGCTTTGATGGTGCAGGTTGGTAATATGTGTCGTAAATATAGCTTTAGAATTACATAAGAAGGCGGGTAAACAGCGCGTACTACCAGCTTGGCAGAAAGAAGTCAGCAATTATGTTAGACTCAAACATAACATAACACGTTGATCTATCTTTTCAACAGGCAAATAATTGCAATGCTGCGGTAAAGCTGGTAGCAAGGAGCCAGTAGTGGGGTGTGATAAACACTCCAAGGTATGGTGACAGCTTTACAAGGAAGGAACACAACACAATACTGACGTTTCGGCCTGTGACCTTGTTTAGAATACAGGGACAACGACAAGAAACGGTGAAGCACAATTATCTACAACTACATGTTGGATGATCAAGTGAATGGAGAGGTGAACAGAAAAGAGGAAAGTAAGATGATGAAATAACAAAGGAGGCTTCACGAGGGTAGGTAGGATGAGCGTCAAGATGTATAAAATAGAAATATTAGAAAAATAAGGAAGAGCTCGAGATGTAAATAGTAAAAAGTGAATAATGTATCATAAAACGTATATGAAAAGGGCTTAGCTTAAACAACTGGTCTGTCAGCCGTGCTGGAATTTGAATGAATGACTGTTATGTATGACTATGACCGGACCGGATCTAGACCTAGGCTAAATCAACTATAACGGGCCTCAGATTTGTTTATATTCTAATCTATGACAGAGCTCTTTTGGTGCTAATTTTTTTTTAAAGGGGTCACTTTTGGCTTAGCCAACTTAGGGCTTCGCTAGGTCTAAATCCGACCCCGGAGGTGAAGGCGCACCTCACAGCAGCAGAGCTGGAAGTTGTCAGCGACCCGCAGCTGATGGCTTGTGCCAGGATCGGTGAACCAGAACCATCCAGACCCCGCTCCACCTCTCCGTGGTGCCTCTAGTAACAGACTAACCTGTCTAGTCTGGCCAAGTGAGTAGGGATCGAAGAGGGAACACAACATGGCACTCAAAAATGTTGTGCTGAAGTCGGATGTGTTGGGCCGAAGGGCGCAAATATCACAGTTATACTGCAAACCACAACACAACGCAGGCACGCCCACTTAATGTTCTTTTAAGGGCGGATGATGAAGAGATGTACTCCTTTAGTCATCGGGCGAACGCAAGCAAGTAAATGCGACCCCCACCTTGAAGGTAACAAACTCCATGAATGTGACTGCGGCAGGTGCAAGCTGCTGAACTTTTGGATAATAGGTGCCAAAAATATTGTGAATAGAAAATATATTTGAAGCCATCACCAGTTTCATACCACAACCAGCTGTATGGAGATGCAGTCAGCATTAAGCTTGGCCATTCTTTCTTATAAAACTAAAAATAGCAAAATGTTTGTTTTTTTTTTTTTCAACTTTCCTATATGGTACAGAAACGTGGACATTAGACCAAAAAAAAAAAAAAGAAAAAGAAAAAGAGAAAAAAAATTGAAGTCTTTGAAATGTACAATTATAGAAGAATATGTTGGGGACAATCAAAGGCTCAGGAAAGCAAACCTGAATAAAATTCTGGCTGAAATCGGATGCACTGGGCCACTGGCGCAGAACACAGTGCAACGTTTTAACAGGTGTCCTGTCTGTGGGGTAGATCAATTAACTTAAACAGACAGCTGTCTTCATGTGAGAGTCTTCAATCCTACTCTGATTGAGTCTTGATCGCAGAGAGAGGGAGAGAGAGAAGAGTATGAAGAATTGTGTGGAAAGAAAAGAAAACAAAGGATGAGATCTTAAAATAATTAAAAATGAAAAGATGAACACAATTCGAATAAAACAGTTGAGATTTTTGAGGACATGCTAAAAGACACAGCAGCCTACTAAATGTAATATTGGATGGAAAAATACAAGGTAAAAGAGGCAGATCAAGACCAACATGGACAAGTAGCATCAAAAGATGGACTAGTCACACTATGACAGCCTGCACCATCAAAGCAAGAAAAGAAAGAAGAAGAGACAGATGTGAAATCGCCTCCACAATGCAAAATGAACTCGATCGCGTCTCTTCCTGGTGGGGAGTATCAGGTGTGTTGATTAATCCTAATAAAGCATCAGTCGCATGGTTCTCACTTAGCAATCATATCGTTAACACGGAAACACCGGTGGTACGAATGGGAGCTGATGAAGTGACTAGGGTCAGAGTGATGACATGCCTCGGATTTAAGTTCGAACGCAGCCTGTGTTTTCGGGACCAATTCGACCCTGTGATAACAAAATCCCACAAAGGATTAGCTGCCTTGAAGGTCATGGCAGCTGCCAACATCGAGCAGAGGCTACTTACCCTTCTGTTCCAGAGACTAGTCCTCGCAGCAATCGAGTATGCCCTGGCAATTCTTACTGTCAGTACGACTCAAATTGATAGGCTGGAGAAAATGCAGAATGAAGCTATGCGCATTATCTTGGGGTGTACGGCGGACATTCCCTGTGTAGCAATATGGAATCTTCTTGACTTTCCAACCATGGATGACAGGATCAAGATCTGGAGGGCAAATGCATTGGCATTTACAGCACGCTCAGCAGACAGAATAGTGAAGGAAGACAATGGTGTATACGTTATGACCACAAGTAGCATGACGATGGAGGTGATGGCAGTGGCCAGGGCATTCATCTGGCTAGAGTCACAAAACTACCCCCACGCATGTATATTGAGTGATTCGATAAGCATGATAAGATAAGTGGAGGTGGGCTCTGTATGCATGCAATTAGTAGAGTCATTGCAGAAGTCAAAAATACGCAGGGTCACCTTTGTCTACGTCCCAGGACATGCGGAGAGTACGGGAAATGGAAGAGCGGACAGGTTGGCTTGCTGCACTATTGTTGAGGACGGTCAATCAATGGATCGGGCGGGCATCATCAATACCCTCCGGGAAGTGGGAAGGACACAGGACTTCGACAACCATGAGTCCACGTCACTCCTTTTGGATGAATGAGATGGGAGTTAAGATGGGCACAGCCAGAAACAAGAAACTTAGTGGGCGTGTAAGAAGACTTATCAGCCTACACAGAACTGGAGTCGTCAGTCACTGGACACAGCGGGACTTGCTGAGGAGAGGATCTGAGCACCTATGAACATGTTCGGAGTGCAATGATGATGACCCGCAAATAACTCAATAACTTAATAACTCAATAAACATTCAAACCAAGAGACAGAACAGAATGGCGCACCAAGGAGGCTAATCTTCGATGAGGAGACGGCACCCAATGATGATGATGATGATTGGTACTTCAGATAAGATGAGATGGCACTCGATGATGATGATAATTCTCTCCCAACAGTACATCGTATCAGTTCTGTTGTTGGCTTTTTCCTTTCGTGTTTGTCTTTGTGTTATTAGATAATCTCTTTCTTTGAGCTTATTAAATTGAAAGATAATCTCCGCCTTGATATGGGTTTTGGGAATATAATGTTAGTGACAATAGTTTTCCATGACTTCGGCGTATTTTTGGGTGATGTGGTCAGTGTGGTGTATCACACCAGGCCGCCTTTACTTCACAGAAAAATCTCTGGTACCCATTTTTAGAGGCTGGGTGAACCCCGGATTCTTGTCAGTCTGAAAAAAAAATTTCGCCACTTCTGGGGATCGAAAGCAGACCCTTTTGTTCAGAACGCGAGCACACTAACCATCATCATCATCAAGTACCGGGCCTAGTGGCGTAGGTGATCATGTCTCTCCACAACTTTCGATCTCGACAGTTATCTATCATTTTTGTTATTGACCTTCTGCCAAGCCATTCTCTTAAGCTGCCTGGTATTTTCTCTCTTTGCTTCCCTCTATCTCTTCGTCCCTAAATTTTTCCAGTTGTTACAATATATTCCAGTTGTTCTCTTCTCATTACATGGCCAAAATATTATGATTGTTTCTTCCTAATATTGGAAACCAGCTCTCTTTTCGCTTTGACCTCTCTCAGAACATTTTCATTACTCTTCTTAGCTGTCCATGACACTCTCAACATTCTTCTGTAAAACCACATTTCTACAGACTCCAGTGATTTTATTGTCTGTTGTCCTATTGTCCATGATTCACATCCATATGTTAAGACTGGCTCTACATAATATTTAAGAACTCTTTTTCTTATTTCTATTGTCAAAAATGGATTGCACAGTATCCTCCTCATTTTCTGGAAAGCTGCTTTTGCCTGAGCCATTCTGCATCTCACCTCTGTTGTATATCTACCATCTCACCTCTGTTGTACATCTACCATCTCACCTCTGTTGTACATCTACCATCTCACCTCTGTTGTACATCTACCATCTCACCTCTGTTGTACATCTACCATCTCACCTCTGTTGTACATCTACCATCTAACCTCTGTTGTACATCTACCATCTCACCTCTGTTGTACATCTTCCGTCTGAGGTTAACAAAGTAGCACACTAACCATTCAGCTTATTAAAATAGGCGAATCTTAAATAGTACGAATTTCCCTCATTGTATAACCAATTTTGAAAGTCTGCGTGTAAATATTATTAAACAGTTATCTTATACAGTTGTAAGTAACGATAGCAACTATTCCAGAACTTTCTGTATTACGAAACAATGCATCACCATAATATGACATACCCTTCTGGCGTAGGCGATTATATCCTTCTACAATTCTCTCCCAATTATATGGTGCAGAAACACGGGCATTAGACAAGAAAACAGAACAGAAAATTGAAGCCTTTGAAATGTGGATATATAGAAGAATATGTAGAATTTGATGGAAGGAAAAGAAAACAAACGACGAAGTCTAAAAACAACTAAAAATGAAAAGAGAACTACTAAACACAATTTAAACAAGACAAGTGCGATTTTTGGGCCATGTTAAAAGACACAACATTCTACTAAAAGTAATCCTGGAGAGGAAAATACAAGGTAAAAGAGGCAGAGGCAGACCAAGACTAACATGGACGAGTAACATCAAAAGATGGACAAACCAGCCTATGACAACCTGCACCATCAAAGCAAGAGACAGAGTAGAATGGTGCTCCATGGTAGCCAATATTCGTTGCGGAGATGGCACTCGATGATGATAACAATTCTCTCCCAACAGTACATCGTATCAGTTCTATTGTTGACTGTTTATCGTACAACGACACTGAGCTATCGAACATCTTCTCTCTTTGTCGTCCACGATCTCTCTTTCCGGGTATTTTTTCCATTTATTAGTATTCCTAAGTTACCCTTCTCAGGATGTGCCCGAAAAATATCGATTATTTCTTCCTGGATTTTGTGAGCTCTTCAGTTTATGTTGGACTCGCAAAACAATTTTAGACAAAAAATAGATCATGTAGCATTAAATTTGTCACAGCTGTATCTGAAAATTTTTATTGATAAAATATATTCGTAAATCCCACGGTTTTGGCATGCGTCCATTAAGGGTGAGCGTCGGTAGCAACGCTCTGACTAGGGGGTTTTAGTTAACCTGGGCTTGATCATATCATGACGATTTTTAATTAGCGAACATCTGTCTCCATTTTTTAGTTTAGATTAGTTTAGTTTAATGTTTAGTTTAGTGTTTAGTTTAGTGCTTAGTTTAGTTTAGTTTAGTTTAACTTAGTTCAGTGCTTATTTTAGTTTAGTTTAACTTAATTTAGTGCTTAGTTTAGTTTTAGTTTAACTTAGTTTAATGCTTAGTTTATTTTTAACTTGGTTTAGTGCTTAGTTTAATGTTTAGTTTAGTTTAACTTAGTTTAGTTTAGTTTAACTTAGTTTAGTGCTTAGTTTAGTTTGGTGTAACTTAATTTAGTGCATAGTTTAATGCTTAGTTTAGTTTAGTTTAACTTAGTCAGTGCTTAGTTTAGTTTAACTTAGTTTAGTTTAACTTAGTTTAATGCTTAGTTTTGTTTAACTTAAGTTTAGTGCTTAGTTTAGTTTGGTTTAACTTAATTTAGTGCATAGTTTAATGCTTAGTTTAGTTTAGTTTAACTTAGTCAGTGCTTAGTTTAGTTCAGTTTAACTTAGTTTAGTTTAGTTTGACTTAGTCAGTGCTTAGTTTAGTGCTTTGTTTAGTTTGGTTTAACTAAGTTTCGTGTTTATTTTAGTGTTTAGTTTAGTGCTTAGTTTAGTACCTTAGTATAGTGCTCTTTAGTTAGTCGTTTGAGTCGATGAAAATTGGAGTGTGAGAATATAGCTCACTGAGTGAAGAAAAATGACAACAGCGAGGAGTTGCACATTCTTCACCCTCTCACCATTTTCCACAAATTATAAAGGTAAAGGTAAAGGTAAGGTAAGGTAAAGGTAAAGGTAAAGGTAAAGGTAAAGGTAAAGGTAAAGGTAAAGGTAAAGGTAAAGGTAAAGGTAAAGGTAAAGGTAAAGGTAAATGTAAAGGTAAAGGTAAAGGTAAATGTAAAGGTAAGGTAAGGTAAGGTAAGGTAAGGTAAAGGTAAGGTAAAGGTAAAGTAAAGGTAAAGTAAAGGTAAAGGTAACGGTAAATTAAAGGTAAAGGTAAGGTAAAGGTAAAGGTAAAGGTAAAGGTAAAGGTAAAGGTAAAGTACGAGACTTGAACCGGCGTCTTAGCACGCGAGTTTCCACCCAAATGTGCTCGGCCGCCTATCCAGAATTGTTCGGATATTTCTGGATAGTGTCGCCTCAAGTATCGAAACTCAGATGCGAGGTAACATTCCTCACCTTCCTAGAGTAATACCCTGGTACCCATTTCTGCCAACGGCTGGGTCGACTGCGTGGGGTATTTTTTTGGTTCCCAAACAGGAGTACAACTCACACGGCTCCCAGGGGGAATCGAACACGGGTTGTCCGAACGTCGGTAGTCCGGTCCAGTCGGGTGGTTTTCCCAACTCGGCTACCGGGGCCACAAATTATATCGTACTGTAAAGTAGTACACAACAGCCTACTAAAAGTAATATTGGAAGGAAAAATACAAGGTAAAAGAGGCAGAGGCAGACCATGACTAACATGGACGAGTAACATCAAAAGATGGACAAGTCAATCTATGTCAGCCTGCACCATCAAAGCAAGAAACAGAGTAGAATGGCGATCCATGGTAGCCAACCTTCGTTGCGGAGAAGGCACACGATGACGATGATGAAAGTAGTATTTTTTTTTTTTACATCACTAAGACATTGACCTCTATGCATTGTGCTTCTGTGGTGTGCTGAGAATGAATAATGAAAGATTTCCTCACTAGGCATTCATGTGGAAACCACCTGGTAGAAGAAAACAAGGAAAACCAAAAGAAATAGTATGCAGAACAGGGATTGTTCAACCATGGGACTTTTTTTCGTTCGCCAGCTTTTACCTCTGACGAAGTCTTTAGAGACTAGGAACTGTATTGTACGTGTTAATGGATTTTTCCTTGGCAACCGTGTCCACAGGGGTCCCTCGCCGCACAGGCAGATAACCCCGACTTCGGAGGTACTCATATTTTTTTCCGTCGATGAGTAAGGCTGGCGTCTTGGCCCAACCAGTCTCCCAACCATGGGACTAAGAAACAAGTAATTCCAAAAAAAAAAAAAGAACGAAAAAAGTGGTATGCTGACAGCTTTACGTGGTTATGGGCAAAACAAAAGTCGACGTTTCAGCCAGGAAGGCCTTCAGCTGGAACAACAAACAACAACACACAAAATACACACATAAGGATATGTAAACAACTCTACTACATTGCGATAATATGCTAGATACTCAAGAAATCAAATAAAAAAAAGGGTCTAAGAAACAAACAAGACCTACGTGAACAAGCCGCAAATGTTCTGTTGTTGAGAACCATGACATCCGCTCTATATGTCCTCTTCTGCCGTAAAGAAGCAGTAAATTAAATTTAATAAAGACGTACATTATGTTACATTACTGCTGCTGTTTGGGAGCCGTGGTAGCTCAGTGGTTAGTGAACTGGACTACCACGGACAAGGAGTAGGGTTCGATCCCAACCGACGGCTTCCGGGTTCACCCAGCCTTAAATGGGTACCGGATTTTTTTCTGGGAAAGTAAAGCAGCACGGGCGTAATACTGACCACATTACCCCAAAAATCATGTGCTGAAGGTCTGTAAAATATAGGGTCACTAACATCATATTTCCCTATACGCCACTTGGCGTGACTTTACTTTACTTTTTACTATGTAACATTACTGCTGCTGTTTGGGAGCCGTGGTAGCTCAGTGGTTAGTGAACTGGACTACAAAGGACAAGAGGTAGGGTTCGATCCCAACCGACGGCTTTCGGTTCGCCCAGCATTTAATGGGTATCGGATTTTTTATGGGAAAGTAAAGCGGCACGGGCGTAATACCGACCAAATTACCCCAAAAATCATGTGCCGAAGGTCTGTAAAATTTATGGTCACTAACACCATATTCCCTATACGCCACTTGGCGTGACGGTGGGTACTTTACTTTTTTTTGTTTTTACTGCTGCTGTGGTTACTACTACTACAACTGCTGCTGCTCATACTGCTACTGTTGCCACAACTACTGTTGCTGCCACCTACTGCCGCAGTTGCTACTGCTGCTTCTAGTGGTGGTGCCACTGTTGCTGCTATTACTGCTACAGCAACTACTACTACTGCTGCTGCTGCTACTATACTATTACTACTACTGTTGCTGCTACTACTACTAATACTCCTACTATTACTAGTACTGTTACTACTTCTACCTACAGCTACTACTGTTGCTGCTATTACTGCTACAGAAACTACTACTTCTGCTGCTGCTGCTACTATACTACTACTACTGTTACTGCTACTACTACTAATACTCCTACTATTACTAGTACTGTTACTACTTCTACTATTACTACAGCAACTACTGCTGCTACTACTACAGCTACTACTACTAATGCTGCTGCTACTACCTTTACTGCTACTCCTACGACTGCTACTATACTACTGCTTCTGATACTACTACTACTACTGCTACTAATACTAATAATACTATTGGTATTATCGCTACTACTACTACTACTACTACTACTACTACTGCTACTAATACTAATAATACTATTGGTATTATCGCTACTACTACTACTACTACTACTGCAACTAATACTAATAATACTATTGGTATTATCGCTACTACTACTACTACTACTACTATTACTGCTGATACTGTTGCTGCGACTGCTACTACCACTACTAATACTAATAAATTACTATTGCTATTATCGCTACTACTACTACTACTACTGCTACTAATACTAATACTAATAATACTATTGGTATTATCGCTACTACTACTACTACTATTACTGCTGATACTGTTGCTACTACTGCTACTACTACTACTAATACTAATACTAATAAACTACTATTGCTATTATCGCTACTACTACTACTACTACTACTACTACTACTACTGCTACTGCTACTACTGCTAATACGTTCCCTTGCATGTACAGTTCCCGGTTGACTGTTCACAGGTGTCGTTGAAACAGTTGTCCATACATTTGATAGTGCAGTCTGACCCTTAGTACGTTTCCTTGCACGTACAGTCTGTAATTTCCGGGTCACATATGATGTCACAGCCATCAGAACACATCTGTTTGCATTGTAGCCCAAAATTACCATCGGGACGAGTGTCATTACAGGTGTAGCCAGGATGCTTACACTGTAGGCATTTTCCGGATTTTTCCTCACATAAAGGACAGACACTAAGACAAGACCAGGAGCAGTCGTGTCCATAGATCCCATGTGAACAGTTGCCGTGACACGTACCGATGATGACGTTGCAGCCTCTGCAACACCCACTACACACTGCACAAAACTACAAAGAATGCCCGTCCAGACAATAGATGTTTGCACCTCACAGGCCTGCGAAATGGTCGGTGAGAACTCAATCTTAATGTGTGCCATTGTCGCTTGTGTGATGACTACAATAGTGCCCAAAGAAATATTTGGGTATGATTTGAGAGCCACATTCCGACCCCCGCCAATGTAGATGGAGCAGATATTTGCAACTATCGCCCTTTCAATCCGTAACTTGTTGATCAGACCAGCCCCAGAGCAAAAGACATCAATCCCATGCGTACTAACCACAAACCTTGATTCATTGTTACATGAGGCAGAACCATTTAGTTCTACCGTGAAACTGTCCAGATCAGTTAAGTCATTCACATAAATCCTAAACCAGGAGAACGGCAAAGATTGATTGAGAGTTGCCTCAACTGATGTATAATCTGCGTCCGGATTACACGTGGTGTCGTTGTTATCAAACAGGAAAGTAGGTTCAGATCCTTGGGCGCACCTGTAAACGAAATCCAAGTACTGACACTGGGGTCCGAAATATTCGTGCTGACAACTGTCATTGTTTGGGCATGTCCATGTAGTTTTGTCACAAACTGAGTCATTATAGCAGTGACATTGTAATGTACAGTTTGCCCCAAACCAAGCGTCTGCACAAGTTAGGTCATTAGCTTCCAAGGTCACGAACGAAGCCAGCAGAATAAAGACTTGATCCACAGCGGTGGTTAACGAACTGTGTACAAACATTTATTATCAAACCCGTGGTTACATTTCCAAAAATCCGTCAACTCGCTGTGATAACAGATAGCGTGATGTTCAAAGTCAACATTGTGTAAACCATGGCTTGAACGCGTCCATCTTGGTGCGTCCCATGACGTCATCATGAGGAATCAAAGAGGTTTGTCAGGAACAAATACATGAACAAATGGAATACAGAACACTAGGGATACAAAAAAAAAAAACAACAATGTCAACTACCAGCCTGACAGAAAAGGACAAGTAACAATTTTTAGACTCAGAACAGGCCACAATAATTTTAAGCTCGTACATCATTTTCAACGCCCTAAGGATCAATCAATCAATCGATCAACAAACCGATCAATCAATCGATTAATCGATCAATCAATCAATCGATCAATCAGTTATCCCGTAACCGTGTCGGTCGTAGGGGCACCATAGATGACATATTCACAGTTTGCTTCCAACCGTTGCGATCTAGACTACTTCTCTGCAATGCAACGAAAGACTTTCCTGTCCATTATCTGATGTTATCCACCCATCTTCTCTTTTGTCCTCACTTCCCCCCCCCCCACCCGCTCAAAAATCTTTTTTTGCCTGGTACTCTGCCCTGCAGGAAGGTTTTCGCAATGCCCGTGAACCGCGTGGCGTGTCTATACCAGGTCAGTTTCTACCTCCATATTATTAACAAAAAGTCTTATATTGGTTCAGTGGAGGCGAAGGCGCGCCTCCCAGCACCAGAGCTGGAAGTTGTCAGCGACCCACAGCTGATGACTTGCGCCAGGATCGGTGAAACAAAACCATCCAGGCCCTGCTCCACCTCTCCGCGGTGCCTCAAGTAACAGATTAACCTTTTAGTCTGGCCAAGCGTGCAGGGATCGAAGAGGAAAGACAACCCGGTACTCAAAAATGTCGTGCTGAAGTCGGATGTGTTGGGCCGTAAGGCGCAAATATAACAGTTATACTGCAAACCACAACACAACGCAGACACGTCCACTACGTCCTTGTAAGGGCGGATGATGAAGAGGAATATTCTAGTCTACCATGATACTCTACAATACTTTAGTCATCGGGTGAACCCAACCAACCAACCAACCAACCATATTGGTTCAGTAAAGTAAGTAAAGAGCTCCCGTCACGCCAAGTGACGTATAGGGGGAATATGGTGTTAGTGACCATAAATTTTACAGACCTTCGGCACATGATTTTATGGGTAATGTGGTCGGTATTACGCCCGTGCCGCTTTACTTTCCCAGAATAAATCCAGCACCAATTTAAGGCTGGGTGAACCCGGAAGCCGTCGGTTGGGATCGAACCCTACCTCTTGTCCTTTGTAGTCCAGTTCACTAAGCACAGAGCTATTGCGGCTCCCCATTGGTTCAGTGGATCGCTGGATTCTTTCGCGCACTTCCTAATAATAGGAACCTCTGATGATTGTGACTGTGGCACAGACAAATTGACAGCTGAACATCTGCTACAATCATGCCCAACATATGATGAACAGAGAAGGGCTACTGTGGCCATCACCGGTATCACATCGGGACAAGCTATATGTTATGTTACAAGCGTTTGAGCTGTCGAATGCTTTCTTGGTACTTAATAATATCGCAACTGTGCTCTAATATAACCTAGAAGACTTAGTCTGAGGTTGAATGGATCGTGTCTCGACAAGAAGTGAGCGAAACCGCCAAGACAACAGATAACTACACAGTCACAGACGTAGATAGCGTGACCAGACAACAACAGAACCCTACACACTCACAGACGTAGATAGCTTGACCAGACAACAACAGATACCTACACAATCACAGACATAGATAGCGTGACCAGACAACAACAGATACCTACACACTCACAGATATAGATAGCTTGACCAGACAACAACAGATCCCTACACATTCACAGATATAGATAGCTTGACCAGACAACAACAGATACCTACACACTCACAGATATAGATAGCTTGACCAGACAACAACAGATCCCTACACACTCACAGACGTAGATAGATTGACCAGACAACAACAGATCCCTACACAATCACAGACGTAGATAGCGTGACCAGACAACAACAGATACCTACACAATCACAGACATAGATAGCGTGACCAGACAACAACAGATCCATACACATTCACAGATATAGATAGCGTGACCAGACAACAACAGATACCTACACACTCACAGATATAGATAGCTTGACCAGACAACAACAGATCCCTACACAATCACAGACGTAGATAGCGTGACCAGACAACAACAGATACCTACACACTCACAGACGTAGATAGATTGACCAGACAACAACAGATCCCTACACAATCACAGACGTAGATAGCGTGACCAGACAACAACAGATCCCTACACAATCACAGACGTAGATAGCGTGACCAGACAACAACAGATCCCTACACACTCACTGATATAGATAGTTTGACCAGATAACAACAGATCCCTACACACTCACAGATATAGATAGCGTGACCAGACAACAACAGATACCTACACAATCACAGATATAGATAGTTTGACCAGATAACAACAGATCCCTACACACTCAC
This sequence comes from Megaustenia siamemsis, assembly GCA_032433765.1. Classification (NCBI taxonomy): domain Eukaryota; kingdom Metazoa; phylum Mollusca; class Gastropoda; order Stylommatophora; family Ariophantidae; genus Megaustenia; species Megaustenia siamemsis. The sequence goes on from JAVIAB010000126.1 coordinate 58,337,199, forward strand.
ACATATAGATTGCTTGACCAGATAACAACAGATCCCTACATACTCACAGATATAGATAGCTTGACCAGATAACAACAGATCTCTACACAATCACAGACATAGATAGCGTGACCAGACAACAACAGATACAACACAATCACAGACATAGATAGCGTGACCAGACAACAACAGATACTACACAATCACAGACATAGATAGCGTGACCAGACAACAAGAGATACCTACACAATCACAGACATAGATAGCGTGACTAGACAACAAGAGATACCTACACAATCACAGACATAGATAGCGTGACCAGACAACAACAGATACTACACAATCACAGACATAGATAGCGTGACCAGACACCAACAGATACCTACACAATCACAGACATAGATAGCGTGACCAGACAACAAGAGATACCTACACAATCACAGACATAGATAGCGTGACCAGACAACAACAGATCCCTACACAATCACAGACGTAGATAGCTTGACCAGACAACAACAGATCCCTACACAATCACAGACGTAGATAGTGTGATCAGACAACAACAGATCCCTACACAATCACAGACGTAGATAGTGTGATCAGACAACAACAGATCCCTACGCACTCACAGACGTAGATAGTGTGATCAGACAACAACAGATCCCTACGCACTCACAGACGTAGATAGTGTGATCAGACAACAACAGATCCCTACACACTCACAGACGTAGATAGTGTGATCAGACAACAACAGATCCCTACGCACTCACAGACGTAGATAGTGTGATCAGACAACAACAGATCCCTACACACTCACAGACGTAGATAGCGTGACCAGACAACAACAGATCCCTACGCACTCACAGACGTTGATAGTGTGATCAGACAACAACAGATCCCTACGCACTCACAGACGTAGATAGTGTGATCAGACAACAACAGATCCCTACGCACTCACAGACGTAGATAGTGTGATCAGACAACAACAGATCCCTACGCACTCACAGACGTAGATAGTGTGATCAGACAACAACAGATCCCTACACACTCACAGACGTAGATAGCGTGACCAGACAACAACAGATCCCTACGCACTCACAGACGTTGATAGTGTGATCAGACAACAACAGATCCCTACGCACTCACAGACGTAGATAGTGTGATCAGACAACAACAGATCCCTACGCACTCACAGACGTTGATAGTGTGATCAGACAACAACAGATCCCTACGCACTCACAGACGTAGATAGTGTGATCAGACAACAACAGATCCCTACGCACTCACAGACGTAGATAGTGTGATCAAACAACAACAGATCCCTACACAATCACAGACGTAGATAGTGTGACCAGACAAAAACAAACATTCAGACTGACAAAAGAGCAAGGATCTCCTCTGGAGTCTATTTGTTTTCCCATTACTATTTGCTATTCTATTTCCCATTACTATTCACTATTCTATTTCCCATTACTATTTGTTATTCTATTTCCCATTACTATTCACTATTCTATTTCCCATTACTATTCACTATTCTATTTCCCATTACTATTCGCTATTCTATTTCCCATTACTATTCGCTATTCTATTCCCCATTACTATTTGTTATTCTATTTCCCATTACTATTCACTATTCTATTTCCCATTACTATTCGCTATTCTATTTCCCATTACTATTCGCTATTCAATTCCCCATTACTATTCGCTATTCTATTCCCCATTACTATTCGCTATACTATTTCCCATTACTATTCGCTATTCTATTTCCCATTACTATTCGCTATTCAATTCCCCATTACTATTCGCTATTCTATTCCCCATTACTATTCGCTATTCTATTCCCCATTTCTATTCGCTATACTATTTCCCATTGCTATACTATTTCCCATTACTATTCGCTATTCTATTTCCCATTACTATTCTTTATTGTATTCCCCATTACTATTCACTATTATATTTCCCATTACTATTCACTATTCTATTTCCCATTACTATTCACTATACTATTTCCCATTACTATCCACTATACTATTTCCCATTACTATTCGCTATACTATTTCCCATTACTATTCACTATTCTATTTTCCATTGACTAAAGAAGCAAAAATAAACCCTTTTTTTTTTAATCTGAAATTATTTGCAATAACAATTATTAGAAACCAATATTTCGATACACTATTAAATTGATGGTATTCAAACGGCAAAAAAAAAAAAAAATACAAAAAGGGAAGGAAATTAGAACTGCTGGTCTGTTGCAGATTTAACTATGACCTGGCGAAATATATTATTACGCAACACAAACTTGCTATTATTGCACGTTCTTGTTGCTGCCATACATTATTGCAACACAGATGGACTCTGGCAGTTATTGTCCTATTATTGATCCTTGCTGACATAGGTCACGGGTTCTTAAACTGTGGGATAATGTTCTATGTAAAGGGGATCAAGGCTTATAAATGCATGAAAATGCGGAGCTGAACTAAAGATAATTATAAAGAGACAAATAATAATAAATGAATATTATTATAGAGGAAAACTTCCGATGCGATAATCAGCGAATCAATTCAGAGGAAGAGGTATGTTTACAGTACTCGGAAAAAAATGACAAATAATCAACAACAGAAAAAAAAACAAAGAGCAATATATGGATCGAAGCAGGATCGAACCCGTACTCAGTGGCACAGCGCCTTGCCACGAAAAGCCAAACGCTTGGGAACACTGCCACTTTGCTAACTAAGATCTAATTATAAAGGAACACGTAGGATTTCTTCTTCGTCAGCTATTGCTATGTTTTTAGACATTTAGACAAACTTGGGTCACGAATAAGACAGTAAGCCTGAGGTCATCACTGGTTCCCCATAGCTTCTTGTTGTGTAGGCTTGTGTCTGTGGACCATATTTGTGTTTTTTTTACTGCAGTCCTGCAGTGTATGCTCTGGAGTTTGTTTAACTGATCCGCAGTGATATGTTGCAACATCACTGAGTCCTATCGTGTGTAGATGCGCTCTGAGGCCACAGTGACCTATTCTGAGTCTGAATATCTTGGTCTGCTCATGTCTGCTAAGTATGTTTAAGCTGACATGTTCTGACTCATATTTTCATGCATCTCCCTCCATTCTGTTTTCCTAGCTTCATTAAGCTATATTGTTCTGGTTCATATTTTCCATACATCTCCCTCCATTCTGTTTTCCTAGCTTGTTTAAGCTGACATGTTATGGCTCATATTTTCCATACATCTCCCTCCATTCTCTTTTCCTAGCTTGTTTAAGCTGACATGTTATGGCTCATATTTTCCATACATCTCCCTCCATTCTCTTTTCCTAGCTTGTTTAAGCTGACATGTTATGGCTCATATTTTCCATACATCTCCCTCCATTCTCTTTTCCTAGCTTGTTTAAGCTGACATGTTCTGGCTCATATTTTCCATGCATCTCCCTCCATTCTCTTTTCCTAGCTTGTTTAAGCTGACATGTTCTGGCTCATATTTTCCATACATCTCCCTCCATTCTCTTTTCCTAGCTTGTTTAAGCTGACATGTTCTGGCTCATATTTTCCATGCATCTCCCTCCATTCTGTTTTCCTATCTTGCTTCAGATCATTTTTATTTCTGTCAGACTCTGGAGTTAGTTGGACTTTTGAAGGTCTCCACCACTTTGCGAGTCCAGCTACTTTCTCATGTCCAGAGACGCCAAAATGTGCTGATATCTATTTCTGGACTAGTTCTGTCTTTTCTGAAAGCAAACATACGTTGTTCTTTATTTCTTTGATGAATCTGTCCTGTTTTAGACTTGCCATTGATTGTATAACTGACTTTGCATCGGTGAGAATGACAATTTTTGAACTTGGGACCTTTTGTGTGATAAGAGTTTGTATGGGTGGAAAACGTAGAACGGTAAGATGTAATGTCGTTCAAAAATACTGCTGTCCGTTACATATGTAAAGCGGTAACCGTACCATTTTTTCTATTATTTTTTAAAATAAAATCTCTTCCATGGAAAGGGGGGTGTGACTATAGCATTTCAAATGTCAGTGTTTTTTGTTTGTTTAATAATACTGGAAGGGGGAAATGGGGAAACGACAAAAAAAAAGGACTGTGACGATCAGTTTCTGAACAAAGGGAGCAGTGAGGATAAAGTTATTGAACAAAGAGAGAAGTGAGGATAAAGTTATTGAACAAAGAGAGAAGTGAGAATAAAGTTATTGAACAAAGAGAGAAGTGAGGATAAAGTTATTGAACAAAGAGAGAAGTGAGGATAAAGTTATTGAACAAAGAGAGAAGTGAGGATAAAGTTATTGAACAAAGAGAGAAGTGAGGATAAAGTTATTGAACAAAGAGAGAAGTGAGGATAAAGTTATTGAACAAAGAGAGAAGTGAGGATAAAGTTATTGAACAAAGAGAGAAGTGAGGATAAAGTTATTGAACAAAGAGAGAAGTGAGGATAAAGTTATTGAAGAAAGGGAGAAGTGAGGATAAAGTTATTGAACAAAGAGAGAAGTGAGGATAAAGTTATTGAACAAAGAGAGAAGTGAGGATAAAATTATTGAACAAAGAGAGAAGTGAGGATAAAGTTATTGAACAAAGAGAGAAATGAGAATAAAGTTATTGAACAAAGAGAGAAATGAGATAAAGTTATTGAACAAAGGGAGCAATGAGAATAAAGTTATTGAACAAAGAGAGAAGTGAGGATAGGTTTAATGATTCAAAGATAGCAGTGAGGATAAGTTTATTGAATCAAAGATAGCAGTGAGGATAAGTTTATTGAATCAAAGATAGCAGTGAGGATAAGTTTATTGCATTAAAGATAGCAGAGAGGATAAGTTTATTGAATCAAAGATAGCAGTGAGGATAAGTTTATTGAATCAAAGATAGCAGTGAGGATAAGTTTATTGCATTAAAGATAGCAGTGAGGATAAGTTTATTGAATCAAATATACCAGTGAGGATAAGTTTATTGAATCAAAGATAGCAGTGAGGATAAGTTTATTGAATTAAAGATAGCAGTAAGGATAAGTTTATTGAATCAAAGATAGCAGTGAGGATAAGTTTATTGAATCAAAGATAGCAGTGAGGATACGTTTATTGAATCAAAGATAGCAGTGAGGATAAGTTTATTGAATCAAAGATAGCAGTGAGGATGGTTAGTTGGTTGGTTGCGTTCGCCCGATGACTAAAGTATTCTAGAGTATCGTGGTAGACTAGAATATTCCTCTTCATCATCCGCCCTTACAAGGACGTAGTGGACGTGTCTGCGTTGTGTTGTGGTTTGCAGTATAACTGTTATATTTGCGCTTTTCGGCCCAACACATCCGACTTGAGCACGACATTTTTGAGTACCGGGTTGTCTTTCCTCTTCGATCCCTGCACGCTTGGCCAGACTAGACAGGTTGGTCTGTTACTGGAGGCACCACAGAGAGGTGGAGCAGGGTCTGGAGGGTTTTGGTTCACCGATCCTGGCGCAAGCCATCAGCTGTGGGTCGCTGACAACTTCCAGCTCTGGTGCTGGTAGGCGCGCCTAAGTTTATTGAATCAAAGATAGCAGTGAGGATAAGTTAAGTGAATCAAAGAGCCAAATAAGATAATGAAGGTGATTATGTTATATAAATTAAGCAGTAAGCATATGGAACAACTAAGATATAGAGGTAGACCAAGAAGAAGATGATTTTTTTGGAATTTACGACATAATAAAACAATACAATATGGCTATGTACCGAACCAAGAATTTACGAAATAATAAAATAATACAATATGGCTATGTACCAAGCCAAGAATTTACGAAATAATAAAACAATACAATATGGCTATGTACCAAGCCAAGAATTTACGAAATAATAAAACAATACAATATGGCTATGTACCAAGCCAAGAATTTACGAAATAATAAAACAATACAATATGGCTATGTACCGAACCAAGAATTTACGACATAATAAAACAAAACAATATGGCTATGTACCGAACCAAGAATTTACGACATAATAAAACAATACAATATTGCTATTTACCAAGCCAAGAATTTACGACATAATAAAACAATACAATATTGCTATTTACCAAGCCAAGAATTTACGACATAATAAAACAATACAATATTGCTATTTACCAAGCCAAGAATTTACGACATAATAAAACAATACAATATTGCTATTTACCAAGCCAAGAATTTACGACATAATAAAACAATACAATATTGCTATTTACCAAGCCAAGAATTTACGACATAATAAAACAATACAATATTGCTATTTACCAAGCCAAGAATTTACGACATAATAAAACAATACAATATTGCTATTTACCAAGCCAAGAATTTACGACATAATAAAGCAATACAATATTGCTATTTACCAAGCAACAGAAACTGCTCTTGATAGAACACACATCATTGACTTAAACCTGCGCGGCCTACCTGGCTAAAAAAGGGAACAGGATAAAAGTAAAAAAAAAAAAAAACAAAGAAAGTGAGAATAAATGTGTTTAATGACAGAGGGCAATAATAATTTGTTTGTTGATGACGAAAGTAATGTGGGCTTGTTTATTTTGAGACAGAGAGAGAGAGAGAGAGAGAGAGAGAGAAAGAGAGAGAGAGATCACTAAGAATGAGTTTATTGAACTAAGCGTTACAGATTAATCTATTCGAACATAGAGGTGGGAGGAAGATTGTAGATATTCTTCAGATGGGACACTGAAGAAGAATTTGTGGAGAAAATGCGCGATAAGAAAGTAAAAAGGAAGAAGAAAAAAATCCTGCTGAAGGCCTATTGAGCCGAAACGTCGTTCAAATGTGTATCGTCTATTAATTACCTAAAGCTTTTACCATACTATTTTTTTCTATTTGTTATTTCCAATTCTCCCTCACATTTAACTTTACTGCAGCTTCACATTTTTATGCGTTCATTTGTATTTCTTTGTCTTAACCTCATGAAGAAAAGAAGCCCTCGACCAGATCAAACCCGTCATCCTTTCACTGAGTAATCACGACTCCAAATGGATCATGTGACCAACAGGCACCCTTAAATGGGTATCGGATTTTTTTTTCTGTGAAAGTCAGCGGGACGGGCGTAATACCGACCACATTACCCCAAAAATCATGTGCCGGAGGTTTATAAAAGTTATGGTCACTAACATCATATTCCCTATACGCCACTTGACGTCACGGGTCACTAACACCATATTCCCTATACGCCACTTGGCGTCACGGGTCACTAACACCATATTCCCTATACGCCACTTGGCGTCACGGGTCACTAACACCATATTCCCTATACGCCACTTGGCGTCACGGGGCTCTTTACTTTTTTTTTACTTTCCTTTCGTGTGTTGTCTTTGTATTCATATCTGTTGTTTGAAGGCGAAGGCGCGCCTCCCAGCACCAGAGCTGGAAGTTGTCAGCGACTCATAGCTGATAGCTTGCGCCAGGATCGGTGAACCAGAACCATCCAGACCCTACTCCACCTCTCCCCGGTGCCTCCAGTAACAGACTAACCTGTCTAGTCTGGCCAAGCGAGCAGCGATCGAAGTGGGAAGACAACCCGGTACTCAAAAAGTCGTGCTGAAGTCGGATGTGTTGGACCGAAAGGCGCAAATATCACAGTGTTACACTGCAAAATACAACACAACGCAAACACGTCCACTTAACGTCCTTTTAAGGGCGGATGACGAAGAGGAATTCTACAGTCTACGAATACTCTAGAATACTTTAGTCATCGAGCGAACGCATCCATCCATCCATATATGTTGTTTTGTACTTGATTAAGGATTTTGCCCAAACGGGGTAGTTGCTCTCATCTCGCTATAAGTTTGCCTACTTAATACCACGATAAGGTTTATTTTGCATCCAAAGGGAGGATAGTAGTATCCTCTGTCAATTATAATTGAGTATGTTTTTTTTCAGCGCCTCTAGAAATGTTATTTGTTTCTTCTCTTTCGCCGTTTATTTGCTTTTTCTTTGAATTTGTCTGCGTCTTGTTTGAGTTGGGGAGCCGCGATAGCTCAGTGGTTAGTGAACTGGACTACAAAGAACAAGCGGTAGTGGTTCGATCCCAAATGACGGTCATCGGTTCACCCAGCCTTTAATGGGTACCGGTTATTTTTCTGGGAAAGTAAAGCGGCACGGGCGTAATACCGACCACAGTACACAAAAATCATGTGCCGAGGGACTGTAAAATTTATGGTCACTAACACAATATTCACTATACGCCACTCATGCGTGACGGGGGTACTTTACTTTTTTAATGTTTTTTTTTTTCAGATAGAAATGTTTTTTTTTTCTTTTCTGTATTTTCTTTTCTATTCTTTTTTTCGTGTATTCTCTTTTTCTATGAATTTGTCTGCGTCTTATTTGAATTGAAGTTTTGATGATAAGGTTTAAAGGTGAGGATAATAAGGGAGGTTTCGTTTAATAATCGTGTCGGGGGTGGTGGACAACGACATTTAGTAAATTAATGAACTGGGCGACGGTCATGATCGGAGAGAGTGATAGTTCACAGAAGTTTGGGAAACACTGACGTCATCGACAAAAGTAACAAAAGCCGGAGCTTTGTGCTGGCTATAGTGCACAGTCAACTTCAGTTGCCAGTTTGTGACCGGCCGTGTTGCTAAGTTCTTTTGGCGCTCTTGTGTTGATTAATTGGTAGGCTACATATTGTGATATGAAATAGACCTATATTTTCAACTGCGCAAATGCATAGCCAACTAGGATCAATTGTTTCATGATATTATAACCACATTGAAAGATTATTCTAAGAAATGATTAGAGGATTATTTATATATTTTTGATTTAAAAAATATAACTATATTGTTGCAACTATTTTGATGTAAATAATTTCCATAATTAATTTCACAGTTGTTTCTTTTTAAAATATTTTAAGATATTCTTCTTCTTCTTTCCATTTCCATCTGTCTTTTAACGTCGAGGAGATATAGTTTGCGGTCTATTGCTCTTCTGTTAGATACTCCTGTTGTTAACTTTCCTAGTATTTTTAATATTTTATCAATCCATCTTTTACGTGGTCAGCCCTTATGGCAGGTGTTCTCGCAACGTTTGTTGAAGGTTCGTTGTGTTTTGATCCTTTTTATTATATCATGTGGCCAAATGATTGTATTTGTTCTTTCTTTATGAATTTAATGGCGAATTGAATAATGAACCAGCTTTGTAAAAGTTATCCTAGTGGAGAAGCATCAATTGTATTCTGTAACCTGTATCCTGCACTGAGATCAAATCTAATCATCATCGAGTGCCTTCTCCGCAACGAAGGTTGACTACCATGGATCGCCATTCTACTCTGTTTCTTGCTTTGATGGTGCAGGCTGTCATAGATTGACTTGTCCATCTTTTGATGTTACTCGTCCATATTAGTCTTGGTCTGCCTCTGCCTCTTTTACCTTGTATTTTCCCTTCCAATATTACTATTAGTAGGCTGTTGTGTCTTTTAACATGCCCCAAAAATTTAATTTGTCTTGTCTTAATTGTGTTCAGCAGTTCTCTTTTTATTTTCAGTTGTTTTAAAACTTCATCGTTTGTTATCTTTTGTTTCCATCCAATTCTACCTATTCTTCTATAAATCCACATTTCAAAGGCTTCAATTTTCTGTTCTGTTTTCTTGTCTAATGTCCATGTTTCTGCACCATACAGGAATATTGAGAAGATGTAACATTTTGCCATTCTTAGTTTCAGCCCTGCTGATATTTGTTTTGTTGATCAAATCTACGTTACCAGAAAATAACTAAAGAATGGATTACTCGTGGACATTGTCTTTGACTTAGAATTATCATCATCACTCTCAGTTCTTCATTTGTGATTGTATCTTGCAGGCTGTTTACTCCCTGTCACGCGTCTAACACGAGCCGCGGTAGCTCAGTGGTTAATACTGGATTACAAAGGACAAGAGGTAGGGTTCGATCCCAACCGGCGGCTTCCGTTTCACCCATCTTTAATGGATTTACCGAATACCGGATTTTTTTTCTGGGAAAGTAAAGCGACACGGGCGTAATACCGACCACATTACCCCAAAATTCATGTGCCGAAGGTCTGTAAAATTTATGGTCACTAACACTATATTCTATGTACGCCGCCACTTGGCGTGACAGGTGTACTTTACTTTTTTTTATTAAACGCGTCTAACACATTGCATTTACGGCAATTATCGTTATTTTTTCTTATTGTTCTTGAGTCTAGAGTTAAGGTCTGGCTTTGGGAGCACAATTCTTGGATTAAGATTTTGTTGTTGAGTGCCCGTTTGGCCTCTAGAGTTTATTAGAAACACAGATGAATAAAAAAAAAAAAAGAAAATCTGGAATATTTCTGACACATGAGTGAAATATAAAAAATAAATTCATAATTTTATTTAATACCGAATCATTATCATCAGCTACTATGCTTCATAGCATAGGTGATCATACCCTTTCACATCTATCTTAACTGTTTTTTTTTTCTGTTCATTTGATGATTTCTTATCTGGTATTCTTTTTCTCACATTCTCTTTATCTATATACACATAAGTACTATGTATATATATATATATATATATATATATATATATATATATATATATATATATATATATATATATATATACAGTATGGTTTTGTTAGAGGCAAAGGAACGAGCAATGTCCTATACATCATAAGATCTTTAGTAGAAAGAGCCATAGAGGTGAAAACAGATCTACACCCATATTTCACAGATTATACCAAAACGTTTGACAAAGTAAAACACCAAGAAATAATCAAAATTTTAGAAGGCATAAACGTAGACAGCGGGAATGTTTCAATAAATAAAACAGGGTGTTAGACAAGGTTGTGTGCTGTCACCAGATTTGCTTAATATTTATAGTGAGATTATTTTAAGATCCATAAGAGGCATGCCTGGAATAACAGTTGGAGGTCATAATATAAATAATCTAAGGTATGATGATGATACAGTCTTAATCGCTAAGAGTGAAAATGAGTTACAAGAAATGTTAGACATTATAGTGAAAGAAAGCAAAAATAAAAGACTCAACCTTAATAGCAAAAAGACAGAGGTAATGGTAACAACAAAGAAAAGGACATGACCTTATTGTATAATAAAGACAAGTGGAATAATATTAAAACAGGTAAATGAATTTAAATATTTGGGAACTTTGTTAACCTCAGACGGAAGATGTACAAAAGAGGTGAGATGCAGAATGGCTCAGGCAAAAGCAGCTTTCCAAAAAATGAGGAAGATACTATGCAATCCATATTTGCCAATAGAAACAAGAAATAGAGTTCTTAAATGTTATGTAGAGCCAGTCTTAACATATTTTCGCGAATCATGGACAATAGGACAACAGACAAGAAAATCACTGGAGTCTGTAGAAATGTAGTTTTACAGAAGAATGTTGAGAATAACATAGACAGCTAAGAAGGGTAATAAAAACGTTCTGAAAGAAGTCAAAGGCAAAAGGAGAGCTAATTCCTAATATTTGGAAAAAACAATCATCATTTTTTTTGGCCATGTAATGAGAAGAGAACAGCTGGAATATATTGTAACTTGGAAAATTGAGGGACGAAGAGATAGGGGGAAGCAAAGAGAAAAAAATACCAGACAGCTTAAGAGAATGGCTTGGCAGAGGGTCAACAACAGAAATGATAAATAACTGTCGACATCGAAGATTGTGGAGAGACATGATCACTTACGCCAGCAGGCCCAGAAATTGATGATGATGATGATATATATACACACACATATATAGGCCTACAAGCTATTTATTATTGTACATATTAAATTCATACAACAAACTCATATTATTTAATACCAGCATAAATTAAAACTCATGAACTGACTTTATATAAAATACTATACCCATATATCCAAATAATGTCCTATCCAGAGGACGTCGCTGTTTGGCTTCAGACTCAATGTTTCTCATTGCTAGTCGCGACGTCTATCTCAGCGAGTATGGAGTACTTGATATCTCGATCCCGTCGTCTTTCAGGTCGTTCCTTTCCAGAAAGTACACCCTTTAATATTGATATAATATAATTTATAATATGTAACCCACAAAAGAAATGAGCGAGAACATAACAAACAATTACATGGAGATAGAAACCAATATGTAAAAATATCATGCGGGTCAGCTATAAAGTTGGATAAAATGTAAACAAATACACTGTGGCATCCCTGTAAATGAGAAAGCAAATGGACTCTCAAAAGCAAGTGGGAGCCTTCAACAGTCCAACCAACCCCAGAGCCTCAAAGAAATAAAAACAATCCTGAAGCAAGCTAGGAGAACAGAATGGAAGGAGTTAAATATATAAATATGAACCAGGACATAACAGCCTAAACAAACTCAGCAGACATGAGCAGACCAAGATTATTGGTTATTGGTTATGGAAGGCCTCGGTATCACTGCAAACGAATTAAAATCCATAATTGCTCAACTGCCCGTGCCAGTGGAATCATCCGAATTACTAACACATCTCCCAAACAAAGAAAGGTAACTGTAGTCCCCATCGTAGCAGTCTCAGCACACGCCAAAAGACATAAGGCGAAACCGCGCAGAAAGTGAACACAGCCAACTGTTCCCTGTCATACGATATCATCATTCATCGTAAACAAGCGAGATATCGAAACAGGATCAAAACGGATGAGACACACAGCTCACGGTGTGCACAGAGCACTTAACTCATTAGCTCCTGCAACAAGCCGGACTTGGAATATGAGGAAACTGCAAGAAGGAACACTTTTCAGACATAGCCTTCAATGGTTCCTGCCGCCTATCCACCATATACCATGGAAGTTCGCGTCCTCCCGAAAATGATGATCGTCGTAGCACTTGACTGCAGACCAAGATATTCAGACTTAGTATAGGCTACTTTGGCCTCGGAGCGCATCTACACAAGATAGGACTCAGTAACGTTACAACATGTGACTGCGGAGCAGCCAAACAAACTCCAGAGCATACACTACAGGACTGCAGCACTTTCAACACCCTAAGAACACAAATATGGCCTAGAGATACAATCCGGCATGACAAGTTAAGGGGAACCGGTGATGATCTCAAGCGTACCGTCTTGTTCGTGACCCAAGCTGGTCAAAATATCTAAATGCATAGCAGTAGCGGATCGTTGAAGAAATAAATCAATAAACATAGATCAACACTAGAAAGACAGAAATCAATAAACATAGATCAACACTAGAAAGAAATAAATCAATAAACATAGATCAACACTAGAAATAAATAAATCAATAAACATAGATCAACACTAGAAATAAATAAATCAATAAACATAGATCAACACTAGAAAGAAAGAAATTAATAAACATAGATCAACACTAGAAAAAAAGAAATCAATAAACATAGATCAACACTAGAAAGACAGAAATCATAAACATAGCAAAAGATAAACAGAACATAACGATGGACCATAAATAATTAAAACGAGTGGAAGAATTTAAATACCTAGGAAGTTTAATGACAAACCACAATTCATAAGCAGCAGAAATAGACTCAAGATGCAACAAAGCTTGTCAAATCATTATGCACCATCGTCACTGCTGTTTAACAAGGAAATAACTCCGGAGGTAAAACTGACACTCTATAACACAATCTTCATCCCACCGTTGTGCTACCAATACTCGACATAGACTCAAGAACAGTAAGAATATAATAACCACTCATCATCACCATGTACTATACCGGTTGACGTAGGTGTTCGCGTCCTTCAACAATCTTCTGTCCACAGTACAACGTATCAGTTCTGTTGTTGACTGTTTTCCATGCCATGACACCAAGCTATCCATTATTTTCTCTTTGTCGTCTGCGATCTCCCTTTCCCATGTATTTTTCCAGTTGTAACAAAGTATTCCAACTTTCCTCTTCTCATGATGTGCCCGAAAATGTTGATTGTTTCTTTCTGATGTTTCTTATGAGTTCTCTTTTAATGTTGGCCTCTTAGAGAATTTTCTCGTTGATATTTTTAGCTGTCTAGGTAACTTTCAACATTCTTCTGAGAAATCCCATCTCTGTGGCTCTAATCGTCTTTTCATTTATTTATTTACTGTCCATTATTCGCTTCCATAAGTCAGAATTGGCCTAATATAGCACCGATGAACTCTCTTTCTCACTTCTATTGACATAGATTTATTGCGCAAGATATTTTTCATTTTCTGAAATACTGTTTTGGCCTGAGCTATTCTGCTTTTTATTTCTGTGGTGCATCTTCCATCTGATGTTATTATTGTGCCCAAGTATTTGACGCGTTGCACTTGTTTCATATTTATAGTGCTTATTTGTATACTGCATGATGGTGATGATTGTTTCTTCGATATGACCATTACTTCTGTTTTCTTGCTATTCAGACTTAGATCTTTCTTCTTGCTTTCTCTTACTATTATGTCTATAATTTCTTGTAGCTCATTCTCTGTCTCTGCTGTTAAGACTGTGTCATATGCATATTGCAGATTGTTTATATAGTGGCCGCTGACTTCAATTTCTTTTATATCTACTATTGGTTGGGATTTTTATTTATGATTTCTCTCTGCGGCAACCACCCCTGGTCTCGAGGCCCGGCTTGAAACGTCAGTTACTCATCGACGGAAAAAAAAAACATGAGTATCTCCGAAGTCGGAGTTATCTGCCTGTGCGGCGAGGGACCCCTGTGCACACGGCTGCCAGGGACAAATGGATTAACATGCAAAATTCAGTTCCTAGTCTCTAGGGACTTCGTCAGAGTTGAAAGCTGGCGAACGCAACAACAACAACAACATATCTACTATTGATCTTCTACAAATAACCACTACCGAGATTAAATGTGTTAGTCGAAAAACAGACTGAGATATATGATCAGAAATTAATAAATTACAAGAAGAAAAAAAACTAGGAATAATTCCCACTATATACAAAGAAACAATAAATAAAATGGTTTTGGTCACGTGATAAAAAAGAAAGACCAGAATACAACACGGCTTTTAAACGTCGCGAGACCACCCGACTCAAGGGCCGACCTCGAACAAGATGGATTGAATGAAAATTAGAAATATTATGAAACACGATTACCCCCAAAAATCATGTGCCGAGGGTCTGTAAAATTTATGATCACTAACATCATATTCCCTATATGCCACTTGGCGTGACGGGGGTACTTTACTTTTTTTTTAACAGCAGAAGAGGTCAACAGAAGTGAAAAAAGACTGCAAATTAAGTCTACTATAGACGCTGAAAGGCAAGTGATGAAGATATGCAGAAAATGAGGCGAAGAAACAGAAAATAGTATGTAACATCTCTAATAAAAGAAGACAGAGCACACTTATAAACGTTTCGGTCAATCCCTTCGTCAGAAAACAAAACAAAGACGAATTAGCACGATTAGAGCACGGTTGCAAAGATTTTACTTTTGTTAGAGGCGACTAAGGAGGTTGATCGATGGCTTGACAAGCTGTCATTGGAAAAAGTATTGTTATGGAAACAGCCGTAGATTTTAGAAGCAGTGATCTCTGCAATATGTGCCATTTTGGCATGCAAGGTTTCTGTTTTTGAGATTGTGGTTCTGCCCTATGTGCCGTCTTCGGCTCGATAGGACAATAGAAAGATAGAATTACATAACATCGAAACCAGAAATGAAATTAACTATACGGATGTTACTTGTTAGTAACAGACAGTAAGCATGCCGAATAAGGATCATTGTACAGAACATACATCAGAGATAGAAAGAAAAAAAACTATACCACTAAAATAGCACAGCACTACGTATAACAATGGTTTCATAGATTACATTTTAGGTATAGTTCTTTGCAATTATTTACTCGCATAAAAACAATATATCATTGATAATCTAGTATAGAGAAATGATATTTGCTTACTACGTCAACTCGCCTTGGGGAACGCAGTGGCATAAGAGGAGCAGCAAATGGGGAATTCCCGACTGCAAGGAAATTGATTTTGTGGGTAGAACAGAAATGATAATTCAGTTGCAATACAATAATTATACGGCTTAATGAAATAACAATAATAGCAAAAACAACTTATGATAAAATCATCAACAATGAATAATGAGACAGCCCCCGCAAAATGCATTTGTTTGGCATTACGTAATTTGCTGGTCTGCAGATTTCTAATAAATAAATACAAGCTCGGCTGAGAGTTCAATGTCTGTGCAAGTAAATAGCTAATTAGATAAGGCTGTCGGCAAAACCAATCTAAAGAAACCAAAATCTAAATATATGGTAATATTTTGTTCAATATTTCTTTCTCGCTTTTAGTAATTTTACTATATAAAACGTGAGGAAACAGTGCATTTGTGTGTGTTGTTCTCTCACCTGGGATGATTTGTAATCAGAGAATATAAATTTACAGCAATTGTAGTTTCAAATTACTTACGAAATATGTATCACTATCTACTGCCCTTTCGAGCCGAAGACGGCACATAGGGCAGAACCACAATCTCAAAAACAGAAAGCTTGCGTGCCAAAATAGCAAATATTGCAGATATCACCACTTCTAAAATCTATGGCTCTGTTTCCATAACAATACTTTTTACAATGACAGCCTGTCAAGCCATCGAAAATATGTATCACTAGAAAGTCAAAATCCTAAACATTTTCTGGATGCACTACAGATCAATCAGACATATAATCATAGTAACAGCAATGACGGTCGTAACCCTAACTGTTATTATAGCGTCTTGACAGCAATAAAATATATAGAGCGTAAAATACATTGCGTTCTATAGATGGCAAACTTCTCGTGTAAGGCCTAAACTGGTGTGTATCTGTCACCACCTACTTTTGCAAAATCGCCTTTGTACGTCTTTTAATTCTCTATCTACTCATTAGCTATTATTTTGGCAGTGTGGTGTATCCGTGGGGATAAGCACACATATAAAGTGTATATGTAGCTTCTATGATGGGAACTGCAGCTGCCTTTCTTTATTAGGATCCTTCACTGAAATGAGTTTTAATTTGGATGAT
This sequence comes from Megaustenia siamemsis, assembly GCA_032433765.1. Classification (NCBI taxonomy): domain Eukaryota; kingdom Metazoa; phylum Mollusca; class Gastropoda; order Stylommatophora; family Ariophantidae; genus Megaustenia; species Megaustenia siamemsis. Next base: position 58,354,107 of record JAVIAB010000126.1, read on the forward strand.
TCCACTGGCATGGGCGGTTGTGCAATTATGGATTTTTAATTCTTTTGAAGTGATACCGGGGACTTCGACTAACCATAACCATAACACATATCTATCTATCTATCTATCTATCTATCTATCTATCTATCTATCTATCTATCTATCTATCTATCTATCTATCTATCTATCTATCTATCTATCTATCTATCTATCTATCTATCTATCTATCTATCTATCTATCTATCTATCTATCTATCTATCTATCTATCTATCTATCTATCTATCTATCTATCTATCTATCTATCTATCTATCTATCTATCTATCTATCTATCTATCTATCTATCTATCTATCTATCTATCTATCTATCTATCTATCTATCTATCTATCTATCTATCTATCTATCTATCTATCTATCTATCTATCTATCTATCTATCTATCTATCTATCTATCTATCTATCTATCTATCTATCTATCTATCTATCTATCTATCTATCTATCTATCTATCTATCTATCTATCTATCTATCTATCTATCTATCTATCTATCTATCTATCTATCTATCTATCTATCTATCTATCTATCTATCTATCTATCTATCTATCTATCTATCTATCTATCTATCTATCTATCTATCTATCTATCTATCTATCTATCTATCTATCTATCTATCTATCTATCTATCTATCTATCTATCTATCTATCTATCTATCTATCTATCTATCTATCTATCTATCTATCTATCTATCTATCTATCTATCTATATGCCTGCCTGTCTGTATGTCTGTCTGTCTATTGACCTTTCGAGCCGTAGCCGGCCCATAGGGCGTAGACCAAGATACTCCTTCTGTTATCTAAATTTGTGTTCTAGCAGTTTTAAATTCTTTTAAAGATATTTTATCAAATCTCGCCATTTGTCTCTGTTCTGTGCACGCAGCTCTATCTCATTGAGGGAGCCTATTCCTGTTGCTCTTGCCTCTCTCATCAATGTTCTTCTCAGTGTCTCTCTGGGTCTTTCTCTTTTCTTCTTACCTGTTGTTTCCCCACATGACCGCTTGTTTTGCTATTCGGTTATTATCTCTTCTCATCACATGTCCAACATATGACCATCATCCTTTCTTGATTACTGAAGATATTAGTGGTTGATTGACGATTTCTATAATTTCCTCGCTTGTTTTAACATATTTAACACGTATAAAGTAATTATACTATGTAAGTAATATGGAAAAAAAGTAAAGTACCCCCCTGCCCGCCAAGTGGCGTATAGGGAATATGGTGTTAGTGACCATACATTTTACAGACATGATTTTGGGGTAATGTGGTCTGTTTTATGCCCGTGCCGCTTCAATTTCTCAGAAAAAAATCCGGTACCCATTTAAGGCTGGGATCAAACTCTACCCCTTGTCCTTTATAGTCCAGTTCACTAACCACTGAGCTATCACGACTCCCTTAAGTAATATGGAGATCAGTATAAAATATTATGCTGGGCTGTCACTCGAGCTGCAGGGAAAATGTAAACGATTTATTTTATAACTGTATTTGCTTATCGTGTTCATCATCATCAAGTACTGGGCCTAGTGGCGCAGGTGATCATGTCTCTCCACAACTTTCGATCTCGGCAGCTATTTATCATTTCTGTTGTTGACCTTCTACCAAGCCATTCTCTTAAGCTGTCTGTTATTTTTCTCTTTGCTTCCCTCTATCTCTTCGTCCCTCAATTTTTCTAGTTGTTATCGTGTTAATCATTATATATTTTATAGTTTGTACCCGAGGAAGGCTTTTTGCCGAGACGTTGTTGTTTGTCTCGTGTCTCTACTAAATCATCTCGTGTCATCTGCTAAAAATGAATTTTCCAACGGCAGGCAAACTTGAAAAATCTGGCGTTGTGATTGGAATGCAAGCGGAAGTTGGTACGGAGCCAGCCGGTTGTTGACGACCAGAGACCTGCAGACGACATTTGCCTGACAACCACCATGGCCAGAGTCGCCAGTCGCAGGTTTATTTGCGCTTTCGCTCTCATTCTAACGTGTCTTACGGGAGCTTTTTCGGCAAGTATGTTATTAAAATCTTTTAATTTTGTAATTGACAGCTACATAAAAAAAAAAAAAAAATAGAGGTGTAGTTAAATTAGTTGTCGGATTAATGATTAATTATTAATACTTCACTTTCTTTCTTAACTTTCTATATTTATTTATTTTTTAATTTATCTTCCTTGCAGTGGCGCTGACATCGAACAACAACAACTTTTACTTTAAAGTTAAAGTAAAGTAAAGTAACTTTTAATTTTAAATTCACTAGTTTTATTAGAAAATAAGAAAACCACTTAATAGAGACAGAACTAGATAATGTAAAGTAAATGATAGTAAATCGCGTATTATTTTTTTTAGTTTGGTAACTAACTATAATTAAGTTAATAATTAAAGTTTTAGTAAGTTTAACTTAAGTAAGTTGCTAACAAGTAATAATTAATTTAAAAAATAAAAATATACTGGGAATTCTCATAAAAGTTAAAAGTGTTGACTGTTTGTATAATTAAGTGTTTTATATTTAGGGGCTAAAAAAATAGTAATAGGACTATGAAAAAAAAACATAATACAATTTTTACAATTATTAACAATGTGACGAAATTTTGGAAATTCCTAAGTTCTGCTGCTGCCTGCGCTGGCAAAACTGAAAATGCAAATATTTGAAACATTGCTGTACTGTAAAGTGTAATGTCAAAGGGTACAAGTTCATTCTAATCCAGCTGTTTTTATTATTTTCTGCTTTTTCTTTTCTATTTTTGTTTGTACAAGTTTTATTATTTGTGAGGTGGGTGAAGTACTATTTGTGTCCGTTAAATAAATAATGTATAACATAATCTTGTGTCTTAAGTCTTATTGACTTATTGTTACTCCTTATCTTATCATATCATGAATCAGAAAGAAAACAAACTGCAGAGAAAAATCAATTGTTGGATCGTTCTATTGATCTGTGAGCAATTTTATCCCTGCAATAGACATTGGCCTTTTTTTTGAGCAAATGGATAATCTATAAAATTTTATAAAATGTTAAAATAAAACAGTGTAAGCACTAAACTGCTGGCATAATTATATTTATATCACATGTTATTTAATTTATTAAAAATTCATGATTTTGTAATATACTCTACACTGAGTAGTCACCAGTAATGATTACAGTACTGAGTACACACATAATACAAAACATACTTTAAACTATTCTTATTATTTGTCTCTTATTATTTAAATGTAAAGTTACTGTAAATTATTTAATAGATCTAGAAGTTATTTTTAAGGTAAATTTTTTAACTTTGTTTTTGTGTGTGTTCCTTCCACTGGTAAAAGCAACATTTTGCAAAAGTGACAGAGCTACTTTTTTCTTTTGTATGTTTATTAAATGTATTGAATTGGAAGAAGAGAATATGAGCAGGTCAGTCGCATTAAATGTAAAAGTCATTTAATCTATCTATTGTCCTTTCGAGCCGAAGACGGCACTTAGGGCAGAATTACAATCTCAAAAACAGAAACTTTACGTGCCAAAATGGCACATATTGCAGCGATCACTGCTTCTGTTTCCATAACAATGCTTTCTACAATGACAGCAAATGTAAAAATAAAGGAACTATATTTCATTTAATGGGGAACATTAAACAGGAATACTCAATTCCAAGGCAACAGCTATGGGACAATTGTATGTCACAAACTGATGATTCTTCTATCAAAACAAAAGGGAAGGGACATTTTTCCCGGAATACTAGTCTCTGATATAAATTTAGAATTAGTAGTGCTGTTTTATATATAAATTAGTTAGAAGGTTGTAAAGAGATGTCAGATTAAAGAGAAATTCATAAATGAACACAGTTCAGCCTACTGGATATCAGTAATATGAGAGGCTGTAATAGTTACCATAGTCATTGACTGTCCTTTTTTAACAACGTTATAGCATTTATAGTGCTATCATTTCAACCCGTTACAAAATAGTTGATGGATGACTTGCATTATGAGTGGATAGAACATATTGAAGTTTTTCACCTTCAGGGTGTTTTGATCACTGCTGTTCTGAGCATGGAAAAATCCAGAGCAATGTTAATGGCTGATAAATCAGCTACAAAGATAGCACAGCATTAACTCTTTTCGAACTTTGGCGGACTTTATGTTTTCTTTAGGTTTGGTCCAGATTAGTTTTCAGTTTAGAAAAATTCCATCATGTGTCTTTTTCTTTTTACAATTTAACGCAATAATATAATTAAATGTGGTACAAGTTTTACATCACCGGAAAGGAAAATGGTTGAAGAAAATGAAAATAGCATTATATTGGTGATATCTGAAGGAAAAAATATATTATTTATTATAAATAGTATAAAAATATTTAAAGGCAGATAATTTTCAGTTCAAAATATTATATTTCATGTATCTCTATTTTTCCCTGACTAGAAGCATGTTGCTATCCATTCTTCTCAAAATTATACACAAACTAATCCAAAGTTCTTCAAAATACACATTACTTGATGCATTTATGTCCACAAATAATGAAATTAGGCAAAAGAAATGGTGTGGCCAATATTTGTTCGAAAAAAAACACACATTTACTTCAAAAATGCAACCACTGTATCTACAAAAATAAAGAAAATATCACATGGTAATCGGAGGAAGTAATTATGAAGCTTCTTCTAGATAATCGAATACAAGATTTGGTGAATATTTATATATAGTCGTTATTTTACTTTAAAATATTTAACTGTACTTGGGCATTCATAAGTGGAGCCGTTGTGTCAGTTAAAAGTCAGGAAAGAGTTAATTAGTCAAATGTGTGACATGTTTAGGTCAAGCAGCTACAGTTAATGTGTAGATAAGACAATTAATGCTGATCTCATCTGCTGACATTTTAACATCAATCTTAGCATGAGTACAAAGGATTGATTTAAGGTGGTAGAGGTGTGTTTAACACATTCTGTACCTCAGGTCACAGAATGCCAGTAGCCGACACAAGAACCCCGGGAGCTATGTTTTGCAGTTTTTAATTTATTGTTATTTCCACAGTTATTTCCATTGAAACCTCAGTAATTCTCTTTTTAAATATATTTTCCGACTTCCTGAACAGATTACTCATACGCACAGCATGATTTAGATAAATTTTCATTTATTTTCTCACTGTTATTTCAGATTTTTTTTAAATTCTGAAAACGGCATAGCTACAACATATTAAAACTCCTTGCCAGCAAATAAGTTGACTACTGAATCAATTTAAATCATCGTAATGCACATATTCTGTCATATTTTAAAATGAGAAGGTGGTGCCTCGCCTGCAGTGAAACCATTCCGTTCTAAAAGCAAAGTCAAAAGGTCCATGTTGTGCAAATTTTCTTAAATTAATTTGTATTTGTCCAAGTTGCTATGATCTCATTGAGGAACAAAACCAACAACACAGTTTGAAAACACTTACAGTTGACAAGATCACGTCTGATAAACGGCCATACGCTAATCTTAAGGTCTGTTGTTTGATGTGCGACGGGGATAATCTGACGATGAACTGTGTGTCTATATGTTCGGAATTGGAGTCAACAACGATGGCCTAACATCATCAAGCGCTATACATAAAAAAAAAAAATACTACGATCATCATTTTCAAGAGGACGTGAACTTCCATGGTATATGGTGGATAGGCGGCGGGAACAATTGAAGGCTATGCATGAAAAGTGTTCCTTGTTGCAGGTTCCTTATATTCCAAGTCCAGCTTGTTACAGGAGCTACTGAGTTAAGTGCTCTGTGCACACCGTGAGCTGTGTGTCTCATCCATTTTGATCATGTTTCTATATTCCAATTGTTTACGATGAGTGATGACATCGTATGACAGGGAACCGTTAGCTGTGTTCACTTTCTGCGCGGTTTTGCCTTATGTCAACCAAATTTTAGATTAAGCAATACCTATGTTTGTGTACAAAACATCAGACCACATATGCACTGAAAGCTGTCAGTGACTCATAGCTGGCTGTTTGCACCAGGTTCAGTAAACTAGAACTTTTTTTTTTTTCATTTGCCAGCTTTTACCTCAGATGAAGTCCCTAGAGACTAGGAACTGAATTTTGCACATTAGTCCATTTTTACCTGACAGCCGTGTACACAGGGGTCCCTCGCTGCACAGGCAGATAACTCAGACTTCGGAGGTACTCATATTTTTTCATTGATGAGTAATTGACGTTTCAAGCCGGGCCTCGCAGCTGAGGCCAGGGGTGGTTGCAGCAGAGAGAAATCATAAATAAAAATCCCAACCAATCGGGATTTGAATCCACAACCTCTCTGTCTCGACGCCGGCGTCTTATCTCGAGACCAACCAGTTCCCCAAACTGGAACTGATAATGATCCCAGCACAGCCCTAGTAGCAGACTAACCAGCTTAGCTGGTTTATAGATCAAAGAGGTATGGTAAACCCAATAGCAATTCTGTGCACACGTTGTACTGGATGGCAGATACTGTGTGCATGTTGAACAATGTTGTGCTGAATGGCAAATACTGTGTGTATGTTGTACAGAGTACAATGTTGTGCTGAATGGCAAATACTGTGTATATGTTGTACAGAGTACAATGTTGTGCTGAATGGCAAATACTGTGTGTATGTTGTACAGAGTACAATGTTGTGCTGAATGGCAAATACTGTGTATATGTTGTACAGAGTACAATGTTGTGCTGAATGGCAAATACTGTGTACATGTTGTACATTGTTGTGCTGAATGGCAAATACTGTGTGTATGTTGTACAGAGTACAATGTTGTGCTGAATGGCAAATACTGTGTATATGTTGTACAGAGTACAATGTTGTGCTGAATGGCAAATACTGTGTATATGTTGTACAATGTTGTGCTGGATGGCAAATACTGTGTACATGTTGTGCATGATGGCAAATACTGTGTACATGTTGTACAGAGTACAATGTTGTGCTGAATGGCAAACCCAATACCAGTACTGTGTACTTGTTGTGCTGGATGACAAATACTATGTATATGTTGTGTGAGTGGCAAACCCAATATTAGTACTGTGTACATGTTGTGCTAGAGTTGAATGTGTGACGTAATGTAACATTCTGTAAACAATTACACAGTGCAGTGACAATTTAATACCCATTCAAAGGAATGTGGCAAATAGGATTAATTACTCAAGCTAGTGAAAGAAAACTCTGGAATGTGCGAACAATGGCCACGCCGACGAAACAAGCACAAGTCGCGAGCGAGATGAATAGATACAATCTAGATACATTAGGATTAAGTGAAATGTGCTGGCTTGGAACAGGTAGGAAATCTGTTGATAATAAAATAGTAGTTTTTTCTGGAAGGAAATGTGGTATAAACTGTGAAAGAGTAGGCATAATGATGACAGACATAGCTGCAAGAAGTTTATTAGAATGGGAACCGGTAAATAGCCGTCTGATACGAACACACTACAAAACAAAATATGGAAGACTTTCAATTGTTCCATGCTATGCGCCTACAAACGAAGCTGATGATGAAATTAAGGACGATTTTTATAACCAACTACAACTTATAAACAGAATACCAAAACACGATGTTTTAATTGTAATGGGAGATTTCAACGCCAAAGTGGGAAAAGACAATGCAGGAGTGGAACATATAATGGGGAGAGAAGGCTGTGATACTACAAGTCAGAATGGAGAAAGATTAATAGAATTATGTCTAATAGAAAATTTAGTTATAGGTGGGACATTATTTCCACACAAAAATATTCACAAAACAACATGGATATCTCCTGATGATAGAACTTCAAATCAAATTGACCACCTATGTATTAAACAACAATTCAGATCATCATTAATAGATGTAAGAGCATACAGAGGTGCTGTTGTTAATAGTGACCACAACCTGTGCACTTTGAAAATAAGATTAAAATTTAAAAGCCAACAGAAGAGATTAACTACACATAAAACTGATAGTCGTAAACTGAAAGATGAAGCCATCAAGGAAAAGTTTAACATAGAACTAAGTAATTATTATACAGCAAATGGTGAATAGACAATGAAATGTGGGACTCACATAGCAAAATACTAATGACAGCAGCAGAAGCAAGTGCCGGACTGAAGAAAATGGAAAAACGAGCTTGGATTTCAGACACCACATGGAAATACATCAAAGAAAGAAGAGAAGCGAAGAGAGCCATGACTAATGTAAAGACAGATCTTGGAAAGGTCCTGGGAAAAGCAACATACAAAGAATTAGACAACAAAGTACAAAATTCAGCAAGAAGAGATACAAGAGCTTATATAGACAATTTGGCAGAGAAAGCAGAGACAGCTGCAATTACAGGAGACAGCAGAACTCTTTATACTGTACAAAAGATGCTGACAAACACCTATACATCCAGTGGAACACCAATTCTAGACAAATCTGGATTAATGCTAACAACAAGCGCAGACATAAAAGCCCGCTGGGCGGAACACTTCAAAGAAATTCTTAACAGTCCACTACCCCACAGTTTAATAGATTTTGAAGCTGAAAGACCATCAGAAGAATTAGGTGTAAATTTAGATGACTTCACCTTGAGCGAAATAAAAACCACCTTAAAGCGTATGGCCAATAACAAGGCTGCTGGAGAGGATAATTTAACGACTGAGATACTCAAGGCAATTTATAGCCATAATTTAATACATCTCCAGAAAATGTTCAACATCATTTGGAAAGCAGAGAAGACGCCTCATAAATGGAAAAAAGGAATCATTGTTAAGATTCCAAAAAAGGGCAATCTTAGAAATTTTTAACAACTGGAGAGGCGTAACACTTTTGTCAGTTGCCTCAAAGTTATTCTGCAAAATCATCCTAAATAGAATAAAGGATTCAATAGATACAGTAATGCGTGAAGAACAGGCTGGGTTTAGAAAAAGGAGAAGCTGCCTTGACCACATTTTTACTCTACGACTTATATTGGAGGAACACATTGAGAAGCAAAAACCTTTTGTACTTAACTTCATCGACTTCAAAAAAGCATTTGACAGTATTCATCGAGATTCTTTGTGGAAAATTCTGAAGCAATATGGCTTACCACAAAAAATCATAAATATTATTAAAGACATGTATGATAGTTACACATGTGCAGTTCGAACAGAGGAAGGACTGAATGAATGTTTCCCAATAGAAACTGGGGTTAAACAAGGATGTTATCGCCCTTGTTATTTGGAATTGTTATGGACTTCATAATGAAGAAATGCTGCACTGGTAATAAAGGCATCGAATGGACTCAAGGAGACCATTTAGAGGACCTCGACTTTGCTGATGACATAGTTCTCATCAGCAGTCAGATAAAAACGATGCAGGAAAACACAAATGAACTATCATCAATGGCCAGCAAAATTGGGCTTGAGATCAATCATGAAAAGACTAAAGTCATGAAAAGTTTAATTCCAACAGACGACAAAATATGCATGGAAAACAAACCAGTGGAAGAGATCGATCACTTTATCTATCTTGGAAGTCACATTGATCGAGAAGGGGATACAAGCAAATAAATTAGATTCAGAATAGCTAAAGCAGCAATGTCTTTCAGAAGCCTTGAAAAGTTGTGGAAATCAAAACTCATCAGCACAAACACAAAACTTAGACTATTCAAATCAAATGTACTATCAACCCTTACGTATGCGTGTGAAAGCTGGAAAACAACAAGAGATATAGAAACAAAGTTGAACGCATTCGAAAATAAATGTCTGAGGAAAATACTTGGTATAGCATGGAACGAATTCAAAACAAATGAGGAAATTAAGAAAATCGCCAATCAACCACTAACATCTTCAGTAATAAAGAAAAGACGATGGTCATATGTTGGACATGTGATGAGAAGAGATAATAACCGAATAGCAAAGCAAGCCCTCATGTGGGAAAGAACAGGTAAGAGAAAAAGAGGAAGACCCAGAGAGACTCTGAGAAGAACATTGCTGAGAGAGGCAAAAGTAGCGGGAATCAGCTCCCTCAATGAGATAGAGCTGTTTGCACAGAACAGAGACAAATGGCAATATTTGATAAAATATCTTTAAAAGAATTGAAAACTGCTAGAACAAAAATTCAGATAAGAGAAGGAGTATCTTGGCCTATGGGCCGGCTACGGCTCGAAAGGTCAATAGATAGATAGTGAAAGAAAGAATTAAACTCATCATTGGCTCATGTATTGCTGCGAGATTTTTACCTCCATTAGTTTAATCCCTTTTTTGTTGTCAGCTATTCAATGAGCTAATGTGCAAAGGTGTATGGCTTTTTCAATTAACAAATGGTGAAAGGGATGCATTGGCAATAGTGGAATGTGTTGGTCGATCGGTTAGGTATGGTAGTGTCATAACAAACGATCCACTTTTTTTAATAAAGTGGCTTGCAGTGATTGAAATTTGGCTCTTTGTGATGAATCTAATCTGTTTAAGTGTTAAATGTCAAAAGCATGTCCTGTTCTCACTTTCTATGGTCCCATATTTTTTGTTATGTTTCATTAGATCATGAGAGTCTAGCTTTGCTTGGTACACGAGTATTGGTTTCATTGATGCTATTTCTTAAAATCTGAAGCTAGAATGTGTTGAAGTCTGATGCAGTGTGGCTTAAACTAGATAACAGGTGCATTTTTATTACCTAGTTTTAGACCTAAATGCCAAAAGATGCTTTACAGAGTAATCTGTGAACTATTGGTTGGTTAATTGAAAAATAATGGAAATATATGAAAATCCATGAGTTTTATTTTATAAATTGAGGTCTGAAGTATAAAGCACAGTAGTTTGTCACTTGTATATTAGTCAAAAAGATAGCTAATTTCCAATATTAGGAAGAAACAATCATTATTTTGTGGCCATGTAATGAGAAGAGAACAACTGGAATATATTGCAACAACTGGAAAAATTGAGGGATGAAGAGATAGAGGGAAGCAAAGAGAGAAAATACCAGACAGCTTAAGAGATTGGCTTGGCAGAAGGTCTACAACAGAAGTGATAAAGAACTGTCGAGATCAAAAGTTGTGGAGAGACATGATCACCTACGCCAGTAGGCCCGGTACTTGATGATGATATTAGTTGATTTGCTCACTTGTATCTTTCCAGAAAGGTAACATTTTGAATGGATACATTTTTAATGGATTAAAATACAAATGCTTCTTCTATTATACATTCAAAGTGATTAGAACCTTAATATTTAAAATCATTTGTGGTTTAAAATTAAGAGAATTCACACTCACAGAATTATTCATTGCCTAATGTGGACACTAACCTAAGATATGCTCATGATACTGTTTTACTAGCAAAATCCTAAAGATCTACAATTACTTAATGAAATAACCATGATAAGGAAAAAAATATGGATTAGATATGAATATCAAAAAGACTAAAACTACGATCATAAACAAAGATAATCCTTTAAACCTACAAGTGGATATAAAAGGAATAGACCTGGAGACAGTTCAGAGCTACAACTACCTTGGACACACTATAACCAGTCATAGAAAATGTAAAACTGAAATAAACAAAAGAATAGGAATGACAAAAAGTAATTTTAATGCCATGAAAAGTATACTAACATCAAAACAAATAACACCAGGGCTAAAACTAAGAATAGCAAAATGTTATATCTTCTCAATTTTCCTGTATGGTGCAGAAACATGGACATTAGACAAGAAAACAGAACAGAAAATTGACTCCTTTTAAATGTGGATTTATAGAAGAATAGGTAGAATTGGATGGAAAGAAAAGAGAACAAATGATGAAGTTTTAAAACAACTAAAAATTAAAAGAGAACTACTAAACACAATTCAAACAAGACAATTGCAATTTTTGAGGCATGTTAAAAGACACAACAGCCTACAAAAAGTAATATTGGAAGGAAAAATACAAGGTAATAGAGGCAGACCAAAACTAACATGAACGAATAACGTCAAAAGATGGACAAGACAGCCTATGACAACCTGCACCATCAAAGCAAGAGACAGAGCAGAAAGATGCTCCATGGTAACCAACCAACCTTCGATGCGGAGACGGCTCGTGATGATGACGAATGTAGACACAAAACACCACATTTCCCATACACCTTTAGGCTTGGAAGGAACTAATTTTTTTTGTTTATACTTCCATCTTGACAGCAGAACCACATAAAGGTAGAGTATGAGACTTGACTCAGCATCTTAGCATATGAGTTTTCCCCCATATGTGCTGAGCCACCTATCCAGAAGTGTTTGGAGTCTTCTGGATAGTGACACTTCAAGCATCAAAATGACGATGCAAGTTGGTATTCGTCAATACTAAAATAAAAAGAAAAAAGTGGTGTGGTGACAGCTTTACGTGGTAATGGACAAAACAAAAGTTGACGTTTCGGCCAAGTAGGCCTTCATCTGGACGAACAACAAACACACAAAAATATATATAAGGATATATTAACAAATCTAACTACATGGCGATAATATGCTAGATACTCAAGAGAGGAAAATTTAAAAAAGAGGTCACTTCCCTGATTCTTCATTTTCCCAAAGTACTACCCTGGTATGTCTGCTGCAGCTGGATCAACAGCTGGGTCAACCACGAGTACAACTTACACTGTTTCTAACGGGAATCGAATACTGGTTGTCCGAACGTCAGTAGCCCAGTTAGGTGGTTTTCCCAACTAGGCTACCAAGGATCCCGGAAGAACTACTTAACCCACAGTAAAACTACGTTGCATTAACTATAGTTACCAATGATGAAAGCATAGGTTTCTATGGTTTGTTACATAATGTTACTAATAAAACAAAAAATAAAGGGACATACTTATCTTTCAGGAAGATTGGAATAGTAAGAGCTGGTACTAATGCCCAGACAGACTGTCACAATTTGTGTGGTCTGTTCAGTTCAGCAATAACTTATCAAATGAGAGTTGTCTACACTTAACTTCAGTTTTGCCAACAATAGCAACTTATTTCTAGCCAGCTCACTTGGATAATACAAGGCATCAAAGTAATGGACTTCACTTGCTCCATAGCCAACAATGTCATCATCTGAACTATATTCTGACTAAAGCTCCTCACAGATTATGGATAAGTCTAGTAAAGTTCAGCATAATCCCTTGGGACGACATTTACAGCGATCACAAACTTGTTACGATGAGCCACAATTAAGGGCACCTGAATAAACAAAATATCAGCCGAATAATCTAAAGAAACTCAAAGATACAGTTGTGGTAGTAAACTTTAAAATAGAAATTGGAGGAAATTTTGCTCCATTGCTGCTACTAGGGAGAAGAGCCAGAGGCAGACCCAAATGAGAGGTGACTAACAACATCAAAGAAATGCTACAATAATAATTGGCAATGGTTGAAGCTACCAGAACTTTGTATTTCCTTGACACTCGAAGAGATTCAACAAAAAGTGAAAAGAAGACAGATGTTACAAGAAGTGGACACTTCCCCCCCCCCCCCCCCCCCTCATATATGTTTGCTTGCCTGACAGCTACTTCCCCTTTCAACCCTAGATTACGATACCATAGTAAAAATTACAGCATAAAAATGCAAATTCCTTAAAATATTACATTTCGACGTGTTCATACATATTTCCCCCATGTACTTTCCTAATTACCACTTCTGTTGACGCCTTAGTGCTTGATTTGTTTTCATTGCAGTAGATTCTCTCCCCCCCCCCCCATCCCCCCCAAGTTTGCGAGATATGATTTCATAAAATGCGAACAAAATACCAGAAATTAGTTTTTTTTTTGACCAGGGAAATTTCCTCTGCCAATGGCTGACTTCAAACTACCCTTTGTAACTCGGGAAATGCAGCAAATAATGCTATGAGGTAGCCGAGCATAACTTACGGCATCTGTATCAATAGACATTTTAACATGTCCAACTCTGAGGTCAAATTCAGGTCATAAATCAACCTGAGACAGGAAATCTGATTTCCCTTTGCCTATTTTAGTGTAAACACATGCTGTGTTTCACAAAGCTCAAAGAAAACACTATTTTCAGAGCTCCTAATGTTACAATTAAGTGGTAGGAATTTTTACTATGGTAGCGTACATAAATGAGTCACAGATTGACATCATATTCTAGGATTAAAGAGTTTAAGAATCCACACAGAGTGTCACTTGGATCGAAATTGGTAAGCAACTTAAAGCTGACTACATGCATCAGAATCAGTGAAGCAAAGCTGATCAAGATCTTACTATACTTCCCTGTGGCAGGCCAGGTAACATAGACTAATATAAAGGATTGGAGAAATTCTGAAATGTCAATGAATCCAGCAATATTGATGATTTCCCTATATTTGAAGAAGTTGAAATAGCAATTAGATAAATGAAACACTGTAGCAGGAGTACTTATATTAAAAAAAAAAAAAAAGGTAGTAAAGTGCCCCGTCACGCCAAGTGGCGTGTAGGGAATATCATGTTAGTGACTATCATTTTTATAGGCCTCAGCACATGATTTTTGGGGTAATGTGGTCTGTATTACACCAGTGCCGCTTTACTTTCAAAGAAAAAAATCCAGTACCCATTTAAGGCTGGGTGAACCCAGAAGCCGTCGATCAGGATCAAACCCAACCTCTTGTCCTTTGTAGTCCAGTTCACTAACCACTGAGCTATCGCGGCTCCCGGGAGTACTTACATGGTGCTCACTATTTATGCTCGATTATATTACATATCTTTATTTCAAAATCGACATCTGTGAGATGGTTATATTAAAAACCTTATACCTGCATGAATGCAGCTGTTTGTAACTGACTTTATTTACATGATTGAATATTATTTGCTATTATTAATGGTCCATGACATTGTTTCAGTGTTCTGTCGTGCTTCATCTCTCTTCTAGTTTACTCTTGTCACGTCTTATTAAGCATAATTGCTCCCTTATAAAGGCCCATGACTAAAGTTATTACAGTCTTTCAATGTTGGTTTCCTTCCAGACAATATGTCCGTTCATCCATCTTAATTAACAATTATGAAGCCACACCACTTTAAACATAAATACATATATTATTTTTTAATTAGGGTAACAATGTCAACAGTACAATACAATATAATTAAGATAATGACAAAGCCACTTCTCTCAAATGTTACGCACCAGGATATCTGTAGCACTTTTTTTGATTCTGGAAATATGCTATTCATTTAGTATACAACTTCTGTTACAACATTAGTCCATGTGGACTTTACTTTCTATGACTTAATTTCTCGAGTTCTTATTATTATTATATTTATATTATATTCTGTATTTCAATATATACATTCAATATGTATTCGATATATATATATATATATATATATATATTTTATATTATATTCTTATTATATATTATATTATTATTAATTATCTATACAAATCTGTTTTCTAACATCTACAACTAGTTCTTGTCTTCTGGACCCTATGTTAACAATGCAGCCATCTTAGAAACCTTTTGTCTTGACATCTTGTTCAAATCTGCCCCTTCTTCAAAATAAAATGGTCTTTTGTCTGTCTGCATGATATGAGTATTTACTGTGTTAACAGCTTTTTCCCTTGCTTAACATGCCAGATTACAAGGGGTAGGGTTCGATCCCAACCGACGGCTTCCGGGTTCACCCAGCCTTAAAATGGGTACTGGATTTTTTCCTGGGAAAGTAAAGCAGCACGGGCGTAATACCGACCACATTACCCCAAAAATCATGTGCTGAAGGTCTGTAAAATTAAGGTCACTAACACCATATTTCCCTATACGCCACTTGGCGTGACGGGGGTACTTTACTTTTTACTTTAACATGCCAGATTCTAGCCCACTTATCCCTTGACTGTACTACCAAAGTTGAAGCTATTCTCTCAATATTATTATTCCCTCATCAATTTATTCTCTCCCCCTAGTTTCATATTACATTATCTTACCTTGCTTACACTTGGGTGACAACACAAGAAATCAGTAGAAATCAAAAGTATGGAAATTAAACAAATTAGATATGGTAGTGAAACAGTAGTTGACATTTTCTGCAAAATGTAATAAATTCTGGCAAACAGGCCAAAGATCAGAATGCCATGCTACAAAAAGGACAACCTTTAAACCATAACCTAATTTGTTATGCTAGCAAAGTAATGCTCAAAGTTGTCATAAACAGATTAAACACCCAGATAAAAGAAATTATTGACGATGAAAAAGCTGGTTTTAGAAAAGATTGAAGCAATCAGGATGCCTTTCATAATATGAATAGATATGAACAAGTTATCATTATATGCCTCAGAACAGGACACAGTCGACTCCATAGTCACATGTATTCAAGATCGGCATCTCAACTACTTGTACATGTGGACAGGCACCCCAGACTGCTGAACACATACTTCAAGACTGCACTGAATATAGTAGACTGAGGAAAATCCATTGGCCCATAGATACATCACTACAGACAAAACTATATAGGTCACTGCAAGAATTACAAAAGACCGTAAAATTTATACAGGAAATGACATTGCAGATATAGACAATACTTCAGGCGAACGAAAGATAGATAGATAGATAGAAGCTCTCTGAGCAGATATTCAACTTACACGTTTTGTGTGAAAAATGCCAAGAACATAAAGACTTCAAGAAGGCATTTGACAGGACCTGATACGGGCTACGATATGCAAATGAAACATCAATTAATATAGGATAGGAACAATCAGTAGATGAATAATTTGATGGTTGCTGGAATTTTCAGCAGAGCAGATATGGGAATATCCTGACTGCTCTGATGTTAGTCTGAACTAGTGCAACAATGAACAAACTTAAACAGCTTATTGAGCATCATTGGGAAGATGGGACATACCAGAGAATGTAATGACTTGCCTAAGAGCATCTTACAGGAAACAGTGAAAGATTGAGTCAGAAGATGTAGACAAACAAAGTCTGAGACCTTACATTAATTAGAACTTGTGTGGCTAACGAGCCCTCATTGTGAGAGGAGAAAATAATAATAGAGCCACTGTTACCTGCCACGCATGTCATATGGAGGGTTGGTATCATCGTCTGTGCAATCGAGTATGACGTGCATGGAATGACTTGTCAATGGAATTTACCAATGCATTTTGGGAAATGCTGTAAGAAGTGGTGGAGCAGGTATGGGATATTCCTGCAATGAAACTGGTTCTATAAATAGAATAGGTGAAGTGAATTTAAGATGTTTGTTATTACCAATTTATTTTATTACTTTCTGTAACCTGGAGGGGGGAGGAGGGAGATGGGAGGTTTAGAGATGAAACCTCAGCTTCTGGATAACAAGGCTCTGGGTTCGAATCCCACCGCAGGTGGTGGGAATTTTTCACTTTGAATCTGTGGTTTCTTCATGGCTCTACCCTCTAGGCCCCTCGTCTAGTCTCTAGATCCAATGTCTAGCCCTCTTTAATAACAGCAAAAAACAGGATCTATATGTATTCTGCGCACATTGGCAGTTGGAAATTATAAAGAGTGGACCAAAGATGCCTGGGCAAAATTGATCAGAAAAAAATCTACCCATAAAAAGTCAAAACTCTTGATGAAAAATAAAGTAAGGGTGCCTCTGAAGTATGAGAATATCTGTCTGTATGGTGAGGGAAACCTGAGCACATGGCTACCTGAGTGAAACAATATAAAAATGTGATATACACACAAAATTTAGTTTCCCAGGACGTCACTAGAGATATACGGCCAGTGTACGCAATTCACAAACAACTTTCTGTAACAAATATGGAACAGAGTTCTTAAAGAACATTGTTGAGAGAAGAGTTGCCGGGCACCCCCAAAAACAGAACATCTAAGAAGTAAGTTTTGCAGACAATATAGATGAATTATTCATCATCATGTGCCATACCAGTTGGCTTAGGCGATCATGTCCCTCCACAATCTTCTATCCACAGTGCATCGTATGAGTTCTGTTTTCCGTGCCATGACACCAAGCTATCCAATATTTTCTTTCTTTGTCGTCCACGATCTCTCTTTTCTTTTATTTTGCCAGTTGTAACCAAGTATTCCAACTTTCCTCTTCTCATGATGTGCCCGAAAAATGTTGATTGCTTCTTTCTGATGTTTTTTAAGAGCTCCCTTTTTGTGTTGGCCTCTTTGAGAACTTCCTCATTGGTCTTTTTAGCTGTCCAGGGAACTTTCAACATTCTTCTGAGAAATCCCATCTCTGTGGCCTCTAATCATCTTTTCATTTGTTTGTCTACTGTCCATGATTCGCTTCCATAGGTCAAAATTGGTTCTATATAGCACCGATGAACTCACTTTCTCATTTCTATTGACATAGATTTGTTGCATAAGATATTTTTCATTTTCTGAAATGCTATTTTGGCCTGAGTTATTCTGATCAGATGAATTATTAGGTAGCAAATAAGAACTGGTGGTACTAATATCTCAGCTGAATAAAGCATCAATCTGATATGGCATGAGATCACCAAAGAAAAGACATGAATAATATCCAGGTCATGAAAAGAAAATTATCACTTCAATGACAACTTTTGTTGTTGTTATGGATCCAGTGGCCCAACACCTTTTGGCTGACAAATTAAAAAAATATATATTTAACATATCTAGGATCCATCATCAGTAACAATATTCCAACATTGAAATCAATGCTAAAACATCACAGATAACAGCTTCATTGACAAACTCCATTGTCAGTCAGTTGTCCTCATTGTGTGCATCTTCTTAGTGTTTTTATATTGGTATTAATTTAATTAGACATTTCTTGAATGACAGAAACATGATATAAGAAAATGTGAAATCTTTCTATTTATGTTTTATTCATCTGAAGTTTTGTCTATATTTGAAATGTTGTTTCTTGTATAGATGTTACTGTTTTTATTTTTTGGTAGTTTTTGCAGAGTCCCTTATAGTTTTGCTTTAGTGTTGGTTGTATCTGTAGGCCAATGGGCTTTCCTCTGTCTACTATATTCAAGTAGAGTCTAGAAGTATGTGTTCAGCAGTCTGGGGTGCTTGTTCACATGTGCATGTAGCTGAGATGTCAGTCTTGAATTTTGTATACATGTGACTATGGAGTCCATTGTATCCTGTTTCGAGGTGTATAATAATAACTTGGTCCCTTCTATTCATATTATGGTAGGCATCTTCATTTGGAGCTTGGAGTCATCTGATTATCTGTTTCTTCCGATGGCATGTAACTGGTGTGTCTGGCTGTTTGTCTGCTGCACCTTTCTTTACCAGCTGGTCTACTTTCTCATTTTTTGGTATACAACAGTGAGATGGGATCCACTTCAGGGCCGCCTTGTAATGCTTGCAGAGTTCAGTCAACAAGGCCTGCAGATGTGGTAATTTCAACCTGTGAAATGAAATATATAAGAGAAGCTGTAAAGAAAACTAGATGAGATAAGATTATAAACACAGTCTTGAGATAAATGGTGGGTGTAACACCAGCTATTGACTATATTGATCTTCAAAGAAACAAGATTGAGTGTATAATACATGAGAAGATACAGCCACAGAGCAAATGGAAAACCCAGAAAGAGATGGATAGGTGGAATTAATGAGACATTAAATAAAATCAATTTAACATTAGCTCAAACTACACAACTAGCAAATGCAAACAACAAATTATGCATTCCTCATCTCTTGAGATACAACACAGCTCAAGCAGTATAGGATGTAAGAAAGAAGATTAATTTAACTTGAGTTTGTCAATGAAGCCTTCACAACATTTCTCATAAATCTTCCAGTATGATTGAACATTATCCAAATATACAACACATTTTGGCCTGTTAAAAGGGCTATGAAGTCGTTTCTTGCAATCAATAACTTTAATAATCAAGTCACTGTTGCGTCAACAAACCTACACATGTTCTATGAGACAGAAAAGTAATGTTATTTTCTGCGCTAGTAAATGTTTACATTTTTAGATATACAGATAACGCAAGAGCCAAAAAAACTTGTTCATTTTCAGATATACAGATAAACTCAGGAGCCAAAAATGTGCTTGTTGGGCTAAAGAACAAACAGGTGTTGGATTGTGTTGTCACTGGTTACCAGTTACAAACACCACTTGTTTTTACCTGGACTCCAACACCAGATAATGTTACAGTGTAAGTATAGCTTTGCTTGTTTTATGTCACTGGTTTTATTATCTTCTCACCCTGTTAGTCATAATATTTTGTTGTGCTCTGTAAAAATATGATCTAGATTGCAAGTATATCAACATTACATAGGCCCTTCACACCCAAACACATGAGCTGAAAGTGTTCAGTGAATCGTAGCTGACTGTTTGAGCCTAGATTCTATCTAACTATCTATTGACTTTTCGAGCCATAGCCGGCCCATAGGGCGTAGACCAAGATACTCCTTCTCTTATCTGAATTTTTGTTCTAGCAGTTTTCAATTCTTTTAAAGATATTTTATCAAATCTCGCCATTTGTCTCTGTTCTGTGCAGGCAGCTCTATCTCATTGAGGGAGCCGAATCCTGCTGCTCTTGCCTCTCTCATCAATGTTCTTCTCAGTGCCTCTCTGGGTCTTCCTCTTTTTCTCTTACCTGTTCTTTCCACATGAGGGCTTGCTTTGTTATTCAGTTATTATCTCTTCTCATCACATGTCCAACATATGACCATCGTCTTTTCTTTATTACTGAAGATATTAGTGGTTGATTGGCGATTTCTCTAATTTCCTCGTTTGTTTTGAATTCGTTCCACGCTATACCAAGTATTTTCCTTAGACATTTATTTTCGAATGCGTTCAACTTTGTTTCTATATCTCTTGTTGTTTTCCAGCTTTCACACGCATACGTAAGGGTTGATAGTACATTTGATTTGAATAGTCTAAGTTTTGTGTTTGTGCTGATGAGTTTTGATTTCCACAACTTTTCAAGGCAATACATTGCTGCTTTAGCTATTCTGATTCTAATTTCTTGACATATTTAGAAACATATTTAGTGTTGTAATATTTTAATCTTTCATTTGTGGTCTTTTTATAATAAATTGTCAATCTCATTGTAAAGTGCAATATACAAAATCCATAAATGTAAGCATTCATTGATCTCGATCTCTCTTATTCATTCTCCCCCTCTTTCTTCCTTTCTCCCCTCTCTCTCTCCCTTCTCTCTCTCTCTCTCTCTCTCTCTCTCTCTCATCCACCTGTACCTCACAACTTTGGAAAAAGAAAGTGTGTTTAAGATACAGCTCTGAAATATGCTGCATAAAATATATTATTCAATACCTCAAATATTTTATTTTTCTGTTGTTTCTTGAGTCTTGTAACATAACACACAATTTGATTTATTACTACTTGTATTTTTGAACTGGTTTTTCTCCCACATTTTGGTGTATTTTCTCAATTTCTTATATTCATAATTTGTATAATGTATCTCATCTCCCCTAAGCTTCAACTCAAATCCATACCCACAAAGAAACATCTTATACAGCATATATTCTTTCGAACATTGTGTTATCAGTACCAGACATGGTCACTTATGACTAAACATAAAAGGAAGCTTGTCACCACAGAGATGAGATGTAAGAGAAAAGTGTTTGCAGTGACCAGGGGAAATAGAATCAGAAACAAGTTCATAAGAGAAAGTGTCAGCATTGAACTAATTCTAGACTACATACAAAAACAACAAATAAAATGGTTTGCTAATCTAGAAAGAGTGCCATGTAATTCTGTTTGCTAATCTAGAAAGAGTGCCATGTAATTCTGTTTGCTAATCTAGAAAGAGTGCCATGTAATTCTGTTTGCTAATCTAGAAAGAGTGCCATGTAATTCTGTTTGCTAATCTAGAAAGAGTGCCATGTAATTCTGTTTGCTAATCTAGAAAGAGTGCCATGTAATTCTGTTTGCTAATCTAGAAAGAGTGCCGTGTAATTCTTTAAAATGAGAAGAAGGAATAAAACCAAATGGCAGACTCAGAGTAAGATGGACAGACTACATAAAAGAAAGGCAGCAAAAACATCACCTAACAATGGTTAGTGCTGCCAGAGGGGCAGGAACCAGAACTGTGTACCCAAATTTGTAGAGAAAGTGAAAGAAAGAAAGATTTCATCTCATAGTTACAATATTTCTTCTGCTTTTTAAAATCAGTTTTAGCATTGGTAGTCACTAACACTTCATTATCCAATGGCAATGGGGGACTACCTTTACCTTTTTACAACTGTATTATTTTTATCACTGAATTCATAATTATTATTAATTATTTCAAAAGACTCTATATATCTCCTTGACACTGAAAGGCAAATGAGGAAGGAAAGACGGAAAATAATTTATTTATTTTTAAAATGTGATTTTATCATGTGTACCTCAGGACTCAAGCTTTGGTAAAATTAACAGATGTAAAGTTATGCCAGTAGCAGTAGAGTTTGCAATTGGAAAAATGTAATTTAAAAATTATGAAAGGTTTGGTAACAGCTGCTGCAATAAAAGGGATAGTAAAATAAGGAGTACCTGTCCTGAGTGTACGGAACGTTGTGGAGTTAGTACCCGTATTTTAAAATTGACATTCTGCATTTTTATGAGTCATCTGATTGGTGTTCATATTGCTTTCCTACTTCTGTCCTTTTTCATTTTGAGCCAAAGATGACACATAAGGCAGAAATTCTAGACTCCATGTCTGAAAATCTTTGCTATTATGTCTCAGGTTTTTCACAAGGATTGTCCACATTGTATCTCTCCACAAATCTCTGTTCAGGCTGAACTTCTCAACCTCAGCGAGGGAGCCGATGTGCACTGTTTTTGCTTCTTATCTCAGTGTTCTTTTCAGTGTTTCAGTAGGTTGACCTCATTTTCCTTTACCTTCTGCTTCAATAACAATAGATGTTGCCATGGCGCTGACTTGTTACACCACCAATCAACTGTGAATAATAACAATCCTCCATCTTGGACTGAAACCAGAAACCACTTACCTTTTGAGAGAAACATCACATTTTATATTTTCCCAGAGAAAATGTCTAGTACTCATTTTTAGAGAATGGATAAGCTCAAAACCTTGGAAGGAATTAAAGATTAGTGTTGAACCAAGAGAAATGACAGCCTCTGGAACGAAGCTATCACCTATAATCAAGAGAAGAAGGTGGTCTTAATGTTGGCCATGTGATGAGAAGAGACAAGAGGATCTTAAAGCAAGCTCTCAAATCGCAAATAGAGTGTAAAAGAAAAAGAGGCAGACCTAGAGAAACAATAAAAAGAACTCCGTGGTGGCAACAGCACGCATCAGCTTCCTTGTCAAGGTTGGGATGTGTGGCGTGATACAATGCCAGTCCCGTGCAAGGTCTGACACTTGATAACAAAGATCGTTGAACATAGAGAGTCTAGAATTTCTGGGCTATGTGCTGTTTTTGGCTCGAAAGGACGACAGTGTAGAGTAGTATCGATTTACCCCATAGTAAAAGGTAGACCTTTAGGACAATGGATAATTAAGATTGTGGACATGACAAGCACTATGCTTGAGACACATCGCAGATTTCTGTCGCAAACATTCAGTTTTCTTTGACAATAGATTTGGAGAAAAGTAAGACATTACCATTTGAAAGAGCTTGTTAAATGTGAAGAGACAGATCCAACAGGTGACAGTAAGCATTACATTCTGGCATGAAAGCAGACAAATTCTAATTGACTCGTTCTGCTCCTGGCTGTAGGTGAGTGCCAGGGAAGAAGCAGCAATAATCTCTAACAAGCTTCCTGTGGGCACTAAATTCCTTATCTCTCAAGATTGGCAGGATGCCACTGTCATGAAAGATTATCACAAAATAGTTGTATCTTATCATGTCTTATTCTCTATCCTTGGCAGGATGCCACTGTCATGAAAGATTATCACAAAATAGTTGTATCTTATCATGTCTTATTCTCTATCCTTGGCAGGATGCCACTGTCATGAAAGATTATCACAAAATAGTCTTATCTTGTTCCTGTTTCAGTTATCCACTTTGAAGGTGTAATGGAGCGTTTTTGACAATGCTCCTTCTTCCACGACTCAAATAGTTGTTGAAGCCATCATGTTCCAGCTCGTGTGTACCTGTAAAAAAAAAAAAAGTAAAGAGCCCTTTCCCACCAAGTGGCATATAGGGAATATGGTGTTAGTGACCATAAATTTTACTGACCTTCAGCACATGATTTTTTGGGTAATGTGGTCGGTATTATGCCCGTGCCACTTTACTTGCCCAGAAAAAATCCAGTGCCCATTTAAGACTGGGTGAACCCAGAAGCCGTCGGTTAGGATCGAACCCTACCTCTTGTCCTTTGTAGTCCAGTTCACTAACCACTGAGCTATCACAGCTCCCTTCATGTCTACCTGGGTTAGTGTTAAGAATTTCTCTGAAGTGGATAATCTACCAGGACCACTGTGCTCCTTCTGCGTGGATTTTACATCTGCAATGCTGCATTTCCAATTAAATGTTTTCTTTCTGTAGGTTTTACTGCTTTGTATATTTCAGAACTGAACTAAAAGATAGTGCCAATAACCACAGTGTCTTGACAATTGGCAAATTTAGTGAGAAACTTGAAGGTGTCTACACTTGCAATTATACTGGAGCTGGTGGTGATACGAATGAAACCAGTGTTAGACTGTCTTATGTTACAGGTAAGTTACTGAATTTGTATAACAAATAACACCATCTATCACTAGTGTAAAGTAAGAGTTCCTTCTATGCCTTGCCAGGCGTATCGGAGGTTTGGTGTTAGTAATCATATATTTTCATGACCACGGAACATTTGTAGGTGATATGGTCAGTACCACATCAGGCTGCCTTTACCTAACAGAAACATCTCTGGTACCCATTTTTAGAGGCTGGGTGAACCTTGGAGCCTTGTCAGTCAAAAAAATAAAAAAACGCACTACTTCTGAGAATCGAACTCAGACCCTTCTGATTAGATACGAACACACTAACCAATCAAAGGAAGAGAAAAGTTGGATGTTTATTATGGGAGATTATTGTGGATATTGAATCCGAGAAGGTATTTTAAACAATGATGGTAGTATTGGTGTTGAATGAATCATGAATAATCTAGTTCTGAAGTATGCAGACAAGTATATTGCAAAATTTAAAAAAAGGAGTGCTTTGAGCTCAAGAGAAGATAATGTAGAAACCTTTAGTCAAGATTAAGTGGCATGATATGAGAAATATTTCTTTAGAAAAAAAATACACAGAAGTTAGATTATTCTTCTACCTTTCAGCTCCCTGTGGAGCATAGGTCCTCAACAAACACTTACCAAGTCGTTCTGTTTCTTGCCATTCTTTTAAGATCATTCCATGTCTTCCCCATCATCTTCATCTCTGCTTCTATCTGTCTTCTCCAAGAATTCTTTGGTCTTCCTCTTTATCTTTTCCCCTGGGGATTCCAAAAAAGGACCTGTTGTGTAATAGTCTTAGTTGGCTTCTACAATGTATGTCCTATCCAGTGCCATCGTCTTCGCTGTATCTCTTTATCCACTGGTATTTGACTGGTACATTTCCATAATTCTATGTTAGTGATTTTGTCCTGCCATTTCCATCTTTTTATTCTGTGTAAGCATCCATTAAAGGAAAGAAGTTAGATCATCATGTTTGTAATTTTGTGGTAGAAAAAAAAATGGTGCAAAAAAAATGTTCAAATGGTCAGCAACTGCCTTAGATGCTATAAAATTGACAGCTTACTATATAAAATTGTATATATTCATAGACAACTATCAGGGGCGGGGTGGTCTAAAGGTAAGACATCTCCCTCCAGGCTGGAAGGTCATGGGTTCAAATTCCACAACAGGCGGTGGGAGTTTTTCACTTTGAATCTGGTTTCATTGTGGTTTTATCCTACCTTTGTCTCTGAATATCCTGTGTCTTCTTCTACCTTACAGCTCCCTGTGGAGCATAGGTCTTCAATAAACACATTCCAAGCCGTTCTGTTTCTTACCATTCTTTTAAGATCATTCCATGTCTTCCCTATCATCTTCCATTGTTTTCTCCAAGAATATTTTGGTCTTCCCCATTTTATTTTTCCTTGGGGGTTCCAAAAAAGGGCATGTTCTGAAATACTCTCAGGATGGCTTCCGCTGTGTGTGTCCTATCCTGCGCCATCGTCTTCACTGTATCTTTTTATTTACTGGTATTTGACTGGTACTTTTCTGTAATTCTATGTTAGTGATTTTGTCCTGATATTTCCTTCCTTTTATTCTGTGCAAGGATCCATTAATTAAAGTCTGTATCTTCATGATTGTCATTTTTGTTATTCTCTATGTTTCACAGCCATATAATAAGACTGATTTAACATTGGAATGTCTAGCCCTCTTAAAAAAAAATGCTGAAAAGCAGGAGGTCTGTGTGTACTCATGCAGTAGCATTAAAGAACCATTGGCAGTTAAAAGTCAAAAAGAGTAGGCCGAATATGGCTACTGCCCTGTCATAAATGTTAAGCAAATCTACCCTTGCTAAAGATGGATATTTCAGGCCAAATGATATAAATATCACATGTCAACGCATCACTGTCCACTTAATGGGTTAATGCTAAGAAGATTGGAAGGAAGATGCCTGACAGCAACAAAGCTGGAAGTTACCAGTGACTCATAGCTGATGGATTGTCAGGATCGGTGAACCAGAACCTTCCAGACCCTACTTCACCACTAAGTGGTGCCTCTAGAGACAGACTGACTTGTCTGGCCAAGCATGTAGGATTGAAGAGGGAAGGCAACCCAGTACTACAGTGTTGTAGTCAGATGTGTTAGGCCGAAAAATGCAAACATCACAGTTATATTGCAAAACTAAAGTCAACACATCTAAGCCCACTTAACGTCCTTTTAATAATCGATGATGATGATGCTGAGGTCATTTAATTCCTACAGTCATTGGGTGAATGCCAGAAAGAAAGAGAAGAAGAAGGAGATCAATGTTTGTTTTTTCAGGCTTACCTTCTTTAGATTTTAGTTAACCAAACACAAAAGACAATTTTTGAATACATTTAGCACTTGTGTAGAATTGTGGTACTGAGATGATATCATATATTGTTGCTAGAGTTGACATTGCAGCACTCTGGGAATACCCATAGGTGTTCAGTTGCCTTCAACAGGAGGAAAGTGTATGTACATTGATGGGCCTGGGGCTGTCATTCGACAGTAAAAGAGCTGAAAGTTATCAACGATTCATAGTTGATGGCTTGTGGCAAGGATCGGTGAGACAGAACTATCCAGACTCTACTCATCCTCTTCTCATTGCCCATAGTAACAGATTAAGCAGTCTAGTCTGGTCAAGTGAGTAGGAGTATCTAAATGGAAGTACCTAAAAATTCTATGCTGAAGTCAGATTATTGGGCCAAAAGGTGCAAACATCACAATTCTACTGCCAGCCACAACGCGTGTACATCCATTTAATGTCATTTTAAGGCCATATGACAAAGGGGTATAACTATTCCTTTAGTCATAAGGTGAATGCAAACAAACAACATTGATGGTTCCAGTAGCTCACCAACTTATACGATGTCGTAACATCATCAAGCGCTATACATTAAAAAAAAATATGACGATCATCATTTTCAGGAGGACATGAACTTCAGGTCAACATGGTGGATAGGCGGCAGGAATCATTGAAGGCTATGTATGAAAATGTTCCTTGTTGCAGTTTCCTCATATTCCAGGTCCGGCTTGTTGCAGGAGCTACTGAGTTAGGTGCTCTGTGCACACCATGAGCTGTGTGTTTCATCCGTTTTGATCGTGTTTCGATATTCCGATTGTTTATGATGAGTGATGATATCGTATGACAGGGAACAGTTGTCTGCGTTCACTTTCTGTGCGGTTTTGCCTTATGTCTTTTGGCGTGTGCTGAGACTGCTATGATGGGGACTACATCTACCTTTCTTTGTTTTGGAGATGAGATAGTAATTTGGATGATTCCACTGGCACAGGCGGTTGAGCAATTATGGATTTTAATTCGTTTGCAGTGATACCAGGGCCTTGCATAACCAAAGCTCACAAATCTCGCCATTGCACACTGTCTTTCCTATTTGATCAATGTTGTATTCCAAATTGTTGCAGTCTCAAAACTGAATCCTTACTGATAGTCATATCAGTTTCTCCCATACAAGATTTGAGGACATTCAAGACATTACCCTTTCGCATGTCCTATTATTCCCACCAACATCTGCACCCAAAACTTACCTGTAGCTCTTTCATTTTTACGGACTCTGTCATGAATGGACCAGTATATTCATAATGGTATTTTTTACGTTTCAGGTTTTTATGTATACTTCATACCTGAGATATCACTTCCTTACCATTTGAAGCCTGACTAAGAGTCTGGCGTGATAATTGTTTATTTCAACTGTGTCTTTTAAACACACTTCAGAGCATCAGTAATTGCTTCAGTCTTCATTCTCATACTAGAGCCTGTTGCCCAGTATATGAAAGTATAAGATTACTCATGAGAAGTTCATGGAAAGAACAAGGCAGATACCAATGGTTAAGAGATAGAAGAGAATATATTATAGTCAATTGAAGGTTCCACTTTAGGGATTATGTGCCTTTGCTATAGTGTTTCGTGTGTTTTGGCTGCATTCTTTGGAGTGAATCGGTCATTGGGGGTGCATCCATTGTTGTTTTTACTACGTCATCATAACATTGAGAGCTGTTCATTAACCATTGTTGGATTTATTTAGCACTAATCGCTTACAGCTCTGTAATATATGGGGATTATTCTACCAAGTCAAATGAAGGTTCTAGTTTAGGGATTCTTTGCCATCGCCATGGTGTTTCATGCATTTTGGCTGCATTTTTTTTTCAGTGAATCGGGCATTGGGGGTGCATCCATTGTTGTGTGTGCTGTATAATTATGATTGACAATCATATATCCCTAACCCAGCCATACGCTCAAAATGAAAGATTAGTTGTTAGAGATTTCAATGCCGTTTGTGAATTTGCAGCCCTGGTGTAATGCCACGGTTTTCATGTTAGTCAAGAGAGATTTTGCCTAGGTCCAGCCAACCTACAAGGAGAACAGGGTAGAATTGTGAACTAGCATATCATTTTACACTGCAGGTTTTGCTGGGTAGGTAATCAGAGCACTTTTGGACTGTTGTTCGATGTGTGATGAGGATAATTCGATGACTAACACTAACATATGTTAAGACAACCAGTAAGGGTGCTTGTTAGTAATCACATAAATTTATTCTTATTGAGTCTTTGTTTTGTGTATCATTTATTGATGCCATCTTGAGAACAAATGACACAGACTCAACCTTTTTTATGTCTTTATTTCAGAGGACAAAATAAATGACGTATATTTCTTTAACAACAAGTCTGCCACCTTGAGATGTACCATTGTTTTAAAAGATGGAAGTTCAGGATCTTTCTTAGAATGGCGTAAGGATAATAAAACTCTATCACAGCTGGAACACTCTGAAAAATTCAAGTCTTATGAAAATGGGACTTTGACTATAACCAAACCAAGTGAGTGGTTGTTAGACTGTTTTATTTCTAATTTAGTTTAAGATGTTTGTATGTTTAAAATTGACACAGCTAATTTGATGACATGGCATGGAAAACAGTCAACAACATAACTGTTACGATGTACGGTAGTTCGAAGAACACATCCTCATCAAATTCATCATCATCATGTGCCATACCGGTTGGCGTAGGCGATCATGTCCTTCCACAATCTTCTGTGTTTTTGAGATTGCAGTAACAGTGGATATGTAGGAGTGACACCCTACAAGGGCAAGCTCGGCGTGTGAACACTCAGGAAGCTAATGGAACCATCATTTTAGGCACATTTTCTTCTTCTACCTTTCAGCTCCCTATGAAGCATAGGTCTTCAGTAAACACATTCCAAGTCATTCTGTTTCTTGCCATTCTTTCAAGATCATTCCATGTCTTCCCCATCAACTTCATCTCTGCTTCTACCTGTCTTCTCCAAAAATTCTTGCATGAATATACGGGATATGCTCTCACCATCTACTAAATATATGAGATATGCTCTCACCATCTGCTAAATATATGAGATCTCACCATCTACTAAATATATGAGATCTCACTATCTGCTAAATATATGAGATCTCACCATCTGCTAAATATATGAGATATGAGATCTCACCATCTACTAAATATATGAGATCTCACTATCTGCTAAATATATGAGATCTCACCATCTGCTAAATATATGAGATATGAGATCTCACCATCTGCTAAATATATGAGATCTCACCATCTGCTAAATATATGAGATCTCACCATCTACTAAATATATGAGATATGAGATCTCACCATCTACTAAATACAAAGGAGCTCCTATGGGTTTGTTTTAAGTGCTGGGATTTTTTTTTCCCTGTTCGCCAGCTTTCACCTCTTATGAAGTCCCTAGAGACTAGTACTGAATTTTGCATGTTAATCCATTTTTCCCTGGCGACCGTGTGCACAGGGGTCCCTCGCCGCACAGTCAGATAACTCCAACTTCGGAAGTACTCATATTTTTTCCGTTGATGAGTAATTGATGTTTCAAGCAGGGCCTCGCTGCTGAGACCAGGGGTGGTTGCCGCAGAGAGAAATCATAAATAAAAATCCCAACCTCTCAAGGCCGGCGCTTTGCCTCAAGACCAACCAGTCCCCCATGTGCTGGGATACCACTAATAACAACGAGCAGTGAAAGCAAAAAAACCTGCTAGTAAATGCTAGCTGGTGGTTGCAGTTTTGACATTGGAAAGCGATGTTAGACAATTTAATATTGTAACCAAAGACCTTCTGCATCAAAACCAACAGACTTCATGAATATCATGTCAAGATGAGAAATGCCAAACAGAAGTACTATATAGGAAGCCAAAATTGGCTTATCAGCCATCACAACACCGGCGTGGTTAGTCACAACACATTGAGGTATATACTTCGGAGGATATCTGAGCACTTATGGACTTCTCCTATGTGCTATGTGTATGACCTATCAAGTAAACTAAATTAAACTGTTATGCTTTCATTCTGCTTACTTATTTATTTCCTCTCTGTAATTTAATGATATGAAACAATGCTTTACTCATGCTTACAATTGTTTCCTCAGAAAGGAGTGATGCCGGAACATATATAGCGCGGTTCAATGTGACGGGAGATTTTGGTCCTTACTATGATTGTGGGGTCCTTTATGAAGGTTAGAATATATGATGTTTTCATGAATAACTTTTCTTGTTCTCAACATCCACTCAGATATCTTCATGGTTGCTTACATTTGTTGTTGTTCTCAACATCCACTCAGATATCTTCATGGTTGCATACATTTTTGTTGTTCTCAACATCCACTCAGATATCTTCATGGTTGCTTACATTTGTTGTTGTTCTCAACATCCACTCAGATATCTTCATGGTTGCTTACATTTGTTGTTGTTCTCAACATCCACTCAGATATCCTCATGGTTGCTTACATTTTTTGTTGTTCTCAACATCCACTCAGATATCCTCATGGTTGCTTACATTTTTTGTTGTTCTCAACACCCACTCAGATATCTTCATGGTTGCTTAAATTTTTTGTTCTCAACATCCACTCAGATATCTTCATGGTTGCTTACATTTGTTGTTGTTCTCAACATCCACTCAGATATCTTCATGGTTGCATACATTTTTGTTGTTCTCAACATCCACTCAGATATCTTCATGGTTGCTTACATTTGTTGTTGTTCTCAACATCCACTCAGATATCTTCATGGTTGCTTACATTTGTTGTTGTTCTCAACATCCACTCAGATATCCTCATGGTTGCTTACATTTTTTGTTGTTCTCAACATCCACTCAGATATCCTCATGGTTGCTTACATTTTTTGTTGTTCTCAACACCCACTCAGATATCTTCATGGTTGCTTAAATTTTTTGTTCTCAACATCCACTCAGATATCTTCATGGTTGCTTACATTTTTTCTTGTTCTCAACATCCACTCAGATATCTTCATGGTTGCTTACATTTTTGTTGTTCTCAACATCCACTCAGATATCTTCATGGTTGCATACATTTTTTCTTGTTCTCAACATCCACTCAGATATCTTCATGGTTGCTTACATTTTTGTTGTTCTCAACATCCACTCAGATATCTTCATGGTTGCTTACATTTTTTCTTGTTCTCAACATCCACTCAGATATCTTCATGGTTGCTTACATTTTTGTTGTTCTCAACATCTACTCAGATATCTTCATGGTTGCTTACATTTTTTGTTGTTCTCAACATCCACTCAGATATCTTCATGGTTGCTTACATTTTTGTTGTTCTCAACATCCACTCAGATATCTTCATGGTTGCATACATTTTTTGTTGTTGCTCAACATCCACTCAGATATCTTCATGGTTGCATACATTTTTTGTTGTTGCTCAACATCCACTCAGATATCTTCATGGTTGCATACATTTTTGTTGTTCTCAACATCCACTCAGATATCTTCATGGTTGCATACATTTTTGTTGTTCTCAACATCCACTCAGATATCTTCATGGTTGCTTACATTTGTTGTTGTTCTCAACATCCACTCAGATATCTTCATGGTTGCTTACATTTTTTGTTGTTCTCAACATCCACTCAGATATCTTCATGGTTGCATACATTTTTTGTTGTTGCTCAACATCCACTCAGATATCTTCATGGTTGCATACATTTTTTGTTGTTGCTCAACATCCACTCAGATATCTTCATGGTTGCATACATTTTTGTTGTTCTCAACATCTACTCAGATATCTTCATGGTTGCTTACATTTGTTGTTGTCCTCAACATCTATTCAGATATCTTCATGGTTGCATACATTTTTTGTTGTTCTCAACATCCACTCAGATATCTTCATGGTTGCATACATTTTTTGTTGTTCTCAACATCCACTCTCATAGGTAAGGAAGGTTTGTATAGAAAATATAGACCAGAAAAAAAAGAAAACAGAAGTGAAGAGCATATAGTTATGCCTAGACTTTAAAGAGTCTGAAAAAATAACTGAAGACAGGGCAGTACACCATTTCACTTAAGAATTAATCTGTCTATTGACCTTTCGAGCCGTAGCTGGCCCATAGGGCGTAGACCCAGATACTCCTTCTCTTATCTGAATTTTTGTTCTAGCAGTTTTCAATTCTTTTAAATATATTTTATTAAATCACGCTATTTGTCTCTGTTCTGTGCAAGCAGCTCTATCTCATTGAGGGAACAAGAATTAATTACTTCACTAAAATCTTTTCATGCTCCTTTTTTAAAATAGTAAATTATAACAAATGTTGACCAGATGAAACTACTTTTGTATAATACTCGACATCCAACCATTCAGTTTCAGCTGTGCTATTTTTGTAATCAGAAATGATGATATTTCAAAAAAGTTGGTCTCGATGCAAAAGAGTTGCAGTTACACTCGTACTGGATGGATCATATCTAGAAACAGCGAAATTTGTGAACCAGAACCATCCAGACTCTACTCCACCTCTTCACAGTGCTTTTAGATACAGACTAACCAGTCTGACTAAGAGGAGCCAGTGGTGGGGTGTACTAAACAACTTCTGTCTGACTCACTTTCTGTCTGACTCAACTTCTGTCTGACTCAACTTCTGTCTGACTAAGACAGTAGGGATTGAAGAGATTTTTTTTTAGGCTCTGGGGTTGGTTGAACTGTTGAAGACTGTCACCTGCTTTTACAAATTCATTTTCTTCTCATTTCGAGGGATTCCACATTATGCTGGTATCCACTACAGGACTAGTTGTTTAATGAACTCTAAAAGACAGGGGAAAAAAAGTAAGTAATAAGTTTTTTGTGTTTTATATTTCAGCTGCACCCTTAGTTCTTGATATGGAAAGATCAAGAAATGTTGTGGAGAATGATGAATTTGAATTGGTCTGTTCTATCAAAGGCTACCCTGAACCAAATGTTATGTGGCTGAAAGATGGAAAGATTGTTGCACAGGAAAAAGACCGCATTACTTTTGGCACGTATAATGGCATAGAAAATGCTAAATTGATAGTCAAATCAGCCAAGTTTTCAGATGCAGGCATTTATACCTGTAATGCAACCATTACTGGTCAAAGCTCATCAAAAACAATTATCGTCAGAATAAAAGGTTAGTTCTTGCTTACCTTTTATGTTTTTTTTTTAAATCAAACCTGTACACCAGAGCAAAAAGATCCATATAGAATCTTCTTCTTCTTCTTGTTTCCTTCCTCATCTGCCTTTCAGCGTCGAGGGGAGATATAATTTGTGGTTTTTTGCTCTTCTGTTCGCCTCTGCTGCTGTTAAGTTTCCTAGTGCTTCTAATATTCCATTGACCCATCTTTTTCGTGGTCGACACTTTGGTCTGGTGTTCTCACAACATTTGCTGAAGGCTCGTTGTGTTGTGTTTTGTTCTTTCTGCCTTGTCACGTAGTCAAACCATTTTATCTGTTGTTTCCTTATATATTCTATGGCGGGGGCTATTCCTAGCTTTTTTCTCAGTTCTTCATTTCTGATCGTATCTCTCAGACTGTTTCCTGTCATTCGTCTAACACATTTCATATCTGTAGAGGTTATTTTTCTTATTGTTCTTGCATCTAGGGTCCAGGTCTGGCATTGGTAGCACAACGTTGGGATGAAGATTGTATTGTATAGTGCTCGTTTTATCTCCAGAGTTATTTCCTTTTTGGACAATAGTGGTGATAACTGTCAGATGATTTGACAAGCTTTGTTGCATCTTGATTCTATCTCTGCTGTTTGAGAATTATCGTTTGTCATTAGACTTCCTAGGTATTTGAATTCTTCTACTTGTTTTAGTTGTCTGCCTTCTATAGTTATGTTGCTGTTCTGTTTATTTTTATCCATACAGAATAAACAACAAAAATCCTTGCACATAAATTTTGAAGGTGTTAACATTGTAATACTTTTGTTATTGTATACCAGTAAATTTCAAGATCATGACATTATACAAGGATAAAGGGGAAAAGGGCAGTTGCAACAACTATAGAGGTATCTCCATCCTGGGATGATTTGTTCTAAAGTGCCTACACCAACTAGCAGAACATATCCTTCTAAAGACCCCAGTGGCTTTAGAGCAAGATGTTCAAACGCCAATATGATTTGTACACCCCGCCAACTGCAGAAGTGCAAGAAACAATGAAGACCTATATTTATTGCCTTTGTTGATCACTCAAAGGCTTTTGATCTGTAAGCAGAGCGGATCTTTACAAAGTGTCAGAAAATGTTGGCTGCCCACCTACATTATTCAAGATGATTAAATTATTTCATGGTAATATGTCTACCACTATTCAATTTGATGGTAGATCATCCCAGTTCTTTGAAGTTAAATGTGGAGTCAAGCAGGGATGTATACTTGCTCCTACCCTATTCAGAATATTTCTTTTTCTCCCCTGGCACACAATACTTTTGAAGCAGCATCTGGGGACATCTTTATCTTGAAAGATCCAATGGCTCCTTCTTTAATTTAACCCATCTGAAAGCAACATTTAAAACATTTGGTGCCTTAATCAAGGAACATCTATTTGCTGATAATGCAGCACTGGTGGGTATTGATGAAGCTGTCTTGGTGTCAAGCGACTGACAATTTAGCTAGATCTTGTGACTTATTCTCCTTGTCAATAATTGTCCAGAAAGACTACTTGTGAAGGGGAAAACAATGTGCAAAGGTGCATGATGTCTTACACTAGGATTGGTAAAACAGAGCTATGTAAATCGTACTCCACCTCACTGTGGTGCCCCTGGAAACTGACTAACCAGTCTGGCCAAGTGAATAGGGATCAAGAATGAAGACAACCAAGTGCTCAAAAACACTGTGCCCAATTAGATGAGTTGGGCAGAAAGGCATAAATATCAGTTTTACTGCAAACCACATCTCAATGCATCTACACCTATTTAAAATCCTTTCAATGATTGATGCCAATCAAAACTATTTATTCCATATAGTAGGCATCTGGTAAATGCCAGAGAAGGTGTCCAGAAGACTTTGGTTCTCAAACAGAATGTAGTCAGACCCACAACTATAACTCTAAATCAGGGATGACCAATTAGGTGCCCACGGGCCACTTGTGCCCGCGACGTCCTTTTTGTGGCCCGCGGCGGATAAAAAATAAAATCAGGTTGCATTGAGCAAAATGTCCTGGGTAAAATTGATTAAAAATTTGTTACATTAACTTCTACCGTGGAGAAAGCTAACTCAAATATTCCCTAGTAGACCTATGTTTAAAACTCGGAACACTCTAGTAGTTAGTTTAACATCAACTTCCCGTCATTCCCGGCCCATTCTTTTTTCCTTTTGATCATCCTGCGACCGACTTAAACAAAGGAAGAAGCCAACGAATGGTTCTAGAGCCAACTCTCGGTTCGGTGAGTTCAAACAGTTTCCGCCAAGAAATTCTGTCAGTCACCCACCTCCTCCACCCCAACACATTCACCTCACAATTATTTTACTTTCAGTTTCTTTCTCTCCAAACCTCTTTTCATCAGTCAAAATTATATATCCGATCTGATCATTCTGATTTTGTCAAGTTACAGTGAACAGTTCCATTTTAACAGGAAACAGTGCTATTGTTGCAATCTGTGTTTTCATTGTCTGTTGCTTCGGTCGTGGTATAATATGAACAATAAACGTCATTTAAATGAAAAAATCAGATTTTTTCATGAGAAATGGGAACATGATTTTTTATTTATCAACAATAAGGATAGCAAACCGCAGTGCCATGTGTGTTTGCAAGTGTTGTCTGTAAATAAAGAGTATAATCTTAAACTGCATTACACACAGCATCACGCCACTAAATACAAGGACTACATTGGTACAATACGTTCTACACTTGTGTGCGATTTGAAGAAAAATGTTAGTGCTCAGAAATCTGTTTTTACTACATTAACAGCAAAACAAACAAGTTCCTTTTTTGGCATCATTTGTTGTAAGTGCAGAGATAGCGAAATAAAAAAAATCATTATGTGACGGTGACTTCGTAAAGCGTTGCTCTATTAACATGGCACGTGCATTTGGGGAAGAAACATGATACCAACAAAGAACTGATCAGAAAAATGTCTGATCCACATTTTAACAGCGCATTGGCCTTTTTAACTGATATCACCCAACACTTGAATGAACTCAACGTGAAGCTACAGGGACGTTCCCAAACAGTCTCAAATTTGGTAGGACACCTAGATGGATTTATAAGTCAACTAAAAGTTTTTAGATTTACCCTGGCCAAAGAAAACTTCATTCATTTTCCTTCGTGCAAAGAATTGATTGAGGAATGCAGTGACACTGATTTCAAATTTTCTGTATTAATGTTAGACAAACTATTGGAGCAATTCAATGAACGATTTTCTGACTTCAGTGGTATACGACCAGAACTGGCATTGTTTAACAACCCTATGAAGTGTGACATTTTCCAACAACATGACACTTTTCAGTTGGAGTTATGTAACCTCCAAAGTGAACCCTTTTTCCAATCAAGGATGTAGATAGGAGTTGACTTTTGGAAACTTGTGCCACAGGAAAAATATCCCGCATTGAGTGATTTCAGTTTGAAAATTACTTCTATGTTCGGAAGCACATATATATGTGAATGTGCTTTTTCAACAATGAAGGAGATTAAATCGTCACAAAGAAACCGACTCACTGATGGCCACCTTCAGGATTTATTACGAATATCATCATCATCTTTACACATTGACTTTGATGAACTTGTTGCTGCACATGAACGTCCATATTGTTCTCATTAAGGTTTGTTACATGTCAACTTTAAAATGACCTAACTAAAACATGTTTGTTAAACAATATAAATAGCAAATTTTATTCATTTTCATAAATCAACTAGGCATTTTTAACTCTGTTGCAATAAAATGATTTATGTAAGCAAATAATGCCGATAAATAACAAAAATATTACCTTAAAACAAATGCCAAGTTTATTTGTATTGATGTTGTTATGTGTGTGGCCTGCACACAAAAAATAATTAAAAAGTGGCCCGCTATTTGAAAGAAATTGGCCATCCCTGCTCTAAGTAATATACCACTTGAATCTGTGCGTAAGTTTACCTACCTCTGCCCTACGGTCACAACCACGATCTCACTTGATGCAGAGATAAATACTCAAATTGGAAAGGCAGCTTCAAAATTTGGCACACCTAAACATATATCAACACAAAACTAGCACCCTGGATTAAGATTGTAATTTATCAAAACTGTTTGAGTAGCGAAAGTTTATATAGATCTGAAACCTGGACTACCTATGGAGGGCAAGAGTGAAGGTTAAACAGCTTCCATGGTATGTTGCTTTCACAAGATAATGAACATCAAATGGTCAAAGCAACCAACTCTAGCATCTTTCAACAAGCCAAATACCAATCCATCATGGCAACATGTAGTTGGAGATTAAACTGGTTGGGTCATGTGAGAAGAATGGATAACTATCATATTCCCAAACAATTATTGTGTGGAGAACTTAAGGATGAAACGAGACCAAAGAATAAACCAGTGCTGCGATGTAAGGATGTTTGCAGGGCTTTCTTGAATGACTTTAGAACAAATGAAGTCAGACTTCTACTTCAGTGAAACACTCAATCCAACCTCAGTCCAGTGGGTGGCAAATCAGCAGTCAAACATATACCACACATCCCATCCCAGGTCAAAGCAGGGGCCTTGTACCATCCCACTTCAATCAACAGTCAGTCACCGGCAGCCGATATCACCACATGCCAGTATAACAACCATGTTTACTTTGTGGTCAGGTGAATGTTACCAGCCCACCACTGTTTCTACAAATGAAAATTCAGACTAAAAAGAATCACCTGAAAACACACTGCAGCAAAAATACCACCAGTTCTGAGCCTGTGGGTGGCCATCTTGGCCTACTGCACCAACTGGAGAGTGAAAGAAACTGGGAAAATCTGGCATCAGATCATAGCACATGGAGAATGAGAATAAGAATGGGCACGACATGGCATTCAAGGAAGAAATGTTAAAATCAAAAGACAAACAGCGCAAGGAAAAGGAGATGAGACCAGTTGCCACAAATGCATCTTGTTCATCCTGTGGTCAAATCTGTCTATCCACTACTAACAAATTCAGTCATGTGAGAAGTTGTTTATTAAAAACCAGAATCCAGACACTGATACATTACCATGCTTTTAATAAATCATGATTGTTTGCTACCAACCATCTGTCAAGATGTCAAAGGCCATATATTATATATACGATATATGCATATGTTTATTAATGTATTGGTCATAAAAATATACCTTTAGTTAATTCTTCAATTTTTAAAACAGTTATTCAAAGAGTAATTACTTTACAGCACAAAACTCCATATTTATATAATTGTATAAAGGTTATTTTTCTAAATTGTATAGGGGAGTTACAGTTCATTTGAAAAGAAAATACAGAAAGCTGCACAGATGGTCCATCATTTCCTTACAAATGCCTTGTACAGACTTAACATATTCGCTACCAAGAGATTTAACACACTGATGCACCACATCACATTTCTATGGCAGCTAAACAACAAATGATAAATAGCATCTTCATACCAACTTTGTGCTATGAAAGTCAAACATGGACCCTTTCTAAATCACATTTAAGAAAGATCAATACATGTGAGATGCGATGCTTGAGAAAAGAAACAAACAACACAAGAAGAGATAGAATACCAAATGAAACCATAAGAAAAATGGTAGGAACAAAACCCTGCCAAGAATATATAGAACAACAACAACTTTAATGGCTTGGCCACCTGGTCAGAATGAATCCTCACCAATCACCATCAAGGGCGTTCTTCTCGAGAATGCATGGAAAAAGACCAAGAGGAAGACCCAGAAGAAGATGGATAGATGCAGTGACAGAGACATGTAACAACAAAGGAAAATCACTAATTCAGACAATTCGAGCAGCACAAGAACGACAAATGATATAAACCACGACACCTTTTAGATATCAGTGAAAGAGAAAAGAAGAAGAGGATGCACCACAATTTTTCATGAATGTTTATAAATTTAAAATAAATGCAAGAAAATTAACGAAAATTGATCCGAAACACAGTTTATTTGGGCAATTTGCTCTGGAAGTCGGAAAAGGGGTTAAATAAGAGATTACAGTTTTTTAATGGAAATAATAGCATCAATAAATTAAAAGCCTAAGAAATTTGTTGCTAACTAGAGCTGTGTTCTGCTGCTCCTGTTATTTGTTGATTTTAACGTTCATTGCCATGAAAGTTCATTTTAAGAATCCTTAGAAATGAAGGGAATCCTTGCAAGATGGAAGATATGGTCTTGTATTACATGTCAGAGCTCAGAAGCTGTAGTTGTGGTAAGAAATAGTTCGTTAACCAGTCAACGTGGGTTTGTTTTCAGGTCATGGCAGTGTTATCACCTGAAGTTTGGAAATAGCTCCTGCCATTATAAAAATGAAGATTACAGTTTCACGCACGTTAATATTCTTTGCCACTTTTGTACATGAGTAAAAGAAAAGAGCTCCGTCATACCACTTGATGTATAGGAAATATGGTGTTAGTGCCCCAGTATTTTATAGACCTTTGACACATTATTTTTGTGGTAATTTGGTCAGTATTATGCCTGTGCCACTTTACTTTCCTGGAAAAAAATTCAGTACCCATTTAAATCTGGGTGAACTTGGAACAAAGGCATCGAATGGATACAAGGAGACCATTTGGAGGACTTCGACTTTACTGATGACATAGTTCTAATCAGCAGTCATATATAAACGATGCAGGAAAACACAAATGAACTATCATTAATGGCCAGCAAAATTGGGCTTGAGACCAGTCATGAAAAGCTTAATTCCAATAGATGACAGAATATACATGGAAAATAAACCAGTGGAAGAGATCGACCACTTTATCTATCTTGGAAGTCACATTGATCGGGAAGGGGATACAAGTAAAGAAATTAGAATCAGAATGGCTAAAGCAGCAATGTCTTTCAGAAGCCTTGAAAAGTTGTGGAAATCAAAACTCATCAGCACAAGCACAAAACTTAGACTGTTCAAATCAAACATATCTACTCTTACGTATGCATGTGAGAGCTGGAAAACAACAAGAGACATAGAAACAAATTTGAACGCATTCAAAAATAAATGTCTAAAGAATATACTTGGTATAGCATGGAACGAATTCAAAACAAACGAGGAAATTAGAGAAATTGTCAATCAACCACTAAAATCATCAATAATCAAGAAAAAACGTTGGTCATATCTTGGACATGTGATGAGAAGAGATAATAACCGAATAATAAAGCAAGCCCTCATGTGGGAAACAACGGGTAAGAGGAAAAGAGGCCGACCCAAAGAGACACTTAGAACATTGATTAGAGAGGCAAGAGCAGTAGGAATTGGCTCACTCAATGAGATAGAGTTGCTTGCACAGAACAGAGACATGGCGAGATTTTATAAAATATCTTTAGAAGGATTGAAAACTGCTAAAATAAAATTTAGATAACAGTAGAGTATTTGGGTCTATGCCCTATGGGCTGGCTATGGCTCGAAAGGTCAATAGATAGATATAACTTGGAAACCATCAATTAGGATCAAACCTTATCTCACTGTCCTAAGCAGCCCTGTTCATTAACCACTGAGTTATCATCACCACTTTTGCATGAGTAAGAAGAGCAAAAATCATAGCCATAGGTATAGAGAAAAAACAAAACATGTTAATATTGTTGAAAATAATAACTGATAATGACCTCCCTTGAATATTTTGTTCTGCAGATCAACTGGAGTGGCTGTGGCCTATAATTGGTATCATATGTGAAGCTATCGTTTTGAGCATCATCATATTTATTTGTAGCAAAATAAAAAAAATACAGCATGAAGATTAGTCACTGATTGCAAGGTGAGTTATTGTCCCAAATACAAATTAGCAAACTGTATCTCTAGCATGTCATTAAAGACAACTAAAGTGGGTTTTTTTTCTCCATCATGTATCCTTAGTCTGTTGTTAAAGAAAATTAAAGTGGTTTCTTCTTCCTCTTCATGTATCTATAGCCTATCAGTAAAGGCAACTAAAGTGGTTTCTTTTCTTCATATATCCCTAGCCTGCCACTAAAGACAATTAAAGTGGTTTCTTCTTCTTCATGCATCCCTAGCCTGTCAGTAAAGACAACTAAAATGGTTTCTTCTTCATGTATCTCTAGCCTGTCGTTACAGACAACTACACAAAAAAATTGGTTTCTTCTTCTTCATGTATCTCTAGCCTGTCGTTAAAGACAAAAAAAAATGGTTTCTTCTTCTTCATGCACTAGCCTGTCAGTAAAGACAAC
This sequence comes from Megaustenia siamemsis, assembly GCA_032433765.1. Lineage (NCBI taxonomy): Eukaryota > Metazoa > Mollusca > Gastropoda > Stylommatophora > Ariophantidae > Megaustenia > Megaustenia siamemsis. Next base: position 58,396,166 of record JAVIAB010000126.1, read on the forward strand.
TAAAATGGTTTCTTCTTCTTCATGTATCTTGAGCCTGTCGTTAAAGACAACTAAAATGGTTTCTTCTTCTTCATGTATCTCTAGCCTGTCGTTAAAGACAACTAAAATGGTTTCTTCTTCTTTATGTATCTCTAGCCTGTCATTAAAGAGTTTCTTCTTCTTCATGTATCTCTAGCCTTTTGTTAAAGACAACTAAAATGATTTCTTCTTCATGTATCTCTAGCCTGTCATTAAAGACAACTAAAATGGTTTCTTCTTCATGTATCTCTAGCCTGTCATTAAAGACAACTAAAATGGTTTCTTCTTCATGTATCTCTAGCCTGTCGTTAAAGACAACTAAAATGGTTTCTTCTTCTTCATGTATCTCTAGCCTATCATTAAAGACAACTAAAATGATTTCTTCTTCATGTATCTCTAGCCTGTTGTTAAAGACAACTAAAATGATTTCTTCTTCATGTATCTCTAGCCTGTCGTTAAAGACAACTAAAATGATTTCTTCTTCTTCTTTTAAACTCTCTGGAGAGTAAAACCACAAAGAAGCTAAGGATTAGAAGTGAAAAATCCCCACTGCCTATAGAGGGATTCAAACCTAGGTCCTGATCCAGAGGCCAGTGTCTTGCCCCATGACTACCCAATTAAACAAAACTAGAAAGATGCTTTAAAGAAATGGAGAATCTAGCGTTATATTTTTCAATGGGTATGTTTACAGCAATCTGAAAATAATGACAAATAATCAACAGAAAAAAAAACAAAGAATAATATATGGTCCAAAGCAGGATCAAACCCGTACTCCTCGGCACTGCGCCTTGCCACAAAAAGCCAAACGCAAGGGACACTGCCAACTCGGCTAACTAAAAATTAGACATCATTGGCGATGTCTTTCCCGCAGGTGTTCTCATGACTGTAGCATAGGGCTGCGATCACAGCTCGAGAATAAATTGTGTATCCATATTTTCCTATTAAGACAAGTATCTCCCGGATAGGGTAGGGCTGATTACTTGCGTTGCAGACAAACATTTAGGACAAAACAGCACGAATAATAGTTTCCAGTGGTTTAGACTGGAGACAAATAATAATAAATGAATATTATTATAGAGGGAAACTTCTGAGGTGATAATTAGCGAATCAATTCAAAAAAGGAAGTTTCCCTCTATAATAATATTCATTTATTATTATTTGTTTACTTTATATCATGCCTGGTAACCCCACTTTCACACACAACAAATATCTCTAGTATCCCAGGTTGATTTCTAAACTATGTCAGTCCAAAAATAATCCAACCAGAACTTTCTGGATCAATTTATTCATTTATTTATTTTTTTTTTAAATATCTCTTTCCTTTCTTATTTCTTCTTCTACCTTTTTAGCTCCCAGTGGAGCATAGGTCTTCAACAAACACTTTCCAAGTCATTCTGTTTTTTGCCATTCTTTTAAGATCATTCCATGTCTTCCCCATCATCTTCATCTCTGCTTCTATCTGTCTTCTCCAAGAATTCCTTGGTCTTCCTCTTTGTCTTTTCCAATGGGGATTCCAAAAAAGGGCCTGTTGTTTAATACTCTCAGTTGGCTTCCGTTGTGTGTGTCCTATCCAGCACCATCATTTTCGCTGTATCAGCATCGCAGGAGAAAGGGGGAATAACAGAATATAATCTGATGGCCATAGTTGTTTGATTGCTTGTTCTTTTTGATCACTGCCCTTTTAGATGTAGTGTCACTTTTGGGCATATCTGGACACTGTTAGATTAGAAATGTTTTGGCTTTTGCTTATGTCTTTTATTCCATTTATCCACCTTTTTCTTGGTCTATGTCTTGCTCTCTGTCCTAATGTATTGAGGCAGAAAGCTTTTGATGTTGTTTGGTCTGGTTTCATTCTTACCAAATGTCCAGATCATTTAATTTGTTTATATACAATTCCAGGTACTGTTTGTTTCCAATCTATTCTCTGATTTTCACCTAGAATAATCAACATATGATTGTATTGCTTGTGATCTTTCTCAAGCACTTCATTTCACAGGTTGTAATATTCTGTGTTGAATTTTGTTCACTGACCATATTAGATGTTGGTAACAGAAACTTGCTTTTCGGCTGCTAATGAGATATTTAGATCTTTCTAAAGAAGAACCAATTGATAAATGATAATGTTTGCTCTCTGTACTTTGTTCTCAATCTCTCTGTTTATTCTGCATTAAAGAAGTAAAAGTAAAGAGCCCCCGTCACGCCAAGTGGTGTATAGGGAATATGGTGTTAGTGACCAAAATTTTACAGACCTTCAGCACATGATTTTTGGGGTAATGTGGTCGGTATTATGCCTGTGCCGCTTTACTTTCCCAGAAAAAATCCGATACCCATTTAAGGCATGGTGAACCCGGAATCCGTCGGTTGGGATTGAACCCTACCTCTTGTCCTTTGTGGTCCAGTTCACTAACCACTGAGCTATCACGGCTCCCTTTTTATTCTGCATTATTTAGTAAATATTGTTATTTGACATTTAGATTAGATATGATCATTTATATTTTCTATTTATTCTTAAATCAAAGACCCCTCCAAATGTAAATACACTCTTGTGATGTTTATTGATTATTAAAAGAAAAACAACTAAATGTATATTATATAAGTAAACAAGCATTCATTCTTCAGTGGATGGGAGGGGAAGAACTATGACTTTTGCTGATGATATTCTGGTATATCGACAGGGAAGAGACAGACGGGGAATCGCCTCCACAATGCAAGACGAACTCGATCGCATTTCTTCCTGGTGTGGGGTTTCAGGTGCCTTGGTTAATCCTAATAAAGCATCAGTTTCATGGTTCTCCCTTAACAATCATATCGTTAATACGACCACACCGGTAGTACGAATGGGAGCTGATGAGGTGACCAGGGACAAGTTGATGACATACCTCGGAGTTAAGTTTGATCGCAGCCTGTGTTTTCGGGACCACGTTGACCATGTGATAACAAATTCCCGCAAAGGATTAGCCGCCTTGAAGGTCATGGCAGCTGCCAACATCGAGCAGAGGCTACTTACCCTTCTGTTCCAGGGATTAGTCCTCGCACCAATCGAGTATGCCCTGGCCATTCTTACTGTCAGTACGACACAAATTGATAGGCTGGAGAAAATACAAAATGAAGCCATGCGCATTATCCTGGGATGTACGAGGGACACTCCCTGTGTGGCAATGAGGTATCTTCTTGACTTTCCAACCATGGTTGACAGAATCAAGATCTGGAGAGCACGAGCATACCTGAAGATTAGTACAGATACAGAGCATCCATTGCACCACGTGCTCAACACAGAGAAAGGTACCAGGCTAAAAAGAGGCAAATCATGGGTGGGCCGAGCAGAAGATGTCATCAAACAGGTCTGTGGGCTTACCAATCTCAGCGTTGGTGAGGAGTGGATACCGGTGCCTACGTCATTCAAGGGGACTTTCTCATGTATTGTCACACTCGACAGGAAAAGTAGGGAACAGAACCCAGTCGTGGTTAATGCTGAGGTCAACGGTCTCATCTGCGATAACACCGATGAGAAAGATGCAGTCATCTATACAGACAGATCTGTAAGACGACACGTAAAAAGTGCATGGGCATTTACAGCACGTTCGGCAGGCAGAATAGCCAAGGAAGACAGTGGTGCATACGCCATGACCACGAGTAGCATGACAATGGAGGTGATGGCAGTGACCAAGACATTCAAATGGTTAGAGTCACAAGACTACATCCACGCATGTATACTGAGTGATTCGATGAGCATGATAAAAAAAGTGGAGGCGGGCTTTGTACGCATGCAATGGGTAGAGTCGTTGCAGAAATCCAAAATACGTAAGGTCACCTTTGTCTATGTCCCTGGACATGCGGGAGTACGGGGAAATGAGAGAGCGGACAGGTTGGCTAGCTGCGCTGTCGTTGAGGACGGGCAACCGATGGATCGGGCGGACGTCATCAATGCACTCCGAGATGTCGGAAGAGCACAGGACTTCGACAAACACAGATCAACGTCGCTTCTTCGGATGATGGAAATGGGAGTTAAGATGGGCACAGCCAGAAATGAGAAACTTGGTGGCCGTGTAAGAAGACTTATCAACCAACATAGAACTGGAGTCGTCAGTCGCTGGACACTGAGGGAATTGCTGAGGAGGGGATCTGAGCACCTATGGACATGTTCGGAGTGCAATGATGATGACCCGCAAATAACTCAATAACTCATTCTTCAGTTTAAACAATCAGGTGTCCATTTTATAATGTCTAAAGAAAGCAATGTTATTCCAAGGATTCTTTTTCTTCAAAAAGTTGTCTTTTAATTTTGCAAGTAACAGATGAAGTTTAGGTTTTTTTTTGTATCTCAAGAACTTATATAATATACATTTAGTTCATAATATACATTTAGTTCATAACGTACATTTAGTTAATAATATACATTTAGTTCTTTAGATCCAAAAAAACCTAAACTTCATCTGTTACTTGCAAAATTAAAAGACAACTTTTTGAAGAAAAAGAATCCTTGGAATAACATTGCTTTCTTTAGACATAATAAAATGGACACCTGATTGTTTAATCTGAAGAATCAATGCTTGTTTATTTTTAACTTCAGGTTTCCCTTCATAATGTGACTTTGCTGAGTCACACTTTCAAAATAATTTCCACTTTTTATAAATATTTAAGCTTTTTAAATTCCATTATTCAAGTGGTAATTGAAATTTTATGTAATTTTTTATATTTTTATTTATTTATTTCAGATGAGGTCAAGATGCTGAGAAATCTGGTCAAAGCAAACATAATCAATTTAAGAAAAGAATTTCCGTGAAAATTTAACACTTTAGTAAACAGGAATATATATATATATTTTTTTCTTCAGAAAAAGAACACAACATATATACATACTTTTTATGAGCAGTGGTGTGATCAACCATTAAAGTGTACTTTTTTTTTTCAATATAAAATTGTTATTAATATTTGAAGGGCTGTGGTTATATCATAAAAGCTGGTTGTAGCTAACTTGGACTGAGCTGTGATTGCTGTGTATTTCAACTGTAATTTTTTGCACACAAATGTTTAAATTGCTCATTTATAATCATTTTATATTTATTGGGACGCTTAATCATTAAGCCGGAGACCAAAGTTTACATAATTGGTAGCGGAAAGTAGAACAAAGATAGGATGTGTTTCTTTCGAAGGTAATATTCTTGTCCATTTTTACGTAAAATAATTGGTTCATTAAAAATTATGATTACCCACAATTCAAAGCATTTCTGGTAAAGTATACCTCAAAAACAAATCAGAGGGTTATTATAATTCTCTAGTTACTTGGTTTTTTTTTTGTTTTTTTTTCAAAATTGTATATGTAATGACACAGTGGGATGAACAAAAAATTAGTAGACTATTAATTTGTCAAAAAGTATTGAAAACTCTTCTCTTGAGGGCTTATGTCTGATGATTGTATCATCTCAAGTTGCAAAACTTGATAGAGTTTTCTATTACTTAACATATTGGGATAATTGGGAACTAGTCCATATTATGGTCTAATCATCTTTCTCTTTCTCTCTCTCTCTATCTATATATATATATAGATAGAAATATGTATATGTATGTATAGTGTGTATACATATGTGGAAAACAATAAATTTGTAACAATTTTATGAGATGGAAAGAGGGGAATATATTTATGATGACAGGAGAAATCAAGAGAAGAGGAAATACAGGATTATTTAAGTGAGTGGTGTGACAAAAAGTGAAGAAAATTTATAAACAGTTGGTAAAAAGTTGTGTAACGACATGATCACCTATGTCAGTAGGTAGTGATCCACTTAACAATGATATATATATATATAGAGAGAGAGAGAGGGAGGGAGGTAGAGAACAGAGGGTATTTGTGGTCTTTTTAAAACAACTGTTAATCTTTTAAAAACATTTAATAATCAAATAAATCATGAGATATTAACAAGTGATATCAAAATATAACTCTTTTAAGTATCAAAATATTACTTTAAACCATGATATTATAATATTACCTTTATCAAGATGCAAAATTATTGTCCAAAATCAAAATATAAAATGAACACAAAATGGTATAAAGCAGCTAAACTCAGTTACACTGATCTGAAACATGGCAGACAAAAGCCCTAAGTATTTATTTCACACAAAGTATTATTTTTATATAATTCAAATTTTACTGCAGCTGGATCAGTTAGATAAAAATTTTAGTAGAAACATGCCAAGCTAAATAAATAAATTTAGTCTGCTCCTTCATAGTGTAATTATATTGGCATCATTTATCGACGGTTGTTAATATGTAGAGTGGTCAAAATGCATTACAACGAGCCCTCATTGAACATTACGAAAATACCAGACCCAAGGACCGAGGACCGACCATGAGAGGGATGGGTTGATGGAATATTGGAGGCACTGGGAAACTTAATGGCAGCTGAGGCGAACAGAAGAGTAAAAGACCGCAAATTATATCTCCCCTCGACGCTGAACGACAAATGAGGAACGAAAGAAGTTAATATGTTAAAGCCATCTATTATTCTTGTATTCTTTTTGTTTTTTAAAGATCACATTATTTTAATCAATTCAGATTTCTTTTTATAAAAGGACAAATTTGACTCATGATATTATATGAAAACGAAGGTCTCCCACTTTAACGCAATACATCATCATGTTTTTTTGTGGTAACTTTTTTATATTTCTTACTTTGTGATATTGATATTTTTAAACAGCCACCGTATTTGATAAATCAGTTATGTTTTATGTATGATCAATTTTAGAATGGTGTTAGTTACAATTTGTATTGCTTTATGGTAACAGTGACATGCTTTTAGAGAAGTGCATCGCAATACTATACAGCCTTAACCTGACTTACGATCGTTCAAATTACAATTTTTCAGAGTTATGATTGGGTCATTTTCTATTCTATTCATTTCATGGAATCAATTTTAGCCATTTATCTCCATATCTACTCTACCACCTATCCCAGCATTTCTCGAAGCGTATGCAGACTGGCTGTTTCTGTAAGGGGTTGATTATAGATACATCTGTTCTTCCCACTAATTACTTTGTATTGACCAGACACCTTTTCCACCATTAGACCCATCAGTCTCTCAATATATATACATCATTACCCCACTCATCCTCCTCTTCTCCTAAGGAATGATGAATAAATTTAGCGATAACCTCTTTGTCTAGAGTCGGGTCACTCTTAGTGCCAGAGTTGCCTGTGAGCTTATCAGCTTTTTCAATGTTGTGCACACCAGCTTGGCGTGGACAGTACAGAGAATATTTAACCATGTTTGTTTCATTAAATCTAATCTTAAAGCAAAACAAGGCACAAAAAATAGGCTGTAAAATGTGTAGTATTCCAGAAGTGCAATCTAAAAATGTCCAGGATCATAACAACAGAAGCTGATAATAAAATGGTGTCCTTGGTTATATCAAAGATATCTATTATAAGCTACTTTTGACGTATGACATTTCCTGTGAGTTTTTAAAAACCATAACCCAAATGTTAGTTGAGAAATGACCGTAGTTGGTTGTGATGAATTTCTAACTTTTTTTAATTTTTATTTTCCAATGATGGCCATGCATTTGCAAGATCAATTCCGTTTAATGTGTGATTAATCTTATAATGGTGATAATTTAAGTTGTGATCAAATGTAATGAACATTTTGTTAGCAATTTATACTTTTTACATTTTTGGAGCTGTGTTGTTATAAGAAAAGTCCCTGTGCTGTTTTACATGTAATGGGATGTTGGAATATTCTTTTCTTGGTACTTCGTAATATTGGCACATTGAAAAAGTTTGATTACATTCAATGTAATCCAATCTATCCCGTGTGTTACCGGGGCCTCATTATGAGGGAAGTAAAGAATAGTGACACTGACCTTCCAGGCATGTCGTAAGAGGCGACTAAGGAGGTTGATCGATGGCTTGACAAGCTGTCATTGTAAAAAGTATTGTTATGGAAACAGACCATACATTTTAGAAGCAGTGATCTCTGCAATATGTGCCATTTTGGCACGCAAGGTTTCTGTTTTTGGGATTGTGGTTCTGCCCTATGTGCCGTCTTCGGCTCAAAAGGACAATAGATAGAATCCAATCTGCTCTTCTGTTTTGTTGCTTATATTTATTAATAAAATGCATTCTTTTAACACATTCCTTACCAAGAAGTTAAACAAACTGTGCACTGCCTTATTTTGCCCATTTTTTATTTTTTGAGATTACAGTGAAATAATAAATTAAAATTTATCTAAAACATCTGGTTTGTTCAGAGAATTTGCTCCAAAAATCAGAAAAGAGATTTAATAAAAGAGTTACCAGGTTTTTGTGAAAATAACTGCAAAGGAGCCAATAAATTAAAATCCGGAAAAACTGGCTCCAGGGTTTAACATTTGATAGCTAAAGCCAGTTTTTGCTGCTCTTAGTACAGAATGTGTTAAATGTCTATCTAGTCACAGATGAAAGACATTTTAAAGCTTTCATTTATAATTTCTGTTATCTTTTTACACGCTAAGTCATATCTTTTCTATGTATCTTAAACAATCCTGCAAGGGAGAATATTCATTTTCTGCACACACAAATCTTTTTTTTTGCCGAAAACTCTATATCGGATATTTAATGTTGTAGCCCATGCTGTAAGATTTGCAAGTTATTTGCCAGCATTTTTCTGTGAAATGTTTGTGTGATTTTCACATTTTAAAAGTTGTAAAGGCTGACTTTTAATTTTACGCCTCAAACTCTGCATTTGAAAATTGTATATAAACACTTGTATAATTTCATAAAATCAGCATAAATAATATAAACAATATTTGCTGTCAAAGGCAATATAAGTTGCATCATTATGACTGCTTTGCATATTAGGCCTTAACGATAACTTTTATAAAGCTGCAGATCTATAAAGAGCATCCTGAAAGGAGTGAGAGGGACAGAGAAAGATATGGGAACTTAATATCAAATAATGGACACGCCTCAACTTTGCAGAGTTTCAAAGAACAACTGAAAATAGAAAGAAATGGGGAAGGTTAACGAAGTCTGGCAGTGGTGAAAAAAAAAAAAAACATTTCCTTTGCTCATTTCATTTTTACAGTGATGATCATTGACACCTCTAATAAAATGTTGCAGAATTAGATGGGAAAGATGAAAAATAATAAAATGTTGCAGAATTAGATGGGAAAGATGAAAAATAATAAAATGTTGCAGAATTAGATGGGAAAGATGAAAAATAATAAAATGTTGCAGAATTAGATGGGAAAGATGAAAAATAATAAAATGTTGCAGAATTAGATGGGAAAGATGAGATATAATAAAATGTTGCAGAATTAGATGGGAAAGATGAGATATAATAAAATGTTGCAGAATTAGATGGGAAAGATGAAAAATAATAAAATGCTAGAGATAAAAATTTTGTTTGGATCATTAGCTTCAGAAAATGTGATCAATTTTACGCTAATATGTGTTTTATATTTGATTCAAGATCATCAGTTTCTCACTTTTTATCCTTATTGATGTTGTCTTTGATACGTAGTTTATAGTTCACTGTGATATTTAATCCCAACCTGTCACTGATGTTTTGATCACTTCTTTGTTTTTTAACATTGTACAAAAGAAATGCCTGTTTCACTTAACATTCCATTGCTGGTAATGTCATATATTTTAGCAATTTTGTTCTTCTTACTTGTCATTTATCAAATCTGTTGTCATTTATACAAATAATAGCTTGATATAGCTCTTTATTCCTGATCAAATTGTTTGGACATGTAAGTGACAACTACTATCAGTACTTGTAGAGATAATGTAAGGAAACATGATTCTCATGATGGAGTTATGTGGTAAACCACACCAGAAGTCATCTCTGAAATAAACAAACATGCCTAGTACATGTGTGGTCTTTTCAAAATAGTTTGTAACCACTGTGGACTGTTAATAATTAAAACAGTTCTATTTCCACCTTCCAAAACTAGGTTAGAAAATGACCTGGTTATATGCAATTGTAATGGTGACCTGGTTTTCATGAATATATAAAATATGCACATCGGAAATTAAGAGACCATTATGTCATATTTTACTGTAATAAATTAGCTAAATGCATATGTTTTATTTGTATGTTTTATATATTTGCAAAGATGTAATACTGTAAACTCCACATAATTGTAACACTGCTTATGTAATTTTTAGAACTTACATCAGCTCAAAAACCACATTTTTACACGCTGATTTATATGACGTAAATTCATAGGAATGACTGCTGTCCATTAATTTATCATAAATAATTTATTAATATTTTAAAGATACTGTCATGTATATCAAAATGTGAAGAAATTAAAGTGTTATTATATAAACTTTGTTTTCCTCATCTACTCCTGAGTAACTTTAGGCCTCTAATTGCAAATATGACATTACTGAAACAGATTAATCTCATTTTAGACAAATGTTCAAATTATCTGTATACTATTTATTTTATATCATCTATAATCAAGCAAGAAAAGAAAATGGGCTTATGTCAATCGTGTGATGAGAGGAGAATAACAAGAGAATCACAAAGCAAACCCTCAAATGGGAAACAGAGGGCAAATGAAAAAAGAGGCTGACCTAGAAAAACACTAAAAAAAAGAACGTTGAAGTGAGAAGCAACAACAGTGGACATCAACTGTCTTGTTGAGAGTCCCATCCAGAGTAGGGCTTGAAATGACAATCTATAGATAAGTTAAGATTCCAAATAATTTGTGTGCAGAACATTTCAATTTTATTTTAAATGCTTTTGTAAAGCCATAAAAGGTAACTCTTGTCCAACTATGAAAAAGCTTGAACTAAATATCTGGACACTTTGGGGTAAATTGTATAAATGCATGGTATATTATTCTACAAATTGTCCCTATAAAACAATTTAGTAAATGTTCCTCCTTGCCTTGCTAGGTGTATGGGGAATATGGTGTTTGTGACCATATTTTTCTATGTCCATGGCACATTTTTGGGTGATGTGGTCAGTATCACGCCAGGCTGCCTTTACTTCTCAGAAAAATCTCTGTGCCCATTTTTAGAGGTCGGGTGAACTTCGGTGAAAAAATATCCACCACTTCTGAGGGTTGAGTCCGAACCCTTCTAATCAGAAAGCGAGCACACTAGCCACCAAGGCTGCATGGAAAAATTTGCACAGTGGAATTCATGTTTTAAATACATTTTTTGGGGTAGTTTTTATAATAATAAATATTATATCATTAATATAAATAACTTGGTTTTGTTGCATTGATAAGGTTTAATTTTTTTAAAGATTAATTTCAATTTGTTGCAGTGGAAACTGGGGGTTTTTTATTGTCATATTTTAATATATAGTTAAGCAAATGACTGAATGTTATATACATATGTATTTTTAAAATGTAATTGATGTAACATAGTTAATTCCACATGGATGTAACACTGATGTAATGAACCTGTGTCTATTGAATTATTTGTGGGTCATCATCATTGCACTCTGAACATGCCCATAGGTACTCAGATCCCGTCCTCAGCAAGTCCCGCAGTGTCCAGCGACTGACGACTCCATTTCTGTGTTGGTTGATAAGTCTTCTTATAAGCTTAACTAAGTTTCTCGTTTCTGGATGTGCCCATCTTAACCTCATCTCTTTCATCTGAAGGAGTGACATGGACTGATGGTTGTCAAAGTCCTGTGTCCTACCCACATCTTGGAGGACATTGATGATGTTACCCGATCCATTGGTTGACCGTCTTCAATGACAGTGTAACTAGCTAACCTGTACGCTCTTTCATTTCCTCATACTCCCGCATGTCCATGACATAGACTAAGGTGACCCTACATATTTTTTAATTATGCAATGAATCTACCCATTGCCTGCATACAGAGTCAGCCTCCACTTTTTTTTATCATGCTCATCACTTAGTATGCAGGCGTGGGTATAGTCTTGTGACTCTAACCAAATGAATGCCCTGGTCACTGCCATCACCTCCATCATCATGCTACTCGTTGTCATAACATATGCACCTCTGTCTTCTTTGACTATTCTGCCTGCTGAGCGTGCTTTAATGCCCTTGCACTTCTTTAGTGCTGGCTGTATTATGGATTTGTCTGTATAGATGACTGCATCTTTCTTATCTGTGTTATCCCAGACAAGACCGACGACCTCCGCATTGATAACGACTGAGTTCTGTCCCCTACATTTTGTGTGTCTATTATAGAGATTTGATGTATATAGAGATAACTCTTTTGAATACTGTTACAGACAATGTTACACAGGTTTTGACAATCATATTTTTACAAATGACTTTAACTGATTATTTTTTAGTATCCTAGGCCCTGATACGGAGATCATGCACTTGGTCATACTCTCCTTGCATAAGTCCAAGAGTGAGGCTGACATTATGCAACTCTCCATAACTGTAGTCCAAGAGAGTGAGGCTGACTTTATTCAACTCTCCATCATTGTAGTCCAAGAGAGTGAGGCTGACTTTATGCAACTCTCCATCATTGTAGTCCAAGAGAGTGAGGCTGACATTATGCAACTCTCCATCATTGTAGCCCAAGAGAGTGAGGCTGACTTTATGCAACTCTCCATAACTGTAGTCTAAAAAAAAAGTGAGTCTGACATTGCACAACTCTTTCTCACTGTGAGGCTGATATCATGTGCAACAAACACCCTTCCCCCCCCTTTCCAGTAGTTGATTTCTGCACAAGTCACTCTCAATAAACTTGTAACATCATCCTGAAGCAATCATTCTGTAAGTACAGCTTTAACACAACACCATTCTCAGATCAGCAGTCAGTACATGCAGGCCCCCACTACAGTAAACACTTCAAGACTCACACTGATCTCATTAGCCTTCTCCAGACCAACACTAAAAATAAATTAAGATAACAAGGTTTTCATTAACTCTGATAACTCAACAGCATCAACAGTGAGAATCCTAGATGTCAGGCAGAGAAAGGTAAAAAAGATCAGAAATAACCCGAAATCAGAAAAGAAGAGTTCATTATACATTTTTTTGTTTAAATACGCAATACCTTCAGAAATTAACATTTCAGTAAGCAAGATAAAAGCGATGCTCTGAAGAAACAAATTATAATATTGTGCACAGGTTGTATACGTGAATGTTACACTTATGTCAAGAATATATATATATACATACATTATTATTATTCATACATTGTCTACCTTGCTCTTATCATATTTATATGCATGTTTGTATATTCATATTTAGATAAATTATCTATTCTTACTTGATATAAGCCAATTTCTTGGTTTCCCATTGCAAATATATAACTATTTACACTAAATCTATTCTAAACTAAACTGCTAAATATTTATCTTTATTTTTCTGTTAAACTGTTAAGAACAACAGTGCCTCATTATGCCTCTTGGTCTTGTGTATAAATAATTTGGTTTAAATTTAAAATTGAAATTTGTTTAAATTGGACTTTTAATATAAATTTAGGATAAAGCTGGTTGTTGTTGATAACTTAATCATCTTGTTCTGTTACTTGTCATAGGTCATTGAACTTTAGATCATTTCTTTAATGGTAAATTCACTTTTTGTAGAAGCTAGGGTTGGATCTGATGGATTTTATGGTAAATAAATTGTTTATTCTGAACTACAGTCAGACTTATTAGACATAATTGTAAATATGTACTTCTCATGCTCACTAATGGATATATATGTTAGTAGAACATCTAATTAAAATAGATCATTTAAATTTCTTGAAAAAAATTAACAAAAGAAGTGTTTTGTGCATCTCATAATAGTGGAGCTTAATCAGCTTAAAGAATTTGCCAACAACAATCCAGTATTAGGATTGAAGAAAGACCAAGATTAAAATGGATATGCAATGTGATAGAAATCCTGCAGTGGCTTGGACGTAATAACTACCAGCGTGAACGCACTTTTTTGTATATGCCATTTTGCGCAGGTTACCCATACTGTGTACTGGTTTATGGGTGAAATGGGGTTGTATTAATTTAGCTTTGCACACTATCTGTACTGGTCTGTTTTGTATAAATGTTTTTAAAAAAATAAGTGTTAAGATAAATGTTTAAAAATGTATTTATTTTATATATATTTAATTGCCTTGTACTCAACACCTTATTCATGCTGTGAGATATAGTGAGGTTTTCGACTTTGTGAGGAAGATACTTATTGATTGTAGAAGAGCAAAGTAAAAGAAACAAAAATGGTGAAAAAGATAATGTAAAATACACCTCCACATGATTGATCTAAGGGGAATATGGGTGTATTGACCCTATTTTTTTACTGTCATGATTATCAGCATATTTATGCATGATGCAGTTATCACCATGCCAGGTGATATTCTTCATTCCAAGAGAAAAATTTCTGGCCCCCATTTTCAGAAACCAGGTGAATCCAAAGTTGTATTTATCATAGAAAATAGTTGTGATTGAAGTAGGTGAATCCAAAGTTGTATTTATCATAGAAAATAGTTAGTTGTGATTGAAGTAGGTGAATCCAAAGTTGTATTTATCATAGAAAATAGTTGTGATTGAAGTAGGTGAATCCAAAGTTGTATTTATCATAGAAAATAGTTAGTTGTGATTGAAGTAGGTGAATCTAAAGTTGTATTTATCATAGAAAATAGTTGTGATTGAAGTAGGTGAATCCAAAGTTGTATTTATCATAGAAAATAGTTGTGATTGAAGTAGGTGAATCCAAAGTTGTATTTATCATAGAAAATAGTTGTGATTGAAGTAGGTGAATCCAAAGTTGTATTTATCATAGAAAATAGTTGTGATTGAAGTAGGTGAATCCTAAAGTTGTATTTATCATAGAAAATAGTTAGTTGTGATTGAAGTAGGTGAATCCTAAAGTTGTATTTATCTTAGAAAATAGTTAGTTGTGATTGAAGTAGGTGAATCCTAAAGTTGTATTTATTTTAGAAAATAGTTAGTTGTGATTGAAGTAGGTGAATCTTAAAGTTGTATTTATCATAGGAAATAGTTGTGGCTGAAGTAACCTTCAACCAGCAAGTCAGCACACTTCACCATAAATGCTTCTAAATGATGACAAGATCGTTTTACTGTTCTAGAAACAGTTCAGACTGTACATTTTTTCATGTTATTGTACAGCTGTTCAGACTTTTTTATTATACAGAACTGGTGTCTTAATTGACAACTTGTCGGGTTCCAAACCAGGAGTACATGTGTTCAAATCCTGGTAGGGTCACAAGTTTTTTCTGTCGGGGATGAAATAATAACTCAGACCCAAACACTACGCAACGACTGCACTGGACAGGTGGCCTTTATTCTCCTGTCTCATAAAAGTACTCCCGACACCCCATTAATGGGAAAATGCTGTAAAGATATTTTTTTTCAAGACTTATTTATATTTCATTTGGCTGTAGGAACATGGAATGGGGCAGAGTTTTATAGACATTGGTTGCAGTGTGTGACAGCTGTTCTTGTAATTACTGAAAACAGTCTCATGTTGGTAGTCAATTTGACAGTTTTTCATTATTTTTAGTTTTATCAAGTGCCTGTTTAAAGCTGTCTACTGAAATGCTGCATGTACTCTAAATGAGTATGTCTAGATCTGATAAGACACACATTTGATGCCAAATCAGCAGAGTTACTGATTCTAAACAATAGACCATATTGAGAAACATAATCTTTGTTAGAGAACAAAACACATTGAAAATTTGTCACATATTTTAATGCCATAGATTCTTATAAACCCCAGTTATATCTCAGTATTCAGAGAGTATTTATCTTCCTATTTATATGTAACAAAACTTTATATTTCTGTTTTAAAATTTATTTACAAACACTGTAAAACAATATAACATAGCAGTCTTCAAAGTCATTTACAACTTTTAAAATGCACCTTATGTTTGAAAATTACTGTAACACAGAGGCAGAGTAAAATATGTGTAACTTTTTATTTGAACTTCAGCGTTAACTCAAATTTGTTAATAACTCAAACAGAAACTAAATTAACCCTTTACCCATTGAACAAGGTTATCATTAATTTGTTGTACAAGTAATTTATAAATGAATGATAACAGTTTCTATCAGAGATAGAAATGTAGAAATAAAATTACCATTATCTGTGTTTGTTTTGCTTCACTAAACTATCTCACCGAATATGCATTATGGATTGAAAATGAAGTATTAAGCTGATTGATAATCTACTCACTAATAGATAAAATCAATCATTTTAATTACGCATGACACTAATGATAAAATAAATGATTGATGCAAATGTGTGCAGCAGTTTAAATAGTCGTTTGAAATATGCTGCTAAATGTAGACATAAACAAATATAAAGTAAACTAAAGTAAATGGCGATGGAACAAATATATCCAACAAAAGTCATGAAAATAAATTGCAAGTATATATATATATATATAAATATATATATATATATATATATATCCATCACTGGCCTTTAAAAATAGATATTTCTTTTGTTGTTCCCAAGTACAAGTAGTTACCTTATAAGAGCATGTATTTTATCTTGTACTATGTGCAGTATAAATATTTTGTATCCTTTATATCCAATTATGTGCAGTTGTCAATTATTTTTTTTTTAGTGATATTGATATAGTTTCAAAGTTGATTCTTCTGTAAATTTAATATTTATTTTCTACATTCTATACCTTCTATCCTTTTTTTTATTTCATTTAAAAGCAGAACTGTACACTAAACAAAAAACATTTTTTTAAAATACACCTTAGTTGTCAATTTCTTTTGGCTTCTTCTAGGTGAGGCATGATCTGTTCAGCCTTATACTATGTCTTTTAGGTTATATTAGACCACAGTTATCATTTTAAATAAAGCATTTTTATTATTTATGCATACCCGTGTAAAAAATTCCCGTGTCAAAACTCATCAGCACAGATACAAAACTTAGACTATTCAAATCAGATGTACTATCAACCCTTACGTATGTGCGTGAAAGCTGGAAAACAAAAGGAGACAAAGAAACAAAGTTGAAAGTATTCGAAAATAAATGTCTAAGGAAAATACTAGGTATAGCAAGGAGCGAATTCAAAACAAACGAGGAAATTAGAGAAATCGCCAATCAACCACTAATATCTTCAGTAATAAAGAAAAGACGATGGTCATATTTTGAGAAGAGATAATAACCGAATAGCAAAGCAAGCCCTCATGTGAGAAACAACAGGTAAGCAAGAGGAAAAGAGGAAGACCCAGAGAGACACTGAGAAGAACATTGATGAGAGAGGCAAGAGCAGCAGGATTCGGCTCCCTCAATGAGATAGAGCTGCTTGCACAGAACTTTGGCTAGTACATTATAAAGAAATCTATTTTCTCAGTTCTGCATATATTTAATTTAATAAAATGTTATATTTAGATTTATTTTAATTTTAAAGAACAATTTGGAAAGTTGCACAAATGGTCAGTTCTCCCTTACAAATTGCCTTGTAAGGCTTACAGTCTTTAAGAAAAAAATCCTTACAAATTAAGGAAAAGCCATACAAGATGGAAGGTATGATATTGTTGCTTCTCTGTTTTGGTAGCTGCTACTAGAATTGTTTTTGTTTCAGCGAAAAACCTGATCATTTTTATGTTACAAACATCAGTGATATTTGTGTCTTAGCTACCTCATTGTCTTTTCATTTTGTTATGCCCACATATTATTACTCAACAGTTACGTTTCCAAATAAATCTGTGACAGATTGGTAAATTAATGAGAAGCATTTCAATAACCCTAGATTGTGATACTTCATTTCAAGTCATGGTTTTTAAGATACTGTCGTACAATTTACTACTATACAATAACTTGTGTAACTTGGATGAAAAAATGCAGCTATTGAAATATTATTTTTTAACATACCTTTGGAGAAATAACATTTCAGAAGAACTAGTTTTTTTTTTTAAATCATTGAAATAGTTAAAGAGTACAGCCAGGACAAACAAATGTGAAGTGACAAATCATCTGATGCAGTAAATTAAAATAATAAAAAATGTTATATGAAAACTATGACTTTTATATGACATCACTGGCTGTATTTATAAAAATAAAACATATCCGGTCACAGTGCCATAGATCCTGGGTGACTGGCTTGAACATTTAGGAAGGTGCATCGTGGAAAAAAGCAACCGTGCACGAGAAACTATAAATTTGTATGAATTTGAATTTTGAAACTGTAAGTTTTACCATTCAATCGTGATCTGGGGTTTAACTGAACATTCGAGCAGTAATTAAACACTTTCTTGAACTATTGTTCCTTCAGTTTCATAAATCCTTCTGCTTTTATTCCAAACTCAAATGATTTATGACCCCTAATTCACATCAAGATAAATAAAGAAAAACCAGCAACACCCGTGGCATATATGAAATACAGTGTCAGTGTCAATATGTTGTCCTAATTTCTGTAAAGATCTTCTCTGTGTAACATGAAAATATTTCTGCCTTTTTAAGTATTACATAGTGCACAGTAGAAGAATTTAATAGACAAAAAGGTGAGAAAACCAGATACGTCGATGATAAAACAAAGCTACAATAATATACAAGTTTCCATTCAAAGACTAACATCAATCCTATTATTGTCATAGGCAGACCAGTCATTCTGTTTTTATTTCTTTGTCTATCTGTTTTTTCCATGTTTTTTTTCCCATTATTCCAGCATCTCCCTCAGTAATTCCACTTCTACCCTCATCTTTCCATAATTCCTCTATCAACCTATACAATTCCAGTGCTACTCTCATCTTTCCTAATTCCTCTATCAGCTTACAAATGTCCAATGCTACCCTCATCATTCTATAATTCCTCTATCAGCTTACAAATGTCCAATGCTACCCTCATCATTCTATAATTCCTCTATCAGCTTACAAATGTCCAATGCTACCCTCATCATTCTATAATTCCTCTATCAGCTTACAAATGTCCAATACTACCCTCATCTTTCCATAATTTCTCCTATCATCATCATCAAGTGCCATCTCCGCAACAAAAGTTGGCTACCATGGAGCGCCATTCTGCTCTGTCTCTTGCTTTGATGGTGCAGGTTGTCATAAACTGGTTTGTCCATCTTTTGATGTTACTCGTCCATGTTAGTCTTGATTTGCCTCTGCCCCTTTTACCTTGTACTTTCCCCTCCAGGATCACTTTTAGTAGGCTGTTGTGTCTTTTAACATGGCCCCAAAATCACATTTATCTTGTTTGAATTGTGTTTAGTAGTTCTCTTTTCATTTTTAGTTGTTTTAAGACTTCATTGTTTGTTTTCTTTTCCTTCCATCCAATTCTACCTATTCTTCTATATATCCACATTTCAATTTCTCCTATAGCCTACATAATTCCAGTGTTAACCTCATTTTTGCATAATACTTATATCTCCCTACATAATTTCAGTGCTTTCCTTATCTTTCCTTGATTGCCTAAACAATTTCCAGTGCTCAGAATTATCTACCGTGACAACTGCTACCGTATAGCAAAGTTCTTGAAACAAAAAGATAAGTAAGGTTTATTTATTTAAATCCTATAATATGAAGTACAAGAAAGATATTAAATATTTTTTTCTTTCAGCAAGAAATTAATCAGAGACACTTTGCAGGGTATTGTCAACCATCTGACTAACAATGTCATGAGAGGAAAGACGTTTGCATGTTCATAGTTACAAAACAATCTATTTAAAGTCACTATAAAGATGAATAATTATTGTAGTTATAGATATTGTTGTATTTATTACTAAACTGCTGTAGCTATAGATATCTATATCACATGCTGTGCCTTGTGGCATTAGTGATAGTTACATCTGGAACCTTTGAAATGAATACCTTATTTGACATTAGTTGTCTTAACTGTTTTGTCATTCTACCTATAATCTTTCTACCCAGATTTCATCAATTTATTATGTTGGCAAAAGAGTATGTCTTAAGTACATTTCTATGGAAGTCTTGCTTTTCTTCTCTTCAGTTTTGTTATCATTTCACTTTTCCTCTGAAACATACAGTAGACTTCATCAAAGAAATGAAACCTTAGTCTGGATGAGCATTCAAGGTTTGATTTTATATTGATGTTCCTTAATTATTTAAAAAAAATATATTCTGGGTATTCCTCTAAGAAACCACTTTTCTACTGCTGCAGGATCATTCAGATTGTTTGTCAGTTGTCAATGATTTACATGCATAAAGCAGATTTTTTATTTTATGTAACACTGCTTGATCCACACTTTCTTCCACTTCAAAAGCCAGATTCTGATTTGTTAATGTTAGCTCTGTCTCTGAAATTTTTTTCTTCTCTCTTCTGCACTCTCCCCTCCATCATCAGCCCTGAAATGAATGCTATGTGACTTAGGTGCATCATGTTATGTGAGCTTAGGTGCACCATGTTATGTGAGCTTAGGTGCATCATGTTATGTGAGCTTAGGTGCATCATGTTATGGTTCACAGCAAGCTGAGATTATTGGCACCTTTGACACAACATATCCTAACTTTGGCAAGTCCCTTTGAGTACCAGATTGCCTTCCCTCTTCAATCTCTACTGCTTTCTAGAGGCATCAAGAGGAGGTGGAGTAGAATCTTGATTTAGCTATTGCTGCTGAACCTGACACAGGCAGTCAGCTATATGTCATTATCCAATTTCAGCCTTGAAAAGATAATTAACTTTCAGTGCCAAGCTGTAAGTAAAGGATTAATAATCATTGCATTCCACGGCCATCTCTTGTGTGGGACATATGGTGATTATGGTGTTCATGCTCATGCATTAGTGGCCATTATCTTTGAGTGCCGTCTCCGCATGGAAGGTTGGCTGCCATGGAGCACCATTCCACTCTGTCTCTTGCTTTGATGGTGCAGATTGTCATAGGCTGGATTGTCCATCTTTTGATATTACTCGTCCATGTTAGTCTTGGTCTGCCTCTTTTACCTTGTATTTTCCCTTCCAATATTACTTTTAGTAGGCTGTTGTGTCTTTTAACATGCCCCAAAAATGTCATTTGTCTTGTTCTAATTGTGTTTAATAGTTCTCTTTTCATTTTTAGTTGTTTAAAAGCTTTGTTTTCTTTTCTTTCCATCCATCTCTACCTATTCTTCTATAAATCAATATTTCAAATGCTTCAATTTTCTGTTCTGTTTTCTTATCTAATGTCCATGTTTCTGCACCATACAGGAAAATTGAGAAGATGTAGCATTTTGCTATTCTTAGTTTCAACCCTGGTGTTATTCGTTTTGATGTTAATATACTATTTAATTACTATTAAATTAGTGACCACCTGCACATTATTGGGTAATTTGGTCAGCGCTATTCCAAGCTGATTTTTTTTCTCTCAAATATCTCCGGTACCCATTTAAGGCTTGATTAATATAAAAACTGATTGTTTGGGGTTTCATATCTATCCTCCTGTTCAGTTCAATGATCTACACAGTCTTTGTAATCACTTTTTTATTATTTAATTCCAGATTTAACTTTTTATCTTCACCTGCTTTCCTCCTGTCTGACTACCAATATCTGCATTGTTTCTCCAATGTTTCTTAGACATTTCCTATAAAATATGTGATTAATATTTCTTCTTATTCAAGTTCTCTATAACATTCTGTATTATATAGAAGCAGGAAAAAAATGAACAAATGTATTTTTTGTGTGTTAATATGCTAGACTCATTTTAATAGATAGTCTTTCTTCAGTGTTAGATTTTCTCTGGTTAGTTCACTTTTGTAAAACTGAGACAGTTAATCTATTTCCACATGCAAAAAAAGCAGTCTTTCATTTGTAATAATTTTTAAAGTTAAACAAATTTGCTTGGTTTCATTTTTCTTCTAATTAATCAAATTATTTTCTTCTAATTAATCAAATTATTTTTTTGCCTAATTAATCAAACTGTTTTTCTTCTAATTAATCAAACTTTTTTTCTTCTAATTAATCAAATTGTACATTCCTTCTCCACAATACCTAGATATCCTTTTAATCAAATATTTTGTATTTGTAACTGTTGAAATGTAGTTACAGAACAAAGGACGATTTTAAAATTGCCATAAAACACCTTTTAAAATATTTACTCGCATATTGCATTCATATATTATGTGTGGGTTTTATCATGAGTGGTTACTATAATGCTTACAGTTAAAAAAAAAAAAAAGTAATGCAATCAATTTATTTAAATTGTATTTTGGGGAGGGGGGGGTGTTATTTTTTCATTTTTGGATATGCTTTTTAAAATTGTTATGATTTTCTTCTTTCAGATTATTTATTAATCTAAATTTTTTTAAATATTTATAATGAACAGGCAGTTTTTATTTAGTTATTTTTTTTAGTATCTTGATAAATGTGCTGCTTTTAAAATAATGTTCGCAACAAAAAATAGGGGTGTATAATATATAATTTTAATACATTTGATTTTGGTGTGATGTCTAATTTAATATTTCTTCTTCTTCCCCCCACCCTCTCTCTCTCTCTCTCTCTAAACATGATCATAATCTTTGCCCCAGAATAAATCCAATTGGATGGTATTTTCCAGATGAATTTTTGATAGTTGTTTATACAAATTAGAACTTTTAGTTGACACCATTTATCACACATATGGCCTTAAGTGATTTGACAGCATAGCAGCTTATTTTTTGAGGTCATTTGTATTTCTCTAAACTTGTATCTTCAGCCTTTATTAAAATAGTTTTCTGTGATTGTCTCAAAGATAACTTCTTGAATAGTTTATGTGTGTGTGTGAGGGAGATATTGTCACAAAAAATAACTGATTGAAAAGTTGTGTGTATGATTGTGTGAAAGATAGCTTGTTGAATATTTTGTGTTTATGTGTGTGTGAGGGAGATATTGCCACAGAAAATAAGTGATTGAAAAGTTGATTGTACGATTGTCTCGAAAGATAAATGGTTGAGGATTACTTGTTGGTGAAATATGTCTTCCATGTGTGTCTTATTTTTTTGTTTGCATACACCAGCTTTCAACCTCAGACAAAGCCTCTTTAAGCTTGTTGGCTTTTTTTTTTAGGAACTGAATTTTGCAAGAATACCTGCTTTTTTTCCCAGTACACATTGGCAGTGTTAGAGCGTGTCGCTCACCATTGAGACAGATATTCTTTTACTTCAGAGACACTGATAATTTGATCATGCCTCATCTGGCATTTCATTTTTCCTAACAATTTTACCCAGACTGGCAGTTTGACCTACTCTTGTTGACTTTGAATTGCCAAGGTTTCATCAACATGAGCATGCGCACCTATTTAAGCGTCATATAAAAGAGAGCTAAATATCTGATCTCACTACTCTGTGCCTGGAAGAGGGTAAAGTTAAAGAAAAATTCACATAACCTGTGGTAAGATTTAAAGCCGGAACCTCCTTGACCAAAAGCTGATGTCCTACCTCTAGACCACTGTCCAAATGTTACTTCTTCAGCTTTGCTATGTGTTTAGACATTTAGACCAGCTTGGGTCATGAACAAGATGGTGCGTTTCAGGTCTTTACCAGTTCCCCATAATTTATTTCTTTGAGGCTATGGGGTTAGTTGGACTGTTGAAGGTTCCCAACTGTTTCTGCAAGTTCATCTGCTTTCTCATTTCCAGGGATGCCACAGTGTGCTGATATCCACGGACTAATTCTGTCTTTTCTGACAGCAAACATATGTTGTTCTTTATTTCCTGATTGAGTCTGTTCAAATATTTTTAGTCTATCATATTTAAATCTCTACGTTTATGGCTGCCGAACTATACTTGAGTCTCTCTAACCTAATTCCTATCTTAATCTGGATGTTTTCAGTCTTCAAGATGGTACCCATTGTTGCCAGTAATATATTTCTATTCTAATGCAACCTCCTCTAAATGATGGCTGGCAAGCGACTACCAAATATTTATCAATGAAGAGACTTCCGGTTCCAAGAATCATTAGAATTGGTTGATGCCAATTATTTACAAGTTACAACACTAATATGGACTGCTCTGCCAAGTAAACTGAAGGTTTCACTTTATGGATTTTGCACCATCGTAACTGTTTTGTGCGTTGTTTGTTGCATTCACTTGAGTAATTGGGCATTTGTGGGCGCATCCATTGTTGTATGTGCTATGTCATCATGATGGCTGATCGTATATCCCTAAACCAGCTGTACACTTATAATGAAGGGCAAAATGATGGAGTTTTATTCATGACTTTGCAGCCCTGGTGTGACTCCCTGAGTTTCATGTTGGTTAGGGGGATGTTGTCTAGATTCAAGAGGGCTGCTGTGAGAGGGTAGACTTGTGAGCTGGTTTCTCATTTCAAGATTCACATTGTAGGGGAGATCTGAGCACTTACAGTCTGTTGTTCGATGTGCGATGAGGATAATCTGAGGACTGTGTTTCATATGTTCAGATTTTAAGACAAAAACTATGTTCTAACATCATCAAGCGCTAGACATTTTAAAAATATGACGAACATTTTCAGGAGGATGTGAACTTCCAGTTAATTTGGTGGATAGGTGGCAGGAATCGTTGAGGGCTGTGTCTGAAAAGTGTTCCTTGTTGCAGATTCCTAATATTCCAAGTCTGGCTTGCTGCCGGAGCTACAGAGTTAAGTGCTTTGTGTGTTTCATCCATTTTGATCGTGTTTCAATTTTCCGATTGCGTACCATAACTGAGTTCTGCTCCCTAAATTTCCTGTTAAGTGTGACAATACATGAGAATGTGCCCCTGAATGACATTGGCCAGTATCCACTCCTCGCCAAGTGTTGATATTGGTAAGCTCACAGACCTGTTTGATGACATCTTCTGCTCAGCCCACCCCTTATTTGCCTCTTTTTAGCCTGACACTTTTCCCTGAGATTGAAATATATGAGCACCAACATCATGTACCCCATTCACGTGAATATCATTTTTTTTCTATTTTTCACACTAGCAGTCATGTGTTCAGGTCTCCCTCACCATACAGGTGGCTATTCTTTATCTTTTGTGGTACTTTTCAGGGATTTTTTATCATTGAGTTCTATTGTTTTGGGGCGGATTTCTTCACTATTGCTTTTGCCTGGGCAACTGCCAACTTTGGCCGGCTCTTTTTTATTTGCGACTGCCAATTATTCTTTATCCCGTGTGTTACCGGGGCCTCATTATGAGGGAAGTAAAGAATAGTGACACTGACCTTCCAGGCATGTCGTAAGAGGCGACTAAGGAGGTTGATCGATGGCTTGACAAGCTGTCATTGTAAAAAGTATTGTTATGGAAACAGACCATACATTTTAGAAGCAGTGATCTCTGCAATATGTGCCATTTTGGCACGCAAGGTTTCTGTTTTTGGGATTGTGGTTCTGCCCTATGTGCCGTCTTCGGCTCAAAAGGACAATAGATAGATAGAATTATTCTTTAACGTGCACAGAAAGCACATGGGACCTCCAGCTTTGGAGTTATCCAAGACTGCTAGATATTTGATCACGCTACCCAGAAACCACACAAAGGTAAAGCCATGAAGAAACCACAGACTTAATTTTTCAAAATTAAAATTCTCACCACCTTGGGTGGAATTCAAACACAGCATCTTTTTGTCCAGAGGCTGATTGACGTCTTACCTCTAGACCAGCAAGCCCATGCTCCTTCCGGTCAATGTTCTTGAAAATTTTCATGATTTCTGATATCCATGCATTCCTGGGATTTTCCTCGAGGATTGAAAATGTAACAGTGATTACAGAGTGTATAACAATATGGGAGTGTGTGGTAGAAGTCGAGGGGAAAGAGAGAAGAGTTCACTCAAATAGAAACATCGAGTTTCACGTGTAAAGTGAGAAGCAATCAGGACAGAAGGAAGAATGTAAACAGGGACATGATTGGTTGGAAGGGAGGAAGTTAGGAAAAACGATAAGTTAGAAGGTCAGTCTAGATGGGATGAGCACTCAATGCAGATGGTGGCTTTGGCAACCGATACCGTGAGTTGTAGCCAGGTTAGTTACACAAAACAGTGTGGTAGAGTTAGTCAGTTTGCGCTTGGCAGTTGAGTGGAACGGACCGGGCACATCGGTCAATGTTAAGTAAACTTGTGTTACCAGTATAGATGCAAGTAGAGGTAGTTGTGAAACTCATAAGCAACGAACAATGTATGTGATAGTAAGCAAGACAGCTCTTGCCGATTTAATGCTCAATGAGTGTGCTATTATAAGGTAGTTGTGAAACTCATTAACAACGAACAATGTATGTGACAGTGAGCGAGACAGCTCTCGCCAATTTAATGCTCAATAATGTGTGTGCTATTGTTGACACGAACAGATGACAGTGTGAAATTCATCAGCCAAGACCAGTTGCAGATAGCTAGCGGGGAGATCCTGCGTAGTGTTTTTTCGAGAGAGTCCGACAGAGTGGAGTCGGCTCCAACTGGATGTCACTAAATTGCATGGTGGCCTGATGGAAGTATTCTCTGCAACTCTGCACCCTGTCATGATGAAGCCGTCCAATGAGTTGGTGTAACTACAAACCGGTGCTGGAGGTATATAATTTATGGAAAGGCAGTGGTACCAATGCAGCCCTTAGTTAAAACCCAAGACACGTTGGCGTAGGGTGTGTGGGTGGAACTAGTCCGACCACGTGAAGGGGTCATATTGACAGTAGTGCAGGAAAACGAGGCGAGTGTATGTGTCACGCCTCATTGTTAACAAGTATTGTGAGAAGTGCAGCTGACAAACATACCGTGGTTGGAAGTGTACAATGTTGTGCGAGGGTGATATTCCATAAATAAACCTTGATTGTGTATTTTTAAATGGTGTTCCACTGACTACTTACTCAATGCAGTCTGTATATGTCTGTGCCTAGCGAAGAACGGAAGTGGGGGGGGGGGGAGGCGGGCCCACCTAGCATGGGCCCGTCAAAGCAGTGACGGTCTTAACAACAAGACAGCATGAAGTACAAGGTTATATGATCACGACGGTAGAAGGTTCCTGCAAGAGTCAAGCCTAACGCTGACTGAAGTGTATCAGTACATGGAGGTGTCAACAAGCAAAGGTGATACAGGGCAGTGCAGTACAGTTACAGTGTCTAGGCAATTGAGCATCAAGATCTGTCACCAGCGATTCCGTGACACAGGGAGAGACGACCTTTAAAGACGACACATGAAGGAGAAGCCTGGTAGAGGCTGGTATAATCACTTTTACACTAAAAAAAACAAATCAAGCAAAAACAGCCTGTCAGAATATAAGGAGAAATGAAAAAAAAAAAGAGAGAAAAAATTGTATGGTTAGAGCTTTACTTTAATCATACCATTTTTTCTATTTTTTTTTTCATTTATTTTCCTTTAACATTCAGCTTTACTGCAGCTCTGCATTTTTATGCATTTTTTTGCTTTGATCCCTGTCAGAATATACTAATAAAGCAGATGCTGTTGGAGATACACAGCCTATTTCCAAAGTTACAACTTGACATCAATAGTTAACAGGCAACAACAAACAACCTCAAGTTCTTAAATGTTTCTCTATGTTTATTACATTTGAAATATAGCCAGTAATTTTTTTCTCTAAAAATGCACAAACCAATGGAACATTGTTAATTCACTAATACTATCATTTGCTTGACTCCAATTATAAATGCTTCTTAACACACTTTGTCGCTTATAACATATAAAATGTATTTAAAATCAGAAATATTATAAAGTATTACAACTATAAAAAAAAAAAGTAAAGTACCCCCGTCACACCAAGTGGCATATAGGGAATATGGTGTTAGTGACAATAAATTTTACAGACCTTCGGCACATGATTTTTAGGGTAATGTGGTCAGTATTACACCCGTGTCACTTTACTTTCCCAGAAAAATATCCGGTACCCAATAAAGGCTGGGTGAACCCGGAAGCCGTCGGTTGGGATCGAACCCTACATCTCGTGTTCTTTGTAGTCCAGATCACTAACCACTGAGCTATCACGGCTCCCTATTACAACTATAAGTAAGTTAAATGTGAATACGATTTTACAAAATGTAGTTTTTGAAATCCATTTTAAAAAAGTTAAGAAATATTGTATCAAGAAAATTCTATCCTTTTTGCATTAATCCTATTTCTGGGGTTTGCTGTGGGGGATGTTTATAGGTTAGTTAACTCCTCTCTGGCCAAAGATGGCACAACAGAAATTATAACCCTCCATTTCTGATAATTCACTGCTAGGTCTTGTTTTGTTATTAAGCCAATAGTTGAGCCCTCTCTATGAATTGCTAAGTGTTTCTTTTGATCTTTCTTGTTTTCTTTTACCATCCTGGGTCCACATAAAGGCATGGCTTAGAAGTCTTTGGAAAATTTAAAAAATACAAAAAAATGGTATGTTAGAAGCTTTATGTGATAAGTGGACGACACAGACTAAACAATGTTTCAGCCCAATAGGCCTTCAGCAGGAACAAACAAGAAAAACACACACACAAAACTAAAAACGAAACATTCAAAACAAAAATATTTGAAATATGTAAAGAAAATAAAAATGTCTATCCTGTGTGTATGAAAAGGAAATGGTAACAAAAGTGTGGCTGTCGTGAATGTGCGCAAAATGTGTGCTTCTCCTTTGTGTTTGCACACTGACTCCTGTGTGAACTCCTCTGGTTCGGTGTGCATTTGCGCACATTTCTGCACATTCACGACAGCCACACTTTTGTTACCATTTCCTTTTCATACACACAGGATAGACATTTTTATTATCTTTATATATTTCAAATATTTTTGTTTTGAATGTTTCGTTTTTAGTTTTGTGTGTGTGCTTTTCTTGTTTGTTCCTGCTGAAGGCCTATTGGGCCGAAATGTTTTCCACTTATCACGTAAAGCTTCTAACGTACCATTTTTTTTTATTTTTCCTCATATTCAGCTTTACTGCAGCTTCGCATTTTTATGCATTCATTTGCATTTCTTTGCCTTAACCCCTTAGAAGTCTTCCTTTGTCCATCTGAGCACATGATGTACTTCCAGCATGTTCTCTTTATTTAACTTGATACATATTCTTGTTTGGTTTTTTCCTCTTATAGTTTCATTTGCCGTAAACTCTCTCCAATTTATGTTTAAAAAATCTTGGGGGCATTTAATTTCAAAGGCAATGTCTATAAGAGAGATAAGCACAAATATAAAATATGCAACGTTGTAGTTAGTCGAAGGCCCCAGTATCACCTCAAGCGAACTAAAACCCATAACTGCTCAACCGCCCGTGCCAGTGGAATCTTCCGAATTAACATCTCATCACATTGAAGGATCCAAAAAAAGAAAGGTAGCTGCAGTCCCCTACATAGCAGCCACAGTACTCGCCAAAAGACATAAGGCATAGCCACACCAAAAGTGAACGCAACTATCTGTCCTTTGTTATACAATATCATTCATCGTAAGCAATCGGAATATCAAAACACAATCTTGATGAAAAACAGAGCTCACAGTGTACACAGAGCACTAAACTCACTAGCTCCAGCAGACTTAAAATATCAGATATTATGCAGTGCCATGAGTAGAGCTGCAGAGAACATGTAAAAAAAAAACCCCATAAAATGGTATCAAACAGCTAATCTAGTAGACAGAGTTTGCCTCGTCTCTCTACCAGTTTGGCTACTTGATACCATTTTATGTTTATTTTACACGTCTATTAGGTGGAACAATACGACTGCATGCCCAGTACAGTTATCACAAGGTGCTCAGGCCAGAGTTTTAATTTTAACCCACAAAAGAAAAGAACTGGGTCTACCATCATTAGTACTCATGCCCACCGTTTACAAAACAACTGTTTCTGGACACCTGCTCTCCATAAAAACTACAACGCAACGGAAAAATATGCCAGTAACAAAAATTTACAATTTGTTTAATCTGTTGTTTTTTTTTACATACATCAGCATTTAGCTCTAGTGAAATCTTAAGAGGCTGGATTTTGTGGGAATATCCCTAGTCTTAATGTTCACACAGAAGCTGTGTGCTCAGGTGTCTCTCACCATACAGGCAGATATCTACAACACTGCTCTCATTATTTTAAAATTGAGAATTTTGACGTTTTGGATCAATTTTGCTTGGGCAGCGGCCATTTTTTGGCTATCTCTTTAATGTCTCCAACTGCCAAGAATTCGTTAGCATGCTCATAATACGCACGTGACCTGATTTTTTGCCATTGTCTGAATGGGATAGACATTGGATCTCACTACTGAGACCAGGGAAGAGTAAAACCACCAAAAAAAAAAAAAAAAAAAAAAAAAAAAAACCCACAGATTCGAAGTGAAAAATTCCCAGTCTGTTTTTGGAACCAAACCCAGAGACCTTCTTGTCCAAAAGCCAATGTCATACCTCTAGACCGCCCAGCCCCCATTTGCTTAATCTGAAAGCATTCAATTTAGTTTAACAAAAACAGAATATAAAGCTTATATTTTTACACAGCTGGGTAGTTTTTTTCTTAAACAGACAGCTGGTTTCATGAGAGAGGCTGGAATCCTACTCTAATTGAGTCTTGATCGCAGAGAGAGAGAGAGAGAGAGAGAGTTTAACAAAATGAACAATAGCACAAATCTTATATATTAAACAATGGTGCGCAGGGGATAGATAGCCTCCTAGTCATCTGACCAGGTCTAAGACTCCCAACTGATAAAAATCATACATAGCTTAACTGAAACTCCCTAGAAACAGTGTCACAGCAAATTGCTAATGGAATGCTTTTTGCTGGAACATAAACTATTTTCTATCTATTGACCTTTCGAGCCTTAGCTGGCCCATAGGGCGTAGACCAAGATACTCATTCTCTTATCAGAATATTCTGTTCTAGCAGTTTTCAATTCTTTTAAAGATATTTTATCAAATCTCGCCATTTGTCTCCGTTCTGTGCAAGCAGCTCCATCTCATTGAGGGAGCTGAATCCTGCTGCTCTTGCCTCTCTCATCAATGTTCTTCTCAGTGTCTCTCTGGGACTTCCTCTTACCTGTTCTTTCCCACATAAGGGCTTGCTTTGCTATTCTGTTATTATCTCTCCTCATCACATGTCCAACATATGACCATCGTCTTTTCTTTATTACTGAAGATATTAGTGGCTGATTAAAACATAAGCTTTACGTATGAACAGATTTTTGTTGAAAGCATTAGAAATTCTTCTTCAATATAGATCTTTAGACATCAATATTAATAAGTTTGGAGAAAGCTCAAGGTTGGCGACATCTTCATACAGCTTCTCCTGATATGATAACCACAAGAGCCTTCTCTGTTCATTATATGACCCAGATGTGTCTTCTTACAATGCAAAAAAAAAAATATACAATTTTGTTTATTGTTTAGTTCTAGCTTTTAATAAATTAAACTTGTAAGAGTACTTTGTTTATACCTTATTTTCTATGCGCCAACTTTACAGAACTATGCTAATATCTCCACGGTTAAGACTGCACAAAGTTTTAATTCAAGAGGTACCCCCCAACCATAAAAGAAGAAAATGTTAACAAACAGGCGATAATAATGAAAAAAAATGTAAACCATACACCATGAAAAAATAGATGTATAAATGACATCAAGAAAGATTTTGTGTTAACATAAATTAAACACATATTAACACTGAGGCACACAATGTACTTTATTAGTACTGAGAAGTAGTGATTTTAACATCTGAGTAGTGATGAGAAACCTCCTTAGAATACTTGTCTTAGCACAATAATATGGAGGATTCTTGTTGCCCTTGAAGCAGATTCTCACTCCATGCATCTGACACATCTTTCTTTTGTTCACTGTTAGACATTCACATTGATGATTCTAAATAAAATGGTAGCAATTAGCTCATAGCTACAAAGATCTCCTACAACTTCTCATATAAAGAAACCGGGTCCTGTCATACACCACACACCTTTCACCACTGTCTATTGGACAAGCATGCAGCAGATTCTTCACAGTCACAGACTGGTCTTGTTCCACTGTCAAGAAAGAACTAATCATTTTTTTTAAATATTAAAGGTACCCTATTGCATTACTGACAATGGTGAGTCATCTCCCACTAGGTTGCAACCACGAGTACAATGCACACTTCTTCCAGCTGAAATCAAACGTGGGTTGTCCGAATATCTGTAGTCCAGTTGAGTGGTTTTCCCAAGTAGGCTACCAAGGCCCCCATCTTTCCTATGTGTGAACACAAGGTAGTGGTGATTTGAAATCAATAATATCCTCACGTCTAGGAACAAATATTGTTTATCTTCTCAAAAATAAAGAAGGCGGGCTTAACTAATCAGACAAGATCAAAGACTGCAAAATATAGAAAAGTAAAGTAAAGGTTTCCTCCAGTCCTTGTCAAGTGTATGGGAAATAAGGTGTTAGTGACCACAGCACATTTGTGGGTGATGCAAAACATGTGGATGGTGTTATTTTCTTTTTTTTAAACAAGAATGAAATAAATTAGAATTTTTCTCTGTCAAAAAAAATCATTTTAGTCTTTGCAACAGTTTGTACATTATGCAACACATTCAAAACAAAACTGTAATATTGAAACAAAAATGTAAGACATTCTAATTACAATTGTGAGAAAATATAAATAAATTATAATACATTCTAGCTGAATCTATATTAGACTAATCACAAATGTAAAACATTCTAAACTTAATTGTAAGAAACTTGATGAAAACATAGTACATTCTAGTTGAATTCATGCTACATTATTCAATAATGTAAGAAATTTTAACTTTCAATGTAAAAAACTCTACATGAAATTATAATACATTCAGCATTCAAGTTGAATTATAATAAATTCTATTTGAAACTCAAATACACTAATAAAAATGTAAGACGTAAAAAGCATATGGGTAAGAAATAACAAATGAAACAACAATCAACTCTAAACAAAAGTATAACCTCTTGGTGAGACAATATAGATAGAAACTGCTAACAACAACAATAAAATAAGCATAAACTTCACTCAAAATATTTTGGGATTCATCATAAAACACAGTTGTATCATATAAATATGTTATACATTCTGAGCATCCTCAGGGTGACAGGGTGTACTGATGATAGAGTCAAGGATTAAGAATCTACAACCATGCTCAAACTGCATAAACATGAGGTCAAACCTGGGGATGCCAGAAAGGAGCGGTAAACGGGGAAACAGACGAATAACAAATCAACACAGAACTGGGAGTCATCAGTTTCCACACACTGAAGGACATACTGGGGAGAAGATAAGAGCATGTATGGACAAGTTTGGTGTGCAATGAGGATGATCTGTCGACTAAACTAAACTAATTAACTATTAACAATGTATTCTGAGATAATATCACATGGACACTGAGTCATGGGAGATTGCCACACAAGAATGCCCGGGTGGCACGCAATTTCAAAGAAAGGCATGTGGACAGGAAAGATATCTCACTAGGCTGCAGAAAAAAAGAAAGAACTGTGACACAAAAGGTCAGACAGAATTTCCATGCAATATCAGCACATAAGTGTGTCTCTCCAGAATCTGCCTGCATGGTCATAACAGGCATAGTTCTGTAAATAGGCATTAACATGTGGTACCATAACCCAATGCCTTGCAAGAAAAGGATGTCTATTTTCTTTGCCTTAAATATTATAAAAACGGTATGAAATTTACTATTCAGTAACATATAGTTTGATCAAGTTTACAATACCTCATTTAGGCCATAATAAATAAGCCTACATTATCCCTAACAAAAAGACATATGCAAGTGATTGAACCCTTTAACTCAAAACTAACATTTCTAATGTTGCAAGTATTGTGACAGTAGCCTCCATCAGTCATAGTTGACTATGGATTTTGCAGCACCCCTAGAAATGTTATTTTTGTTTTCTTCCACGATGTATTCTTTTTTTCTATGAATCTGTCTGCTTCTTGCTTGAGTTTGAGCTTTAGATTGTTTCCAAAGATTGTGGTCTGCAGCAATTTCTTCCCAGGCTGCAGGTTTTTGTTCAGAGTTTTTATTTAATGTTTACACACGTCTATAAATCGAGGTTTTGGGCACCTCCTAGTTCTTTTGTTTTGCCATCCACTAGTTGTCCATAGAGTCTATCTTATGGTATGCTGCCATCTTTCATACGGTGTAACTGACCAAGCTAAATCTTTCGGTATGCTGCCGTCTTTCATACGGTGTAACTGACCAAGCTATATCTTTTGGTATGCAGCCATCTTTCATACAGTGTAAATGACCAAGCTAGTGTACGCTACATTGTTAGAGCAGCGTGTAAGAAGGAAGTACCATACAGAAGTATCAATATTATTTTGTCCCCGTAACATTATTCTCATGTTCTGCAACATCTGTTTTCACAACAAAATAAGAAAATGTCAGCTTTGCTGGATAAGCAAGATAAACAAACACACATTTCAGCTCTGGAAGGTCTTCAAAAGGGAACAAACAAAACTATAATCTCAAAATTCCCTATATAAATTATTGTACATGTGGGCTTCATTTCTATTCCAACATCTTTCTTTAATTTGATTTATACTGTAATGCATAGGAAAAAGGATGCATGATGAATCAGAAAAGTTGGAAGGCCCAAGCAGACCTGGAGAAAAATCGTCGAAACAGAAGCAAAGGCTGCAGGTTAGAAGTGGGCTAAGTTGGAGAAGATGACACAGAAGAGGATCAGTTAGCAGAGTGTGGTTAGAGCCATTTGCTCCACGAGGCGCTGCAAGGCATAAGTCAAAAGATGCATTTTACTACTAAGATTTAAACAGAAGTTCAAATGTAATGACATTAGGCAGATCATCAAGACAGGTAACGTTACCCAAATGAACAAGATAATTCAGAGTTAAAGAGCTGAATGTCACTAAGGGGGTCTGTCAGGCTTGACAATCTGAAGAGTTTGCCAGACATACAATTGGATTGACATTAGATCCATGAACTAATGCAACATAACTTTCACAACAATAGCAATTACACACTTACTGTTTCACAATCATTTTCTAACACCTAAATCACACAGACACACCTTATTTCATGCACATTTTTTTCAACATTAAAAAATGTAATACTATTTCACATCTCCCATGCTCTTTCCATCGCAGGCAACAATTTTCACTTTGTCTACCCGGACAAACTCTCCTTGAGGTTGTTCCCGGAACTCAACATTGTTAAGCACAAATGTCCAGACGTTGTCACAGAAACGGTAGGTGTTCAGCTTTCCCTGGAACAAGATATGTTTTTGTTACAACAACTAGTAAATATTCAGTACTTCTCTTTTCTACAACATTCAATGTTATGAGGTATTTTTGGAAACTGTATACAAGCTCACAAATTTACATTTTTTTGCTTATTAGTAATGAAACTCAAATCACCACAGTCATAATAATAAATACAACATTTCAAGAAAGGGACAAAACTAATCCAGCAGCAACTACAACATGCAAAGACAGGAAGAAATATCTGATAGTCCAACCCACTACAAAGTTTCACGGAAGAAAAGATGCTCTTAAAAACAAGCCATGAAAATGGAATAGAGAGAAAACTGAAAAGGAAATATGAGCTACACAAAAATAAATAAGGGCTGCTTAGTGAGAAACCAGAAAAATATTTAAAATTGTGTATATGATCAACATCACTGTGTGTCTGGTATGCAGAGGCAGTGACCTTGAGCTATCAATAGATGGTGTTGATATGCCAGCAGCATGTATAGGGTCCTGGGAAACAGTTCAATTACATGGTGGCACACTTGCAACAGTTGTCCAAGCTAGAGCAGGAAAGTGTGGACAGATGTTTGTTTAGTGAAGCCATGTATCCTATCAAGATTCATCACTGGGTAAGAAGAATTCAGTACAGTGACCGGTGCATGGGTCATACACAATTTTATGAAATGACTGGGAAGTTAAAAAACATCATCACTTAAGTAGCATTCATACCAGTCAAAGAAGCCAATACTGTAGGTGAAGATCTGAAAAGTGTGTGAAAGATAGGTACCCAAGTGGTGGTGCATGTGTAACTTTTTCACAGTGTGTATATATATATATATATATATATATATTTATATATGTAATTGTAATGAGAAGGGAACAGCTGGAATATATTGTAACAACTGGGAAAATTAAGGGACAAAGAGATAGAGGGAAGCAAAGATAAAAGAACCAGACAGCTTAAGAGAATGGCTTGGCAGAAGGTCAACAACAGAAATTATAAATTACTGTCAAGATCGAAAGTTGTGGAGAGACATGATCACCTACAACAGCAGGCCTGGTACTTGGTGATGATGATATATGTATTATGCTTGTTAAGCAATGGTGTATGTGCATTGACCTAGAGAGGTACTATGTTGAACAGAGAAGATCAAATACTTCAGTGTTTGCAAAAAGGCCTTGGTGGCTGAGTGGTAGTGCACTTGCTTCCGGATTAGAAGCGTCAGGATTCAGTACCCAGAGATGGTGGATTTTTTATGGGCCTGCAAGACTCCAAGCTCATTCATTCATTGGGTGCTGTCTCCATATCTAAGATTGACTACCATGGAGTGTCATTTTACTAAGTTTTTTTGTCTGGATGGTGCATGTTGTCATAGGTTCACCTGACCACCTTTTGATGCTATCAGTCCACTTTAGTCAAGGTCTGTCTCTGCCCCATACTATCCCTTCCAATATTACTTTTAGAATGGTAATATGTCTCTTCACATGTCCAAAAAATGTCAGTTGTCTTTTTATAATTGTATTAAGTAGTTTTTTTTCATTTTCAACTGATTCAGCGCTTCCTTGTTTGTCATTTTTTTCTTTCCACCAAATTCTCATCATTTTGCTATAGATCTACATTTCAAAGTCTTCAATTTTCTGCTGTTTTCTTATTTAATATCCATGTTTCTGCATCATACAGGAACATTGAGTAAATATCACACTGCCCATTTTGCAATTTGTAGTTTTAGTTTGGATGTTATTTACTTTGATGTGTGTGTGTTTTCCAAGCTCACCCAATCTCTAAAACTGGGTACCAGAGAATTTTCTGAAGATGGCCTGGCAAAATAACTTCAAAAATGTGCCATTCTTACTTGTGTCATGTAAAAATATGATCACTAACACCATATTCCCCTAATGTCTAGCAAGGCATGGCGGAAACAAGAAATTCTGCTTTTCTTTCAATGGTAACCACCTCATATAAAAAAAAAGAGCTCAAAAGATATCAGGAGATGGAGATCCTCAGACATAGAATCAGGTACTATGACCTCAAACCTTCAAAGAATTGGTCTCAGACACCGCTGTCTGCAACTTCAGAAAACCCAAACAGACTCCCAAATATTTACTACAAGACTACACTATCCTCAACAGCCAGAGAAAGAAAGTTTGGCTGACAAAAGCAAGCCTGCATGACAAACTATGAGAAAACCAGAGGAGACCTCAAGCACTCAGTCTTGTTTGTGAACCAAACTGGTCTACTTGTACAGCAAAATTTGATGGCTAAAGAAGAAGAGGTGCAAGTGTTTACCTTAAATGAAATCTTGGACTTCACTCTCTGAGCTAACGCTTGGTTGATTGCTTTATCAAACTGCAGTAAAACCTTCAGAGCAAGTTGTGGTGAGATTTGACCCATCTGAAACAATAAATACACACATTTTAAAAAAAAATTACATTCACACACAAAATTGACTCAAATGGCTTTATCTATTACTCTTTTTTATAAGTCTATCTATTTATTGTTCTTTCGAGCCAAAGATGGCACACAGGACAGAAATTCCAGATTCTATATGTCCAAATAATAACAATAATTTGTTATTAATTATCTATAGACTTTGCACAGGACCCACATTGTAAATTGCCATTTGTCCCTGTTCTGGAGGACATATCAGCCTTGAAAAGGAAGCTCATGTCCGCTTTTATTTCTTCTTGCCTCAGTATTCTTTTTAACTGCTTTAAGTTTGCCTTTTTTTCCTATTACCCTATTTCCCATTTGAGGGCTCACTTTGAAATTCTTTTGTTGTCTGTTTTCATTAAAAGATGGATATATGTGCACCCTCTTTTCTTGATTATACTTATGTTGTTGGATGCATAACCATTTCTCTTATTTCTGCACCACTAGTAAATTCATTCCAAGGAGTATCTTGATCAACGCCCTATGGGCCGGCTATGGCTCGAAAGGTCAATAGATAGTAAATTCATTCCATCTTCTTCTTCCCTTGCCCATTTGCCTTTCAGCGTCGAGGGGAGATATACTTTGTGGTCTTTTGCTCTTCTGTTCGCCTCTGCTGGTGTTATGTTTTCTAGTGCTTCTAATATTTCATCGATCCATCTTTTTCATGGTCGACCGTTGGTCTGGTATTGTCTCAACATTTATTGAGGGCTCGTTGTATTGTGCTTTGATTACTCTGGCTTGTCACATGGCCAAACCATTTTATCTGTTGTTTCTTTATATATTCTATGGCGGGGGCTATTCCTAGATTTTCTCAGTTCTTCATTTCTGATCTTATCTCTCTGACTGTTTCCAGCCTTTCGTCTGACACATTTAATCTCATTAAAGATTATTTTTCTTGTTCTTGCATCTAGATGACAGGACTGGCATTGGTAGCACAACGTTGGGATGAAGATTGTATTGTACAGTGCCCGTTTTGCATCTTAGAGTTATTTCCTCATTGGACAATATTGGTGATAGCTGTCCAATGATTTGACAAGCTTTGATGTATCTTGAGTCTATCTCTGCTGTTTGTGAATTGTAGTTTGTCACTAAACTTCCTAGGTATTTAAATTCCTCTACTTGTTTTAGTTGTCTGCCTTCTATAGTTATGTTGATGTTCTGTTTATTTTTGGCGACATTCATGACTTCTGTTTTGTTGATTTTCATGTTGTATTTTGTGCCTGTGCTGTTGAGTTTATTTAAGTGTTCTTGTAGGTCTTCTATATTTCCATGTGCTGATTGTCTGCAAATAAAATCTCGTTGATCTCCCCTGTCTCTGTCAGCTGGCTAACTTGCATATATAGTCTATGCATGTAATAAATAGTTGGGGGGTGTGTGTGTGTGTGTAGTACGCACCACTGTCTTACACCTGATCTAACTTCGAAGTGGTCCATGTAGCCTGCTGCTGTTTTGACTGCAGCTGCTGTTGATGTAGAGACTTTTAATTAGGTTGATTAGATGTTGGCTTCCTCTGTATGTTATTAGTATCTCTCACAGTTGTCTCTACTTACTGTCAAATGTTTTTCCTGATTCATGCCATGATATATAACATTTGCTTTTGAGCTTACCAATTTTGATTTCCATATATTATCAAGGATTCTGAAAGTCACTGTACTACTGCTTTAGCTATTCTGAGTCTAATTTATTCCTTTTTTAAAAGGTAAAGGTTATTGAGTTATTTGTGGGTCATCATCATTGCACTCCGAACTTAAGTATCATAGATGATTTAGTCGCTGAACATCGATGCTGTGGATGGTCTAGATTCGTGTGCACTTACTCAGTCACACGGTCCAGAACCCGTATTATGAGACTGACGCGCTACCACAGCTCTAAGATAAAGGTAATGTACGAGACTTCAGAATCAGTGTCTTAGCATGCGAGTTTTCACCCATATGTGCTCCACCACCTATTTAGAAGTGTTCAGAGATTTCTGGACAGTGTTGCTTCAAGCATCGAAACTCACGATGCGAGGCAGCATTCCTCACCTTCCCAGAGTAATAATATTCCCCATATAATAATATTTATGTATTATTATTTGTACCTAATACCCTGGTACCCATTTCTGCCAGCAGTTGGGTCGACTGTGGGGGTATTTTTTATTCTTCAACCACAAGTACAACTCGTACTGCTTCCAGCGGGAATTGATCAAAGGTTGTCTGAACGTCAGTAGTCTAGTTGAGTGGTTTTTCCACCTAGGCCCCCTCTTTCTTTTTTAAACAATAGGAAGAACTGGATAGAAAGAAAAGTAAACAAATTATGAAGTCTTAAAACAACTAAAAATGAAAAAAGAACTACTAAAGACAATTCAAACAAAGCAAATGAGATTTTCATGGCATGTTAAAAGACACTGCAGCCTACTAAAAGTAATCTTGGAAGGGAAAATACAAGGCAAAAAAGCAGAGGCAGACCAAGACTAATATGGACAAGTAATATTAAAAGATGGACAAGTCAGTCTATGTCAACCTACACTATCAAGGCAAAAGACAGAGTGGAATGGCGCTACAAGGTGGCCAATCTTCAATGCAAAGACGGAAATCATTGAGGATGATTTAATCAATGATTTCACACAAATACACATGCATACATATAAAATCTCTTTCTATGGCATTAATCCTGTTTCAAAGGTTTGTTCGGCTAAGGAGTAAAAGCTGCATGATAAAAGAGTCAAAAATAAAACATGACTCATAGATAAGTAAGAGACTTCAAATGAACAGTAAAACTAATGATGTGGACAAACGTTACCAGTGGGGACAAAAATGCACAAGAATCCATCTATTATATGTTTTTAGTATCTGTACTTTTCTATCCATTTTACCATTACATTCAACATCTGTCCTCTCTTCTCTTTCCAAGATAGGTTCATCCGTAAACAAAAATGGGTAATACAAATTTTTTTAATGGAGAATTTAGGTGAGCTGGCATGATACCAAGCACATAATCCATAAAATGTGCTAATTATCTTAGAAATATATGGACACTGATACCATATTTCTCATACTGAAGGCCCAGAGGGGACCCTTGCTTTACATACTGAGAAAGGTAGGTAGGAAAGATTTGAGACTATCTTTTTTTCACAATTATTTGTCACTAATACTTTAGCATTTCAGAAAATGAAAAATATCTTATGCAACAAATTTATGTCAATAGAAATAAGAAAGTGAGTTCATCGGTGCTATATAGAACCAATTCTGACCTATGGAAGCAAATCATGGACAGTAGACAAACAAATGAAAAGACAATTAGAGGCCACAGAGACGGGATTTCTCAGAAGAATGTTAAAAGTTCCCTGGACAGCTAAAAAGACCAATGAGGAAATCCTCAAAGAGGCCAACACAAAAAGGGAACTCTTAAAAAATATCAGAAAAAAGCAATCAACATTTTTCTGGCACATCATGAGAAGAGGAAAGTTGGAATACTTGGTTACAACTGGCAAAATAAAAGGAAAGAGAGATCGCGGACAACAAAGAGAGAAAATACTGGATAGCTTGGTGTCATGGCATGTAAAACAGTCAATAACAGAACTGATATGATGCACTGTAGATAAAAGATTGTGGAAGGACATGATTGCCCACGCCAACTGGTATGGCACATGATGATGATGATGATACTTTAGTTGCTTGCTTGCGTTAGCCCGATGACTAAACTCTTCGTCCTCTGCCCTTAAAAGGACGTTAAGTGGGCTTGTCTGCGTTGTGTTTTGCGGTATAACTGTGATGTTTGTGCCTTTCTGCCCAACACATCTAACTTCATGCTTTCTTTTGTCTTCTGGTTTCCACATAAGAGTTTTGTGCGGTAGCCTACTAACGTCCATATGAGCATTAACTATCTATCTATTGACCTTTCGAGCCGTAACCGACCCATAGGGCGTAGACCAAGATACACCTTCTCCTATATGAATTTTTTGTTCTAGCAGTTTTCTTTTAAAGATATTTTATCAAATCTCGCCATCTGTCTCTGTTCTGTGCAAGCAGTTCTATCTCATTGAGGGAGCCGATTCCTGCTGCTCTTGCCTCTCTCATCAATGTTCTTCTCAGTGTCTCCCTGGGTCTTCCTCTTTTTCTTTTACCTGTTGTTTCCCATATGAGGGCTTGCTTTGCTATTCGGTTATTATCTCTTCTCATCACATGTCCAACATATGACCATCGTCTTTTCTTTATTACTGAAGATATTAGTGGTTGATTGGCGATTTCTCTAATTTCCTCGTTTGTTTTGAATTCGTTCCATGCTATACCAAGTATTTTCCTTAGACATTTATTTTCGAATGCGTTCAACTTTGTTTCTATATCTATTGTTGTTTTCCAGCTT
This sequence comes from Megaustenia siamemsis, assembly GCA_032433765.1. NCBI lineage: Eukaryota > Metazoa > Mollusca > Gastropoda > Stylommatophora > Ariophantidae > Megaustenia > Megaustenia siamemsis. The sequence continues at coordinate 58,437,892 of JAVIAB010000126.1, forward strand.
TCACACGCATATGTAAGGGTTGATAGTACATATGATTTGAATAGCCTAAGTTTTGTGTTTGTGTTGATGAGTTTTGATTTCCACAACTTTTATTAACATTAACTGCTAAAATATTATTCATAAATAGTTACATTTTGTGTGTGTGATGTCACAAATTGAAACCACTTCCATGAAATTTCAATTTTAGGAATGAGGGGAATGTACTAGGCTCAGGACATCTTCATCCATAAATGCTGTAAAATTTCCAAGATTATAACTAAAATGTCACTTTGAGATGAAAACAAACAGCTGTGTTCTTCTTCCTGCAATAATTACTGATAATGCTCAATATACACCATTAAAAGGACAATATATTGATGAAGCCATTCTTCTTCTACTTCTCGATTGCTAAGTATTTAGTGATGTCTACAAAAGTAATCCAGTTTTCTTTTTGTAAGTCTGTTGCTGTGTTTGAGAGTTCCTCGTGCCTTCCAAACAACTTGTATAGGATATGAATTTCTGTTGACCAGATGATGATGAAGATGATAAGTTGTGCATTTTTCAGCCCAACACATCCAACTTCAGAATGAAATGTTGCCTTTCCTCTATTAACTTGGCTAGACTGGTTAGTCTATTCTAGGGCTATTTAGGGGACTTAGAGTAGGATCTTGATCAGCTCTGATTCACTGATCCTGAAATGAGCAATTCGTTAACAATTTCTGAATGTTGTCAACCTCTGCATGATCTATAACTTTGTAACAAATTGAGAGCTGTTGTGAGAATGTAGGTCATATAAAAAAAAACATTCGATATTTAGCTGTAGAAAAAAAACTTTTGTCTTGTGTCACATTTTCATTGTGTTTACATCATCAGTGAAAAGCTTATAATAAATGTTAAGTAAACAAAAAAAACACAGATTTTTAAATTCAACAACCATTTTAAACATAAGTGTACAAATTTTTATAGATATCTTCTAATGCAGACATGTTCAATTAATTAAAATGATTAAGCCGGGAATTATCGCCTTGAAAAACCAATATGAAGTGATCTTATTACACAGGCTGCAACTCAAGGAGCAGACAATTGTCCATTCGTGCCTGCGATATTTTTCTCTATCATCATCATCAAGTGCCATCCCCGCAACAAAAGTTGGCTACCATGGAGCGTCATTCTGCTCTGTCTCTTGCTTTGATGGTGCAGGTTGTCATAGGCTGATTTGTCCATCTTTTGATGTTACTCGTCCATGTTAGTCTTGGTCTGCCTCTTTTACTTTGTATAGTATATTCCCCTCCAGGATTACTTTTAGTAGGCTGTTGTGTCTTTTAACATGGACCAAAAATTGTATCCACAACTTCTTTAATAATCGTCCTATAGACATGAATAAGGTTTCTGGTTGGTCTGTGGCTTATTCCAAGAGCTATCTGCCCCACATAATCTAGATAATATTTTTAAAATGTATTTTATTATTTTATCAAAGTACCCACATTTGTATGTAAATTGTAAGTACCAGGGCTTGATCAGTGAGTATGAGCATTAGTATACTGAATTCAATATAATATGATGTTTCATACTGAATATTATTATATAATTTAAATTTAACATAATTAAATTCTGACTGATTGTTTCTGGATGTTGTCACTTACTTACTTTCGTCTCACCTCCCCCCCCCCAAATAATAATATAATAATAAATCACAATTTATACTTGGCTTTAATTAAAATATTGAAAAGTGATTTTGTTTGTTTAGTTTTAACATAATTGATTGCATTTCAATAACAAATTAAAAATTAATAATTCAATATTCAACCTGACCTGTTCAGTCCAGTTGAGTGTCTGTCTCTGAACTCTGAAGCCTACTCTCACACTCACAGTCTCTGAGTCAGTAATTTTAGCAAAAAATAAATGTTTACTGTTTAATTTAAACCGTGTTTTCAAATGGGGCAACGATACATAGCCTGCATATTATAGACAAGACGAGATTATTATTTTATGTAAACACCGCATTCATACAGAGGACAATGAGGCTGAGGTCATACTAAATTTACTAACATACTAAACTTTACTTTATAAGAAGTAACAGTAAAACTTCGGAGAAGACAAAATTAATTTAAATACATTTTTGTAATAATCCTCGCTTCGGCCTCGGTGCTTGACTTTGTCATAATTAATAATCTATAATAATTGAAAAGAAAATACTTGACTTGCCTGAATTAACTCATCCAAACTCTCCTGCAATGTGTGTCCTAATGTTGTATTTCTGTACAGCTGGTAACTCATTTTTATTTTCTTCGCGAATTGAGAATCCCCAGCGATGAAGTACCACAAAGCCTTGCTCCAGTCAATAGAGAAACCGGAAGTTGTTCTATGTTCGATTTACGTGATAGTTGCTTCCCTTTGTATGCTGTTTTATCCTGATGTTCTAATATTATGGGGCTCACTCAGACCCAAACAACATCCCGCTGGAGGAAGACGTTCAGAGCTGAGTTATAAAGCCCACTTCTAAAATGGAATCTATACATCTTAGATTAAGTCTAGCTAGGAATGTACCTCCAGTCAAAGTTATTTTTGAACCTCTTAAAGATACATTGGATTACACTTATCCTAAAGATGAATGCAAAGACAAACCTTTGACTTTGATAACTGTACTGATCATTGCTCTGACCTCAATCTAGGATTTGAAACCCTAGTAAATCAAGTAAACACTGCTAGACTTAGTGTAGATTTTGTCAATGCTTACCTGGTAGAAGCTACCTCACTTTTCTCCTTTACTTTGAAAAAGGATTGGATTTCTTACGGAATTACAATAGGTTCAACAGGAGATATCATAACAGTAGCACCAAAAGATATCGTTAAGGTAGTGAAAGATCCCGTGCAATTGGGTTGGAGTAGAGGGTCTAATCCTCCTCGTGTGATATCCACAAAAGAGCATGCAGGATTGATTGGAGTTTGTTAGCAATTTATAGATTAGGCAAAAAAGATGCCAGTACAACAGGGTCCTACAAACAGAACTTGAGGGCCAAAATAGAGTCACACCTTTCCCACGATAAATTTGACTACCCATTCAAGACAAATACCCTGAGCAATCTTGGAACATTGTACGAGTACGGGTCATATATCAACAATTCTACATTTAGAGCTATAGTAGGAATGTATGACATGTTTTTCATGTGCACTAGACATAAATACCAAGGATTACGCATGGCAACAGTTGTGACAGCTTTTGAGGATTGTGCCGCTCTTTCTTCACTTTCTTATTTTAGAACGAAACTTAATGTCCCTTTACAGGAGGCTTTGAGTTATTTCTTCTCAATGGAGATAGCTTTGGATTTGCAGCGGCTCTGTCAACCCGGAAATGAAATAGGAAATCCAGATTCTTACTTTACTCACTTCAGATCGTTGGGTATTTGTTCAAAATCTGCTTACTCTGCTAAAGCTAATGGCCATCTTTATAATGCTATCCATTTAACAGGAGCATACATGTCAGATTCAAGATCCTTAAATACATTTTATCATAACGCTCCCATGGTTGAAATGGCAATTCTCGGAGCCTATATAGGTTACTGTTTTTTGGGCAGTGGTGAAGAAGAACTATTGGAAAGATCCCCAGATGCTTTGTTTGATTACATATGCAAAAAGAAGGGCAAAATTGAGGATTTCATGTATGATCACTACAAAGCAGTTGGGAATAGTCAAGCTATGAGATCAGGGACATTTGGAGATTGGATCTCTAAGACTTATATTTAATCTCTTGTTTTAATTAACAGAAGTAACAGTTATAACTCCTTTCTACCTTTAGAATGTTGTTTTTATAAGACTCTGTCTGCACAAATGATTTCCAAATTAACATGTTGTGTGCATATCATCTGTTTTCTAGAAAATCTATTACATCTTATTGTTGAGATCAGTTTAAAAGTTAACTATTGAGAAATACTTAATAATTATCAATGTTATTTTAGATGGTTAAATGCTTTGAACAGTATTATTATTATATCAAATCACAATTGTTTATCTTAAGGTTAATTATTTTAAGTCATATTACTATTAGGTTTGTAACAATTTCATTAGAAAGAAAAAAACGAGCTGAGTTCTTCAAATTGTTACAGAAAAAAAATCTTTCATTTAATGTCGGCGGGAGCTGAACACACGGCTGTTAAAAGAGATCAAGGCCAGCTAAATGTTGTTTCTAATTTCCTGAACTAATAATTAAATCAGTCTAATAATTCATGAATTCTGCCCTCACTGAGTGATAGTCACTGAGTGAGTAGACTACTTACAGAAACTCACTCATCACTGTTTCTTATATTTGTACGTTTTAATCTTTTATTCTTTATAGACACAAATTCTACATCAGTTGAGGCAACTCTCAATCAATCTTTGCCGTTCTCCTGGTTTAGGATTTATGTGAATGACTTAACACATCCGGACAGTTTCATGGTAAAACTAAATGGTTCTGCCTCATTCATGTTACAATGAATCAAGGTTTGTAGTTAGTCAGCACGAAATTGATGTCTTCTTCTCTGGGGCTGGTCTGATCAAGTAGTTACAGATTGAAGGGGCGATAGTTGCAAATATCTGCTCCATCTACATTGGCGGGGATCAAAATGTGGCTCTCAAACAACACAAACCAGACCGACACATTTAATGCTTGTTATACAGGAGAGAGATGTGGACCAGAGGCCGCAGTTAATAGCAAAACAAAGACCAATCTCTATGTCAATGACTACACACACAGAAAATTGAGAAGTGGAACCAATCCTGTTTACTGGTATCTGAACTTTGCCACGCTCCAGAAGATTCAAACCATTCGAATCTATCATCGAGCTAGCACTACGATTCGTGTAAAGAATGCCACTCTAAAGGTTTTCTCTGACAGTGGCGGTGTAGTGTTCCAGTATAATGATATATCATACCCTAATGTTTCCGTGAACACTATTGTAGTCACCACACAAACGCCAATGGCACATATTAAGATTGAGTTATCACCGGCCATTTCGCAAGCCGACAGTGCACTGACGGTGTGTGAGGTGCAAACATTTACAGACACCTATTGTCTGGACGGGCATTCTGGGTTGTTTTGTGTAGTGGGTGTAGCAAAGGCTACAACGTCATCATCGGTACATGTCACGGCAACTGTTCACATGGGACCTATGGACACGACTGCTCCAGGTCTTGTCTCAGTGTCTGTCCTTTCTGTGAGAAAAAATCTGGAAAATGCCTACAATGTAAACATCCAGGCTACACCTGTAATGACACTTGTCCTGATGGTAATTTTGTACTACAGTGCGAACAGACGTGTTCTGATGACTGTGACATCATATGTGACCCGGAAAGTGCAGACTGTACGTGCAAGGAAACGTACTACGGGTCAGACTGCACTCTCAAATGTCCGGACAACTGTTTCAACGACACCTGTGAACAGTCATCCGGGAGCTGTACATTCAAGGGAACTTTCTACGGGTCAGACTGCACTCTCAAATCTCTGGACAACTGTTTGAACGGAACCTATGAACAGTTAACCTGGGCCTGCGTCTCGTATGTTGATGATTCCCTCGTTAAGAAGAGTCTGCCGACTACAACAAACCCAAGCATATTGATACCTTTCACCATCGCTGCTCTTCTACCTCCTCTTCTGCTTTTCTTGAATTGAGCCATGGCTAGTATATATACATGCTAGTCGTAGCTCATATGTTAGTGGGTGTCTGTGATAGCCATGGCTGATATTTTAGCGGGTGTATGTGCTGCCCATGGCTCATATCTTAGTCTGTGTCTGTGCTGGCCATGGTTCATATCTTAGTGTATATAAGTGCTAGCCATGGCTCTTATCTTAATGTGTTTCTGTGCTAGACATGGTTCATATCTTGGTGTGTTTCTGTGAAGCCATGGCTCATATCTTAATGTGTTTCTGTGCTAGCCATGGCTCATATCTTGGTGTGTCAGTGTTAGTCATATCTCATATCTTGGTGTGTCAGTGTTAGTCATATCTCATATCTTAGTGTGTATATCTGTGTTAGTCATATCTCATATCTTAGTGTGTGTATCTGTGTTAGTCATATCTCATATCTTGGTGTGTCAGTGTTAGTCATGCCTCATACTGTTGTGTGCATGTCAGTGTTAGTCACATCTCATATCTTTGTGTGTGCATGTCTATGTTAGTCACCTCTAGTGACTCGGGCAGATGGTGCTCGTAAACTTGGGAGGGCCGACCATCTAAGAGCAGAATCCCCCTACAGAAAAGACAACCTGCTGCCTTGCAGGAAGATTGGGGACAATCAAAGGCTAAGGAAAGCAAACCTGAATAAAATGCTGGCTGAAATCGGACGCACTGAGCCACTGGCACAGAACACAGTGCAACGTTTTAACGGGTGTTCAATCAGAGTGGATCTGGCAGACTCTAATTATGATGTTCTGTCTTTTGGGTCGATCAATTCACTTAAACAGACAGCTGACTTCATGTGAGAGTCTGGAATCCTACTCTGATTAAATCCTGATCGCAGAGAGAGAGAGAGAGAGAGAGAGATGGGTATATAGCTGGAACGTCAGGACATGCATCGCTATGGGAATGGAACAGTTAGTTACTACATACCCAGGGTTCGCTATAAAAATCGGCGAGTAACCAATGCCAAGACTTCTCACAGTAGAATTTGTGTACAAACTCTGCGTCCTATTATGTCTTCCTTAAGTTCTGGTATTTTATGTTTCCGATGAGGGGAGTGCCGCCTTAACGCATAGGCCCGTTGGGCATTTGCCCTGGGGGTCCACGATCATAGGGGCCCCATGCGAATATGTTGTAGGGTTTCGGAAAGCCCGTATAAAATTTAGTATTAAGTGAAAAAGTAAAGTACCCCAGTCACGCCAAGTGGCGTATAGGGAAATATGGTGTTAGTGACCATATATTTTACAGACCTTCAGCACATGATTTTTGGGGTAATATAAAAATCTCATAATTTTGTGTTTATTATGCGAACGGGCCCTTTAAGTTTATCAATTACTTCCAACTCTCTCTCTCTCCGGCCCTCTATAAACGTGTCTGGGGGCCGGCCCCTGATTAAATTTGGATATCCCAAGTGTTTTTTCCTGGTGGAAGTTAACCGCAGTTCAGACAGAAGTTCATCGTAGCTCCGTTGTACAATGAGACAGCATCGTTTTAACTGGCTTTCACTCATGAGCATACAAAATGACATCCTGAAGACCATTGACTTCAAGCCGATAATAAAACAATTTTCTGAAAACAAAATGTCGCAAACGCTTGTTATAATAAAGTACCGTACTGACATTTTTCTAATTTAAGTATTTTTTTTTTCCATTACAAATTTTAATACCTTTGTTTGACCTTGTGTAGTAGATGTAATATGTTATGGTGCTTATTATTGTAAAAAAAAAACATGTAAATATCTGTTTTTGTGTGTAAATTTTTTTGTTTTTGTAAATATCATGTGTAATACTTTAAAACATGCAAATAAAATCTCTTTTCTCTGTTTTTCATGTGTTGATTATTGTTGCAGCTGCACAACATGTTTTAAACAACACTTTTGTTGAAATTAGTATAGTGGCAATAAAATAAATAATACATCATTTTTAATATTATCAACTATTTATTTTTTATTTCTGTGGGGGGGGGGGGGCAGAACACTTTCTTTGCCCAGGGGCCCAACACTATTTCTATGCCCAGGGGCCCAAAATGGTGTAAACACGGCTCTGATCAGATGGGCTTATGAGTTTCGGCATTATTTGGGACAGTACTGGGACACTAGTTGCCAGTTCTTTGGAGATTGCAGCGCGAAGTTGCTCCACTTTAATCTTCCTTTTCTGAAACCAGTTATTCTTTGGTGCATGGGGTGGTTAGGGGGTCTTTTATATTTCACCGCTTGCTGCATTACTTTAGTTTTCCGTCTGTCATCTAAGGGTTGTAAAACAGTTACTGTTTCTAGAGTCTTGATAGGTGTAGATTTCATAGCACCAGTGATGATACGGGCAGCTTTGTTATGTGTTCTGTCAATTTTGCTAAGCTCTGATTTGGAAGCTGTAGCCCAGGCTGTGACTCCATACTCTAGGACTGGTCTTACTCTTCCTACGTATAGTCGTTTCAAGATATTGCTATCTACTGCCCAGTCCGTTCCTGCTAATTTCTTCATAATATCTGTTCGTTTTCTGGCTATTTTGTTTGCTTTGTCTATATCTTATTTATCCATGTCATTCTGCGATCCATGGTGATACCAAGATATGTTGGGTTTTGGTCAATATGAAGTGTATGGTCTTTTATATTCGATTTTTCAGAGAGTGTGTTTCTTGATACAATGTCTTTTAAAATCCGTCTATCCTGCATTATAAACATATTGCACTAAATTAAAGATAAAGAAGAATATGTCGATAAGTACAGAGACATTACAATATACTGAAGGCTACAATAAAGGAGAATACTGAAAGAAAACGGGCAGTACAACAACAGTATTATTGATAATAAGATAAGAAGGTGGTTCTATCCACTCTATCTATAATGTTCGTGTCCATATATTTCGATGACTTATGTCACCTTTAATGGGTGATGTGGTCGGTATAACGCCAGGCCGTGCTATTTTCTCAGAAAAATTCGGTATGTAAGGTTGGAATGGGAGCCGCGATAGCTCAGTGGTTAGTGAACTGGACTACAAAGGACAAGAGGTAGGGATCGATCCCAACCGACGGCATCCGGGTTCACCCAGCCTTAAATAGGTGCCGGATTCTTTCTGGGAAAGTAAAGCGGCACGGGCGTAATACCGACCACACTTTCCCCAAAAATCATGTGCTGAATGTCTGTAAAATGTATGGTCACTAACACCATATTCCCTATACGTCACATGGCGTGACGGGTCACTAACACCATATTCCCTATACGTCACATGGCGTGACGGGTCACTAACACCATATTCCCTATACGTCACATGGCGTGACGGGTCACTAACACCATATTCCCTATACGTCACATGGCGTGACGGGTCACTAACACCATATTCCCTATACGTCACATGGCGTGACGGGTCACTAACACCATATTCCCTATACGTCACATGGCGTGACGGGTCACTAACACCATATTCCCTATACGTCACATGGCGTGACGGGTCACTAACACCATATTCCCTATACGTCACATGGCGTGACGGGTCACTAACACCATATTCCCTATACGTCACATGGCGTGACGGGTCACTAACACCATATTCCCTATACCAAGGTTGGAATCATTTAGGAGCCATCGATCGGGATCGAACCCGACCTCTTGTCCTTTAGTAGTTGAATTCACTAACCACAAAATCGCCGCGGCTCCTGATAACAACAGAACATTTACAGAACATCAACTTAACTACAGACGGCAGACAACTAAAACAAGTGGAGGAATTTAAATACTCAAGAAGTATAGTAACAAATGACAATTAACAAACAGCAGAAATAGATTCAAGATGCAACAAAGCTTGTCAAATCATCGGACAGCTATCACCACTATTGTCCAATAAGGAAATAACTCTGGAGGCAAAACGGGCACTCTACAACAAAATTTCATTCCAACGTTGTGCTACCAATGTCAGACTTGGTCTCTAGATGCAAGAACAATAAGAAAAATAACCTCTAATGAGATTAAATGTGTTAGACGAATGACAGGATCAGCCTCAGAGATAAGATCGGAAATGAAGAACTGAGAAAAAAGCTAGGACTAACATAAAGAAACAACAGCTAAAATGGTTTGCTCAAGTGATACGACAGAAAGATCAAATTACAACACCACGTTCTTTCAATAAACGTGAGAACACCAAACCAAAGGGACAACAACGAAAAAAGATAGATTGACAGAATATTATAAACACTATAGTCCGTTCAGATTCGTTTGCCGAGATGTTATGATTTATAATTCAAAAAGTTCTTGATGATTTCACATGATTTTTGGCATACGGTGTTAAAATGTCCATGTCACGAGAACATATGTGTTACTCGATGTCTAGCTATAACGGTTTTCTTAAAGCGGCGAATTCCTTTGATCTTTGCCCATGTAACTATTATTTTGACCCTAATCAAAATGTTTTACAGTAATCTAGTGCAACGATGACCCATAGGCGTGTCCATAAAATTTTACTGGGTGGCAAGTATACAAATTTTAAATTATATATAGAACTTTTGTTCGTAGAGTCAATTTGATATAGTTCCATGCTCTTGGTGTGAGTTTCCCAAATGTTGTCGCTGCCTTTCAAATACGTACATTTATTTCCTCATCTAAGGAAAGTGTGGCTGTAATAGTGGATCCAAGATAGCTGAACTTCTGTACTGACTCAAGCAGGCTTCCATTCAAAGTAATGGTTGTTGGTTTGCTTATAACATATTTTTGATTGCTTGGGTGGTCTTGAACAATAAACTGTTTAACAAATCAACTAGGAAATTTTGCAAATCAAACTATTTATCTGTAGACTTAATCAGAGTAATGATCATTCAGAATCAGACGAGTCAAATAGGTCGATTACTGCTTTCGGCTGAACAAACAACAAACCATCCTTTTTCCAATATTCCTCTTCTTGTCGTAACACATGATCCTCACATTTTACCCAGTAGTCTTTATTTATATTTGATAGAGCCTGATTTGTAAGTGTCTCAACATCGCATAATTTGAAAGTTTTATTTGTATATGCTACGTGTCCTTTAACTTTTGCCCAAACTAGTTCTATAGGATTTAAGTGTGCATGATATGGAGGTAGTTTCAAACATCTATGGCCATGTTCTTGAATTAACTTGTCTATTTTAAATATCTTTGTACGTTGTGTCTGTTTTACAAGGCTAAGCAATTCGGGTTTCAAGTAGCTGTCGTTAACTTGTATGTGTTCTTTTATGAGCCACGTTTTGATTGCATCTTTTGTACTTGATGATGTTGGGATTCTATCTTCTACGTTAACTACGTTATGGTATGAAGCATTGTCCATTATCAGACAAGAAGGTCGATCTAATATTGGAAGGATACTTTTCTCGATCCAGTCTTTAAATATGTGCCCATTCATTTCGGAGTGGTAGTCTCTATTGTCTATGGATTTTGAAATGAAAACGAGATGAGCATTCTGCAACAACCCATTATGGAAACAATCTGCAGCAGAGGCGAACAGAAGAGCAAAAGACCGCAAATTATATCTCCCCTCGACGCTGAAAGGCAAAGAAAGGAAAGAAGACAACAGTTATCTTCATGTTTTGAGTGATCCACAAGGTTGCTGCGAACCACTATTATTATATCCAGGATAGAAGATGGGTGGTCTAGAGGTAAAACATCGGCCTTTGGACAGGAATGTCTCCAAACGGAATTTCGAATCCGTGGTCTCTTCGTTGTTTTACCCTCCCCCCCCCCCCCGCCCCTGGTTAATGAGATCTGATGTCTAGAAATATCGAAAAACACAAGGCCCTGTCTACATTTTGCGCATGTCAAAGAATCATTGGAAATATAAAAGATTAGACCTAAAAAATAGACCCGAAAGGGGAGTAAAAAATTGTGGCGCTGTTTCCTACTAGGTGTGTTCGTAAGACATTGTTGGGCATGGGACTGGCTATCCTGTGCTGTAAAAAAAAAAAAAAGAAAAAAAAAGCCCAAAAACATTCACAAACATGGACAAGTCAAAGAAAAAAATAAAAGCAAATCCGCCATCCAGAAATGATAATGGCTCTCTGTCTAAGAGATGTATGACGTAATCCGAAGAAATTTTTTGGAATCCCCAAGGAAAAAGACAAAGAGGGAGACCAAAATATTCTTGGAAAAGATTCATGGAAGCAGAGATGAAGATGATAGGGAAGGCATGGGATGATCTTAAAAGAATGGCAAGAAACAAAACGTCATGCAAAGTGTTTGTTGAAGACCAATGCTCTACAGTGAGCTGAAAGGTAGAAGAAGACGGGAAGAAGAAGAAGAAGGTCTCTGATTAATGAGATCTGATGCCTGGCAATATCGAAAAACGACGAAAAACACAAGGTCCCGTGTACATTTTGAAAACGTTAATGATTAATCGGAAATATAAAAGAGTAGGCCTAAAATGGTCGCTGCAAAGGCAAAATTGACAAAAGAAAAACCTACCACAAAACGTCAAAACAATGGATGTTAAAAAAAAGTTGGGGGGGGGGGGGGTTGCGCACATCTGAAGTCGGAATATATGTGCGTGTATGGCGAGGGGCATCTGAGTACATGTCTACGAGTGTCAAAGATAGGAAAAAGTGATATTCATGAAAAACTCAGTCCCGAGGGACTATGCTAGAGATATATTATATAGCTTGTGTACCCTAGCAGCAAACCGAGGGTGCGATTTAATGAATTGGCTTTATAGATTATAGAGCTTTTGCTAAAAATAATATTGGAAATTGTCCATCCTAGTTGATGCAATATTAGATCTTCTATATCAACAGACCTCCAACACTTCGGGGACTACTCGACTAGTTAGCCAGTCTGTCTTGGCGCAGACTGTTACCAGGGGAGATTGGTGGGGAGGGGAAGTCATGTATTGATCCGTAATGGGCAGCTAACTCTGCCATGGCGACCGCCTTTATCATGTTAAAATGCAAATGTATAAACAATGAAACCATATAACATCACTATACAAGGAGAGAAGATTTTACAGGGAAGGTGTGAGAATTATTGCCATCTGCTCTCTTTCCTGATTCGTTTCCTGTTTTGACCAAAGGCCACGTACTTGTCTGCAACGCAAGTGTTCAGCCCTACCCTATCCGGGAGATACTTGTCGTAATAGGAAAATACAGATACACAATTTATACCCGAGTTGTGATCTTAACCCTATGCTATAGTCATGAGTACACCTGCGTGAGAGACATCGCCAATGATAGCTGTCTTTTCAGATAGCCTAGTTGGCCGTGTGCTCTAGCGTTATTGTTATTGAGTTATTTGCGGGTCATCATTATTGCACTCCGAACATATCCATAGGTGCTCAGATCTCATGCCCTGTAAGTCCCGCAGTGTCCAGCGACTGACGACTCCAGTTCTGTGTTGGTTGATAAGTCTTCCTATACGCCCACTAAGTTTCTCGTTTCTAGCTGTGCCCATCTTAACTCTCATCTCTTTCACCCGAAGGAGTGACGTGGACTCACTTACGAGTGACTAGGTCATATTTAGAAAGGACCCAAAAACAGTAACGGCAATGTAGTTGACTTCAGATGGAGAGGCAAACCAAGGACAATCTGCTGGATGGTATGGCAGATATAGGGCACCCTGGGTTGGCCACAGACTAGGTGAAGTGGTGGAACGTTGTTCGCTTATAGGACGCCAATAGGCGTCTAGCTGTTATTAAGTGTGTGACCAGACATGTTAATGTTGGTCTAATGCTGCAGGGTCAATGTTCTCTCTTAGACTCAGAATAGCTGGCTGCAATAACTTTATTAGATCTTCTGGGTTCTGTTGAAGAGTTGGAACTTGTCCTGCCTAGAGGTACTGCAATGCTAGGTCTTCTATATCAATAGATCCCACCACTGTAGGGACTACAGAAATTCTAACCCCATTAGCCAGCCTGTTTTTTTTTAATGCGGACTATTACCAGGAAGTCCAAATGGGAGAATGATGCGAGGTTTTGATCAGCTTTGAGTCGTTTCCCTGTATGATCGACAGTGGTTTACGTCCGCCGGTCGTCTAGCTCGTGCTTCCTCCGTGACCAAGAAAAAAGACAGATGCCCCATGCTAATGGCAGGCCTTACATTTGAAGTTGGTTCAGAGCAGTGTCTGAATAGAGGATGTGTCGGCAATCGCGCAATTTCATTATTTATTATTATAGTAACTCTTTCCAGACCAACACAAGCAAATCTTGGCACCCGGAGCGAGTGATCAATTTTATCACAGTGCCGATTTGGCTCATACACAATTTTCTGAATAATTCTATTGACAGTCACACTCACACTGAAATATTAGACTCAATCCAAATGGCTGGCATCTATATCATGTATGCGGCTCTGGCTTTTACTATGCTATAACTACAATAGTTTTCCCTCTACCCTTTTTGTTAGAAAAATACACAATTGTCTGCTAATATTCAGCAGCCTATCTATTTTCTCGTTTCCATCAAGCTCGAATATTTACAATCTTTCAATCTACACGTTAGCATCCCTTTCATAGTTAATCACATGCATCTGTATTCTACCCATTCATCCGCAAATTGGCAGTTACTACTATATACCAGCTGTTTGTTTAGCATTATGTTCACATCCATCTTGCAACATCGTTCAACACATAATCTCCAAAGCCTGCACTATTTTTTTTTATTGAACTCAAAAATAAATTACTTCAGTGCAGTAAACAACCTACATAAAATTGCAGCCGTAATTTTATTAAAACTTGAATTAAAAATGTGATCATTTGTGGCCCCTTTTTGTGCTCTACGTTGTTGGTGATGTTATTGTTGGGCTATGGCAATTACAACACTCGTTGTGCATAATCGATATCATAGGCCAACAAGAGGGAGTAGTGTGTCAGTGTTTTGCTAGAATCGATATTGTCCACCGGTTTAGAAGGCGAGCCGTGCCGCCCGTGCCAGACGATCAGCCTCGGTCTGGAACCCTTGGAGAGGGGTGAGTTCGTCATTATCATAATATTGTTCTAAAATGGCGACTAAATTTGGGGGAAGAATTTCTGGAATATATAATATTTAATTTGTGATTCTTCTATAACAGTTGATTTATCAACATGTAGGCTAGTATTCTAAATTTGAAACTGAAGGTGAGCGCTTATGTGACATTCATTGTATGTTGTCATGTGTTGTTGTGGTTTACTTTACTGCTCACTGATCATGATGATGACGATGATGAGTAAGAAGAATGGAGGAGTTGGGGAAAATAATAAGTTTACAGTTTTCCTATTACGAGTGTATGAGTCATTGATAGGAAATGGTGATCGAATTGGTGGAGAAATAATATTAGTTTTTATAATATTTGAAGATATATGTAAAAATGTAAGTAATTTAATATTATTTTAATAAGTACTAACTTAGTAACTTAGTAGAGTAGAGCTACTTTTACTTACAACTTACGACCTTACGATTATTCCGATTAAGATCAAAATAGTAGTAAATAACTTAAGTTTTAAGTAGTAATAAATAATAACTTCCCTACTAAATAAAGTGTGTGATAAATATTTGTACAATATTATATAAAACATTACTACTGAGCACTCCTAACTCAGGAGTACTGATTTTGACACCCAACACAAGACGAGTCACAAGTCAAGTATTTATTTAAAAACAATACAAAACGTTACCGTTATAATCGAATTCAAAATATGGAATATACTTAATATAATATACTATACTTATTTAATAACATTAACTTTATGTAAGGAAGGTTAAAATTAAATATTGAGAAAAATGATTGAATCAATAAATGATCTATTAAAAATATTCCTTTTCCTCAATGTTCTCATAGTCTTCTGGCCTTTCAATAAATTCATGTTCCGAACATTAAGATCAAACAAAAGCCAACTCACCACAACAAAAATGACTCTTTTACACTTCTTTCTATAGTCCTGTCTTTGTGCTGGTGTCTGGTACAGTACACTACATTGTTTAATAAATATACTTTTGCTATTTTAAATCTGTCATTTCATTTGTCATTTGTTAAAATATTTTAATTCCCAAATAAGAGCCTGTTTTAGAATTATTTTGTTGTATCTTCTCAGTACAGTACATTAGCATAAAATGAAACAGTTACATCAAGATGAATTATTAATATTAGGGACTGACTTTGTGAATATTACTTTTTCACACTTAACAGCCAAATGCTCATGTATTCCACCCCCATACAGGCAGATATTCTCAGACTTCAGAGGTACTGTCATATTTTTATCGTCTAGAGTTTTAACGCTTTGGGTAGAGTTTCCTATTAATTTTCACTGGGCAGCGGCCATTTTTGGCCTACTCTTGTTGATTTCCAACTGCCAAGGGATCTTTAACATGCGCAGAATACACACAAGACCTGTTTTTTGTTGCAGTTTTCCAAGAGGGCTAGACATGGATCTCACTAGCTGGAGATCAATGGAGGGTAAAGCCACAGATTCTATTTTATTTATTTATTTATTGTTATTATTTATTATTTTTTAATTTTAATTTTCCACCACCTAAGGTGGTAATTGAATCTGGGACCTTCTTGTCTAAAGGCTGACATCTTAACTCTAGACCACCCAGCCCTCCAAGAGGAGATATAAATTTGTGGTCGTTTGCTCTTCTGTTGGCATCAGCTGCTGTTGTGTTTCCTAGTGTTTATAATTATTCCATCAATCCATCTTTTTTGTGGTCAGTCCATGGGTCTGGTATTCTCATAATGTTTATTAACTCTAGATTATGACACCTCTCTGTGAGTCACATTTTTGTGATACTTTCATCAAATTGACAAACACTAAATTGTTACATTAGTAGTTTGGTGTTTACCCAAGAAGAGATACAAGAATTGGATGTGGTAATCATTTCCTGGCCATAAATTCGATTTAATCGAATTTATGGCCTGAAATGTGACTACATGGTGCAGTGGCTACTGGAGGTGTTACATTGTCCATTGATACGGTGGCCATCAGTCCATCATTTCAGCCATATGTTCGGCTTCCTCTTAGCATTGTTCACTGTCTATCCCATTAAAAAAAGGTTTTTTGTTTGATTTCTCGCTGATAGCTGAAGATATTTCCCCATCATAAGGAGGAAAAAAAAAAGAATATTTTCTTTAAAATTGGTGAAATTTATAAAATGTAAAAGCACAATTTTCCATTTTTATTATAGCTTTGTACTTTTTGCAAAGTGCACATTGATAGAAGAAAAGCAAAAGCCAACATCAAAGGAAATAAATCCAACTATCAGGGGTCACCGGAAGCAATAATTAGGAAGTTATGGGGGGGGGGGTGCTGAGGCAAACTTTTGAATTACAGAAATTTGAATTTTAAGTTCATAATTTTTATGAAGGTGTTCTAATCTAGGGTTAAAGGCTCATTGTGTTGTGATTTGGTTTTTCTGTCATATCATGTGGCCAACTCATTTTATCTGTTGTTTCCTTATGAATTCTATGGTGGGAATTATTCTTACACTTTTTTTTTTTCAGGTCTTCATTTCTGATCTTATCTCTCAGGCTTATGTCATTCGTCTGACACATTTCATTTCAGTAGTTATTTTTTCTATTTGAGAGAAGAGTTGGAACATTGAATTGTAACTCCCACTCCCAATGTTGACAATGAATCAATGTTTAATGTTTTAACATTTACCACTGACTTATCTAATTTGTTCTGTGGATTTTTAATATGATTAATACGTTCTTCGTCATTCTCTCCTGTTGTGTAATTTTAGACTTCAGTGCTGATTTTAGCAACATATTTCACTATTGTTCACAACTTTCCTATAGAATAGAACTCAAGATTCAGTTGATCTTGTTCATTGAGCATATGATTTGATAAGCATTGATGCATCATTTTGTTGTCATAAATTGAGGGGACTGGTTGGTCTGGAGGCAAGATGCTGGTGTCAAGGCAGAGAGGTTGTGTTTTCAAATCCCATCTGCTCCAGCTTGAATTTTTTTATTTATGATTTCTCTCTGCGCAACGACCCTGGTCGCAGCAGCAAGGCTTGGCTTGAAATAAGGTAAAGTACGTGACTTGAATCAGTATCTTAACACACAGGTTTTCACCCATATGTGCTTGGCCACCTATCCAGAAGTGTTTGGAGACTTCTGGATAGTGTTGCTTCAAGCATTGAAATTCACAATGTGAGGCGGCATTCCTTACCTTCCCAGAGTGCTACCCTGGTACCAATTTCTGCCAGCAGCTGGGTCGACTGCAGGAGTATTTTTTATTCCCAAACACGAGTACAATTCACACTGCTTCCAACAGGAATTGAACACAGGTTGTCCGAATGTCGGTAGCCAAGTTGAGTGGTTTTCCCAGCTAGGCTACCGAGGCTTGAAATGTCAATTACTGATCGATGGAAAAAATATGAGTACTTCAGAAGATGGAGTTATTTGCCTGTATGGAGAGGGACCCCTGTACACATGGTTGCCAGGGAAAAATGGATTAACACGCAAAATTTAGTTCCTGATCTCTAAGGACTTCACTAGATGTGAATGGAAAAAAAAGAACAACTTATGAGTTTTATATTGTTTTGACAAGGTTTGAAAATGCATTGAGCAAGAGACATTTAGCTGCTGAAAAAATAGCTGGACTTTGGATACGATTTATATCACACACAAGCGGAAGGGATTGGGGGGGATTTGAGGTCTAGAGGTGGGCTTGAATCCTATCACAGGCAGTGGGAATTTTTCACTTTGAATCCATGGTTTCTTTGTGGCTTTACCCTCCCCTGGTCTGTGGGTAGTGAGATCTGATGTCTAGCCCTCTCAGATAATGGCAAACAAATAGGAAGTCACATGTGCAGAATGCATACATTAAAAAATCCTTGGCAGTTGGAAATCAAAAACTGTAGATCAAAATTGGCCACTGTCCGGGCAAACTGATAGGAGATAATCTACCCAGAGACCTCTAAACTTTTGATCATAAAAATTGATATTATCTTAGAAGTCAGAGAATATCAGCCTGTATGGGAGGGACACCTGAACACACAGTTACCAGTGTGAAAAATAGGAAAAAGTGATATCACTCAAAGTTCAGTCCATTGGGACTTCACTAGAGATATAATGCTGGCGTACACAAACAGACAACACACAAGAAAGCCGAGTATTGAGGAATGAAAGTCCCTTATAACCATTATCTGCCTACAGACTAAAATGAAGAAATTATAATTTATTGCCAAAGTTTTTTTTCAAAACTTCTTATAATTGTTTTGTGAATGAGTAGTAAGAAAATAGCTAAATTAGCATGATGTAGTAAATTTTGTGGACGTTGTTTAACTGCGCTGAAAATAACATTCTTTCCCTGTGCAGTAAGTTATAATAACAAATTAGGACACAAGAAATCTACATTATGCGCTTATAAAATATAGAGTATTTTGTAATAATGGGCAAAATGATTAGAAAGAGAGAAATTGTATGATAAAAAGGGAAGATACTGAACAGTTTATCTTTGTGGAAAGAAGGAAGTCAACAACATTGCAACCTTATGACATACTTAATAAATCTGTACCAAATGTTAATGATAATAAACGATATTAAGTTATTTATGGGTCATTACCATTGCATTCCGAACATATCCATAGGTGCTCATATCCCCTCTGCAGCAAGTCCCGCAGTGTCAAGTGACTGACAACTCCAGTTCTGTGTTGTTTGATAGATCTTCTTATATGCCCACTAAGTTTCTCATTTCTGGCTGTGCCCATCTAAACTCCCATCTCTTTCATCCGAAGGAGTGACATGGACTCATGGTTGTCAAAGTCCTGTGCCCTACCCACACCTCGGAGGGCATTGATAATGTCCGCCCGATCCATTGGTTCACTATCTTCAATGACAGTTCAGCTAGCCAACATGTCTGCTCTTTCATTTCCCCATACTCCCATATTTCTATGGATGTAGACAAAGGTGACCCTACATATTTTTGACTTCTGCAATGACTCTACCCATTGCCTGCGTACAGAGCCCGCCTCCACTATTCTTATCATGCACATCGAATCACTTAATATGCAGGCGTGGGTGTAGTATATAAATGATAATGTTATTAGTAAGTATAATAGCACCTTTGTTCTTGGACAACTATGAAAGTATTGTAATTGTTGTCTTATATGGTTCAACAGTGGGGAAGATTTCTTAACAATGTCATTATGAGGAGATCATAGTCATGCCTTCACCTGGCAGAGGATTTTGTCTAGGTCTGAGAATGGATGGTAATGAGAACATAACCTCAGCCACAGTTTCCACACTACCACTACAAACTAACAAAACAAGGGTAAGCTAGAGGTCTTCATCTCTTTGTGCCATCCTGGCATGTGTCTTCTTGATTTTTAGTCTGTGCTGTGGACGTGATGTTGTGTGTTGGAAATGATAAAAGGCCAAGCATAATTGTGCTTAATTGAAATATATGAGCGTAGGTTTTATGTTTGAGGATCATAGGTTTATTTTCAGATGATCACTCTTCATGAAAACTGTATCAACTGGCTTGTAGAGTTGATGAGTGTAGAAAAATGCACTGACCCCTTCACATCAAAATACTTGCACTTATTATTGTGAGATTATAACACATATCACCTCTGTGGATAGTTATGCTTTTTTTGGGACTGCCATTGATCATCATTATTTGCTGTCTCCACATTGAAGGTTGGCTACCATGGACATCATTCTGCTCTGTCTCTTGCCTTGGTGGTACACTTTATGACTAATTTCCCAACCACCTCATAGTATTTGCACTCTATTTTAATCATTGCCTGCTTCTGTTTATTTCTCCATTTACGTTTCCTTGTAAGATAACTTTTAGTATATTGTTATATCTTTGTATATATCCAAAGTATCTTACAAACAGCAGCCATGAGAATGACAACCATGCAGGAAAGTTCCAACATATAAAACAAGTAGTCAGACAAGGTGTGGTGTCACTGGATCTGTTCTCATTTTGCAGCAAGAATATTATGAAATCAATAAAAGACAAAAAGGAATTAAAGTCAATGGTCACAACATTAACAATCTGTGATATGCGGATGACTTAGTCTTAATAGCAGAGGGAGAATTGAAAGAAAAAAAAATGATAGAAAAAATGGTGCGGTAAAAGCTTTACGTGATTGATAGACGACACAAATTTGAACGACGTTTCGACTCAATAGGCCTTCAGCAGGAACAAACTAACAACACACACACACACACAGATATGTAAGTAAATAAAACTTATCCTACATAGCTAACTAGTAATGAAACATCCGAAACAAAACAATCAAAACTGGTTTAAGAAAAGAAAAATTTCTTCCCTGTGTCGTGGACCATGGCCGGAACGAGAGAGAGACAGAATCCATGCGGGTGTGAACTGTAATTACCCTGCTGGTCAGAGGGTCAAACAGTGTAAGGGTTCTAAAAATATGTGAGTGGGGGGAACACTGTCTAGGTTACCAGACTACAAAGACACTGACAATGTCTATAAGTATCTAAGAGGCTACACATACATGTATACACTCACACAAAAGAGTGCATATATACATATACGAACATAACTGCGCATACATATATATCTATATTCACATTGTCTATGTCTTTGTAGCCTGGTAACCTAGACAGTGTTCTCCCCACTCATATTTTTAGAACCCTTACACGGTTTGACCCTCCAACCAGCAGGGTAATTACAGTTAACACCAGCGTGGATTCTCTCTCTCTCTCGTTCCGGCCATGGTCCACGACACAGGGAAGAAATTTTTCTTTTCTTAAACCAGTTTTTATTCATATTAATTCTGTTGTTGATTGTTTTCCATTCCATGACACCAAGCTATCCAGTATGTTCTCTCTTTGTCTTCAGTGATCTCTCTTACCTGTATTTTGCCAGTAGTAACCAAGTATTTCAACTTTCCTCTTCAAATGATGTGCGCGAAAAATGTTTTTTTTTTTCTGTTTCGTAGGAGCTCTCTTTTTGTGTTGGCCTCTTTGAGAATTTCACCTGTCTTTTTAGCTGTCCAGGAAATTTCAACATTCTTCTGAGAAATCCCATCTCTGTGCCCTCTAATTGTCTTTTAACATCTATCTATCTATTGACCTTTCGAGCCGTAACCGGCCCATAGGGTGTAGACCAAGATACACCTTTTCCTATATGAATTTTTTGTTCTAGCAGTTTTCTTTTAAAGATATTTTATCAAATCTCGCCATCTGTCTCTGTTCTGTGCAAGCAGTTCTATCTCATTGAGGGAGCCGATTCCTGCTGCTCTTGCCTCTCTCATCAATGTTCTTCTCAGTGTCTCCCTGGGTCTTCCTCTTTTTCTTTTACCTGTTGTTTCCCATATGAGGGCTTGCTTTGCTATTCTTTAACATCTATAGTTAAATTTAATTGCTCAAAATTGAGTCAGTCAGGTGCTCAAATTTTAGCGTTTAATTACTTGTATTGTTGAGATTACAAATGGATGTTTTGTTTTGTAGTAGATGTAGATTATTTTAGTGTATTACTTTTCATTTATGAACATATGTAATATCTGTGGTCGGTGAACATTTTACATGATCCTTCAAGTCACCCATTTTTAATTGAAACCAAGATTGTTACCCTTGAATTGGTTCACTCAAATTTTGGTGGTGTTATTTCATGAAAGTGAAATTAATAAAATTGGACATGCACTCAAAATAAGTAAATGATGAAATTATGTATAAACATTAACAAATAGACACAATATGTAAATGAGGAAAATTGGCATGTTCAGACACTCAGAATATGTAAATGAGGAAAATGTGTAGAAAAGTAGTATATTCACACACTCAAGATATGCCAATGATAAAAGTGTGAATACTTTATCATATTAAAATACTCAAAATTAGGAAAATGTGTAGAAACAGCATATTTAGCTTCTAGCATTTTATTATAATCTATATTATCTTTGACAACCTAGAAATATGAATTTTGCACTCATTGACATAGAATATGCATAATCACTTGGTTTTTGTTGAGACTGTCACTTTTCACAAATTTGAATATTAGGCTGCACATGAAGTGTTATGTTGCTTTGTTCTTCTTCTTGAACATTTCATGTTTATTGCTATTCTACTTTCTTTCTATTGCCTTGTGGGCTTCAATTAAAACTGTTAAATTATATATATATATATATATATATATATTATCAAGTAATGGAAATATCTTAATTTAATATATTCATTAATTGTGTATGACGCCACTCCACAAGATCTGTCTTTTGATAGATAATCAAGTATCAAGATTTTTATGTAGCAAAAGTATGAATCATAATAACAGTGACAAAAGTTGTTGAAATCAAAATTGCTTAAAAGTGTCTTTTATGATTAATTAAATATCTATAAAAATTGAATTTTTGTTGCATGAATGACCAAATTATAATGTAAAATCATTACAAAAAAACCTGTCGTTGAAGTTTTGACACCACAATAATTTGTTAGGAGATAGAGAAAGATCTAAATTTTTGCTGTTGACTAATTATTTTTCTTTTCAGTGTCCACCACTGACAAACTGATTTTGTGGTGTTGCGTCAGTTTATTACCAAAGACTGAATTTTTTTGTGGTTTATAAATTTTACAATAGACATGGCAAGGACATTCAACTATCCCTGTTAGAAGCAGGGGTCGGTCATACAGCCTGGATAATGATAAAAGGACTCTCAAAGTTAGCCCTGTGGACACTGACACTGCTGAGGGCAATGAGATAGTTAACATGCCCAAGACACATCCTAGTCAACCTTTAACCTTGGTCATGGAGCCCGGACCCGTAATTAAAATGGGAACAGGGGCTCTAGGCCAGCGGAAGGGAGTTCACAGCAGAGGTGAGAATTTGCCTGATAAAGTGGTTATTTTGATACACCGCTGTTTTTTTTGTTATTTTAGTTGCCTTGTTCTGGAACTCATTTTATGATTATTTTACAGTGCTGCCATGTTTAGTCACATTATTTATTAGATCTTACATATATTTTCAGTTAATAAGCTGTTACAAATTAAACATTTTAACAAATATTTCTTTTCATGTGTGCTAACTGTAAAAATACTATAACTGTCCTAATTGCAAAAATACGATAATAATAAATACATTAGTTATTGACACCATATTTTGTGCTAAAAGTAATTGCATATTTTCATTTTTTAAAAAATAAAAAAAATTAAAACAAGTGAACAAGCACCAATAATGAAGTATGTAAATAATAAAACAAGTGAACAAGCACCAATATAATTAGATAATGAAAATTAATTCAAACGCGTCTTGCCTTTTTTCCCATTCTATGAGTTAAATTGAGAAGTATTCAAATTTTCTTGTGTTGTCACAAATTATAAACACTTCCTGAATATTGTTTTAAGGGAGTGAGTGGCACTGACATATACTGATTCATGCATTGTCTATTTATTATTTTATTTATTTAATACATAAGCAGGTGAACTTTTATTTCAAATTTTCCATTTTTAGTTTTTTCTTTAAAGATGCCTTTTTTATGTGAAAATAAATGCTTTTGCAATGTCCACACTAGTGTATTTATGTGCTTTTACTAGAAATATTGTCATGTTTCTTACCCTAGCAACCATGTGTTTTTGTCAACAAAATTCCGCAAATTATATACAATTTAAAAGACATTCCCAGACCTATATAACTTCTGTGACTTCTCTTACATTTTTTTCCCCAAACTTGATTGGTTTATAATAACAAAGTCTATAAATACTTTATGTATTATTTTATATACAAGGTGCAATAAAAAAATACCAGAACTGAATTTCCTGCTTTAAAACAAATAGTAGTTATAGCATAGGCTGTTATAACATAGACTGTTATAACATAGGCTGCTAGTATCATGACCCCAATTGTATGAGTGTGCAGTGTGATGAAATTGAGCATTCTGTGTGTAGCAGAAATGACAAACACTTTTTTTTTAAAACACGTGTTAAGTAGAGGTTGTGATTTGCGTTGTTGCAGATTTCCATGAGCAGCGTGTTGGCGTCAAATCCTGTTCCAAGTTAGGAAGAACATCTACAGACTTTTATTAATAATATTGAATATGTGAGCTATAGAAGAACTAGTAGAAGTTTTCTGTCCCAGTTCAAAATAGAGGATTTTTTTTCTTCATCTATGCTATCATCATCATCATCTTCTTCATGTGCCATACTGGTTGGCATAGGAAATTATGTCCTTTCACAATCCACTTGCTGCTTAATTACTATTTTTTTTTTTTTTTTTTTTTTTTTTTTTGCTATAAAAATAATTTTAATGTATACTTTAACTTTACAAAAATAGCTAGCTCTGCTCATTATTAATTCATATCTTGTTCAATTAAAACCACTTTGAACATTGGGATTTCCCTGAAAGATACCCCATGTTTATTTACTATTTATAAATTGAATGAAAGTCTGGAACTTAGTAATGTATTGAGTTTTTAAAATTTTGCATTTAGATGCAGTAAAATAAAGTAAAAGTAGAGCCCCATCATGCCAAGTGGCATGTAGGGAATATGGTGTTAGTGACCATAATTTTTACTGACCATTGGCACATGATTTTTGTGATAGTGTGGTTGGTGTTACACCTGTGCCACTTTACTTTCCCAGAAAAAATCTGTTACCCATTTAGGCTGGGTGAACCTGGAAGCCGTCGATCAGGATCAAACCCGACCTCTTGTCCTTTGTAGTCCAGTTCACTAACCACTGAGCTATCGCGGCTCATTTAGATGCGGTAGCTGTGCATTAAAAAATATTTTAATAATGAATTCACCAGATATTTTTTTTTTAATATAAAAAGGAGTTGAAATAATTGTATTAGTTAGTCTAAAGTGGTGGTATCACTGCAAATGAATTAAAATTCATAATTGCTCAACCGCCCTTGCCAGTTGAAAAATCCGAATTAACATCTCATCTCATTGAAGGATCTAAAGAAGAAGAAGAAAGGTAGCTGCAGTTCCCATCATAGCTGCCACAGCACACACCAAAAGACATACAGTCAAACGCAGTTGAACTGTCCTTCATCTTAAGATATCATTCATCGTAAGCAATTGGAATATTGAAACATGATCCGGATGAAAAAACACAGCTCATGGTGTGCACAGAGCACTAAACTCAGTAGCACCGGCAGCAACCCGGACTCGTAATGTGAGGAAAATACAAGGAGCACTTTTCAGACAGAGCCTCAATGGTTCCTGTCGCCTATCCATCATATTGACGGGAAGTCAAGGAGTTGAATTTAGCACTATTATTATATTACATAACTACGGGAAATAAGAAAGTGATGTGCCTATCACATCTCATTCAAATAAACAGCTTAAGAGACCATCTCCACTTAGAAAAGCATGGTGCACCATATTTAATAGTCAAATCACTGGCTTCTATAAATAGTTCAACATTTTTCAACATTTAATATTAATTTACTGGATTATTTAAAAAAAAAAAAAGGAATTTTGAATCCTGCTATCATTTAAATATAAAATAATTGGGCAAATTGAAAAATATCAGATAATCTCATGGCTTGTCGGAAGTAACTGGAAATCCACCAAAGAGGACCACTGTAAGGTTCACAAACTCTGTAGCACCAATGTGAATCCATAAAGTGGAATACCCAGCTGACTTTAGCACAGGAGACAAATAATAATAAATGAATATTATTATAGAGGGAATCTTCCGAGGCGATAATCATCTTCAGACTATATATTGTTCTTTGTTTTTTTTCTGTTGTTGATTATTTGTCATTTTTTCCGAGTGCTGTAAACATACCTCGTCCTCTGAATTGATTCACTGACTTTAGCGCAGCAGTCTACATTAGAGAGCTGAAATTTATCAGTCTCCAAATGCAAACCCTGCAACGGTCGATGGAACGCAAACTCTTATCCATCATCTTTGAATCAGAAGTCCTTTTTAGTGAATCAGACTGTGTGAATACGACCTTCCTCGGTCATGAAGTCAATGTGTGTATTATATCATGACATTGAGAGTAGAGCAAGAGACAGTAAAGCAACAGTAACATGGTTCTCTCTTGACAATCATATTGTTTACACAGACCTACCAATTGTAAGAGTATGTGGCAATGAGATGAGTAGAACCAACATGAAGACATATTTGAGAATGAAATTTCATTGCAGCTTGTGCTTTTTAAAGGACATATTGACCATATGATTTCTAAAACTTGAAAGGAATTGTCAGCGACGAGTGTCATGGCAGCTACTGATATCAAATGTTTATTGGTACTTCAGTATCAGGGAATGGTTCTCTTGTCCATTGAATACACCATGGCTATTCTCACTGTTAGTGAGATTCATATAAACTTGAAAGAGTGCAATTTGAAGCTATACGCTTTATTTTGGACTGTGTGAGAGACACTTCATGCATGGCAATGTGTTTTGTATTGGATTTCCCCACTATAGAGAATAGAATCATTATACTAAGAGCACATCATACATAACTAAAGATAAGAACTGATTAGAGACATCCACTGTATGAGAAAATAATTGAAGATAAGGGCAATAGTTTAAGGAGAGGTAAATCATGGATAGGCCAAGCTAAGGATATTGTCAAATCCATCTACGAGCTGTCTAATGTTGTTCCTGGGCCAAAATGGATACCTGATCCTCCAGAACTTAAAACCTTCTTCTCCTGGCATTGCCACATTAAACAGAGGATGTAGACAACAGGATCTGATTGCAGTTAATGCAGGAGTGTCCTCATTTGTGAAAACTACACTGACGTGGATGTGACAGTCAACACAGATGGTTCTGTGGTACACCATCAATGGAGTGCTTGAGCATTCACTGCCCTATCCTATAGCAGAGCTATTCTTTAAGATAGCAGGACCTATGCAATTATGGCCAGTAGTTTGGCGATTAAATTAATGGTAGTGACGAAGGCTTTTGATTGGTTGGAGACTGAAGAGTGTACTCGTGTGTGTGTGCTAAGTGACTCAATGAACATGAGCCTCAAAGTAGGGTCAGACTTAATTCGTCAACAATGGCTGGGATCAATACAGAGATCCAAGATTTGCAGGATCACCTTCATGTATGTCCAGATCCAGGCTGGTGTTGATAAACCAGTGTACCATATAAACATAATATATACACCTAGCTGATGATGATGAGCATTGTGTCCCTCATAATGAGGCTCGGTGTTATCATTCTGTCTGCTGTTATGTAAGTCCGATCTAATCAGACAGAACACCTCTCCTTGACTTCTACTGTAGACGTTACAGAGCTGGACAACAGTTGTAGGCATCAACAATCCATTAAAGAGCTTTTCTAGTCTTGCACAACTAGCCATGACTTTAATAGATTTAATGGCATGAAAAACATTGTAGGTCCACAATTACAAAGACCTGAAGTCACAATTCACAGCATACTCACTCACTCACTCACTCACTCACTCACTCACTCACTCACTCACTCACTCACTCACTCACTCACTCACTCACTCACTCACTCACTCACTCACTCACTCACTCACTCACTCACTCACTCACTCACTCACTCACTCACTCTCTCACTCACACACTCACTCACTCACACACTCACTCACTCACTCCTGTGTGAAATATATAAATCTACAAGAGCTACTCAGATGCCTCTAACTGGCTATCTGTAACAGAACTTATAAGCCCTTTAAAAACTGACCAGAATGGACCAAACTTCCACATCATTGTATGTCTAACTTTATGTTTCTAACTTTTTACCTACTCTTTCTACTCCTTTCTAGCTATCTATTCTTAATTCTGATAATTAGTAATTCTCTCCGGATGTTTCCCAGACTCACTGGCGCAAATTCCTGATCAAAAACTTTACTTCTCGTTGCTCTGAAATCATCATCATGTGACCGGTTGGCGTAGGCGATCATGTCCCTCCACAATCTTCTATCTACAGTGCATCGTATCAGTTCTGTTGTTGACTGTTTTCCATGCCATGACACCAACCTATCAAGTATTTTCTCTCTTTGTTGTCTGCGATCTCTCTTTCCTTTTATTTTGCCAGTTGTAACCAAGTATTCCAACTTTCCTCTTCTCATGATGTGCCCAAAAAATGTTGATTGCTTCTTTCTGATGTTTTTTAAGAACTCCCTTTTTGTGTTGGCCTCTTTGAGAACTTCCTCATTGGTCATTTTAGCTGTACAGGGAACTTTCAACATTCTTCTGAGAAATCCCATCTCTGTGGCCTCTAATCGTCTTTTCATTTGTTTGTCTACTGTCCATGATTCGCTTCCATAGGTCAGAATTGGTTCTATATAGCACCGATGAACACTCTTTCTCATTTTTATTGACATAGATTTGTTGCATAAGATATTTTTCATTTTCTGAAATGCTATTTTGGCCTGAGCTATTCTGCTTTTTATTTCTGTGGTGCATCTCCCATCTGATGTTATTATTGTGCCCAAGTATTTCAAATGTTGCACTTGTTTCAGATTTGTCTCGTTTATTTTTATGCTGCATGATGGTGGTGATTGTTTCTTCGATATAACCATTACTTCTGTTTTCTTACTATTCAGACTGAGACCTTTCTTGTTACTTTCCTTTACTGTTATGTCTATCATTTCTTGTAGTTCATTCTCTGTCTCTGCTGTTAAGACTGTGTCATCCGCATATCGCAAATTATTTATGTTGTGACCGTTGACTTCAATTCCTTTTTTGTCTACTATTGATCTCATAATATATTTGCTGTAAAGTGAAAACAAATCCGGTGACAGAACACATCCTTGTCTGACTCCTTGCTTTATATATTGGAATTGTCTTGTTTGGTTGTTAATTCGAATACCAATGAGAATTGACTAAATTCAGGACTCTGATCTGTTCAGTTTGGTCATGTGATGATTTAATCATACCATCACGAGACATCCTTCAACTGAATAGTTCTCAGTGTGACTAACTTAATATCTCTGTCATTCCCCTGTTAACTCTTTTAATTCCAACTCTCCTAGCACACTGCTTAACCCTCTTACAAACCAAGATCTAGTACATTGAGATCAACAGTAAAGCAGAGTGTCTGGTTCTGCAATATTAGTTGATGGACAGTCAATGGATCGGGCAGATATTGTTAACAATCTAGAAGAGGTGGGTCGAACAAAAGACTGGATAATGATAAAAGGACTCTCAAAGTTAGCCCTGTGGACACTGACACTGCTGAGGGCAATGAGATAGTTAACATGCCCAAGACACATCCTAGTCAACCTTTAACCTTGGTCATGGAGCCCGGACCCGTAATTAAAATGGGAACAGGGGCTCTAGGCCAGCGGAAGGGAGTTCACAGCAGAGGTGAGAATTTGCCTGATAAAGTGGTTATTTTGATACACCGCTGTTTTTTTTGTTATTTTAGTTGCCTTGTTCTGGAACTCATTTTATGATTATTTTACAGTGCTGCCATGTTTAGTCACATTATTTATTAGATCTTACATATATTTTCAGTTAATAAGCTGTTACAAATTAAACATTTTAACAAATATTTCTTTTCATGTGTGCTAACTGTAAAAATACTATAACTGTCCTAATTGCAAAAATACGATAATAATAAATACATTAGTTATTGACACCATATTTTGTGCTAAAAGTAATTGCATATTTTCATTTTTTAAAAAATAAAAAAATTAAAACAAGTGAACAAGCACCAATAATGAAGTATGTAAATAATAAAACAAGTGAACAAGCACCAATATAATTAGATAATGAAAATTAATTCAAACGCGTCTTGCCTTTTTTCCCATTCTATGAGTTAAATTGAGAAGTATTCAAATTTTCTTGTGTTGTCACAAATTATAAACACTTCCTGAATATTGTTTTAAGGGAGTGAGTGGCACTGACATATACTGATTCATGCATTGTCTATTTATTATTTTATTTATTTAATACATAAGCAGGTGAACTTTTATTTCAAATTTTCCATTTTTAGTTTTTTCTTTAAAGATGCCTTTTTTATGTGAAAATAAATGCTTTTGCAATGTCCACACTAGTGTATTTATGTGCTTTTACTAGAAATATTGTCATGTTTCTTACCCTAGCAACCATGTGTTTTTGTCAACAAAATTCCGCAAATTATATACAATTTAAAAGACATTCCCAGACCTATATAACTTCTGTGACTTCTCTTACATTTTTTTCCCCAAACTTGATTGGTTTATAATAACAAAGTCTATAAATACTTTATGTATTATTTTATATACAAGGTGCAATAAAAAAAATACCAGAACTGAATTTCCTGCTTTAAAACAAATAGTAGTTATAGCATAGGCTGTTATAACATAGACTGTTATAACATAGGCTGCTAGTATCATGACCCCAATTGTATGAGTGTGCAGTGTGATGAAATTGAGCATTCTGTGTGTAGCAGAAATGACAAACACTTTTTTTTTAAAACACGTGTTAAGTAGAGGTTGTGATTTGCGTTGTTGCAGATTTCCATGAGCAGCGTGTTGGCGTCAAATCCTGTTCCAAGTTAGGAAGAACATCTACAGACTTTTATTAATAATATTGAATATGTGAGCTATAGAAGAACTAGTAGAAGTTTTCTGTCCCAGTTCAAAATAGAGGATTTTTTTTCTTCATCTATGCTATCATCATCATCATCTTCTTCATGTGCCATACTGGTTGGCATAGGAAATTATGTCCTTTCACAATCCACTTGCTGCTTAATTACTATTTTTTTTTTTTTTTTTTTGTTTGTTTTTGCTATAAAAATAATTTTAATGTATACTTTAACTTTACAAAAATAGCTAGCTCTGCTCATTATTAATTCATATCTTGTTCAATTAAAACCACTTTGAACATTGGGATTTCCCTGAAAGATACCCCATGTTTATTTACTATTTATAAATTGAATGAAAGTCTGGAACTTAGTAATGTATTGAGTTTTTAAAATTTTGCATTTAGATGCAGTAAAATAAAGTAAAAGTAGAGCCCCATCATGCCAAGTGGCATGTAGGGAATATGGTGTTAGTGACCATAATTTTTACTGACCATTGGCACATGATTTTTGTGATAGTGTGGTTGGTGTTACACCTGTGCCACTTTACTTTCCCAGAAAAAATCTGTTACCCATTTAGGCTGGGTGAACCTGGAAGCCGTCGATCAGGATCAAACCCGACCTCTTGTCCTTTGTAGTCCAGTTCACTAACCACTGAGCTATCGCGGCTCATTTAGATGCGGTAGCTGTGCATTAAAAAATATTTTAATAATGAATTCACCAGATATTTTTTTTTTAATATAAAAAGGAGTTGAAATAATTGTATTAGTTAGTCTAAAGTGGTGGTATCACTGCAAATGAATTAAATTCATAATTGCTCAACCGCCCTTGCCAGTTGAAAATCCGAATTAACATCTCATCTCATTGAAGGATCTAAAGAAGAAGAAGAAAGGTAGCTGCAGTTCCCATCATAGCTGCCACAGCACACACCAAAAGACATACAGTCAAACGCAGTTGAACTGTCCTTCATCTTAAGATATCATTCATCGTAAGCAATTGGAATATTGAAACATGATCCGGATGAAAAAACACAGCTCATGGTGTGCACAGAGCACTAAACTCAGTAGCACCGGCAGCAACCCGGACTCGTAATGTGAGGAAAATACAAGGAGCACTTTTCAGACAGAGCCTCAATGGTTCCTGTCGCCTATCCATCATATTGACGGGAAGTCAAGGAGTTGAATTTAGCACTATTATTATATTACATAACTACGGGAAATAAGAAAGTGATGTGCCTATCACATCTCATTCAAATAAACAGCTTAAGAGACCATCTCCACTTAGAAAAGCATGGTGCACCATATTTAATAGTCAAATCACTGGCTTCTATAAATAGTTCAACATTTTTCAACATTTAATATTAATTTACTGGATTATTTAAAAAAAAAAAAAGGAATTTTGAATCCTGCTATCATTTAAATATAAAATAATTGGGCAAATTGAAAAATATCAGATAATCTCATGGCTTGTCGGAAGTAACTGGAAATCCACCAAAGAGGACCACTGTAAGGTTCACAAACTCTGTAGCACCAATGTGAATCCATAAAGTGGAATACCCAGCTGACTTTAGCACAGGAGACAAATAATAATAAATGAATATTATTATAGAGGGAATCTTCCGAGGCGATAATCATCTTCAGACTATATATTGTTCTTTGTTTTTTTTCTGTTGTTGATTATTTGTCATTTTTTCCGAGTGCTGTAAACATACCTCGTCCTCTGAATTGATTCACTGACTTTAGCGCAGCAGTCTACATTAGAGAGCTGAAATTTATCAGTCTCCAAATGCAAACCCTGCAACGGTCGATGGAACGCAAACTCTTATCCATCATCTTTGAATCAGAAGTCCTTTTTAGTGAATCAGACTGTGTGAATACGACCTTCCTCGGTCATGAAGTCAATGTGTGTATTATATCATGACATTGAGAGTAGAGCAAGAGACAGTAAAGCAACAGTAACATGGTTCTCTCTTGACAATCATATTGTTTACACAGACCTACCAATTGTAAGAGTATGTGGCAATGAGATGAGTAGAACCAACATGAAGACATATTTGAGAATGAAATTTCATTGCAGCTTGTGCTTTTTAAAGGACATATTGACCATATGATTTCTAAAACTTGAAAGGAATTGTCAGCGACGAGTGTCATGGCAGCTACTGATATCAAATGTTTATTGGTACTTCAGTATCAGGGAATGGTTCTCTTGTCCATTGAATACACCATGGCTATTCTCACTGTTAGTGAGATTCATATAAACTTGAAAGAGTGCAATTTGAAGCTATACGCTTTATTTTGGACTGTGTGAGAGACACTTCATGCATGGCAATGTGTTTTGTATTGGATTTCCCCACTATAGAGAATAGAATCATTATACTAAGAGCACATCATACATAACTAAAGATAAGAACTGATTAGAGACATCCACTGTATGAGAAAATAATTGAAGATAAGGGCAATAGTTTAAGGAGAGGTAAATCATGGATAGGCCAAGCTAAGGATATTGTCAAATCCATCTACGAGCTGTCTAATGTTGTTCCTGGGCCAAAATGGATACCTGATCCTCCAGAACTTAAAACCTTCTTCTCCTGGCATTGCCACATTAAACAGAGGATGTAGACAACAGGATCTGATTGCAGTTAATGCAGGAGTGTCCTCATTTGTGAAAACTACACTGACGTGGATGTGACAGTCAACACAGATGGTTCTGTGGTACACCATCAATGGAGTGCTTGAGCATTCACTGCCCTATCCTATAGCAGAGCTATTCTTTAAGATAGCAGGACCTATGCAATTATGGCCAGTAGTTTGGCGATTAAATTAATGGTAGTGACGAAGGCTTTTGATTGGTTGGAGACTGAAGAGTGTACTCGTGTGTGTGTGCTAAGTGACTCAATGAACATGAGCCTCAAAGTAGGGTCAGACTTAATTCGTCAACAATGGCTGGGATCAATACAGAGATCCAAGATTTGCAGGATCACCTTCATGTATGTCCAGATCCAGGCTGGTGTTGATAAACCAGTGTACCATATAAACATAATATATACACCTAGCTGATGATGATGAGCATTGTGTCCCTCATAATGAGGCTCGGTGTTATCATTCTGTCTGCTGTTATGTAAGTCCGATCTAATCAGACAGAACACCTCTCCTTGACTTCTACTGTAGACGTTACAGAGCTGGACAACAGTTGTAGGCATCAACAATCCATTAAAGAGCTTTTCTAGTCTTGCACAACTAGCCATGACTTTAATAGATTTAATGGCATGAAAAACATTGTAGGTCCACAATTACAAAGACCTGAAGTCACAATTCACAGCATACTCACTCACTCACTCACTCACTCACTCACTCACTCACTCACTCACTCACTCACTCACTCACTCACTCACTCACTCACTCACTCACTCACTCACTCACTCACTCACTCACTCACTCACTCACTCACTCTCTCACTCACACACTCACTCACTCACACACTCACTCACTCACTCCTGTGTGAAATATATAAATCTACAAGAGCTACTCAGATGCCTCTAACTGGCTATCTGTAACAGAACTTATAAGCCCTTTAAAAACTGACCAGAATGGACCAAACTTCCACATCATTGTATGTCTAACTTTATGTTTCTAACTTTTTACCTACTCTTTCTACTCCTTTCTAGCTATCTATTCTTAATTCTGATAATTAGTAATTCTCTCCGGATGTTTCCCAGACTCACTGGCGCAAATTCCTGATCAAAAACTTTACTTCTCGTTGCTCTGAAATCATCATCATGTGACCGGTTGGCGTAGGCGATCATGTCCCTCCACAATCTTCTATCTACAGTGCATCGTATCAGTTCTGTTGTTGACTGTTTTCCATGCCATGACACCACCTATCAAGTATTTTCTCTCTTTGTTGTCTGCGATCTCTCTTTCCTTTTATTTTGCCAGTTGTAACCAAGTATTCCAACTTTCCTCTTCTCATGATGTGCCCAAAAAATGTTGATTGCTTCTTTCTGATGTTTTTTAAGAACTCCCTTTTTGTGTTGGCCTCTTTGAGAACTTCCTCATTGGTCATTTTAGCTGTACAGGGAACTTTCAACATTCTTCTGAGAAATCCCATCTCTGTGGCCTCTAATCGTCTTTTCATTTGTTTGTCTACTGTCCATGATTCGCTTCCATAGGTCAGAATTGGTTCTATATAGCACCGATGAACACTCTTTCTCATTTTTATTGACATAGATTTGTTGCATAAGATATTTTTCATTTTCTGAAATGCTATTTTGGCCTGAGCTATTCTGCTTTTTATTTCTGTGGTGCATCTCCCATCTGATGTTATTATTGTGCCCAAGTATTTCAAATGTTGCACTTGTTTCAGATTTGTCTCGTTTATTTTTATGCTGCATGATGGTGGTGATTGTTTCTTCGATATAACCATTACTTCTGTTTTCTTACTATTCAGACTGAGACCTTTCTTGTTACTTTCCTTTACTGTTATGTCTATCATTTCTTGTAGTTCATTCTCTGTCTCTGCTGTTAAGACTGTGTCATCCGCATATCGCAAATTATTTATGTTGTGACCGTTGACTTCAATTCCTTTTTTGTCTACTATTGATCTCATAATATATTTGCTGTAAAGTGAAAACAATCCGGTGACAGAACACATCCTTGTCTGACTCCTTGCTTTATATATTGGAATTGTCTTGTTTGGTTGTTAATTCGAATACCAATGAGAATTGACTAAATTCAGGACTCTGATCTGTTCAGTTTGGTCATGTGATGATTTAATCATACCATCACGAGACATCCTTCAACTGAATAGTTCTCAGTGTGACTAACTTAATATCTCTGTCATTCCCCTGTTAACTCTTTTAATTCCAACTCTCCTAGCACACTGCTTAACCCTCTTACAAACCAAGATCTAGTACATTGAGATCAACAGTAAAGCAGAGTGTCTGGTTCTGCAATATTAGTTGATGGACAGTCAATGGATCGGGCAGATATTGTTAACAATCTAGAAGAGGTGGGTCGAACAAAAGACTTTGACCGAAATACAAATACACAGCTATCTAGACTGTGAACTGGGAGTGAAGATCAGAGTTGCCAGAACAGAGCGATGTTCTGGATGAGTGAGAAGATTTATCACCAACACCAAACTGACACAATTAGTCGCTGTTTGCTGATGAATGTTTTTAGAAGATTAGAGCACCTATGGATGAGTCTGGAGTGTGATGATGATGATCTTAATTTAACATAACGTATCATAACTTAACATAGAGAGGCATTAAAAAACCACCATTGGATTTGTTCAGCACCAGTTACTTTCAGTCCCACAGTCAAGTCAACTGAAGGTTCCACTTTAAGGATCCTGCACTGGTACTATGGTGTTTGTGCGTCTGGCTGCATTCGTTGAAGTGAATCAAGTATTGTGGCTTGTTGACACTGTTGTGCATGCTATGTCATCATGATGGATGATCGTATATCCCTTAATGTACTCTTTCAAAAGAAGAGCAAGATGATTAAGATTTTGATGCTGTTCATGAGTCAGCAACTCTGGTGTGACTCCCGGATCTTCATCTTAGTCAAGAGGGAGATTGCCTAAATTCAGGAGAGCTATATACAAGGAGAATGGGGGAGGACTTGTGAACCAATTTATCGTTTTACATTGTGGGATTCTCTGTGAAAGAGATCAGCTTGTGGACAGTTGTTCAGTGTGCAAGGAGGGTAATCCGATGACTAATTTCCTGGAAATTATTATAAAATGAACACTTTGATGTGTGTTTTTTTTTTCAATTTGTATATATTTTTTGTGTGTCTGGTGTGCAGGTTTGAGGCAAACCATAAAATATATGGAAGTTATACTGCTATCATTTTTACAATCTCCATGTTACTGTAAACTCATTCCTGTCCTTCTGGCACTATAAGCACATTTCTGCTGTCTTTCTAAATTGTAAACTCATTCCTGTCTTCTTTGCATTATAAATTCATTCCTGTCTTCTTTGCATTATAAATTCATTCCTGTCTTCTTTGCACTATAAACTCATTTCTGCTGTCTTCTCAATGTTGTAAACTCATTTCTGCTTTCTTGATACTATAAACACATTTCTGCTGTTATCTCCTCGATGCTGTAAACTCATTCTGTCTTCTTTGTCTATAAACTCATTTCTGCTGTCTTGTTGGTGCTGTAAATGCACTCTGCTATAAACTCATTCCTTTTGCATTCTTGGTACTATAAACATATTCTTATTGTCTCTTTAGTACTGTATCCTGATTCCTTATGTCTCCTTGTTGCTATAAACCTATTTCGGCTGCTTCATTCTTTCACAAACACTTTCTCACTGTTTACTTGGTTCCATAATAATTTATAATGCGTCAGTACTTTCCGCTTGGATTCATAAACTTATCCTCACTAACTAATTCATAAGATTAAATTTCATTATTGATGTCCCCAAGATTTCATAAACTGAGCTCATAGTTCCTTAATTCTTTCTGCACTGAAGCTTTTTATCGATGCAACGGAAGAGATTTCAGAGACAAAATTGTTCATGGTTTTAAGAATCAATCTATATTTTTATAATTATCTAACATATAACATATTATATATGAATATTTAGATAATTGAACAAGCTATAAGATTTCACCAATATCCAGATGATACAAGACATGTAAAAAGAATATGGTTTGATGGCATTCACACTAATAAAATTGAGCGTGGCAGAACTATGCGGCAGAACGTATGCTGCCGAAATCGGCTTGGCGCACTATGCAGCGAAACATATGGAAAGAGTTAACCTCTTTCTCACTATTTCTTTGTCTTCATCTTATTCTCTCCCACCATGTTTAGTAAACTCTTCCTCACTACCTCCTTTGCTTCATAAACCAATCTATATTGCTGCCTTTGTGCCATAATATACTGATCAAAGCTTTCTCCTTGGTTCCATAAACTGATCTTCATTACTCCTTTTTTTAATACTTATTTTCTTCACCCCTTTTTTCTTTAAGCTGATCTCCAATGTACACTGACTCAATATACTGATCTTTGATTGTTCTTTAAGCTGATCCTCAACGCATACTGACTCAATATACTGATCCTTTATTGTTCTTTAAGCTGATCCTCAACGCACACTGACTCAATATACTGATCCTTGATTGTTCTTAAGCTGATCCTCAATGCACACTGACTCAATATACTGATCCTTGATTGTTCTTTAAGCTGATCCTCAAAGCACACTGACTCAATATACTGATCCTTGATTGTTCTTAAGCTGATCCTCACGCACACTGACTCAATATACTGATCCTTGATTATTCTTTAAGCTGATCCTCAAAGCACACTGACTCAATATACTGATCCTTGATTACATAAACTTTAAAATGCTTTTCCCTTAGTTCTTTAACTCTAGATTACGGTACCATAGTAAAAATTACATCAAAACACAATTTCTTCAAAATTTGATAGTTTGTGGCGATCATACATTACCCCACTACGCATACCTTCCTAATTACTGCTTCCGGTGACCCCCAAGTGTTTAATTTGTTACTATTGATGTAGAATTTTTTTTCGTTTTGTGAGATACGATCCTATAATACAAAAATAATGTGCCAAATTTCCAAAAAATTGATAGTTTTTAATTTTTTTTTTTCCCCTTTAACCAGGGAAATTTCCTTGACCATCGGCAACATCAGACAACTTTTTGTGACTCGGGGAAACTCTGCAAATAACACTTTGAGGTTGTCGAACATACTGATGAATTTAAGGCATCCATCTGAATAGACAAAATAACACGTCCGGTCCAAGCTATCAATTTTAGATCATAAATTAACCTCAGACAGGAAATCCAAGTTTTCTCTGTGTATAATTGGTAAACACACAACTGTATGTCAAAAGTTCAAATAAAAACTATTTTTAGTGCTCCTAATGTCACAATTGGCAGAACAAATACCTGTTGCTGTATATTTTTGATTTTAGTCAAATCAATTTATGATGAAATGATAGTGATATGTCTGTTTATTAACTCCTTTATAATGTTCTATTACTGCAGGAGAGATTACAAGCTGGAAAGAAATATCCCCAAAGAAAGAGGGTCTGTCTCCACCTTTTTCACCAATGAAAGAGCATGGAGCTACAGAAACAGATGCTGAGCATCAAGGAAAGACACGAAGTGAAAAAGTAGAAGAATGGGCTAAAGTATCACCCAGCCGTAGTCCTGTCAAGATACCCCCTGGTGGCAGTGATTTTAAAGAACCTGTTTCACATGTAAACAATGGTGTTAATATTTCCAGTGCAAAAACTATTCCAAAGAGACAAAATCCATTATCAAAAAGCCCACGTTTAGCCCGCAAAATGGCATCTGGAGCTAAATACAGTGGTACATCAGCTATTCCTAAGAGATCATCAACTTCTTCATCATCATCTTCGGAAGCAAACAATATAAAGCCTAGTAAACCTGCTAAGGCTAAAAGTATTAATACAACAGATAAAGATGTGGAACAGTTTGATAAAATAAAACTTGCTGATCGATATAAATAAATGAGATCTCAAAAGTGTCACTAGCTGATGCCATGACTTATAGATTGGATAGAATTGGCAGTACTGGTATTGATGAAAGGTCTCAAGTTCAGTTAACCACTTGGAAAGATATATCACCAACAGAGTCAAAGATTGAGACCACATCAGGTATTCCAAGTGAAAAACGTTCACGGCCAGAAAGTGGGTACTTTTCAAATGAAGTCCACAGTGAGTCAAGAGAAGGAATGGATGGGTCACTATCAGAGGAAAGTGACCATGTTGGAACTATTAAACACAGGCCGAAGAAGAAAACTGTCGCATCACCAACCTCTGAGACAAACCATGACAAGACTGAAAGTTGTGCTGGAGATACAGCTCAGAAAATGGAAAATGGGACTTTTATG
Source organism: Megaustenia siamemsis (assembly GCA_032433765.1). Taxonomy (NCBI): domain Eukaryota; kingdom Metazoa; phylum Mollusca; class Gastropoda; order Stylommatophora; family Ariophantidae; genus Megaustenia; species Megaustenia siamemsis. Next base: position 58,477,763 of record JAVIAB010000126.1, read on the forward strand.
GGGCTAGATGAGACTAGTAAAAAGAATGATGGGAAAGACAATTCTTTTGGTAATACAGCAACATCTGAACAAATGACACTCAATTCCAGACATATACCTTCATGTGGAAATAATGAGATGGGTACGTCAGACTCAACAGATACATCAGACAATTTAGAAACTCATTCTAAACCTAGAACTGTAGGGGCTTAGCAGATGCCCCTGATATTGTAAATTCTCCCAAGTCTACACATCGATTTGATGCCATAAACAGAAAATTAAACTCAACAACAGGAGCTATCCCTTGTAGCGGCAGACAGTATTACTCAGAGCAATCATCTAGAAAAGAATCAAGCTCAACCAACAGCATGGATAACAGTGACAGTATGGGTCAGAGCCAGGAACAGCCCACATCCCAAGAAGATGGCTCATTCAATGATTATTTCTTTGATGAGGACTTCATTGTTCAGTTTGGTGGAAACCTTCATACATCTGTCGGAGTCATTCTTCAGGGCTCATGTGCATTCAGCCTTGCCGAATCCATGGTGCCAGGTAAACCAATCTTTTAGTGCTCATTTGTTTTCTTTCTTGAATACTCTAACAACATTGTGTACCTGTTACTGGGGGCCTCAGTAGCCCAGTTGGGAAAACCACCCGTCCGGGCTACTGACGTTCGAACAACCTGTGTTCAATCCCCACTGGAAGCAGTGTGAATTGTACTCGTGGTTTGAAAAAAATACCCCAGTGGTTGACCCAGCCGCTGGCAGAAATAAGTACCAGGGTCTTACTATAGGAAGGTGAGGAATGCCGCCTCGCATCATGAATTTCGATGCTTGAAGTCTCCGAAGACTTCTGGATAGGCAGCCGAGCACATATGGGTGAAAACTCATGTGCTGAGACACAGATTCAAATCTCTACTTTACCTTTACCTTTACATCTTGCTAACTAAATGCACAATATCTGTAGTTTATTTTGAAAATAAAAACAAAATTCTTACCCTTTATGTTTTATAGCTGTTCTGTTCATGGAATCAGTTTCACTGCAGTTGGAAATTCCCCATATCCTCTCTACCACATGTTACCAACATACCATCAAAGCGTACTGGCACTGCAAACACTGTTGACTATGCTGACTTCTATGCACCCCTAATTAGCTGAACAGACTAAAACAACTTCCATCGAATAGAGAGTGCACAGTCTCTTCCTCACTCCAGTTTCCCAGAAAACTCATATTTAAAACAAACATAGCAGTCAAATGGTTTAAGTAACTACACTAATCTCTGCTAAAACCTGACAGCTTGAAGCTATTTTGCATTATTGGTTATTGCATTAGCAAGGTCAAACTCTGGTGTGAGCCAAGTCAGCGGCACAAATGATAATTACATACATCACCGAAAATAGAATATTTTATACTATCCTCTATGTACTATCAACCCTTACGTATGCGTGTGAAAGCTGGAAAACAACAAGAGATATAGAAACAAAGTTGAACGCATTCAAAAATAAATTTCTAAAGAAAATACTTGGTATAGCATGGAACAAATTCAAAACAAACGAAATTAGAGAAATCGCTAATCAACCACTAACACTAATATCTTCAGTAATAAAGAAAAGACGATGGTCATATGTTGGACATGTGATGAGAAGAGATAATAACCGAATAGCAAATCAAGCCCTCATGTGGGAAACAACATGTAAAAGAGAAAAAGAGGAAGACCCAGAGAGAAACTGAGAACAACACTGATGAGAGAGGCAAGAGCAGCAGAAATCGGCTCCCTCAATGAGATAAAGCTGCTTGCACAGAACAAATAGACAAATGGCGAGATTTGATAAAATATCTTTAAAAGAATTGAAAACTGCTAGAATAAAAATTTAGATAAGAGAAGGAGTATCTTGGTCTACGCCCTATGGGCCGACTACGGCTCGAAAGGTCAATAGATAGATAGATACTATCCTCTCCAATGCACTCAAATAATTAAATAAAAAAAAAAACACTTTAAAAAAACTGTCAAATCACTGAAAGTGATTTTAATGATGGCTCTCTCTACTCTAAAGTTTTGGCGAACACAGACACCTTCTTCCTGGAAGTCCTTTTATAACTGAATATGTGGAGTATCATCATCATGTGCCAAAACGGCTGGCGTAGGCCATCATGTCCTTCCACAATCTTCTATCTAGAGTATCAGTTCTGTTGTTGACTGTTTTCCATGCCATGACACCAAGCTATCCAGTATTTTCTCTCTTTGTCGTCTGTGATCTCTCTTTCCTTTTATTTTGCTAGTTGTAACCAAGTATTCCAACTTTCCTCTTCTCATGATGTGCCCGAAAAATGTTGATTGTTTCTTTCTGATGTTTTTTAGGAGCTGCCTTTTTGTGTTAGCCTCTTTGAGAACTTTCTCATTGGTCTTTTTAGCTGCCCAGGGAACTTTCAACATTCTTCTGAGAAATCCCATCTTTGTGGCCTCTAATCATCTTTTCATTTGTTTGTCTACTGTCCATGATTCGCTTCCATAGGTCAGAATTGGTTCTCTATAGGACTGATGAACTCTCTTTCTCATTTCTATTGACATAGATTTGTTATACTACAGTCTGTGTTTTACTACAAAATTTGTTATACTACAGAATGTGGAGTATGTCTATCTATCTATTGGCCTTTCGAGCCGTAGCCGGCCCATAGGACATAGACCAAGAAACTACTTCATCTGAATTTTTGTTCTAGCAGTTTTCAATTCTTTTAAAGATATTTTATCAAATCTCGCCATTTGTCTCTGTTCTGTGCAAGCAGCTCTATCTCATTGAGGGAGTAGATTCCTGCTGCTCTTGCCTCTCTCATCAAAGTTCTTCTCAGCATCTCTCTGGGTCTTCCTCTTTTTCTCTAACCTGTTGTTTTCCACATGAGGGCTTGCTTTGCTTTCCGGTTATTATCTCTTCTCATCACATGTCCAACATATGACCATCGTCTTTTCTTTATTACTGAAGATATTAGTGGTTGATTGGCAATTTCTCTAATTTCCTCATTTGTTTTGAATTCGTTCCACGCTATACTAAATATTTTCCTTAGACATTTATTTTTGAATGCGTTCAACTTTGTTTCTATATCTCTTGTTGTTTTCCAGCTTTCACACTCACTCGTAAGGGTTGGTAGTACATTTGATTTGAATAGCCTAAGTTTTGTGTTTGTGCTGATGAGTTTTGATGATGAGATGTGGAGTATACATTCCCTTAAATTATGAAATTGTTGCTTTAAAGTACACCTTCATCTTACCTAAAGTACACCTAATCTTAAGTGATTGTTATTTTGAGAAATAGATTTATTTAATATGTTTAGTGAGATTATTTTAAGATCCATAAGGGGCATGCCTAGAATAACAATTGGAGGTAATAATATAAATAATCTGAGGTGTGTTGATGATACAGTCTTAATCGCTAAGAGTGAAAATGAGTTACAAGAAATGTTGGACATTATAGTGAAGGAATGCAAAAATAAAGGACAGAAATAAAGCTTTAATTGCAAAAAGACAGAAGTAATGGCAACAAGAAAGAAAAAGACATTACCCTAATGCACAATGAAGACAAGTGGAACAATATTAAAACAGGTAAATTAATTTAAATATCTGGGAACAATGTTAACCTCAGATGGTAAATGTACAACTAGAGGTGAGATGCAGAATAGCTCAGCAAAAGCAGCTTTCCAAAAAATGAGGAAGATACTGTACAATCCATTTTTGACAATAGAAACAAGAAAAACAGTTCTTAAATGTTATGTAAAGCCAATCTTAACATATGGATGTGAATCATGGACAATAGGAAAACAGACAAGAATATCACTGGAGGTTGTAGAAATGTAGTTTTTTAGAAGAAAGTTGAGAATATCATGGACAGCCAAGAAGAGTAATGAAAGCATTAAGAAAAAGGCCATAGCAAAAAGAGAGCTAAATTAAAAAAATTAGGAAAAAACAATAATTTTTTGGCCATGCAATGAGAAGGAAACAGCTGGAAAATATTGTAACAACTGGGAAAATTGAGGGACGAAGAGATAGAGGGAAGCAAAGAGAAAAAATACCAGACAGCTTAATAGAATGGCTTGGCAGAAGGTCAACAACAGAAATGATAAATAACTGCTGAGATCGCAAGTTGTGGAGAGACATGATCACCTATGCCAGCAGGCATGGTACTTGATGATTTTGAGAAAATCTCTCCTTCACAATAAATGGAAGTTATTTTTTAAATAAAATTGTGTCTTTATTAACATTCAAATGTCTAAAAGAAATTGAGCGGCAGATAAAAAATGGACATTTATTGGACACACACGAAAACCTGATGGCAGCATAGCAAGACAGGTACTGTCATGGAACCTACAAGGGAAGGAAAAGTCAGGAAGGCCCAGCAATATATGGAGAAGAGAAGTTATGAAAACCCTTAAGAAAACTGGCCTAGACTAGAGGAGCAGAGAATATGTTGAAGAATAGGGATGGATAAAGAGTCTTTGTCTGGTCCAATAAGGCTGAAAGGGTTTTGATTTATTGATTGAACAAATTAAATTATTAAGTTTGCAGTGCCTTATATATAATTCATATTTTAAAATAGTGCTGTCTTTAAATTGTTTTTTGAATAAATTTGCTTTTTCCTAAAATGCTTACATATAACATAAATCAGTTTTTCTCTTTGTTCTTTTGTTCTATGTGTAACATATGACTATCACCACAGATTTTTGCTTAGAGGTGTATTGTTTAACTTTGCTATTATCTAAACTTATCTATATCAATTATCTATCTCCTTTCCTCTGCTAGTCTTCGGGACACCCTTGGGCAAGGTGAAGCTCCCGTTTAGTCCCCCTATCAGGGTTATGTGAAGCCATTGGAGCAGGTGGTGGATGGTGTTGTGGGAGCAGCCGACAAGTAGTGCCGGTTATGGTCCCCACACCGCGATGGCAGGCAGAGGATCTCATGTATAAAGACAATGGCTGCGATCTCCGACTAGTACAGTCACTGCCAAGAAGGAAAGGAATGGCAAACTACCTTCTTATATTGCCTGGAATAATCATGACAAATCACAAAAAGGCAGCTCCTAAAAACATCAGAAAGAAACAATCAACATTTTTCGGGCACAACATGAGAAGAGGAAAGTTGAAATACTTGGTTACAACTGGCAAAAAAAGGAAAGAGAGATCGTGGACGGCAAAGAGAGAAAATACTTGATAGCTTGGTGTCATGGCATGGAAAACAGTCAACAACAGAACTGATACGATGCACTGTAGATAGAATATTGTGGAAGGACATGATTGCCTACGCCAACAGGTATGGTACATGATGATGATGATCATCATCTAAACAATTTAAAAAAAAAAACTTTCCTTGTTTCACATTTTGCATCTAAATGAATTTCAATAAACATTATGTCGGTCTTAATAAACAACACTGTTGCTACTCATTCTAGTTTCTCCAGTTTTAACTTTTGTGTGAGAAATATTTTTATTATCACCACAGTTTATCTATCATACACAATTAATCACTGGGATTATATAAACTGGTTGAGTTTGCTATAATATACTTATGTGTAGGCTTATGTATTCACATTGTAAAACAAATTGTGACAGATTTATTGACGACCTGTGCATGATAAAGAACTGCAGAAACGATAAATTGTTTCAATGAAAATGGCAATATTTTACAGGTTTCCAAGTACAGAATCATGATAATAATGTTGACAAACAGCAGGCAGTGCTACCACAATCTTTGAATGGAAGCTATACAGCATTTGGAGCTCTTAGAGACTCATTTCTCCAGGTAACTGCTGTTAGAAATGATGAATTTGGGACACACTGAGAAGTTTGTTGATGTGTGACATAATTTAACAGACACCGGATGGTGAATGCAGAAACCATGGGAATCCAAAGATAGGGTTTAATCTAAGCTTGAGTTTAAAGGATGAATTTGTGGTAGCTATCAAGGTGCAGGATAACTCCGGCAAAGGCAGTGTTTCAAAGAATAAGAAAGCTATTCTGCAATCCATTTTTGTCAATGGAAATAAGAGTTCTTTATTGTAATGTGGAGCTAGTCATGACATATGGATGTGAAAAGGCAAAAAAAAAATCATTGGAAGCCACACATGTTCTTTTACAGAAGAATGTTAAGAATACCATGGGCAGCTAAAAAGAGTAATAGGGATGTTCTAAAAAAGGCTGAAAGTAAAAGAATGTTAATTTACAGCCTCAGAAGGCTTGATCATGATTTTGTTGGTTGTCATGTATTGTGAACAATTAGAGGATATAGTAGCAAGGGAAGAAGAAATAGAGGAAGACAGAGAGAAAACATTTAAAACAATTTAAGGGAATGGTTTGGTAGGAAATAAATAGCAGAATTGATAAACAACTGTAGAGATAGAAAGTTGGGGAGAGACGTGATCACCTCCTATATCAGCAGGCATGTTGGTACTTGATGACGATATCCATATTTTGCCATTGACCAACTGCACATTTTATGGACGATGTGACTGGTATTATACCAGGCTGCCGTACTTTCCTCAAAGAATCCAGCACCCGTTTTAAGACTGGGTGAACCTAGGAGCTATTGATTGTGGACAAACCTGAAGGCCTCTTGTCCTTAGTTCAATTCACTAACCACTGAACTACAACACCTGTTGGAACTATCAGCTAGTGTCTAATTAAAATGTTCATATGTAAGAAATATAAATGTTGTAACTATTAGCTAGTGTCTAATTAAAATGTTCATATGTAAGAAATATAAATGTTGTAACTATCAGCTAGTGTCTAATTAAAATGTTCATATGTAAGAAATATAAATGTTGGAACTATCAGCTAGTGTCTAATTAAAATGTTCATATGTAAGAAATATAAATGAAGTTCGTTACTAATGAACTTATTTAATGTATGTACCACAATTATACTTTAGAAAATTAATTCTTCTTCACTCCCCTACAACATTATATAATGCTGGATATCCTTTATGCAGTTATAGTTCGGCATTTACTCTATTTTGTACATAAGTAAAAGAAAAAAAGTAAAGTACCCCCGTCACGCCAAGTGGCGTATAGGGAATATGGTGTTAGTGACAATAAATTTTACAGACCTTCGGCACATGATTTTTTATAGCAGCCGTTTTCACAACACTTATGGACCAGCTAACCTCAACTGGCACTTGATGATGTCTGAACTCCCCTAACTGCCTTGTTGAGTTGACGGGGACATCCCTTCACTGTATCACGGTCAATATGTCGCGACGACTTGCGTCTTGATGACCCGTGTTGATTGATAAGTCGAGCCGACCTCGGCCTGTGCTCGATGGTTACTGGTCGGGACTGTCGCCTCGTTGGAACTCTGCCCTTGTTTGGCACCCTTGGCCGGGTGATCGCCTAACTTAGTATCCACGCTGTTTTGTGTTACGACTGTTGGTTATCTGCAGACCAGTGTGCTGGCCCCTTCCAGGGGTTGTTCTTAGCTAGGCACAGACAATTACAGCTTGCGCGTGATAAAGCATTCACTGAACACCAGGTAAAAATAATACACCTGAGGTTTTATTCTCAAAAGTCCACCTCACACAACACGTTCACAATGACAATGGTATGTTAGCAGCCTCTCCCACATTGCCTGCTAACCTTGAGGCATCCCCTGTGTTATCTACAACACGTTCACAATCACAATGGTATGTTAGCAGCCTCTCCCACATTGCCTGCTAACCTTGAGGCATCCCCCTGTGTTATCTACAACACGTTCACAATCACAATGGTATGTTAGCAGCCTCTCCCACACTGCCTGCTAACCTTGAGGCATCCACTGTGTTATCTACAACACGTTCACAATCACAATGGTATGTTAGCAGCCTCTCTCACATTGCCTGCTAACCTTGAGGCATCCCCCTGTGTTATCTACAACACGTTCACAATCACAATGACAATGGTATGTTAGCAGCCTCTCCCACATTGCCTGCTAACCTTGAGGCATCCCCCTGTATTATCTACAACACGTTCACAATCACAATGACAATGGTATGTTAGCAGCCTCTCCCACATTGCCTGCTAACCTTGAGGCATCCCCCTGTGTTATCTACAACACGTTCACAATCACAATGGTATGTTAGCAGCCTCTCCCACACTGCCTGCTAACCTTGAGGCATCCCCCTGTGTTATCTACAACACGTTCACAATCACAATGGTATGTTAGCAGCCTCTCCCACATTGCCTGCTAACCTTGAGGCATCCCCCTGTGTTATCTACAACACGTTCACAATCACAATGGTATGTTAGCAGCCTCTCCCACATTGCCTGCTAACCTTGAGGCATCCCCCTGTGTTATCTACAACACGTTCACAATGACAATGACAATGGTATGTTAGCAGCCTCTCCCACTTTGCCTGCTAACCTTGAGGCATCCCCCTGTGTTATTTACAACACGTTCACATTGACAATGGTATGTTAGCAGCCTCTCCCACGTTGCCTGCTAACCTTGAGGCATCCCCCTGTGTTATCTACAACACGTTCACAATCACAATGGTATGTTAGCAGCCTCTCCCACTTTGCCTGCTAACCTCGAGGCATCCCCCTGTGTTATCTACAACATGTTCACAATGACAATAGTATGTTAGCAGCCTCTCCAACATTGCCTGCTAACCTTGAGGTATCCCCCTGTGTTATCTACAACACTGCAGAGGTATACTGCAGCAGTCTCTCAAGCCACTCTGGCCTCGCCTACCTTCCTCTAATAAATAGTTGTTAGGAATTCCTCCCCTAGCACCCTATAGCAGCCATATTGCTAATCACGAAGCTGGTGATGTCGGTCTCGCTCAACCCTACCTCTGACGTTGTCTACTGGAGCGTCATACTCCGTATCGAGCCCTTCTTGGTTGCTAGGTACTCTGTGAATTTGTATCGCTCAGCGCCACTTAATTTGCTCGGTGTCGCTGCCTGAACACCCCACTATAATGTAATGCTGCTACACAAAGCCTGACTGATTGACTTCTTTCCCGACTATCACTTGAATGGTTGTTGATGCTAAACTGCACCACTACCTTCCGCTCTAAGCTCCTAATGAAGCCTAATGTTGTGAGACTAACTCATGAATTGTCACTGAATTGTTCGTTGCTGCTACTTGCACAACTACATTCTATCTTCACACTTCTGATGAAGACTAAACTTTGTGAGACTACTCATGGATTGACACTACATTGTTCGTTGCTGCTACTTGCACAACTACACTCTAACTTCCTATTTCTGATAAAGTCTATGTTGTGAGACTCTCTCACTGACTGTCACTAAATGGTTGGTGCTGCTAACTTTCACAACTATATTATTAACTACTCTAAGACCCTTCTACTTATCTCTGCTCCTGGAATAAGGTCTGTTCCCAGCAGTGACCACACACCAACTAACTTACTCTGTCACTTTTTTGGTGAACTGACCCAAACCTGCTCACGGTACCGGTTGCAACACAAAACACACAACCGTCCGCACAGAGCCATTGTTAATCTTGAATGATCTTCCCAACCTATCCTTTGTCTAACCTTTTCTCCCTTCAGCCAATCCATCCCCGTTTTACATTTTTGCCTCATTCCTACATTGTGTACTACAATTGCTGTGAGTCTCGATATGTTCATCCTCTTTACTTCTTAACCCTACTGTCTCGTGGACCCCATGATTATGGACATGTTCGGAGTGCAATGATGATGACCCGCAAATAACTCAATAACTCCATGATTTTATTTTACTCAGCCCTTCTTATCTCCCCTCAATTTCTACTACCCCACTCCCATCTTATCATACACTCTTTAATCACTGCTACCTCCCTGCTTCACTTTGGGGGTAATGTGGTCAGTATTACGCCCGTGCTGCTTTACTTTCCCAGAAAAAAATCCGGTACCCATTAAAGACTGGGTGAACCGGAAACCGTCGGTTGGGATCGAACCCTACCTCTTGTCCTTTGTAGTTCAGTTCACTAACCACTGAGCTATCGCGGCTCCCATTTTTGTACATAATTAATTTTTATTTGTAGAAGTGCACGAGAATTAAAGTAAGGCAGTTATGTAGGTATTGGAGAAGTATTTGATCTCATTAACTCTTAATATTTGGGGTGTATGTTCAATGGTCTTTCAATAAATGCATTCATTAAAAGCTAAATACATTATTTGTGTTTGTGGGGTTAATGATATTGATTTATCTTTGACAGAATGAGGACCTGTACTCCGGCCCTTGTGAATCTGAAGTGTCTGGAACAGGCAGTCGGACATCAATGGATGTGTCATCCTCAGAGAGGGAAATGATGTGCTCCAGCGACATGCTGGACTTCCCTGTGAATGAGCCCTTGTTTACTCCACCTTGTGTGTCTAACTCACAGGTAAGGCTGGCTGTCGTAACTGTCAGGTTGTTGAGTTGGTTGGTTGATTATTGCACCAACAATCTGTGAGCCTTTCATTTACTCCACCTTGTGTGTCTAACTCACAGGTAAGGCTGGCTGTCGTAACTGTTAGGTTGTTGAGTTGGTTGGTTGATTATTGCACCAACAATCTGTGAGCCTTTCATTTACTCCACCTTGTGTGTCTAACTCACAGGTAAGGCTGGCTGTCGTAACTGTTAGGTTGTTGAGTTGGTTGGTTGATTATTGCACCAACAATCTGTGAGCCTTTCGTTTACTCCACCTTGTGTGTCTAACTCACAGGTAAGGATGGTTCTTTCTGGTTGTTCAGTGTTTGGTTGATTATTGCACCAACATGTGAGCCTCTGACCTTTGACTTAGTTCATGCGTTGATATTTGCAAGTATTTGTGAGTTGCTGCTTATTTCCATAGTGGGTGTGTTATTCTTATTTCTCATAAATTTTGTTCATGTTTTGCCTCTAATTTTTTTCATAAGTGGATGGTCTGTCTCAATTGACTCCAGGATTGCGAAGTCAACAAACCTTCATCACTTGGCTTCTCTTTTATCACAGCTTGGATGGTCAGCAACTCATAACAGATTGCTTGTGTTGGGTCAGCTGCAAGAGCTGATCAAGATCCTATTCCACCTCCCCTGTGGGGAGTTTGAAAACAGATTAACCAGTCTGGTCTAGGAAATAGAAATCAAAGAAGAAAGGGAACCTAATGCCCACAAATGCCTTATTGAAGCTAGATGTGATCGAAAGGTGCAGAATATTGCTGCTAGTTGTAAACAACACAAGACAACTGTACCCTTTAAACATTCTTTAAATGCAGACGATGAAGAGTATTGTTGGATGAATGCCCAAGAAGATGAAGACACCTCATTTATTAATGCAATCGGCTTCTGGTTTCTATAGCGGTGGAGTCTGCTGGTTTAGAAGACCAAGTACAACACTTCTCACTAGATTGGACAAGACAAGCTTCAGATTCTCTATTGAAACTGAGAAATCTAGAAAGTTATTACATTCCATCACATTTATGAGCCATCATTGTTTGGCTGAGTATTTTAAATCCTTAGATTTGATTAACCCATGTTGACCCCTGGATTAAACAATAGATTATATACAGATTCTTATTTTTTTTTTTTTAACACAATCCCAGCTCTACACCTTTTACCAGCAGTGTCAATTTTTAAAAATGCAAAAACATGTCTTATGAAAATATATATCTTTATTTAGGAGCAGAATTTGTCAACTGACAGTCTGTCACGTCACTTAGAGGGAAATGAGGTGGAAGCCACTGCTACCACAAGTTTGAGTGGAAGCCGTTCATCCTCCACTACAGCAGACATCACAGTCAAGTGTGGTCCACACAAGGATGCTTATTTTCTGTCATTTGATGGCGGTTCACAAGGTGCTTACGTATTTATTGTACATTCTAAATTCTTTGAGACTGAATATATTGTGTAGCAGTGAGAATGGGGTGAGAATGTGTAACAATGGCATGGGTGAGAAAGATATATGTGAATTACAATTCACGAAAAACGTGGATAATTCACAAGGGGAGAATGGGGAATTCAGTTAAGGCGATTAAAGAATTCTCGGGATTTTGAGGGGGGTTCAGTGATTATTTTTCATGTTAATTATGTGTGAGCTAAGAGTCAGCGATTGGTAATTGTTAGTTGGACAATTGAAGTCTGGATGTGAGGCTGTGCGAGCAGGGAGCTCGCTAACTGATTTAGCTTTTGTGAAGAGCTGGATGTTTCCATATTCGTGATGTGTGAGCAATGGGCTCGATAAATATGTTAGCGTTTGTGAAGAGCAACTGATGTCTAGATATTCGTTAGGTGTGATCAAAGAGCTTGCAGTTGATTCAGTTGTACTTTTGTGGAATTGAACATTTATCCTATTAATCATGTGTGAGCAAGAGGTCAACAGTGTACTGTAATTATGATTGGACAGTGAAGTCTTACTGAGTATTATTAGCGAGCAAGGAGCTTGCTACTGTTGAATTTATATTTGTAGAATTGAACATTTTCATGTACGTTATGTGTGTGCACGGTGATCGTCAGTTGGTTCCACTATAGTAGTAGAGCGGAATGTCTTCAGGTGAATAAAGTCAGTTTTCTTTTATGAATGAACAGTCTTGATCAGTAATTGCATCAGTGTTGTGTTCACTACTGGTATGGCGAAAAAAGAATTTAGGGTTGCGGAACAGTCTGTAGGTCTGGAGATCTGCATTAACCATCATTAGAAAACCAGCGCGAAGTACTACTATATGGAGAATACGACGGAACCCCAGCAGTAGTTTCCGAACCAGTCCGGCAGCAACGCAATTCATGAGCCATTGTCAAGCAAATTCTGTCAGTGGCCAGTCATTTTATCAGTGTGTTGACTAAATGAAAGGCTGCAGGGTACAATTGTAATGATAATTTTCCTTTGCAGAATTTTGGAGGATAATATCCTTACATCTGTAGTTAACATGTCTTGTGCATTCTTATAAGGTAGTTCAGAGTTAAAGAAATAACTCTCCTTGCTTACTATCTTCATTCAACTGGTTTCTTTAATTAATTCTTTTGCTTCAAAACTTGAGGTCTAAGTATCCTTGCTTGATTATAATTTGTGCTACCAGTGCCAGACCTGGACCCTAGAAGCAAGAACAATAAGGAAAATAACCACTACCAAAATGAAATGTGTTAGACAAATGACTGGAAACAGTCTGAGAGATGAGATCAGAAATGAAGAACTGAGAAATAAAGCTAAGAATAGTTTCCGCCATAGAGTACATAAAGAAACAACAGACAAAATGGTTTGGCCATGTGATAAGGCAGAAAGATGAAAAAACAACACACACCTTCAATAAACATTGCAAGAACTCCAGACCATAGAGCCAACCATGAAAAAGATGTTTGATGGAGTATTAAAAACACTAGGTAACATAACAGCCAAAAAGGACAACAGAAGAGCAATGGACCATAAATTATGTCTCCTCTCAATGCTGAAAGGCAAATGAGGATGAAGATTATAAGTTGATTATTTAATAAAAATGCTATATATCAACTTTAAAAAGCTATTATAAAATGTTGGTTGAACATAATAAACTAACAAAAATTAATTTAGAATGAGAATATCATGAAGTTTAATAACAACCAAAATTTATTCTTACGTAAGTGTTACTATGTTCACAATTACGTGTACAGTAGCAGAATGACAAGTTTTTGGGGAAAAATAAGCAAATACTTATGTTAAAAAATAATCCATTTGGCACTGGTCCAGTATATTTGAAATTCTTCAAAAAGTATTCAATGTCTCTATCATGCGAAGTCGAATCACTATAAAGCTATCACATCTAATTTGAATAAAACCTATTTCTAATTCACTTTCCATATATCTTGGTTAAAAACCATCAGTATCTGGCCTAATTTCATCATGAAAGCTAAAGAAAAAGATCGGAGTAGTTAGTTTAAATGATTCTTAACTCTTTATGAACTATTATCCAACACATTGGTTCGATAAAAAGTGTTTATTTCTAACCATTCATGGAAAATTTGGCTCTGATGAGTTTAGCTTAAAATATTTGTTCCATTTTCACTGATTTTTGGTTTTTATTTCAACCAATTTTTCCAAGATTTCTGGATGTAGGAGAGTTCTCACTTCCTGTTGAATCTCGTTGTTTTGGAGTTTGAACGTTAGAAAATTGTTAATTTATATTCATTGTTTATTTCTCAAATTTCAGTCACATAATGGCCATGTCCACTGCTGGTACTTCTTCCAGTTGACCAAAATGATATAGTGCAGAACAAGCAAGATTTGTGTTTGAAACTTTTTATTGAGTGATTTAAAAATTGAGAATTCATAGTATTTAGACTCGGACAATAATTTTGTTGTTGTGATAATGGTGATAGTCCTAATATTAGTAATAATAATGCTAAAAAACAAAGACGATCTGGCTTAGGTTAGCTAGTGGATGCCTTCTATTCCAGCATTATCAGTGCCTCAGAAGAATCGAGTGGTAGTGATTCTGATGACGAAACTGGTATTTTAGGGCACATCACACAAAATAAGCCCAGTTGTGTAAATACAAATATTAAACTTGACTTGTAAATAATATTGTTGTGACTTCACATAAATTTATCATATTTTTCATTCTGGGATCATTTACAAAAATGTACATAATTTCATTATTTGTGAACATAAATTCATCAATTAAACTGTATTGTAGAGGTTTTTGGATTATGTCGTGTAATATTTCAAGACAAATGGATAGCAACCCTTCTAAACATGGAAAAAAGTATGTGAATTACAATATTTTGAATTAAAAATTATCTACCTTGAATTTTTTATAATTAAAAAAATATATTTATTCCTTCAAATAATCACATATCATAAATATATTACTATTTTCATTTTCTGTATCCATTTTCCTTTCCAGTGATATATAACACATACCACATTTATCATTATTGTGTGAAGTAGTCAAATGAAAAAGGTATATGGTGAAATTTGTTGAAACAGGAAAATTAATCTGGTCCAAACATACAAATAATGTGTTTCCTGTTCTGTTTCTGAAAGAGTTAAATACTGATTTGGAAATGTTAGAATCAGCCACTTTACTGCAATCAAAACAGGAAATGATGGCAAAATTAGTTAATTTTCACATTGAAGAGTTCCTGATAACCGTGTCATATAAAAATGTGCCTAATTTCACCACAATGGGACAAACCCAAAACATTGCATTAGCAGCCAAACAATTAATGGCTTATTATATACTTCTTTCCTATTCTATTTAATGTGCAGGGTCTAGTCAGAGAGCCTTTTGAAGGATATATATATTTTTTTTTAAGCGGCCAATATATTTTATATTTAATTTATATTAAATTTGGTGCTTGCAGGCAAATTTTCCACAACTGAGAGTGAGAGTTCATATGTGTCCCAGACATCATCACAAGGTGATAAAGTTGGTAAGTTGATTGATTTTTGTGTGAGCCATTTATTCTATCTGTTCGTGGTTTTATGGCTAGATTGTAACATTGCTGGTGTATGTCGGGGAGCTCATGATAGAACCACAGGGATAAAGGCAGCTTGGTAAAAACAGTCACCACGGCGTGTGAGACTCAGGATTTTTATTTCACACCCCCATCCGCGATAGAAAACATCCTTTCTGTCTACTGTGGGTTTCGAACACCACACGCCAGCTTTTCAGCCTGCGAAATAGTGATATTAGCCACAAGGCCACATGCAAACTTGTCAATGTTGTAATGTATGATGGTTTGGATATTATGCTTTTTTATTTTTCAGAATAGTTTCTTTATTTTTAAAAATGCATCTTTATGGCATTTATCCTATTTTGTGGCATCTGATCCAGGGGGCTTTTGTCAGAGTTATGTGATCAATAAATTGTTTACAGGCCAAGTTTTTACTTTACCCAATCTTTGACAATCAAGATTTGTATGTGCGTGAGAATAGGGCAACTGAGTGAGGTGCTGACTACATCATCCATGGATATGCAGATTGGGAAACACTATGGACACTAATACCTGCCTCTATGTGCCAAATGGCTTAATGGATGCTCTTTATAAAGGAAATAATTGAAATGCTGAGCATTTTCCAATTTGATTCTTGGCTAGTAGAAGAGCCAAGAATTTAACTAGTCATTAGAGACTATTCAGGATTGGGCATGGGTTATGATACTTTATCTTATAAAAAACACATGTAAAAAAATATAGTGCTGATTTATTGAAGACCTACACTCAGTGTTTCCTCTAGACTGAATAGGTGCATGATTGTGCAATCACTATATTGGTGCAGTGCACATCAAAATGCGTGCTGCTCATTTTTATTTCATAAATACAGTTCTTTTGTTGCTTTAGCTTTGAATTAAAGAATTTTTCAGATCATCTAAAGTTCCGTTCAGTCATTGAGAAAGTTTAGAGGGAACATTGCCTGTGCTCTATAACAAGCAGGTTAACTTCCTCTTTGTTGACTTATAAAAAAGTCTTTGGTGTGTTGTGCTGCAGTTTTTGACAGGCAGAAGGGCAGCAGGTGTTGACTGTCCTGTGAGATTGAGAGACTCGCCCAGAACAGGAACTTGTGGTATGATACACTGGTAGTCTTGTGCAAAGTTTGATGACACTTGAAGGATAAATGCATCAAATCATTGGACATTTGAGAGTTTATTATTTCTACTCTATGTGCTGTCTTCAGCCTAAGTGGGACTAATTATATGCAGCTTACAACAGCAAGGATTTGAGATGAAAAGCTTATGCCCAACACATCTAGTTTTAGTTGATAGTTTATTTCAATTGATGTTGCCTTCCTCCACACAACTCATTTGTGTTTCAACACTGAAGAAAACTTGATGATTGTTCTGAACTGTTGATATAGTTTTTCTTCATTTTTTAACTTAGAGAGAAATGTTAATATTCAAATCAACTGATATCTTATCCATAGGGAGCCAATCCCTTAGTTCAGGTGCAGATGCAGAGGATGAACAGTCGAGCAGTTTCCAATTTGCAAATCATAGATCTCGCTCAACTGCAATTTCTTCAGCAACATCGGGTGGATTTAATGGTGAGAGCAACATCACCACAGTGGCTACTTTTGGTGGAGGGAACGGTGATGGTAAAGGGCACGGCCGTTTGTGTACCTGGAACATGAAGGGAAGCCGCTATCCTGGAAGGATTTGTTTAGAAGCTTTGCAGGTATTTAGTAATAATTTGAATAGCAATCTATCATACATATTCTGTTTTGTAATTCATGATAATTATCATTAGTTACTTTGTTGAAATAATTTAAATACCTTGCTGTGATTGCAGTGGGCATGCATTCTTTATTCTCTCCATATCCTCAGTTCACTACAGAAATAGGATAAAACTCATGATGTTAGAAAGTTTCTCTCTCGACCATTTTATTTGCTGAGTATTTATGTAGTTAAAGCATGTTTGGGAACCAGAGATGCATTGTGCTTGAGTTGAAACTAGTTATCAACCCATAATTGACCGCTAGCGTCAAGATCCTACTACCCCTTCACGTGGTGGTCCTGAAATCAAGTCCTGAACCCACCATGTCTGCTGATAAGAGATAGAAGAAGGAAGACCAGGAAAACCTAATCCCAAAAGAGATTGATGCAACAAAATTGAATGTGTCAGGTCAAAAGTCATGTCATGGTTTAACTAATACACTGCAGCAAACTACTTTTATGTGTTAGGTCAAAAGTCATGTCATGGTTTAACTAATACACTGCAGCAAACTACTTTTATGTGTTAGGTCAAAAGTCATGTCATGGTTTAACTAATACACTGCAGCAAACTACTTTTATGTGTTAGGTCAAAAGTCATGTCATGGTTTAACTAATACACTGCAGCAAACTACTTTTATGTGTTAGGTCAAAAGTCATGTCATGGTTTAGCTAATACAGTGCAACAAACTACTTTTATGTGTCAGGTCAAAAGTCATGTCATGGTTTAACTAATACAGTGCAACAAACTACTTTTATGTGTTAGATAAAAGTCATGTCATGGTTTAGCTAATACACTGCAGCAAACTACTTTTATGTGTTAGGTCAAAAGTCATGTCATGGTTTAGCTAATATAGTGCAACAAACTACTTTTATGTGTCAGGTCAAAAGTCATGTCATGGTTTAGCTAATATAGTGCAACAAACTACTTTTATGTGTCAGGTCAAAGTCATGTCATGGTTTAGCTAACATAGTGCAACAAACTACTTTTATGTGTCAGGTCAAAGTCATGTCATGGTTTAGCTAACATAGTGCAACAAACTACTTTTATGTGTCAGGTCAAAAGTCATGTCATAGTTTAGCTAATATAGTGCAACAAACTACTTTTATGTGTCAGGTCAAAAGTCATGTCATAGTTTAGCTAATACACTGCAACAAACTACTTTTCTGGACAAAAAGTAATGAAGAAGAAACACTTATTTGTATATTCCAATTGATCTGATCTACTGTTTTTTGTTCTAACATTCCCACATTTGATTTCCTAGTTATTCTTTTTAGATTATCATTTTTCTCAGTCACCACATCATTTGCTTACAAATGATCTTTTTTCTGTTGCACTTCAGTTTATTCATATCTTTGAAAGCAACACTTGTTTTATATACAAAGTGCTTTTTTTTTTCTAAAAAAAAAAAAGATTCGATGGAACTTTATCATCCCATCCCATAAAATGAGCAAATTGTAACATATTGGCCAAATGAAGCTCTGATGTACTTACATTTGTGTTAACATGGTCAATGGCTATAAAATGAAAACTGCCAGCAATTATAGTTTTAAATTTCTTATATCGGGGTAGTCAAAAAGTTTTACAGTTTGGTAATACGTTTGTAAGAGAGGAATGCTATGTATCATTGTAAATACGCACTATTGATTTTAATTTCCTGAAAATACATGGCACATGCAGGATATGCTCAGTAGAAGATATTGCATCAAGGTTGACGTTTTATTTTTAAAACCGTACCAACAATTAATTTGTGTTGTGGTTGTTAATGTATAAATGTAGCTGATAAGAACTGTACTATACAACAATGGGGGCAGAGGACAACATTCTTGTACTCAAAACAACCAAATGTGACCACACAAAGGTTTTAGACATGATGACTCACTTGTTTTGAGCTTTTAGTAGAATGCATGGGGTCTCAGAGGATTTCAATATATACGGGGACTTCCGTTTCTAAGATGGCGGATCTAGTCCTCGATCGTTGCAGAAAGTGCATTCGATGTCTGATTAATTTTGGTTCTCCATTGTACTCCTATGCATTAAAGTCAAGATGATGATCTACTTATTACATCTGCGCCGATAAAACAATGTTGTACGCTGGCAATATTCCATTTTCGACAAATCAAGTGTTGTGAATGCGACCTTCCATTGTCTAGGCTTGTTCTGCGCTTTACGTCACATTGGTGCTGTTCATGACTGTTGTTGGATTTGCTTGATGCAAGTTATTTCCTTGTTACTCATTAATGTGAAATGCTTCGTCAGCCGCAGTTTTATCTCTTTATGGAATTTGCACCGTGTTCTGTTCGTCATAGGCTACATTCACTAGAGTAATTAAGATTCTAAAGAGCGCGTCATTGCAGTGCGTCCGACATTATTATATGTGCTACGTCATCGTAATGGCTCATCATAAATCCCTAGACCGGCCATATGCTAATCTAATGGTCTGTTGTTTGATGTGCGACGGGGATAATCTGACGACTAACTGTGTGTTTATATGTTCAAAATTGTAGTCAACATCGATGGCTTAACATCATCAAGCACTATACATTTTTAAAGAAATATGATGATCATCACTTTCAGAAGGACGTGAACTTCTGGTATATGGTGCATAGGCGGCAGGAACCATTGCAGGCTATGCATGAAAAGTGTTCCTTGTTGCAGTTTCCTCATATTCCAAGTCAATGGGGGTCTGGCTGGTCTTGAGACAAGACGTCGGCCTTGGGACAGAGAGGTTGTGGGTTCAAATCTCGGCTACACCAGTTGGGATTTTTATCTATGACTTCTCTCTGCGACAACCACCCCTGGTCTCAGCAGTGAGGCCTGGCTTGAAACGTCAGTTACTCATCGATGAAAAAACATGAGTACCTCTGATGTCGGAGTTATCTGCCTGTGCGGCAAGGGACTCCTGTGCACACGGCTGCCAGGGAAAAATGGATTAACCCGCAAAACTCAGTTCCTAGTCTCTAGGGACTTTGTCAGAGTTGAAAGCTGGCGAACGCAACAACAACAACAACAACAATATATACCAGAAGGTACTTGGTGGTGGGGAATGAGCAGACTGAACCTTAAAGTAAAAAAAAAAGTAAAGAGCCCCCGTCACACCAAGTGGCGTATAGGGAATATGATGTTAGTGACCATAAATTTTACAGACCTTTGGCACATGATTTTTGATGTAATGTGGTTGGCATTACACCCGTGCCGCTTTAACTTTCCCAGAAAAAAATCTGGTACCCATTAAAGGCTGGTAAAGGTAAAGTATAGGACTTGAACTGGCGTCTTAGCACGCGAGTTTTCACCCATATGTGCTCGACCGCCTATCCAGAAATGTTCTGAGATTTCTTGATAGTGTCGCTTCAGGCATTGAAACTTACGATGCGAGGTGACATTCCTCACCTTCCCAGGGTAATACCCTGGTACCCATTTCTGCCAACGGCTGGGTTGACCCTGGGGGTATTTTTTTTCCAACCATGAGTACCACTCACATTGTTCCCAGCGGGAATTGAACACAGGTTGTCCGAATGTCGGTAGTTCAATCGGTGGTTTTCTCAACTAGGCTACCGAGGCCCCCTAATGGCTGGGTGAATCAGAAGCCATCGATTGGGATCGAACCCTACCTCTTGTCCTCTTAGACTGAACCTTGCCTTGGCTATATTATCTTGGAACATGTCAAAAACACTAACTTATGTCCTCTAGTGATCCAATTATTCCTTTCTAGTTCAGGGCTGAGTGGACAGGAAATTTGTAGACACTGGCATCAGAATACCAGAAAAACTAAATGGAATTGTGTCAAAGAACATAAGATACATAATGAAACTTCAAACTGATGTTCCTGTAAAGTAAAGGCTCCATTCATGCCTTGCTAGGCTTATGGGGAATATGGTGTTAGTGACCATATTTTTCTATAACCACAACACATTTTTGGATGATGTGGTCGGTATTACGCCAGGCTGTAATTATGTCCCATAAAAATCTCTGGTACCCTTTTTTAGAGGCTGGGTGAACCCCGGAGCCTTGTCAGTTTGAAAAAAAAATCTGCCACTGCTGGGGATCAAACCCGGACCCTTTTGGTCAGGGAGCGAGCACACTAACCACTCAGCTACCAAGGGTGTACCTGACAATGCAAAAATACTCACCAAATAATATCATATCCCATTAACAATTTTTTCAAATTACGTTATCTTTTTATTTTGATTTATATCTGGCAAACTTAAAGGAAGAGAAAAAAATGTGCAGCAGTTTGAACTTGATGACAAAGATATTTTTAAAAAATTGCAACCTAAATCATTCTGACCAAGCCAACAAAATAATTAGGAGTTTCTGTTTAGTTTTAAAGAAATTTATATACTTTTAGGAGCCCTCATCATAATTGTTATGTGTCTATGTGTGAATCTGCTCAGCTTTGATACTTTGTCATGATTTACTTGTATTTGTTCGCAGGAGTATTTATCTCAGTCATCAGGCTCCCCTGGGTCACTGTCACAGAGTGCAGGCTCACACAAGCTATCTCCTATATGTGCTGCTCTACTCTCTAGCGGGGAGCTAGAGAAACATTGTGCACGTAAGGCCATTTTCTCAACTGATGGTCTCCTCAGTTGATGTTGTTTTGTTCTTTTTTCTAATTTCTTTTAAACTTTATTGTTAGTCATTGAAGACTTCTTAACATATTCAGGAATATAATACAAACTTTCAGCCATTTAAAAAAAATATTTTAAAGCAACTTGACCACAGTAATAAAAAAAGTAAAGTACCCCCGTCACGCCAAGTGGCGTATGGGGAATATGGCGTTAGTGACCATAAATTTTACAGACTTTTGGCACATGATTTTTGGGGTAATGTGGTCAGTATTATGCCCGTGCCACTTTACTTTCCCAGGAAAAAAATCTGGTACCCATTAAAGGCTGGGTGAACCCGGAAGCTGTCGGTTGGGATCGAACCCTACCTCTTGTCCTTTGTAGTCCAGTTCACTAACCACTGAGTTATCGCAGCTCCCTACTTGACCACAGTGCTCATCATTAAACACCTTTTAAAATTATATTAATTTTTAATTTACAATTTTGTTAGGACTAAGTTGATTCTAAAAGATAATATATCAGTATAATTGCATATAAAAAACATAATACAAGAAGGTTTTTAGTGTGTCCCCCATTACTGCATCACTTTTCTAATGAGAACATTTAAGAGTGCTTTTAACTACTTATAACCAGTCACAGTCAGTTTATTTTATAATGCAAGATTGCCTGTGTATAGTTTGTATAATGAAAAGGCTAGCTGAAAATGAGTTAATAGCTGTTCTAAAAGACTAATAAAAGAGTAATCTACTGAGTTTGTGCTCATGAGTTCTGAGGTAGATAAGTTAGATTTAATCGTTAATTATTTGTAAAGGAAGTTGATATGTAATCTTGTTTGTGGTTAATGATATGATGATCATGAAATATGTGAATTTGATTATGATCAAGCTAGTTTAGGGTATTGCAGCTTGAAATCCTAAGTTCTGATGCAGATATAATAAACTGGATGACTTGTGCTTTGTATACTAGGTGACCAGGGCTCACAGCATTAAGGACCCCACAAACCCAGATGTGGAACTTTCATCCTAATTTGCATATTCTATTAATTTATTGATTTTTCTTCTTCCTATAATGAGGTTTAAAACACCAGCAATATTTCTCATATATAATCTAGATATTTCTTTTATTTCAGCCAAAACAGCAAATGGATCCTTTGCCAAAAGGAGTGGTCGCTTAACAACTTGGAAACAGATTAGAAATCTCCGTAATCTTGGAAAGACACGAGAAGTAAATGTGGAAAAGTCTAAATCTTTACCTGAGCTGACGACTAACAGGTACATTTTTTAAAAATAGTGCTGGCAGGATTCATGTGGGTAGTGACTGTTAAAAATGTTAGGTTTGGCAATATCATTACAGCTTTGGCAATGTCAGTATGCATTTCAAAATGACTATATGCTTAATTATTAAGTTTCTACCTGAGACCTGTATAATTGTTTTACCAAAAAAACAAAAAATGTTTTTTCAATAAATGGACCTAATTACTTTGATTTGAAAATGGGATTTACTTCTTGTCCTGAGGTCCCCACCTGAGCAATTAAAAATAAATTTTAAATTAAAGTCTGTCAAATTAAATAGAATAGAAGGGAAACACAGCGCCCCTCTTAGGAGGCAGGAGCGATGGACGCAACCACCTTGGTGGAACGTAGATGTCGAGGAAGCTTGGCGGAGCAAGAGACAAACGGTCAAGACATGGCAGAAAGCTAGAAGGAATGGAAGAACACAACCTGAGTTCTTGAAGCGCCTGAAAGTAGAGGTCGACCAAAAAATGATGCACTTTAAACTATGCGCTAAGCAGGCTAAGGATACCAAATGGGATGACTTCTGTAAAAAGTGTGCTCAGAAAAATCGCTCGCCACATTCTGGCGCCTTCATCAGTGCATGAATGGCACACCACGACACAGAGGCATACCAGACTTTCAGAGCACAGGCCGGATATGGCACAAATCTGATGAGAGCAAAGGGAAGACCCTGCTTGCCTGCTATATTGAGCAGACGGACCAAAAGAATGAGGATACGGGGATCACTGTCAAAATTGTGTAAGGATGTAGGGCTGGAAGAAGATCTCACAATCACAACCGATACCATTCGCATGACACTTAAAAGGTCACACAACACTGCTCCTGGTCCAGATGGTGTTCGGTATGATGACATAGGCAAAACTGGCCAATGAGTTTAATGCCAGTATTCGGAGTGGCCAGATTAAGGAGGAGTGGCTACACAGCTACTTACTACCGCTACCGAAGCCAAACAAAGACCATTCTCAGATCAGTGCCTACAGAATCATCACAATGCAGAACACTGCGGGCAAGCTGCTGGAGAAAATAGTTGCCCGTGTCCTCACCTGTCACCTTGAACAGAAACGTGTATTCCCACCCACACTTGGAGGTTATAGATATAACAAAGAGACATGGCTCAATGCGGCAGTATTTACCTATGACGTCTTCGAAGGCTTCCACAGACGAGAGGAGACATGTGCTGCTGCTATAGATCTGGAGGATGCATACAACAGGGTACCATTTGAATATCTCATGCATATGCTCCTCAAACTGGCGGTGCACCCCTTCATCATTAGATGGATCGCTGCGGCACTGTTTCAGAGGAAGGTGATACTCAGATGTGGAAGTTGGTCTTCCGAGCCAACATCCATTTGCCCAGGGCTGCCACAAGGCTCACCATTGTCACCAGTTCTATTTAATGTGTACACAATAACGTTCACGGAACAACAGCTGGATGGGAGGGGAAGAACTATGACTTTTGCTGATGATATTCTGGTATTATATCGACAGGGAAGAGACAGACGGGGAATCGCTTCCACAATGCAAGACGAACTCGATCACATTTCTTCCTGGTGTGGGGTATCAGGTGCTGGGGTTAATCCTAATAGAGCATCAGTTTCATGGTTCTCCCTTAACAATCATATCGTTCATACGACCACACCGGAAGTACGAATGGGAGCTGATGATGTGACCAGGGACAAGTTGATGACATACCTTGGAGTTAAGTTTGATTGCAGCCTGTGTTTTCGGGATCACGTCGACCATGTGATAACAAAATCCCGCAAAGGATTAGCCACCTTGAAGGTCATGGCAGCTGCCAACATCGAGCAGAGGCTACTTACTCTTCTGTTCCAGGGATTAGTCCTCGCACCTATCGAATATGCCCTGGCAATTCTTACTGTCAGTACAACTCAGATTGATAGGCTGGAGAAAATACAAAATGAAGCCATGCATATTATTCTGGGATGTACGAGGGACACTCCCTGTGTAGCAATGAGGTATCTTCTTGACTTTCCAACCATGGATGACAGAATCAAGATCTGGAGAGCACGAGCATACCTGAAGATTAGTACAGATACAGAGCATCCGTTGCACCACGTGCTCAACACAGAGAAAGGTGACAGGCTAAAAAGAGGCAAATCATGGGTGGGCCGAGCAGAAGATGTCATCAAACAGGTCTGTGGGCTTACCAATATTAGCGTTGGTGAGGAGTGGATACCGGTACCTACGTCATTCAAGGGGACTTTCTCGTGTATTGTCACACTCGACAGGAAAAGTAGGGAACAGAACCCGGTCATGGTTAATGCTGAGGTCAACGGTCTCATCTGCGATAATACAGACGGATCTGTAAGACGACACGAAAGAAGTGCATGGGCATTTACAGCATGCTCGGCAGGCAGAATAGTCTACGAAGACAGTGGTGCATACGTCGTGACCACTAGTAGCATGACAATGGAGGCGATGGTAGTGACCAAGGCATTCAAATGGTTAGAGTCACAAGACTACACCCACGCATGTATACTGAGTGATTCGATGAGCATGATAAAAAAAGTGGAGGTGGGCTCTGTACGCATACAATAGGTAGAGTCGTTGCAGAAATCCAAAATACATAAGGTCACCTTTGTCTATGTCCCTGGACATGCGGGAGTACGGGGAAATGAAAGGGCGAACAGGTTGGCTAGCTGCGCTGTCATTGAGGACGGGCAACCAATGGATCGGGCGGACATCATCAATGCCCTCCGAGATGTGGGAAGAGCACAGGACTTCGACAAACACAGATCCACGTCACTTCTTCGGATGATGGAAATGGGAGTTAAGTTGGGCACATCCAGAAATGAGACACTTAGTGGCCGTGTAAGAGGACTTATCAACCAACACAGAACTGGAGTCGTCAGTCGCTGGACACTGAGGGAATTGCTGAGGAGGGGATCTGAGCACCTATGGACATGTTCGGAGTGCAATGATGATGACCCGCAAATAACTCAATAACTCAATTTAATTCAAAAGTAAAATTCTTACCAACACAAAATAAATAATTAACTAGTTTTTTAAAAATTGCTCTAGTGGGTTGACATCACTGTCACTCTGAAATTTGGGTTGTGTACTTTGAGAACATAGCCATGGGGTGAGACACAATGCAGGTCCTGTGCAAGGTCTGACAGTTGAAAGATCATCAGACACAAGAGTCTAGAATTTCTGCTCTATGTGCCGTCTTCGGCTCGAAAGGAAAATAGACTCAGAGATCTTCCTGTGTTAAAAGAGAATGGAGTTTTCATTGACCTTGTCTTGAATTAGAACCATCATCACTATACTCAGGCAATGTCCATTACCATTTAGAACCATCATCACTATACTCAGGCAATGTCCATTACCATTTAGAACCATCATCACTATACTCAGGCAATGTCCATTACCATTTAGAACCATCATCACCATACTCAGGCAATGTCCATTACCATTTAGAACCATCATCACTATACTCAGGCAATGTCCATTACCATTTAGAACCATCATCACTATACTCAGGCAATGTCCATTACCATTTAGAACCATCATCACTATACTCAGGCAATGTCCATTAGCATTTAGAACCATCATTACTATACTCAGGCAATGTCCATTACCATTTACAACCATCATTACTATACTCAGACAATGACCATTAGCATTTAGAACCATCATCACTATACTCAGGCAATGTCCATTAGCATTTAGAACCATCATCACTATACTCAGGCAATATCCATTAACATTTAGAACCATCATCACTATACTCAGACAATGTCCATTAGTATTTAGAACCATCATTACTATACTCATTCAATGTCCATTAACATTTAGAACCATCATCACTATACTCAGACAATGTCCATTAGCATTTAGAACCATCATCACTATACTAAGACAATGTCCATTAGCATTTAGAACCATCATCACTATACTCAGACAATGTCCATTAGCATTTAGAACCATCATCACTATACTCAGACAATGTCCATTAACATTTAGAACCATCATCACTATACTCAAACAATGTCCATTAGCATTTTAGAATCATCGCGAACAACGCTGTGCGGTCACCAAACATGAAACTCAGGTTATAAATTAATCTGAGCCAGGAATTTTGAGTCCCTGTGTTTTGCCTAGTGTGTAAACACTTGGAACTGTGTCAAGAGTTCAAAGAAATAACTATTTTTTGAGCCCTAATGTTACATTAAAGTGGTAGTAAATTTTACAACGGTATCATAACTGGGAGATAGGTATCGTAATTACGGGCTAAATTTAACACTTATAAATGTTACATTAGTGATATAATTTTTCTATGACTTGTTTTACTTTTTTGTTTTTGTAATTTTCTCAAGACATTACTCTGAAGATACATCAGAGGATGAGGATGTTCAAACAAAGAGAAAAGCTGCTGAATATGAGCGAGACACAGATGCTGCTGCTCACAGCTTCCATCTCAAACAGCATTCATCTTACGTGCTTGACCTCTACCAACGGTTGAGGTCACAGTCAAACCCACCTTCCCCAGACACTCTTGCCAAAATTGATCAGGTAATAAACTTACAGGTATAAAACTTGAGTTGCTAAATACTGCTGACAGCACTTGACACAGGTATGAAACTTGAGTTGCTAAATACTGCTGACTCCTCTTGACACAGGTATGAAACTTGAGTTGCTAAATACTGCTGACTCCTCTTGACACAGGTATGAAACTTGAGTTGCTAAATACTGCTGACTCCTCTTGACACAGGTATGAAACTTGAGTTGCTAAATACTGCTGACTCCTCTTGACACAGGTATGAAACTTGAGTTGCTAAATACTGCTGACTCCACTTGACACAGGTATGAAACTTCAGTTGCTAAATACTGCTGACTCCACTTGACACAGGTCTAAAACTTGAGATGCAAAATACTGCTGACTCCACTTGACACAGGTATAAAACTTGAGTTGCTAAACACTGCTGACTCCACTTGACACAGGTATGAAACTTGAGCTGCTAAATACTGCTGACCGCACCTGATACAGGTATAAAACTTGAGTTGCTAAATACTGCTGACAGCACTTGACACAGGTATAAAACTTGAGCTGCTAAATACTGCTGACTCCACTTAACACAGGTATAAAACTTGAGCTGCTAAATACTGCTGACCCCACTTGACACAGGTATGAAACTTAAGCTGCTAAATACAGCTGACCCCACTTGACACAGGTATAAAACTTGAGTTGCTAAACACTGCTGACCCCACTTGACACAGGTATGAAACTTGAGCTGCTAAATACTGCTGACTCCACTTGACACAGGTATGAAACTTCAGTTGCTAAATACTGCTGACTCCACTTGACACAGGTATAAAACTTGAGATGCTAAATACTGCTGACTCCACTTGACACAGGTATAAAACTTGAGTTGCTAAATACTGCTGACTCCACTTGACACAGGTATAAAACTTGAGTTGCTAAATACTGCTGACCCCACTTGACACGGGTATAAAACTTGAGTTGCTAAATACTGCTGACCCCACTTGACACAGGTATAAAACTTGAGCTGCTAAAAGCTGACCCCACTTGACACAGGTATGAAACTTGAGCTGCTAAATACTGCTGACCCCACTTCACACAGGTATGAAACTTGTATAAAACTTGAGTTGCTAAATACTGCTGACTCCACTTAACACAGGTATGAAACTTGAGCTGCTAAATACTGCTGACCCCACTTCACACAGGTATGAAACTTGTATAAAACTTGAGTTGCTAAATACTGCTGACTCCACTTAACACAGGTATGAAACTTGAGCTGCTAAATACTGCTGACCCCACTTGACTCAGGTATGAAACTTAAGCTGCTAAATACTGCTGACCCCACTTGACACAGGTATAAAACTTGAGTTGCTAAATACTGCTGACTCCTCTTGACACAGGTATGAAACTTGAGTTGCTAAATACTGCTGACTCCTCTTGACACAGGTATGAAACTTGAGTTGCTAAATACTGCTGACTCCTCTTGACACAAGTATGAAACTTCAGTTGCTAAATACTGCTGACTCCACTTGACACAAGTCTAAAACTTGAGATGCAAAATACTGCTAACTCCACTTGACACAGGTATAAAACTTGAGTTGCTAAATACTGCTGACTCCACTTGACACAGGTATGAAACTTGAGCTGCTAAATACTGCTGACCGCACCTGTTACAGGTATAAAACTTGAGTTGCTAAATACTGCTGACAGCACTTGACACAGGTATAAAACTTGAGCTGCTAAATACTGCTGACTCCACTTAACACAGGTATGAAACTTGAGCTGCTAAATACTGCTGACCCCACTTGACACAGGTATGAAACTTAAGCTGCTAAATACTGCTGACCCCACTTGACACAGGTATAAAACTTGAGTTGCTAAACACTGCTGACCCACTTGACACAGGTATGAAACTTGAGCTGCTAAATACTGCTGACTCCACTTAACACAGGTATGAAACTTCAGTTGCTAAATACTGCTGACTCCACTTAACACAGGTATGAAACTTGAGCTGCTAAATACTGCTGACCCCACTTGACTCAGGTATGAAACTTAAGCTGCTAAATACTGCTGACCCCACTTGACACAGGTATAAAACTTGAGTTGCTAAACACTGCTGACCCCACTTGACACAGGTATGAAACTTGAGCTGCTAAATACTGCTGACTCTACTTGACACAGGTATGAAACTTCAGTTGCTAAATACTGCTGACCCCACTTGACACAGGTATGAAACTTGAGCTGCTAAATACTGCTGACCCCACTTGACACAGGTATGAAACTAGAGTTGCTAAATACTGCTGACCCCACTTGACACAGGTATAAAACTTGAGCTGCTAAATACTGCTGACCCCACTTGACACAGGTATCAAACTTGAGCTGCTAAATACTGCTGACTCCACTTGACACAGGTATCAATCTTGAGCTGCTAAATACTGCTGACCCCACTTGACACAGGTATCAAACTTGAGCTGCTAAATACTGCTGACCCCACTTGACACAGGTATCAAACTTGAGCTGCTAAATACTGCTGACCCCACTTGACACAGGTATGAAACTAGAGTTGCTAAATACTGCTGACCCCACTTGACACAGGTATGAAACTTGAGTTGCTAAACACTGCTGACCCCACTTGACACAGGTATGAAACTTGAGTTGCTAAACACTGCTGACTCCACTTGACACAGGTATAAAACTTGAGTTGCTAAATACTGCTGACCCCACTTGACACAGGTATAAAACTTGAGCTGCTAAATACTGCTGACCCCACTTGACACAGGTATCAAACTTGAGCTGCTAAATACTGCTGACTCCACTTGACACAGGTATCAAACTTGAGTTGCTAAATACTGCTGACCCCACTTGACACAGGTATCAAACTTGAGCTGCTAAATACTGCTGACCCCACTTGACACAGGTATCAAACTTTGAGCTGCTAAATACTGCTGACCCCACTTGACACAGGTATTAAACTAGAGTTGCTAAATACTGCTGACCCCACTTGACACAGGTATGAAACTTGAGTTGCTAAACACTGCTGACTCCACTTGACACAGGTATGAAACTAGAGTTGCTAAATACTGCTGACCCCACTTGACACAGGTATGAAACTAGAGTTGCTAAATACTGCTGACCCCACTTGACACAGGTATGAAACTAGAGTTGCTAAATACTGCTGACCCCACTTGACACAGGTATGAAACTTGAGTTGCTAAACACTGCTGACTCCACTTGACACAGGTATGAAACTTGAGTTGCTAAACACTGCTGACTCCACTTGACACAGGTATGAAACTTGAGTTGCTGAACACTGCTGACCACACTTGACAGAGAGTTATATAATAATAATATCAAATGTAGAATACAGTTTACAATAGCTTTGACTCTTTAGAGAAGAAAAATAGAACATAGGTTTACCAAAACTTCACTACTTACGAAACAGATTTATGGAGGATCTGAAGTGAAATTATTAAGTAAAGATTTATTATAATTGGTTCTTATATGAAGCACATGATGGGAAGAAAATTATGTGGTTTGATCATATAATGAGTGTAGTATAACTTGTATCCACTACATGCCTACCATAGCTGATGATCTGGTTTGAAGGTATGAGAGAGACCAAGTGTCAGATGGATAAATGCTATCACAGAAATGCTGCAACAGGATGAGATAATAGTGGTGTATCTGACATTGGATAACTGCACCTTCCCATAATGCTATGCACAGAAATCTTATATATGATGAAACAGTGGAAGATAAATAGATCAAGCAATCTTGAATATGATGAAACAATGCAAGATAAATAGATCCAGCAATCTTGAATGTGATGAAACAATGCAAGATAAATAGATCATATCATGCATTGACACGCCTCCTTTCCTCCATTGTCCTATTGAACATAATTATTTGAATGGATGCTCTTGATCTATTCTTAGGACACTAAAGACTTAGGACAGGTTGTTAAAAAACCTGAGTACTGTGTAATGCATAAAAGGATACCACCATCAATACAGATAAAAGAGGGCTTCAAAAACATTGATAATACACTATGAAAGTCTGGTGCTTTTTTTATGTGTACAACTTTAGAGGTCGACCTTATAAAGTTCATAGAAAGCATTGGTCAGTTCAAGGCTGGTGACTTTTTCATAGTTTGTCATCATGGTAAGAATTACATAGCACTGTTGTGGGAAGCAGTAGTCTAGTGCATCTGTTTCAACATGTTTGTGTCTTACTTTATTTGGTCCCAATCCTTCAATCTCTCCAACTTGGGTGATGACCCTTTAATAGCATTGCTGCCATATCATCATAATTCTTGGACACTCTGGCTCTTCTGTCACTTGTGGTTGTTTATTTATCAGAGGAGCAAATTTATATTGATACACACTACTTGTAAGGTATTGAAACATTTCTGATATGATTGGCCATATCTGAGGCCACCGGAGCAGATCCATGTCAATCCGATGCACTGTCATCATCCGGTCATGTTTCCTTTGCAGAATATTGTGTTCATCACATCTTTTCTGAAAGAATCTGTCTTTAGCCAGATCTCTCACATATTTTGTTGTCATGTTAAGAGTCTGTTACATGTCTTGAAACCACCTTCTTCTTGGTCTGCCCCGATGCGTTGTCCAAGAACCATGCCTTCTATTGTTGTTCTTTCCAGCCCACTGTGTCTTTTGTCCTCACCATAGTATTTTAATTTTCCCTGTAGAATGGTGTTTATAAGCCAGTTCTTTTTAATGTTTAAGTCTTTTAATTTGTCTTTGTTGCTCTTTTTCATTATCCAAGATATCTTATGGGTTTTTCTATAGCATTTTCTTTCAAATGAATCAATTTTCTTCCTTGCTGTTTGTGAGATTGGCCATTATTCACAATGAAATGTTGCTTATCAGAAAGATACATGCCCTGAATAATTAAAATTGTATACCTTGTATGTGTGGTATAGCGTACCACATATTCCCAATGGCATTTATTTTTTGTGATGCACTATGTGTATTTTAATAACAAAATATTTGACTATACATCTTCTCAGTGATAATTTGTTTTTCAGCGCTGCTTTGGGGTGACCCCTATGCTCTTTCTCCTCACTTCATGAGCCCACTACCCCCAAGTAATCTGACTGCTTTCAAGGGGAGCATATTTCTAACTTTGAAAACCACATATTGTCTTTTCTATAATACTAAAATGTCACCAGCTGATTGCTATTTGTATTAAATTTGTTTAAAGTTAATTTTATTTTTGAAAAGATGTGGTTTCTGGGTTGAGTCAACCTCTGAAAATGAGTACCAGAGATCTTGTTTAGAAAGGTAGGGCCCCCCTCCCACCATGTCAGGCTCACACTGATAAGAAATGTCGATGGTCATGGGAAAATATGAACACTAACATCATATTTCCCCCATCATGGGAAAATATGAACACTAACATCATATTTCTCCCATCGTGGGAAAATATGAACACTAACATCATATTTCCCCCATCATGGGAAAATATGAACACTAACATCATATTTCCCCCATCATGGGAAAATATGAACACTAACATCATATTTCCCCCATCGTGGGAAAATATGAACACAAACATCATATTTCCCCCATCGTGGGAAAATATGAACACTATATTTCCCCCATGTGCCACAAGGCATGATGGGAACTCTTTAATTTTTTCTTCTTTTTTTTTCCTTAAACCTGTAAGTTGTTAATCTAGTATTTTTTAAAGTAAATTTGTCATGTATGATTGCTAAATTCCTTTTCCTTCAGATTCTCTTGAGAGAAGGTTTTATAAAAGCTGATACGGCCGCAGGCTCAGACCATCAACAGCATCATCAGCAGAAAAGTTGTTGCCACAGCGCCAATACATCTTGTGATTCAGCTTGTTCCTCTGGTATGTACTAATAAAAGACAAGACACTGATACTTGTAACAATTACAATATAAGAAAAAAACTGACTTTGAATGTCTAGAGAAAAGTGGTAGGTATTCTTTTTTTTCTAGTGACTTTTCATGTAACCACATGAATTATATAACCCACAATGGGGCCTTGGTAGCCTAGTTGGGAAAACCACCTGACTGTGCTACAGACATTCGGACAACCTATGTTCAATTCCCACTGGAAGCAGTGTGAATTGTAATCATGGTTAGGAAAAAAATACCCCCACGGTCGACCCAGCTGCTGACAGACATGGGTACCAGGGTATTACTCTGGGGAGGTGAGGAATGCCGCTTCGCATCATGAGTTTCAATGCTTGAAGCGACACTATCCAGAAATCTCCGAACACTCCTGGATAGGGAGCTGAGCACATATGGGTGAAAACTCACATGCTAAGACTCCAATTCATGTCTCGTGGTTTATCTTTACCTTTACATGCATGTTTCACATAGGTCTATGTGTAGCCGTGGTTAACCTATAATGTAGCAGGTTTGTTAACACAGTAATGAGTGATCACACGATTTGGAAAGACTTCTCCCGGAAGCCTGCCCTGTACTTTATGCACTAGTGCGACATGGTGTACACCACACCAATGCCCAATATGTACCACTACACGTGGTGGACGTAGGCCTTTCCCTCGCCTGTGACGCTCCTTCACTGCCGATATGGACCGTAGAAAGTGTTGTAGGCAAGTTCCCCTTGCCCGCATTGACTTGACTGGTTCTCTGCTTCACTGTTGGGAAGACTTGCCAAGTCTTGCCTCATATACACCTTACACAGAAATTGCACACAGACAGCTCACTACATTTTGAGCCATCTCCCTGCTTGACCTTTAGAACACGTCACACCGCTAATGGCGGTCTGACTCTCCCTCGACTTTCCTCTGTGGATATCTCGACAGAAGCTCGTGGAGATCTGAGTCCCTTATGACTCCTACCAGCTCCTTGGACACCAGCCGGTTGCGCTGGCCAAGACGACTTGACTGCCTGTTGATCGTTAGAAGTACTTCGCGCTGTTCAATCTATGGGTCTGGACAACCCTAATCCGTTCGTCGTCAGGACAAGACAATAAGAACACAGCTAGCATTTCCAAGCATGTTTCAACACCATGGAAGTCAACAATTCAACGTTTATTACACACAACAATCCATCCCCAGAAATTTACAAAAACAATGTCCACTGTCACTCTCATGGTGGCCTCTCATTCCGGCTTGATTCTCGCACTGACAACACATTCAATGCACAATACTATTCGCCTCCTCAACATGAGTGAGACCTTCACAATAATACAACAGTCTCTGCACTTGTTTAGTACTAGCACTCACCATTAATTCAAACGTCTCTGTCTTGTGCTAATGAGACTACTCACAATTAATTCAAGTCTCTGTTCTATACTAATTAGAACGCTCATAATAATTCAACATCTGTTCTATATGAAAATGAATACTCACACTAAAGTCTCTGCGCTGTTAGGGCTATCAGCTTCGTAGTCAGTTCTGTGCATGACTATATCTATTCTAATTCATCGAAATTCGGTGAGAACACTCACAATTAATATACATGTCTCTGCTCTATGCTAATTAGAACACTCACAATAATTCACACATCTGTCCTCTGTGAATAGAGTACTCACAATGATTCAAAAGTCTCTGCGCTGTTAGAAGCTACCAGCTTCGTAGTCAATTCTCTACATGACTATATCTATTCTAATTCGATGAGAATTCGGTGAGAACACTCACAATTAGTATACATGTCTCTGCGCTATTATAAGCTACCAGCTTCGTAGTCAAATCTCTGCATGACTATATCTATTCTACACGTCTCCAGGAATTCACAATTACATAGCTAACTACCACTTCCTAACACTGACCTGTTCTGCACAAACTCTCTGAATTCCCTCTACCCCCCGTTCACGGTAATCGGCTGTCTGTACACAAGCCGCCCACACTGAACCCACTTCTGACTCGAATGACCACTCTACTCTAACTACTCTGACTTGCGCACACCTGATCCCTCAACACTAACCTCTCAACTTAATCCTTTGTTCACTCACCTCTGGCTTTTTTCCTGCCCCCCCGTGATTCTTGCTTACTCACTACCTTTTCGAGCCCTTGAACACCTATCAGCCCTCCTTCCTAATTATCCCCCCTTTGTTTACATTCTGCCCTTCACTCACTAATTTCCTATCGCTGCTATCTCCTGTTTCAAACTTACTATTGCTATAGCCTGTTTCCACCATACCCCCTCTATACTCTGTTTCATATGGTTGGCTTAAGATTTTCTCATTAAGGTTGTTTGGCCCTGAGGTGAATTTGAAAAGGCCACTCCACCATCTGGTACTCTTGTGACCCAACAGTCCTGACGGGGGAGTGGGGCATGCTTTACTGTTATTTGCTTGCATTGTTGACACATTTTTATTGAAGCAAAATTTAGCTATTCCAAATGTGGCAATTGAGTCTGCAGTAGCCAATTATTAATTCTGAAGATCATTATATGTTCTCGTATAAGTAGTCTGCCACTGTTGCATCATAGTTTTTGTTTAGTAGGGGGATGACCTTTTTAATACAAAATCATTCTGTTTTGAATGGTAGTTCTTATCACCTCAAATGTTACAAAAATCTTACATAATTAAGAACAGACGGTAATGTATGAAAAGTGTACAGAATTAAAGGTAACAGTAAACGTTTGAAATGTCCTAAAGAATTAAAGGTAACAGTAAACGTTTGAAATATCCTACAGAATTAAAGGTAACAGTAAATGTTTGAAATGTCCTACAGAATTAAAGGTAATAGTAAACGTTTGAAATGTCCTACAGAATTAAAGGTAACAGTAAACGTTTGAAATGTCCTACAGAATTAAAGGTAACAATAAACGTTTGAAATGTCCTACAGAATTAAAGATAAACATATCTGTTTATTTAACATATTAAAAGAAACATCTTAAAATAGTTCATTGAAACACTCTCTGTCCATCCATATAAGCAATAAGAAACTCTTTATACAGGGCTTTATAACAGGAGGTAATCTAATCATCAGAAGTTAGCCCATTCTTGAAAATAGTCATATTTCCAATAGTTTGTTGGTTATTGATACTACAGCCTGTGTGCCCTGATGCTCAGTGCCATTATAATGACATTTTTTAATGCTGGGAACCTAGAAGGTTTTGAGGAAGAAAAAGGAGGTTTTGAGGAAGGTTTTGAGCTAGAAAAAGGGCTGTCACACCCATATGAGACTTAAGTTAGTGGCTAAGCTCTGCCCAGAGACACTGTAACTAAGGTAATGTTGATAGCACTCACTTCCAACTACCGTTTGTCTGCTGGTTTAATTAAACTTCTTTATTGTTCATGGCATAAAGCAAAGGAATCATCACATCATGAGCAACTGTTCCTAAATGATGGAGTTCACTAACAAGAAAACTGCACAATTTCCTTTCAGCCTCTAGTTGATATATAATACAACTCTAAGTCCTTTCAACCATAGAGATGGCATGCACAATATGACACATATTTGTGCAGATGCTATACAGGTAATATTTTAAGACGCAAAACTCTACTTTATAATAAAATATAAACAAAATTACACCATAACATAGTGTTCGATCTGATAGGTCTTGGGAAAGACTATCACAGCTGGCTCATGCCAAGATAATTATATAAACTAAGAAAGAAAGACATAGCATTCATGAAAATAGTCTAATAAGTTTAATAAAGAAGGGGAAGAAAGTTGACAAGGCACACAGCTCTTTCTGTGATTATTTCCAGGACATTACCCATTCTACAACATGTGTGTCCAGCGGAGTGACATTTTACAAAAACGAGCACAACTTCGAGCAGAAATGGAGGCTAGAGAGAAACTGCGGCTAGATTTGGCTAACAATGAGAATACCAACACCACCAATGTCAAGTCAGGGTGCACTCAAACACTACGCTCCTTGCGCATGATGTCATCAAAGGAAACAGTCATGTCACCCAGTACTGTGACTCTCTGGTTGGGAACTAAGAACTTCTCATCACAGTTCCCTCCAAGGTGATTATATATATATTTTTTATAAACC
Organism: Megaustenia siamemsis; assembly: GCA_032433765.1. Lineage (NCBI taxonomy): Eukaryota > Metazoa > Mollusca > Gastropoda > Stylommatophora > Ariophantidae > Megaustenia > Megaustenia siamemsis. Next base: position 58,515,183 of record JAVIAB010000126.1, read on the forward strand.
ACTGATGTTTTTGTCTGACATATCATATCCACTATTTTTATTGAGTCCTCCAATACAACTGGTAATTGTCTCTCATTATTCTACAAGTTTGTGTCTGCTCTACTTTTGTCTTATATCATATTTGTTTCTATTTTTGTTTTGGATGAAAAGGACATAGCTATCACTCCTCATCATTGTCTTTTGAAATCAGTCTCAGTTATGAAATGTAGATTCTAGTAGTAGAATAAAAAAAATAAAGAGCCCTGTCATGCTAAGTGGCATTTAGGGAATATGGTTCTAGTGACCATAATTTCTATAGGCACATGATTTTTAGAGGGAGCCGCGATAGCTCAGTGGTTAGTGAACTGGACTACAAAGGACAGGGGTAGGGTTCGATCCCAACCGACGGCTTCCGGGTTCACCCAGCCTTAAATGGGTACCGGATTTTTTTCTGGGAAAGTAAAGCAGCACGGGCGTAATACCGACAACATTACCCCAAAAATCATGTGCTGAAGGTCTGTAAAATATAGGGTCACTAACACCATATTTCCCTATACGCCACTTGGCGTGACGGGGGTACTTTACTTTTTTTTTTTACATGATTTTTAGGGTAATGTGTTTGGTATTATACCCATGCAGTGCAGTAGTAGAGCAAACATATAATGATTGTAGTCTTAGCTCTGAAATGTAAGTTGCAGTTGAAGAGCAAACATATATTGATTGCAGTCCCCGCTCTGAAATATATGTTGTTGTAGAGCAAACATGTAATGATTGTAGTCTTAGCTCTGAAATGTAAGTTGCAGTTGAAGAGCAAACATATATTGATTGCAGTCCCCGCTCTGAAATATATGTTGTTGTAGAGCAAACATATAATGGCTGCAGTCCTTGCTCTGAAATGTGAGTTGTAGTAGAGCAAACATGTAATGGCTGCAGTCCTTGCTCTGAAATGTAAGTTGCAGTTGAAGAGCTAACATGTAATGGCTGCAGTCCTTGTTCTGAAATGTAAGTTGCAGTTGAAGAGCTAACATGTAATGGCTGCAGTCCTTGCTCTGAAATGTAATTTGCAGTTGAAGAGCTTACATGTAATGATTGCAGTCCTAGGCTGTGGTTCTAAACCAGTGGTTTAGAGCTGGAGTCGTCAGTCGCTGGACACTGCGAGAATTACTGAGGAGGGGATCTGAGCACCTATGGACATGTTCAGAGTACGATGATGATGACCTGCAAATAACTCAATAACTCATCATAACACATCCAACTTCAAAATAGCATTTCTGGATACTGGTAAAACTTTCCTCTTCAAATCCAGACTCACTTGGTCTCAGACTAGTTCTTCTGTTTCCATGGTCATTTCAGGAAGGTAGAGTAGGTTGTTTATTAGTTCTAGTTCATATAACTTGATGCTAGCAGGCATTCATGGACCACTTTCAGCTCATAAGTAAAGGTCTCCTCCACGCCTTGCTAGTCGTGTGGGGAATATGGTGTTAGTGACCATATTTTTGTGTGACCACGGTACATTTTTGGGTGATGTGGTCGGTATCACGCCAGGTTGCCTTTACTTCCCAGAAAAATCTCTGGTACCCATTTTTAGAGGCTGGGTGAACCGGGAGCCTTGTCAGTCTGAAAAAGAAATCCGCCACTGCTGGGGATCGAACCCAGACCCTTCTGGTCAGGAAGCAAGCACACTAACCACTCAGCCACCGAGGCTCCATTTCGGCTCATACTTAAACCTTTCCTTGCATCTATCTTCAGCATTTGCTTGAGATAATGCATGTAGAAATGAAAGGAAATGATTGAGGTACATCTGCTGGGGAAGATATACATTTTGTTTATGAACCCTGCTGTCATATTTCATGCCTCAAGATCTTGGGACTATTATTTTAATCTTTTTCCTCACAACATCAAGTGTTGAGGAAGATAAAGTGTTTTAGTTTTTGCTTCTCTGGTAATCTCATTCATTGTCATTTGATGCTGTTGAAGTTTCATAGTTTTGTTTCACTGTCTCAGTATCTGTCTCGGACTTGTTTTCCTTCTTGTCCTCATATTGTTTGTCTTGTGTGGTTTAGAATAACAAAACTTTCTCTGCAGGTGTGCTAATAATTTTATTTGTTTTCTCTGTCTGGTATGTAATCCAAGATTGGTTCTATGCTATTTTTTTCTACTTTGGGCTTCATTCCTAAATTGTTCTCTACTTTGGGCTTCATTCCTAAATTGTTCTCTTCTGATCACACTAGCTGCATTTCACAAACATCTCATTTAAATCATATTTTATATCTAATTAACAAACAAAAAAAGCCTTGAAGATTTGCTCAATTTTGTTATATTGAATGGTCAACTCTTTTAAATTTAGTACACCCAAGCTTTAATCCGTCACATTTTACAATTCTGTTCTGTTTGTTGTCTTTGTCTTGTATGATCTTGTAAAGCTGAACTGACACGTGTTTTTGTATTTGATAAACATACTTTCTGGTGAATTTCAAATGGTGTTGCTTGTTATCTGCAAAGTAAATGAAAACAATACAATTATTTTATATTATTATGTCAGGAAATATAATTACATAACCTGAAAGTAAAAAAAAAGTTTAATCATAAAAGTATTAATTATATTGAAACAAGACAATGTTACTTCAGTAGAAAGCTATCAATTGTCTCTAAGGTATCATTTAATTACATCTTCTTTCATTGTTAAGTTAATTAACCAGATTAATCAATTAACGTGGCCATTTACTGGCATTTTAATATATTTGGAACTAATTCTTACAAACTCAATAAAGTAACACAGACAAATAAAAAAACTTCTGCCTATAGTATAAATTCACAGGACCTAAAGAGGTATAGATGATAACATTGTTACACATAGGTCATTTTAAAAAGATTTTTAAAAATGTTATATGTCGATAATGAAAAAAAAAAAGACACCAACAAGACCTCTGGTTGTGACCAATTTTTATTGTTTTTTTTCTAAAGGACCCAAGACTTTGGTCTGCAAACTTCAATAGAAGGCCCTCCTCACCTGGTTCTTAACCATCAATCTCAACAAACTTCTCCATACACACCAGAGAAAGATCTTTTCTCCTTGCTGCAAGAAGTCTGTGAGCGATACAGCAAGGATGGTGACCAAAATAAACCAAGCGATGCTGTTAACAGAAAAGGCTATGACATAGAAAGTGGATTCAACACAAACAATTGTGGCTGTGGAGCTAATACAACAGGTATTTCCATGTCTTCCAATGGACCAGAGCCTTCAGGAGAGAGTGGAATCAGAGATAGTTCTAGGGATGGGCTGGCTCGAGATTCAGCTAGACAACCCCAGAAAATATCTCCATCACATATAATACACAGGACAGCATCGGCAAATGATTGCTATATTCCAGGTGCGCGAGATTCACATCTCTACCGCACGGCCAGTCTTTCCCCATCACGTATGGGATTGACCACATACTACACACATCGCTCACTACCAGACTTGGGATTTCTTAAAGAGAAGAGGAAATCTTTCCATAATTATGACCATGGTAACTGGGAAAACAATGATGAGAACTTAGCACAATCTCCAGTATCCTCACTGTTTGATCCTGTCAAAATTCCCATAATTCTGAGCCCCATTTTTGATACTGAACACCCACGATCCCACTCCTGTTCTCCTTGCCGCTCTCATTCATGCTCTCCTACTCGCCGGCAGACAATGTCATGCTGCGGCTGTCCGTGTTCTCCAAGAAGCCACAGTTCCCCTTCTAAATGTTCTCTTGACTCTAAGAAATCGAAATCCTTCAGCGGCGGCGCAGGTCCAGCTTGCAGGGATCACCAGTCATCACCCACTCATGCTACAGACCTTAAAAATGTAGCTTCACCAGTTCACTGCATTGACTACAGTGTCCAACCCATGAGAATGAAAACAAAGTCTGGACAAATTGCCAGCAACAAAATAACAAATGCAGATCCATATTTAGATAAACCAAGATCAAACAGCTGTGATGTTATCAGAGACTCCAAAATGAACTCTCCCAAAAGAGCACCTACAAAGCCCGTAATGGAGAAGCAGGTACCACGTAAAGTGATACAGAACATAAGGCCAGTTTCCCAATCTCCAAGTTGCTCTCGATTACTGAAGGCCCAGGGAGTATCAAGAGCTTCTAGTACAGGGAAGCTGGATGCACAGTATGAAGGGAAAAGCTCCCAACACTTTGAGACAAAGTCTAGTAAAGACGTCTGTGTTGGTGAGGATGGGCACCCTGTCACAACTTGCAGTGTTGCTGCAGGTTGTTGCTCAGGAAGAGATGAAGGTGATGAAGTGTTTCATGGTCATGATCGCAATGACAGTGGTGGTAGTGATGGTTTTGTACCTAGTGAAGGAACATCTGCCGCCACAGTCTTTGGAAGTTCTGTCAAATCAAATTCTTCAACAATATCTTCTTCTTCTTCTTCATCGTCCAGGAGAGTGACCAGTGGTCAGTATGTTGTCAACTACTGCTCTTCTTCGATAGCTTCGTCCAGCAAAAGTGACCAGAAGAGTTCCACATCCACTCTTGACTCTAAAAGCCAAAACTACGACCAAAAAATTAAAGATGTCTCTGAAATTAAAATAGGAAACAGTAAAATTTCCGGGAACTCTATCAAACCTCAGCATCAAAGCAATGCCATAGGCAACATTATCATGAAAAACATCAAAGCTATAAGCTCAGAGAGTGCCAGATCAAAAAATTCTTCAAAGAAAGGAAAGATTCCTATACCAATAAGTAAAACAGTTCCAGGTTTCCCCCATTCATCTTCTGCGACAGTTTGTGGATCCAACAGAGAGCAGGAGTTGAAGTACAGCAGAGTTTCAGCAGGCAGTAAATCTAAAGATTCCATTTGTAACAGTGATTGGAAGTTACAGAAACCTTCAGGTAAAATCATGTACAGAAAGTCACATAGCTCAAATGTATTGAAACAAAGAGAGGCACTATTTTGTGAACAGCGTTACGAAGACATGCAGGCTGAAGTAGATGAAATCTTTGAGTGTGGTAACACAGATGCATGTGGCCATGATGTCCCAAACTGTAGTAATGTAGAAGAATGTGATTGTCACGAATGTGGAGATTGCGGTGGGGGGATACCAGCATGCTCTGGTTGTGAATTTGTTGATCAGAAAGAAGCTGAGCTGCAGGCACTTATTGGAACAGAGTCTCAGTTGTGTTGTCATTGTAGTGGAAAGGAAGAAATTGACCATGTTTGTCGACAGAATATTCAGATGGAGATAAATGCTTTGATTGATGGGCGAGGCTGTGCCGAGATGCCGGAAGACTTGGAAAGAATTCTGTTTCAACCTCCACATCTAGAGAGCAACTTGGAGAGAGAGAGACTGAAAAGTGAGCTGAGCAATAACAACACAGGCATATTAGAAGATCAAGAAAATGTTGTGAACGATATTGAGAATAATGTACAAGAGATGAACATGACTGAAGTTAATAACCAACCTGATGTAATTGGAGAGTTAAGGATGCATAGCTCCTTAACAGACATGAAAACTTCAGCTAGTGGGAATGCATTACTTGCCAAGAAAGAGAAAAGGAGTGAAAGTGATCACTGTAATCTTGGTGATAAGCCTTCGGTTAAATTACAGGCAGTGACTGCTACGTCACAGACAGCAAATATGACAAGAAGAGTCATGAATGAAGCTTACCCTGCTGCGTCACGGAACCATGATAGTCGACCAGATCACAAGCCAGAAAAGAAAACCTATTCACAGGTTCATCCAAAGCGGAGATGGAGCACTGGATCGTCACTTAGCACACTTCACTTTGATGCCTTGTACTCCCTAGAAGAGGAGAGTGGGCACAGCTCCAGCTCACCTCACTCATCCTATGATGAGTTCACACCTCAGCATAGTAGCAGTTTCTGTCGAGATGTCTGGCATGCCCCTTGGGATCATCACAGTAAGTCATTTCTACTCTTATTTGATTTATTGTTCTCATTCGATTTATTGTTCTCATTCGATTTATTGTTCTCATTCGATTTAAAAAAAAATATTTTTATAGCGTTCACCAGCTTTCATCTCTGGTGAAGTCCCTATAGACTAGGAATTGAATTTTACGTGTTGATCCGATTTTCCCTGGCAGCCGTGTGCACAGGTGACCCTTGCCGCACAGACAGACAACTCTGACTTCGGAGGTACTCATATTTTTTTCCGTCGATGAGTAATTGACGTTTCAAGCTGGGGGCCTCGTTGCTGAGACCAGGGAGAAATCACAAATAAAAATCCAAATTCGTGCAGCCAGGATTTGAACTCACAACCTCTCTGTCTCAAGACTGGTGTCTTGCCTCGAGACCAACCAGTCCCCCTAATGTGATTTGTTTACATTGAAGAATTTCAAACAAAGTTTGTCTAATTGTGTGAACTAAGAGTTAGTTTGAGCCACGATAGCTCAGTGGTTAGTGAACTGGACTACAAAGGACAAGGTGTAGGGTTCGATCCCAACCGACGGCTTCCGGGTTCACCCAGCCTTAAATGGGTACCAGATTTTTTTCTGGGAAAGTGAAGCAGAACGGGCGTAATACCGACCACATTACCCCAAAAATCAAGTGCTGAAGGTCTGTAAAATATATGGTCACTAACACCATATTCTCAACACCATATTCCCTATACACCACTTGGCGGGACGGGTACTTTTTACTTTTAAAAGTTTAAGATCCATTACCAAGATGGTTCCATCCTTCTGCTATGGTGGGTCTGGATTCAATTTCTAAATGTGGTGAATGTTTTTTTGGACCAACCCAACTTCAGAGTTTACGAAACATTATTAATTTAATACCCTAAGGTGTCTGACAGCAACAGAGTTTGAAGCTGTCACCGACTTAGCTTGTGCCAGATTTGGTAAACCAGAACCATCCAGACTCTGTTCTCTTTCTCTCTTTCCACTTCTACGTGCTGTCTCTAGAAACAGACTAACCAGTCTAGTCTGGCAAAGTGAATAGGGATAGAAGAGGTAAGGCAACCCTGTTGTCAAAAATGCCATGAGGTCGGATGTGTTGGACTGAAAAGCACAAATAAACCACAACACAATGCATCTACTTCCACTTGAAGTCCTTTCAAGGACAGATGATGAAGAAAATGATCTATTCCTTTAGTAATCAGATGAGCACCAGAAAAAACGAGTATCACAGATTCTCTTTAGAAGAATAAGGCCTTGGTTTACCTACTGTTTTGTGAGTCAGTTATATATCTATAGCTGGTTTGCATGCTTGCTTGTGTGCATTCATCCAATGACTAAAGGAATACACTTCTTTTTACTTCTTCTCTCCTTCCTCATTTTCCATTCAGTATTGAGGAACAAAACCCTGCCAAGAATATATAGAACAACAACAACTTAAATGGTTTGGCCACCTGGTCAGAATGAATCCTCACCAATCACCATCACGGGCGTTCTTCTCGAGAATGCATGGAAAAAGACCAAGAGGAAGACCCAGAAGAAGATGGATAGATGCAGTGACACAGACATGTAACAGCAAAGGAAAATCACTAATTCAGACAATTTGAGCAGCACAAGAACGACAAATGATATAAACCACGACACCTTTTAGGTATCAGTGAAAGAGAAAAGAAGAAGATTGAGGGGAGATATAATTTGCGGTCTTTTGCTCTTCTGTTTGCCTCTGTTGCTGTTAGGTTTCCTAGAAGTTTTAATATTCTGTCGATCCATCTTTTTCATGGTCAACCCTTGTGTCTGGTGTTCTCGCAACGTTTATTAAGGGCTCGTTGTGTTTTATCAAGCCTAACCATTTTATCTGCCTTTTCATGTGGCCTAACCATTTTATCTGTTGTTTCTTTATATATTCTGTACCGGGGGTTATTCCTAACTTTTTTCTCAGTTTTTCATTTACATCCACCTTTAAAAGGAGGCTAAGTGGGCGTGTGTGCGTTGTGGTTTGCAACAAAACTTTATTATTTGCATCTTTTGACCAAATACATCTGACTTTAGCTTTAATAGCTGGTTTGAGGAAGCCTGTCTGTTGTATAATTACAAATCTCAGGATTTAAACTTAAATTAGAAGCGATATAGGGAAGGCTGGGGGGCCGCGATAGTTCAGTGGTTAGTGAACTGGACTACAAAGGACAAGAGGTAGGGTTCAATCCCAATCGACGGCCATGGCTTCCGGGTTCACCCAGCCTTAAATGGGCACCGGATTTTTCTGGGAAAGTAAAGTGGCACGGGCGTAATACTGACCACATTACCCCAAAAATCATGTGCCGAAGGTCTGTAAAATTTATGGTCACTAACACCATATTCGCCATCAACAGATGCAGGATAAAATTAGCATACTTGATGAGAGATCACAACAGCTAGAACTGAAGATTAATAGAGATAAGACCAACATTATGAGAATTAATACAGTTGGCAATAACCAAATAAAACTAGGAGAATTACCTCTATTAGAAGACAATCTTACATATATCTGAGCAGTAATAACACACACTACGGAAGCCAACTGAGAGTATTACACAACAGGCCCTTTTTTGGAATCCCCAGGGGAAAAGACAAAGAGGAAGACCAAGGAATTCTTGGAGAAGACAGATAGAAGCAGAGATGAAGATGATGGGGAAGACATGGAATGATCTTAAAAGAATGGCAAAAAACAGAACGACTTGGAAAGTGTTTGTTGAAGACCTATGCTCCACTGGGAGCTAAAAAGTTAGAAGAAGAACACCATATTCCCTATACGCCACTTGGCGTGACGGGGGCTCTTTACTTTTTTTTTTGTAGGGAAGGCTGGGTAGTCTGGAGTTAATTTTCTTTGTGGCTTTACCCTCCTCCAGTCTTTGGGGAGTGAGATATAATATCTAGACTTTTGAAAAATGATTAAAAACAGGAAGTTCTCTGTGCTGTTGAAGAACCATTGGCAGTGAAAAGTGATGGCAGAAATGGCTGCCGCCTGGACAAAATTGTTAAGCAATGAGAAACCTGGCTATGCCAGAGACAAGTAGTTTGAGCTAAAAGGCACAAATATCATGGCTTGTCATAACCTGGCAACACAGTATGTAGAAGAGGGAGGAAGAGAGAGAATAGAGGAATAAACAGACGAGAGAACAAGGTCAAAGAAAAAGACATTAAGACGAAGTCAGAAGAAAAATGAGACTATGGGTCGAAATTCACGTGCAAAATGTGGAAGGCCATCTCCAGAAGTGAGTGGACAGATAGACACGTGGGAAGTCAATTTTGATTGGCTGACAAGATCCAAATTTAAGAGGAAAACACAAAAGATTAAGAAGACTTGGATAGAAGCACTGAGAGACCGAACACTGGAAGAGACTGAGTTGGCAGGGAGTGATGATCTAGAGTCATAACACCAAGCAAGGATAATAGCATTTTAGCCAGCAAAGAACACGCAATAGTTAGGAGATGCAGAGCCCAGTGAAGAACAGTAGGCGGACAGATTAGTAAGTAGCACTATTAAGAGACAGTTAGTAATGAGTACCAAGAGATAGCCGGACCGGTAGAAGCAGATTTAGGGCGGGCCGTCAATGGGACGGTGCACATATAGTTTAGATGCGGGTATGAATGCGTGTGGAGCCCAGAGACAAGTGTTAGGGCGATAGAATGAAATACTTGTAGAGTGCGCTCTAAGTGTGTAAACTTTAGGTAATGTAAAATTTTAGACGTGTCCTTGATCAAAATTTTTTTTTAGCGAAGGCAATTGAGGCCAAGTAGTGTGTAGGACTGGGAGGTTGTGTAAAGGAGGGTAAGTAGATTTAGCTAGGTACACTAATCAGGGACACGTGTAATATTATAAATAAATAAAGTTTACACACTTAGAGCGCACTTTACAAGTACTTCATTTGTTACAATGTTACAACAAATGGCAGAGAAAGAGAGAAGATTTGTTAAAATATGTTGGTCTGAGCACTGAAAAGGGTAGAGGTCATTGAATGATATATTTAATGTTGTATGTATAATTTCAGCTGAATGTTGTCATGGCAACCACCATGAGCACCACTGCCACCATGATAAAGACCACACATCAGCTCCCACAGTTGATGAGGAACTAATCATGAGGTATCATAAATGGCTGCAGGAGAGGAAGCCACTCAAGTCTTGCTTGAGAAAAGGGTAAATACCATGTTAGCTATTTTACATAATTGCATCATCTTCAGCCTTTCAGATTTTTGTGGATCTTCCAGACTGCTGATTTCAAACTACTGAGAAATCATGACAGCCAAAAAAAAAAAAAAAAAAAAGCCAAATCTCAAAGATCTGATGGTGAGACCAAAGTGCTGCAGAAAAATCCTTAAGATATCTTGGATAATGAAAAAGAGCAATGAAGACATATTACAAGATTTAAACGTTAAAAAGAACTGGCTTATAAACACAACATTCTACAGAGGAAATTAAAATTTTATGACCACGTCAAAAAAATACAACCGACTGGAAAGAAAATTATGGAAGGCATGGTTCCTGGGTGAAACATTGGGCAGACCAAGAAGAAGGTGGTTTCAAGACATCAAGGAAACCTTGAACATGACAAGAGAAGTGGGAGATGGGGCTAGAGACAGAGATTGTTTCAGATGGGCTGTGGTGAAGGCAACGTTCTGCAAAGGACATGCTACATGATGATGAGGTGCAGTAGCTCTAGAGATATGCCTTTAAAAAAATACATGTTATTTGCTTTATTTTTGGCCCAGTGCCAGGTGGTACCTTTTTTTGTGAAGTCTAGCAGTGAAAGGGTTAATTAAGATAGTTGTTTAGTAGGAAGTCAATAAGAGAAGTGTTAATAGAGATAAGAAAGTTGTGGAGAGACTTTCCATATGTCAGCATACATGATATTTGATGATGATGTCTTACCAAGAGAATTGTACTGCTTTTCAAACTCAGTTTTGTTACGTAGAACCTGAAGTGGACCAACACAGATCATTGAAACCATGGGTGTTGTTATTTGATGAAAAAAGACCAAAAGAAATCAAATGTTTATTCAATAAATATTGTTGTAAAAACATGTTCTCTTTCAGCACAAGTCTAGAGAGCCAAGCACCATCCAAGCCACCAAGAAGAGCTGGTGCCACCAACCGCTATTCAATTGCCTGTGATGGAACTTTGCCAGTGTTGGTTGCGGAGGATGGGTTTCCAACTCACGAAAAATCTGTTGAGAAAACTGGTAAAGTAAAGTATGTAGAGATTATAGTTTGTTTCTTCTCACCTGAGAGAGGGAGCTGTCATATACTATCCACTGGTTTGTTGAAGTGTTTTACTGGATTATGGCCATTGTGTGGAGCCACATATGGAAGTTAGTGGGAAGCCAGTTGTGGGGTGTAACTTACACTCCTACAGAGGTATGGTGGCAGCTTTACAAAAAAGGAACACAACAAAAGGGAATTGGGGGGGGGGGGGGGTGTTTAGATTTTATTTCTATCAATTTTCATCAGTCAGTTGCAAATTTTGGCCTACTCTTGTTTATTTCCTACTGTCAATGGTTCTTTAATATGTAAAGAACACATGGGACCTCCTGCTTTTTGCCCATTATCCAAGAGGGCTAAACATCAAACCCCATTACCCAGAAACTATTGAAAGTAAAGCCACAAAGAAACCACAGATTTGAAGAGAAAAATTCCCACCTCTTGTAGTGGGATTCTAGCCCTGGACCTTGTCTAGTGACCCATATGTTACCCCTAGACCACCCAGCCCTCCCACTTGCCTCTGAGAATAGGTACCCGAGATTTTGTCTTAGTAGGGTGGCTGGCTAGATAAGCCATCAAATGTGTTGTTGGTTAATTTTCCATATGCACCAATACCTTATTCCCCGAATGCTTGAAAGCATTGATCCCTTATTTTCTATAGTTAGAAAGGTGTTTGGTTCATAAAGGCTTTAACCAGTTGGCATGGCATTTTATCATGAATTTCCACAGAAGAATCATCATCATCTTATGCCATATCAGTTGGCGTAGGTGATCATGTCCTTCCACAATCTTCCATCTGCAGTGCATCATCAGTTCTGTTTTTGACTGTTTTCCATGCCATGACACCAAACTATCTAATGTCTTCTCTCTTCGTTGTCCGCAATCTCTCTTTCCCTGTATTTTGCCAGTAACAACCACTATTCCAACTTCCTCTTCTCTGATGTGCCAAAAAAATGTTGATTGTTTCTTTCTGATGTTTTTTTGGAGCTCCCTTTTTGTGTTGGCTGGCCTCTTTAAGAATTTCCTATTGGTCTTTTTAGCTGTCCAGGGAACTTTCAACATTCTTCTGAGAAATCTCATCTCTATGGCCTCTAAACGTCTTTTCATATTCCAGAAGAATAATTTTACTAAATGGGTGGGAACTTGCTATTTTTATCTTTCATAATTTGTTTAATTTATAGAAAAAGTTTGAAATTTCAATTCCTTGTGATATATTTTTGCTTAATCTGAATTATCAACAACCGTTTACTTTCTTGTTAATATAGGTTTTCATAAAACTCTTTTCATTTGTGTCTGTCCAGGCACTCTACAACATAATATTTATCACAACGTTGTGCTACCAATGCCAGACTTGGATGCCAGGCTTGGATGCTAGTCTCAGAGAACGATAAGAAAAATAACCACTGCATAAATGAAATGGATTAGACGCATGACAGGATACAGCGAGAGATAAGATCAGATTTGAAGTGCTGAGAAAAAAAGCTATGAGTAATTTCCGCCATTGGAGTACATAAAGAAACAACAGACAAAATGGTTCACCATGTGATAATACAGAAAGATAAAAAAACACAACACAATGAGCCTTCAATAAATGTGATAAGAACATCAAACCTAAGGGCTGGCCATAAAAAATATGGATTGATGGAATATTAGAAACACTATTAAATATAACAGCAGGAGAAGCCAACAGAAGAGCAAAAGACCACAAACTAATATATATATATCTCCTCGATGCTGAAAGGCAAATGAGGAAGGAAAAAGAAAATTAATATCTATCTTTCCCTGTTTTTCTCTCCCCTCCATCGCCACCAACCATCTTTTGTCTATCATAACTTGAATGTTATGTGATGTAATGTTGTGAATTAATTTCAGAAGTTGTTAAAAGGAGAAAGCCAAAGCACAAGGGACACTATTCATCTCCCTCACCATCTTCATCATCATCATCAACTGCACATGGATCAGCAACATCCTCAATTTCTTCCACAACTTCTGATGATTCTGCACGATCTAAACGGGTCAGCTTTGCCTCGGAGGTTTCCTTCCATTCCCCACACCAGTCTCCACATTGCTCACCCAAAAAACAAGGGGAGAGTGATCATCAGAGCATGGAGGTTGAGGCAATAGAGATGGGTGCAGACATGCTCATTCTGCATCTAGTGGAAGAAGGAAAGGGAGGTTAGAATACATTTTTTAAAAATCAGTTTTATTTTTGAGAGGTATGTATACTAAGGGCATTCAATAATTAATGCAACACATCTATTTTTAACTCAGGGCTTTTGTTAAAATTTAGAATGTATCATGTGCTGAAGTTGGTTGTGTTGGGCTGAAAGGCGCAAATATCACAGTTATACTGCAAACCACGACACAACAGAGACACGTTCACTTAACGTCCTTTTTAGGGCGGATGACAAGGAGGTGTACTTTAGTCATCGGGTGAATGCATGCAAGCAAGAATTTTCTGTGCAATTATTGACTTCACAGTCCTTTTTCTTCAGTATTCAAATCTTGTGATCATGTGAACTTGACTCTTTTGCATGGTTTGTTTGTACTCATATATACGTGTTGTGTGTTCTGATTTTTCCCATAAATCTGCGCTGTGGTGACACACTCCACCTTCTGCAGGCTGGATCTTGGCTTGCATAGAAGTCTTCCTTCTTGTAGGGTGGATGCCGGCCAGGACTATCAGGCCCATCCCGCCCATGGTTTCTGTCTGGGTGTTCTCCCATGCCTTTCTTTTTCATCAATCCTGATGCAAGTCATTAGCTATGAGAAAAGGGGTCTGGTTGATCCGGAGTGCTTAGAGGGAAAAGCAGATGTATCTTCTCAACACCCTACAAGAACAATCACAACAATGAAACTGATTCCATGAATATAACAGGATCAGCATATTTTTTTGAGTTGCAGTGAGTAGAACAGTGGTAAATGGACTGATCTACTGAGGACAAGAGGTCGGATCCAGCCCTGATCAACAGCTTCTAGGTTCTCTATCTATCTATCTATTGTCCTTTCGAGCCGAAGACGGCACATAGAGCAGAACCACAATTTCAAAAAACAGAAACCTTGCGTGCCAAAATGGCACATATTGCAGAGATCACTACTCTAAAAGGGTGTCCGGTTAGTGCAATCGATAGGCGGTTGGCTTACCACGGCAACAGCCGGGGTTCGTACCCTGACGAGGACACCTGGGTTTTACTAATTCCCTAAAAATTAGTACCTCTGAAGTCGGAGTAAATCTGCCTGCATGGCGAGGGACATCCTGTAATGGGATAAAACAGACTTTACACGCAAAATTCAGTCCCACAAAATTGAGTGGGTGGGACTTCGTCAGAGGTCAAAGCTGACGAAAGCGAACGAACGAACGAACTACTCTAAAATATATGGCGCTGTTTCCATAACAATAATTTTTACAGTGACAGCTTGTCAAGCCATCGATCAACCTCCTTAGTCTTCTCTTACGACATGCCTGGAAGGCCACAGTGTCACTATTCAGTGACTAGTGTCAGTCACTATTCTAGGTTCACCAAGTCTTAAATGGGTGCCATAGCTTTTTTTTTCTGGTAACTAATAAAATGGCACAGATGTAGTGCACAATTAAATGAAAAAAGTCCAGTAATATTAATTGGACGTGAACTTTAGAAAGACAAAATAAGAGAACCTCGTGACAACAGAGAAAATTGAGGTAATTGGTGTCAGTGAAGAAAAGAGAAATAAAATCTAGAATGGAATAATGTGGGAAAAATAAAGAGCATGAAAGTATCTGAGTGCACAAAATACAATTAATTTGTGTGAGAGAAATTAGTCATTGGTGCCATAAGTTGTTATCCGAGAAAGTGAATTTAACTGTAATTTCATGTGCGTGACACACATTTACAGATAGTTATTAGGAAGTAATCCTGGTTTGTCAGTAAATTGCTCATATATTAGTTAGTGTATTAGTCAGGATGCTGTTTTGGTGAGCAGCTAAATTCTTAGGAGCCAGTGATGGGGAGTGTAGGCACTCCAAGGTATGGTGACAGCTTTACAAATATGGAACACAATACAATACTGACGTTTCGGCCTGTAGCCTTCTTCAGAAAACAAGGACAACAACCACAAACAATGAAGCACAATTATCTATATCTACATGTTAGATGATCAGGAGAATGGAGAGGTGGACAGAAAAGAAGAGAAGAAAGTAGGATTATGAAATAAGAAAGGAGGCTACATGAGGGGAGGTAGGATGAGAATCGAGATGTGTAGAAAAGAGAGATAGGGAAATTGAGGAAGAGATAGAAAATCAGAAGTACAACGAAGATAATATATAAAACGTATAAGAAAAGTCAACTTAGCTGGCGAAACTTGACTGTCCGTCGTAGAGCAATCGAGGAAATGAGCAGTGGACACGAGGCCTACAACAGATACGGGTGGAGGGGGAGGAGAGGGGAGGGGGGGGGGGAGAACAAAGCCAGACAAGTAATGAAAACAATGGTGGAAATAGATATAAAGGAGTCTAAACAGTGGTCTGGGAAAGAAAAGTGTCAGTAGCCAGACACAAGGCAGATGCTGGAGAAGATAATAGGCCCCATAAAAGTTAATGGGGCCTAACACAGAGGGGAACAATCCCAACAAAGGAATCGTAGAAGCAAGAGACAAAGGTGAGAACGGGGGAATGAGTTGCAATTATTTGCCTGTTCCCAGCTAAATTCTTAATTAAGTGCTGCTGCGTCATTTCTAATTTTTGTTCTCCAAATTTCTCTGTCTTCTACAAGCAATTGCTAATGGGAAGCAGTAGCTAATGCATGAAGAATCCAGGAATTGATGAAGCGTATTCACTGCGTCAAATCTGGCTAAAGGTCTGATCTGCTGAGCTACGGCAAAAACTATGGGTCAGCTGTCACGACCTGGAAAGAAATGTCAGCCTGAATATGGAAATGGGACTGCAGATCTGACCTCATAAACCAAAGACTTGATGGAAGCCCTCTCCTACCAGGAAGCTGTGGGTACAACAAGTGGAACTGTTGCACAAATTTTAAAATATCCTATGACGGGACCGAGCCATGTGATAAAAATCCACTTTCAAAACTCTATCTATGAGGAAGGACACCCAGGAAAACAAACCACTGCTGCCTAGCAGTTATCACCGGGAGAAGTATAGGCTATGGGAGAATACCCAGACAGAAACCATGAGCCAGGTGGACTGAACAACCCTGGCCGGCATCCACCCTACGAGAAGGAAAACTCCTATATCAAACCAAGATCTAGTCTGCAGAAGATGGAGTGTCGCAGGTTTATGGGAAAAATCAGGACACACATGCATATACAAGTACTGACCGTGCAACCAGTTCATCGTGTGTTATGATGTTGTTCTTACCCCTCTATCATGAAACAGGACAAAGAGTCAAGTTCGCATGATCACAAGACTTGAACGCTGAAAAAAATAAAACATCTTAATTTAAGAGTACAATGACAATTAAAATCGTTCTGTGTATATTTTATGTAACCAACAGTGCAAACTGGAAGTAGTAACTGCTCAAAGAAGAACCCAGGAAATGATAAAGCTTCCATGGACTTCATACAGCTACCACAGTCATCATCAACATCAGCATCAGCATCCTCATCTTTGACCTCTACAACGCTGTCAACTCCTGATTCTGATGTTACAAAAAGTCCAATGGAGTTTGTGGCCTCCTCAGCCTCTGAGAGCAGCGTGGAACCTGCAGCCTCCCTCATGGAAAACAGTAACCTTTGTAAGTCATTGAAACCAGACACTGTGTTAGTGATTAAATAGATTATTCCAGCTGGAAAAGGTCATCTTTTGTAAGTTAGTCAAAAGTAAAACAAACAAAAGAAATGAAGTGAGTAAATAAATGATTCCAATTGGAAAAGGTAAGTTATTGTAAGGTGGTAGACAGTAATAAATTATGTTAGGAAATAGTTTATTCAAGTTGGCAAAGGTGAAGGGTCCAGGTTAGATCCCCAGCAGTGGCGGATTTTTTTTTTTTTGGACTGACAAGGCTCCGACTGACAATCTAAAAATTGGTACCAGAGATTTTTCTGAGAAGTAAAGGCGACCTGGCATGATACCGACCACATCACCCAAAAATGTGGTCATAGAAAAGTATGGTCACTAACACCTAACACCATATTCCCCGTATGCCTAGCAAGGTGTTGAGAGAACCTTTTTTTCATCATTATGTATAATACCGGTTGGCGTAGGTGATCATGTCCTTCAACAATCTTCTATCCACTGTGCATTGTATCAATTCTGTTGTTTGCTGTTTTCCATATGACACCAAACTATCTTGTATTTTCTCTCTTTGTCATCTGTGATCTCTCTTTCCCTGTATCTCACCAATTGTACCCAAGTAAGTTGGTAGACAGTAGTAATTGTATCAAAGTCAATCTGAGGTCACACTTTGAAGACTGATCTGGTGCTGCAGAGTTGTGCACCCAGCTGCAGTCTGTTCACCGAATCAGACAGTGTGAATGTGTAACTGTTATTATATTGACTGTTGTCAAGTATTTGTGCATACTACATCATGGCTTTGAGAGCTGTTTTATAACTGCCAAGGATTTGTTCGGAGGCTGATAATTCCAGCTTTCAGAAGTGGATTGCTGTGTCAATTGGCCACAAACTGAGGAGCCCAAATAGATACACCCAGAACATTTGCCACCGTTTTTTCTCTCTCTCAAACAAACCAGACACTATCAGACTACACACGCATAGAAAAGTCCACATATCTTGGAGTGACACTAGACAGGAGACTAACATGAAGGACACAATTGCAAAACAGAAAGGAAAGCCTTCAGGAAACTTACTGCAAGGAAACAGCTGGTTGGCACCACCTGGTCAGACAATGTAAACATCCTCAAAACAACATACCAGGCACCATATGATCCACACTCAAATATGGCATAGCAGTCTGGGCTACTGCCGCAAAAGCAAACACAGCACACCAGTAAATGTATAAGCACAGGGCTAAGGTTTTATAACTGGAAGGCTGAAAAGTACACCATTCAAGAATTAATCATCATCACTGAGTGCCGTCTTGCAATGAAGGTTGGCTACCATGGAGCACCATTCCACTCTGTCTCTTGCTTTGATGGTGCAGGTTGTCATAGGCTGACTTGTCCATCTTTTGATGTTACTCATCCATGTTAGTCTTAGTCTGCCTCTGCCTCTTTTACCTTGTATTTTCCCTTTGGAGAATACTTTTAGTAGGCTGTTGTTCAAGAATTATTAAAATCAAACACCTTGAAGGTGTGCATAAAGAAATGGTGACACACAACCAAAAAAATATGTGCATGAAGACACCCCTGGCACAAGAGAGCACAAGAATCTCCCAAAACAGGACTTACAAGATACAGCTTCAAATACCTGTCTAGAAAATTACAAAATCAACCCAAAGACCTCCTTCCTAGTGACCCAAGAGAAATTGAACCCCTTCTATCCTGTGAGGAAGCATCCTTTGTAGAGAAAACAACTCCACCTTAACTGAAGTACGGAATGACCCTGTAAAATACTATCAAAATCCACTTGAGATGAAAACCATCACCCTAGAGATGATAGACAACAAATACAACCCATCATAATGGACCCACACACAGATGTGTCTGTGGTAGAGGCTACCAGAAATGGAGGCGGCATCTACATAAAATACAGTGATGGAAGAAAGACCAAAAAGGCCTTTGCAATAGACAGAACATTATTTATAGAGCTGAATCAGTAGCATTACATGAAGCCACCAGAACACATAAAAAAAAATAAACAACAACCCATCAAAAAGTTTTTTCACTGACTGCAAATAACTTTTGGAGTAGGCATATAAGAAAAATTGTTGAGAAAATATAAAGACCTGGAGAGAACTGTGAAGTAACGTCATCCTTGCAACAGGGGAAAAGATATAGCATTGACCAACACTTCTTGAACATGAGTATATATATATATATATATATATATATATATATAAAGAGAGAGAGAGAGAGTATTTCAACCAATGTGTGCTTAAACTTGTTTTCTGAGAACCACTCAGCAGTTAGTACGTAATTCATCACTAGCACATCATAAGAATTAACATGTAATGAGAAACAAAGCTAGCACATTAACCTGGTTGTACTGTCCAGGGCATGCTGGTGTACATGGCAATGGAATAGCCGATAACCTCGTTGGTAGCTCTCGAACTGAGTGTGGCCTTACTCTGAACAAAGAGGACATCGCCAAGTTTGTTCTTCATTCCTTAAACGAGATGAGGAAAGTGGGTGGGACAATGATGTATATATTGAGAAACTGATGAGTCTAAAGGTGAAAAAGGGGTCTGGTCGATATGGAGCACTTAGCGAGAAGAGCAGATGTCTCTACAATAAACACCTTACAGGAACAATCAGTCTGTATATGCTTCAAGAAATTATGGGATGGGCAGAGAAATGGGTACGGGGATTGCAATGAAACTGATTCTTTTCTTTTTCTTTTTTTTCGTACGCCATCTTTTACCTCTGAAGTCCCTAGAGACTAGGAACTGAATTTTGCGTGTTAATCCATTTTTCCCTGGCAGCCATGTGCACAGGGGTCCCTCGCCGCGCGGGCAGATAACTCCAACTTCGGAGGTACTCCTATTAATTCATAATTTTTCTATCGATGAGTAATTCACCGTTTCAAGCCGGGCCTCGCTGCTGAGACCAGGGGTGCTTGCCACAGAGAAAAATCATAGATAAAAATCCCAACTGGTGCAGCCGGGATTTGAAAAACTGATTCCATGGATATAATAGAATATAGAAACAAATTGTTCTGCTGTATTATCTTTACATTTATTTACTTGTATGTGTTTCACAATTGCACAGTGTTGTTGAAGGGAATAGCTCAAGCTGCAGACTCATTACTACAGCATTTTGCTCAAGCCAAGGACCCTTTTGAGAAGGTGAGTTATTGATTATAATAAGGATGGGGTTAAGGCAAAGAAATGCAAATGAATGCATAAAAATGCAAAGCTGCATTAAACATAAAATTATAATAAGTATGCAATGCTAAGGTTTCTGGATGTTTTTGTGAGTAGTCAGTTGTTAATAGAACTGCCAACTGTGAGAAAGAATTAATGTTTGATCCTTTGGAGCTTTTGTTGATTTTGTTGAAAACATTTTATAAGTTACTTTTATTAGTGCTGATCTTTCTGAAATTTTTCTTTAGGGGGCCTCAGTAGCCTAGTTGGGAAAACCACCCGACTGGCCAACTGACGTTCAGGCAACCTGTGTTCAATTCCTGCTGGAAGCAGTGTGAATTGTATTCGTTGGAAAAAAAAATACAGAAAAATAGTGTATGTAACTCTTAAATGCATGGTAATCATGAAGATACAGACTTTCATGAATGGATGTTTATGCAGAATAAAAGGATGGAAATGGCAGTGAAACAGGGAATAGATGAGGGTGTGTGAAACGGGTGTGTAGCGGGGCAACAAGAGAAACAGAGTATTGATGAGAGTTGATTGAAACAGACGATATTAGTAGAGAAATAATAAACATCTAGGGGAGACAAGCAGAAGTGGTCAGGTGTGAGTGAGTGAACTGTTTTATAGAGAAATGCGAAATAAGCGTGAATGGGTGAGATGTTTTCAGGGGAAGTGGGGAGTTGAGAATAGACGTAGATTTTAAAGTCAGTGTGCATTTGAGCCGGGTCCAGTGCGGACGTCTAGAGAAATCTAGTTAGCTTACCGCGGACTAGAAAGGAGTTGTAAATAGATGAAAGTTAAGACAGATATAGGGCGACAGCCAATTAGTTTAGTTATCCTATTTCCAGGAGTTGTGATTGTTAGTTACTAAATGTTGTGTTAGATATGGCAAGATAGAATAGGTGTGAGTGTCACTGTTAAGGTTAGGGTTACCTTAGCGGCAATGAAACTGATTGTGAATCAGTGAAATTGACATAGAAGAACATTGTTGGAAACTTGTTAAGTGTCCAGCGCTCGCCGACTTTGAGGGAGTCGTAGAGCAAGATTTATGAAGAATATAGAATCAGTGGGATTGTCACTGTTAAGGTTAGGGTTACCTTAGTGGCAAAGAAACTGATTGTGCATCAATGAAAGTGACACAGTAGAACATTGTTGGAAACTTGTTAAGTGTCCAGCGCTCGCCGACTTTGAGAAAGTCATGGAGCAAGACTTATGAAGAATCTAGAAGTGTGATTGTAGCTGTTAAGGTTAGCGTTACCTTCTCGGCATAGAAGCTGATTGCGAATCAGTGCAATCAACACGTTGTTGGATAATCTCGCTGACTTCGAGGAAGTCGTGGCGGAAAAGTTTAGGAAGCTGATGACAAAGCTTCTACCATGAAGAGAGACTTTTATCGATCGTGTAGATCGTACACATCATTGGGAAACTTCACGTAAGGGTCCTCAGAGACTTGGGAGCTTATGACTAGCTTCTATGACACACTATTGAACTTGTTAGTCAAGTAGATTACATAGAGTTGGGAACTCGACAATAGAGTTCCACCGAGTTTGGGCTAAAGTAGCAGTCCATGAGAAGTGCACCTGAGGGTGGCACTAATGTTAGTTCAGGGAGGGAATTATCACTGTGAATATATGTACTGTTAATTTGTGAAATGTGTTTACATGATCCGGACATGTGCCTTGTCAAATAAAGATGTTTTGTGTGTAGTCAGGACTTGAGTTGAGTCATTAAAACATCTTCAGTGTTACAACCATCTAGCGAGTGAACGAGCTGGGAGAATCGCGGGGGGAATTGATAAGTTACAACGTGAAGTACTACACTATAGATCATAACGGTCCAAGGAGAGTCGCAACAGAATGACGTGAAGTACGAGGCATCAATCATGGCGGTCCAAAAGACTGGCATGGCAGCTTGAGAACGGGGCAGATCATCAGAGTGGCGAGGAACTCGTCATTCAGCAATCCGGCCATAAGCAGCATCACGAGCCCTCGCTCATCGTGCTAAAGCACCTCTGGTACTCGGGCTCGTGGTGAAGAGGAGTGATCTCAATCTCAAGGGGACGAGAGGTCAGTCGATCGTTCATGAATCGTCATTTCATCGGTCACGACATTGATCAGTCAAGTTGATCATCAAGGTCATAAGAAGTTGATTATCAAGCATTAGTGTTTGGGCTCTCTGTTTTCATTATTACATCACGCTGGAGAGCTCTCTCAGCGCAGCTCATTCTCTCGAGGACTCGCAAAAGTTCATTATTACATTGGTGGCTGATCAACGCTAGATCGGTTGCAACAAGACAACTGAAAGGCACAAAGAGAGAAAGAGAGAAAAATGTGTTTAAGTATTCTAAGGATCATCGAGGATGTGATTCAGTAATTAGTTAATTAAAATTGATTGAAAGATAGTATGTGAGTGGAAGAGTGATTGAAAAAGAGACAAATTACTAACAAATGAGTGTGATAAAGAAGTATTGGAGTCATGTGTGTCGAACATTTTTGTAGATAGAATAGAGTTAACGGATGAAGAATTAAAGGAAGGGGGTAGAATAGGAAAATGAGTAGGATTTAAATTGATAGACACACATGGCTAGAATACAGGAAAGAAAGAAATAAGTTGTGTGAGATAAGTCAAACAATTGAAAGAGTTTGACATGAGATGTAAGAGTATTGTGTAGAAGGCTGGAATTTTTTTTGTTGTATTGTTGTAAAAGGTATATGGTTAATATGCCAATTGAGAAAACATCGACAAGGAAAGGGAAAAAATTCAGAATGAATTTTGTGTGTGTATTGTTGTTAAATGTATTTTGTTAATAGGCCAATAGAAGAAAACCTCTACAAGAAAGGGGGAAATAATTAGCAAATAAGGTATTGTATAAAATGATGAAATTTTTTTAAAATGATTGTTGCTAAAGGTATATTATTATTATGGCAATAGAAAACCTCTACAAAGAAAGGAAATAATGAGCAAATGAGGTATTATGTAAAATGCTGAATTATTTTATGTTGTAAAGAGATATAAGTGAACGTATCAATAGGAAGACCTATGCAAAGAGGGAAAAGATAATTAACGAATGGAGAATATATCTCAGGAAGGGTACATGTGGCAAGCGGTGCAAAAGATGGGAGAAGTGATTGAAAGATTAAGTGGTAGTTTGCAGATGCAGGAAATAACAGGTAGAATACCAATATTTGAGGGACAAGTAGAAACGTTTGAAAATTGGATACAAGCAATTGAGTTCTGGGGTAATAGGAAAAGGTTAAATCAAATAGAATGGAAAGACTTGGCAGTGGCCACAAGTCAAGGGGCAGTGCTAGCGTGTGTAAGGAGAAGAGTTGAAGATAGAAATGAAGAACCATGGCAGGAATTTAAGTCATATTTAGCAAGTAGATATGGGAGATTTCAGGATGAGCAGCATGCGTTAATGGAGTTAAAAAGAGTAAGGCAAGAAAGGTATGAAACGGTACAAGAGTATGGGGAAAGGATAAGGGAGATGGCTGAAAGAGGATTGGCAAAGGGGTTGAGTCAGAGCAGGTAGACAAGATACTGATAGCGACATTGATAGAGGGAGTAAGGGATAAAGGGTTAAGGTTAACATTATCAAGGAAAAAGAACATGAAATTGTTGCAGTTATTAGAAATAGCAGTTGAAGAAGAAGGGTTAGTAAGAAGATTTCAAGAACATAGTCAACAAAAAGAAAAAGGGGGGATAGAAAGACAAGACAGTCCGATGGAAGTAGACCATTTTAGGAGAAGGGATGAGCAACGAGAAGGTAGACAAATAGTGAATAGCATACAAGAGAGAAGAACATGCTATAGATGTGGGAAGATAGGACATATAAAATATGAGTGTAAACAAGGAAGTATGAGACAAAGAAGAGGACAGGTAATAGAGGTAGGGGAGACAAGAAGATGTTATGGATGTGGCAAAGTAGGGCATTTAGTGGGTAGGTGTAGAGATAATATAAGGTACGGGAGGTATAATTAGCAAGAAGTGGTAAGGAATAATAGTCTGGAAGTTATTACAGATGTTTAAATAACTTGCGGAAGGTATAAGGCAGTGAAACAGGGAATAGATGAGGGTGTGTGAAACGGGTGTGTAGCGGGGCAACAAGAGAAACAGAGTATTGATGAGAGTTGATTGAAACAGACGATATTAGTAGAGAAATAATAAACATCTAGGGGAGACAAGCAGAAGTGGTCAGGTGTGAGTGAGTGAACTGTTTTATAGAGAAATGCGAAATAAGCGTGAATGGGTGAGATGTTTTCAGGGGAAGTGGGGAGTTGAGAATAGACGTAGATTTTAAAGTCAGTGTGCATTTGAGCCGGGTCCAGTGCGGACGTCTAGAGAAATCTAGTTAGCTTACCGCGGACTAGAAAGGAGTTGTAAATAGATGAAAGTTAAGACAGATATAGGGCGACAGCCAATTAGTTTAGTTATCCTATTTCCAGGAGTTGTGATTGTTAGTTACTAAATGTTGTGTTAGATATGGCAAGATAGAATAGGTGTGAGTGTCACTGTTAAGGTTAGGGTTACCTTAGCGGCAATGAAACTGATTGTGAATCAGTGAAATTGACATAGAAGAACATTGTTGGAAACTTGTTAAGTGTCCAGCGCTCGCCGACTTTGAGGGAGTCGTAGAGCAAGATTTATGAAGAATATAGAATCAGTGGGATTGTCACTGTTAAGGTTAGGGTTACCTTAGTGGCAAAGAAACTGATTGTGCATCAATGAAAGTGACACAGTAGAACATTGTTGGAAACTTGTTAAGTGTCCAGCGCTCGCCGACTTTGAGAAAGTCATGGAGCAAGACTTATGAAGAATCTAGAAGTGTGATTGTAGCTGTTAAGGTTAGCGTTACCTTCTCGGCATAGAAGCTGATTGCGAATCAGTGCAATCAACACGTTGTTGGATAATCTCGCTGACTTCGAGGAAGTCGTGGCGGAAAAGTTTAGGAAGCTGATGACAAAGCTTCTACCATGAAGAGAGACTTTTATCGATCGTGTAGATCGTACACATCATTGGGAAACTTCACGTAAGGGTCCTCAGAGACTTGGGAGCTTATGACTAGCTTCTATGACACACTATTGAACTTGTTAGTCAAGTAGATTACATAGAGTTGGGAACTCGACAATAGAGTTCCACCGAGTTTGGGCTAAAGTAGCAGTCCATGAGAAGTGCACCTGAGGGTGGCACTAATGTTAGTTCAGGGAGGGAATTATCACTGTGAATATATGTACTGTTAATTTGTGAAATGTGTTTACATGATCCGGACATGTGCCTTGTCAAATAAAGATGTTTTGTGTGTAGTCAGGACTTGAGTTGAGTCATTAAAACATCTTCAGTGTTACAACCATCTAGCGAGTGAACGAGCTGGGAGAATCGCGGGGGGAATTGATAAGTTACAACGTGAAGTACTACACTATAGATCATAACGGTCCAAGGAGAGTCGCAACAGAATGACGTGAAGTACGAGGCATCAATCATGGCGGTCCAAAAGACTGGCATGGCAGCTTGAGAACGGGGCAGATCATCAGAGTGGCGAGGAACTCGTCATTCAGCAATCCGGCCATAAGCAGCATCACGAGCCCTCGCTCATCGTGCTAAAGCACCTCTGGTACTCGGGCTCGTGGTGAAGAGGAGTGATCTCAATCTCAAGGGGACGAGAGGTCAGTCGATCGTTCATGAATCGTCATTTCATCGGTCACGACATTGATCAGTCAAGTTGATCATCAAGGTCATAAGAAGTTGATTATCAAGTATTAGTGTTTGGGCTCTCTGTTTTCATTATTACATCACGCTGGAGAGCTCTCTCAGCGCAGCTCATTCTCTCGAGGACGCACAATTTCATTATTACAGCAGGACAAAATCATTAGCATAGGATTATGGAAATATACTAGTCAAATACCAGTGGATAAAGAGATACAGCGAAGACGATGGTGCTGGATAGGACACACACTGCGGAAGTTAACTGATAGTATTACACAAAGGGCCCTTTTTTGGAATCCCCAAGCGAAAAGACGAAGATGAAGACCAAAATATTCCTGGAGAAGACAGATGGAAGCAGAGGTGAAGATGAGGGGAAGACATAGAATGATCTTAAAAGAATGGCAAGAAACAGAACGGCTTGGAAAGTGTTTGTTGAAGACCTACTGAAAGGTAGAAGAAGAAGACCACAGTTGTTTGTAACTGATGCTGTTGTTAATTTGCTTATTTGTGTCTTTCCATCCAGATAAAATACACACCCCTCTTTTTATATATTCAAAGTGATTAGAATAAGCTGTAATTTAACATTTTAAAAATCTGTTGTGCTTAAAAATTGAATATTGCATCCAATGTGAATCTATGATTGTTTCTTAGTGTATGTAACTCTTAAATACAAGGTGCATCAATGTGATCTTCTTACAGATATTTAATGGGACACTTTTAATTGTGTTCAGAACTGTGCACATTCTGCTGTAGTATATTCAGTACTCTTGGTTTACTGCTTACACTCCACTTTAGTACATTCACTACTATTGGTCTTCAGTTGGTATGCCACTGTTGTATATCTAGCACTTTTGGTGTACTGTCTACAATCTCCCTCAGTAAATCTAGTGCTTTTGATGTTCTGCCTATATTCCTTTGCAGTATATTCAGTGCTTTTAGCGTTTATCCTGTAGCTCTTGCCCTTGTCCTTTGTGTCTTACTGCACAGGGCACTGGAGGTGATCACTAAATAGCTTTGATTTAGTCCTTTCTATGTAGGGGTCCTTGGCACTCTCACCACCTGGTGGAATTCCATATGATGAATACCATATCACTTTTTTCTGACTCATCATCTTAGTGACAATTGTATGGCACTATATTGTCATAGATGATGGTGCTGGATAGGACACACACTGCGGAAACCTACTGAGAGTATTACACAACAGGCCTTTTTTTGGAATCCCCTGAGGAAAAGACAAAGAGGAAGACCAAAGAATTCTTGGAGAAGACAGATAGAATCAGAGATGAGGATGAAGATGATGGGGAAGACATGGAATGATTTTAAAAGAATGGCAAAAAACAGAATGACTTGGAAAGTGTTTGTTGAGGACCTATGCTCCACAGGGAGCTGAAAGGTAGAAGAAGAGATATTGTCATGTATGTATTCCAGGATATTCAAAATCAAGATGTCTGTGTTTTGTTTAGTCTGGTCCCGCCGTTTTTTGTCTCTTCAACTTGGTAGACATTTCTGGGAGCCTATATAGCTCTTGGATTTATAGGAAAACACAGGCTTTCTCCACCATGTCAAAATGGAGAGACTATAGAGGAAACTGGTGGGCTGTATGGCGCATCTAAATTGGAGCCACCCAATTCATCAAACTATTTTGCTGGTTTTGTTGGTTTCAAAAATATTGTATGTACATGTATGATTTTTTTATTTGGGGGTGACACTTATGAACTGAAAGTATGAGTTAGGTATTTGAATGATAAATATTTCATGAATTGAAACAGTTGCAGTATGTGGTATATGAAAACCACACAAGTTGATAGCAGTGGGAGAGATTAGCTTCTTACAAGAAACATTTTAAAATTTAGCTGATAGACCAAGAAATGAGATATTTTCAACCAGGATAGAAAGACTGGCAGTAAATTCAGCCCAAGTACTGTTGAGTGCCTTAACCTCTGTATCCAATCTGATTTTTATCTTTACTTTTGTGGCAATACACAAAGGAGCTTCATATTTTATAATGACTTTTGTTTTTTTTCAGTTGCGTTTGGGAAGCTCAGTGGATTCCCCTGAAGTTGCAGCTCTTGTCTACTGTGAGCTGTGCCCTGCAGTGGAAAGAGTTGTAGCTCATGGAATGCGGGATTTTGAGGCAGGGGTTCACATCTTTGGCAAGGTCAAGCTCTCTCCCTGGAGGGTAGCAGAAATAACAGCCGAATTAGGTAAGAAAACTAGATAATATTGTGCAATTTTTTTCCTTTTATTTGTATGTAATTAATGATTTTTTGGGTTAAATATTTAATCTGTAATCTGCCTTCTGTGAGTGTGGTAATCTATATTGCAGTATGGAGTAGTTTGATGTATATCATATGATTACAGTAAGATAGGATATAATTGATGAAACTACAATGGGAATGCAATAATTTTAAATCAAGCGTGGCATGAGTAGACAAGGTTGATATTGGAATGGATAAGTGCAAAAAATGAGACAGCTACTGGAACCATCAGTATTTGTAATTTTTATTATCTGTTGGAAGGGGGGAAAAAACCTGAACACCCCTGGGGCTGCTCTGAGTGCAAAAGATGTATTTACGCTGACTAATTAAATATTGAAGATATATGATATTCCTGTAAAAATAGACACTTGATTTATTCCATATATTTCTCCATTATTCTTTTGTTCAAATTCCATTCCATAGTTTTGTTTGTTTATTTCCTTTTTATTTCTTCTGCCAATGTTATTGCATATAACTATCTTATCATGCAAAAAATTATTTCTCTTTAGGGCCCTACACACGTCCTCTTCATGATTTGGCAAAGAATTTGAGGCAGAAACCAAACCTGGCATCTAACAGACACAAGTTCTATGCTTTTGTGGCTGGCTTGCTCAAGTAAGTATCAACATAAGCATGAAAAGGATGGGTGAAGAATAAATGAATTTAGACATCATTTTAGGGGAATGGGTTTCTGCAGTATTTTATTTAAATTTATTGCAAATATTGATAAGACAGGTGGTTAGTGCACTTGTCTACTAACCAGTTGAGTTATATTCACTTTCAAGGTGGAATACTTGTTTCCACAAGACAAGTGAATTTCAAACAGGTTCTTCTCTGGGAAACATCAGGATACAGAAAAGGAGGAAGACCTAGAGAAATACTAGAAAGAACACTGATAAGAGAAGCAATGCTGGTAGGCATCGACTCATTAGATAGGATGGAACATCTTGCTAAAAATAGAGTTGGTTGGAGAAAAACACTACAGACCCCTATGTGACATCTATTGGCACTGGAAGGCTCAAGATCAAATATCAAGATACTTGTTGAAATTGACATTCTCTGAAGGTCTTATCCGGCTGATCTTCCAGCACGTCAGCCACACCCACTTTGCCTGCAAGTTTTGGATCTTCGTGGTCATCAGTAGAAACTTTACCAAGAACCTCAGACAAACTTTGGTGGACGTTACCAAGTGTATATGTTGGTCATGGCTTATATCTTGGTGGTTGTCTGTGCTAACCATGGCTCTTATCTTTGTGTGTGTATGTGATAGCCATGGTTCCTATTTTGGTGGGTGTCTGTGCTGGCCATGGTTCATATCTTGGTGTATATCCATGCTAGCCATGACCCATATCTTAGTGTGTGTCTGTGATAGCCATGGCTGATATCTTGGTGGGTGTATGTGCTGGCCATAGCTCATATCTTGGTGTGTGTCTGGGCTGGCCATGATTCATATCTTAGTGTGTGTCTGTGCTGGCCATGGTTCATATCTTGGTGTATTTCCGTGCTAGCCATGGCTCATATCTTAATGTGTTTCAGTGCTAGTCATGTCCATATCTTGGTGTGTTTCCGTGAAGCCGTGTCTGTGTTAGTCATATCTTATATCTTGGTATGTGTCAGCGTTAGTCATGCCTCATATCGTTGTGTGCATGTCAGTGTCAGTCACATCTCATATCTTTGTGTGTGCATGTCTGTGTTAGTCACCTCTAGTGACTCGGGCAGATGGTGCTCGTAAACCTGGGAGGGCCGACCATCTAAAGGCAGAATCCCCCTACAGAAAAGACAATCTGCTGCCTTGCAGGAAGATTGGGGACAATCAAAGTCTTTCTAAGGAAAGCAAACCTGAATGAAATACTGGCTGAAATCGGATGCTCTGGGCCACTGGCGCAGAACACAGTGCAACGTTTTAACAGGTACTCAATCAGAGTGGATCTAACAGACTCTAATTATGATGTTCTGTCTGTGGGGTCGATCAATACACTTAAACAGACAGCTGTCTTCATGTGAGAGTCTGGAATCCTACTCTGATTGAGTCTTGATCACAGAGAGAGATATTTATATTTTTGTATTTTTATATATTTATGTTTTACTCTGTTCAGCCTCTTGCTCTTCTCCCTTCTCCTCTTTTAATATATGCTTCGTGTGGTAAGGAATCACACAACATTCTTTCTAGATGAGCAAGCAGTTTATCTATTGTTTCTGTATGTAACTTAGGATTGGTGCAGTGTCTACTCTTTCTCTTATAATGTCATTTCTTATTCTGTCTTTTCTGGTTACTCCAGGCACTTTTCTCAGTCATCTCATCACTGTGGTGACAAGCTATCTTTTGTGCTTAGACCTAAGTGACCATGTTTGGCATTGGCAGCATAATTTAGGAATGAATATCCCCTGTATAAGATGTTTCATGGTGGTTATAATGACATAAAAAAATTCTTTCAGTCTTTTAGAAATGTTTGTAACTTTTGTTTAGTTGTATTATTCAACACCCATACGAGCCTAACAGATATTTGTATATATTTATTTTAAAAAAAAATAATTAATTGCCTGATTTTATTTTCCATCAGTTTGAGACTTCTAGACTTTTGGCTGGGCTATGTCCGATGCAAAGAAAACCTTGTACCAAGAGTCTATCATGAAGATGCTTGTTTGAGGGCTAGTATGAAGGTGATAACTTTTTAATCATATGTGAGGGATTTATGTAGTTAAGATTTAGGGAGGACTACCTGATGGTCACTTCAATGTTTCTCATTAGTGCTGTGTGATAACAATGGTATCATAGCATAAATTATATTTGGTGCAAAGGTGCTGAGAAACTGCACACAGGGGGAAGAAAATCAACATATTGTTTACAACAGAAAATGTGAATCTGTATTCTTTGGCACAATAACAATGGTCACTAAGTAAGCAACTAACTAATAATGCCATCTCTTTATTCTCCACAACAAAAAACAACTTTTCTGGCAGGTTATTCAACCTCAAGTATCATGTCTCTCCACAATTGTTTATTTGATATACTGTTGACTTTGATAGTTTAGACAGAGGAATGCTTTGGAAGTTGCTGAGTCATTACAGTCCCCTTAAAGTTTAATAGCCTGATTGAGAACAATGTATGAAGGAATGAAGTGTAGTGATGTGTTTGAAGGGCAGCTTACAGAAGCATTTGAAATAAGAACATGAGTACGGCAGGGATGCCTTCTGTCTCCATTTCTCTTTCTACTGGCCATAGATTGGATTATGAAAATAACTCAAAACAACAGAAATGGAATCCAGTGGTCACTGACCACACAACTTAATGACTTAGACTTTGCTGATGACACAGCTCTCCTATCACATAATCATCAACAGATGCAAGATAAAATGATCATACCTGATGAGAGATCACAACAGCTGGCACTGAAAATAAATAGAGATAAGACCAAAATTATGAGAATTAATGCAGTTGGCAATAACAATAGGAGAAATACCTCTACTGACATACAAACTTACATATATCTGAGCAGTAATATTGACACACCACTTGACTTGATGATGAAATAAACAGCCGATTTGGTAAGGCAGCTACAACTTTTGGTAAACTCACAGAAAGGACCTAGAACAACATAAAAATAACACTGAAGACCAAATTCTTAATATATCAAACTTTTGTGATTGGCACACTGTTCTATGGATCTGAAACCTGGACAACATACTCAAATCATGAAAAAAGACTAAATGTCTTCCACATATAATGTCACCACAGAATAATGCACATCAAATGGCTGGACAAGATAACCAACTTAACAGTCCTGCAACGTGCTAAGACCCCAATAATCATGTTGATGCTCAGATGTCAAAGACTAAGATGGTTGGGCACGTCCAGCGAATGGAAGAAAAATGCATCCCCAGGCAAATACTATAAGGTGAACTAACACAAGGAAAAGGACAAATCAGCAGACCTAAACTACGATATAGAGATATCTGTAAATCATCTCTGAATGACTTCTCCATCTGTGAAAATGACTGGGAACATCTGGCAAGTGATCGCACATCATGGAGAGCATGTATAAGGAATGGTATAACATCATTTGAGACTGTGCTAAGTCAAAACTTAGAAGTGAAAAGACTCATGAAAAAGGATGGAAAACCCTGTGGATCAGTGGGCTGACTTGTTCATTCTGTGGCCGTGTGTGTTTATCAAACATTGGTAGAATTAGCCACGAGAGAAGCTGTTCGACAAAAACAAAACCTAAAAAAAATACACAATAGCTTCCACTAGACCATCTGACAAGATGAAAAGGGCCATATATATATATTGACACAGAAGGAGTAATAGTGAGTGATACAAAAATAAGGATACAAAAAGCAAAAGGAGCATTATTTGCACTAGGAAACATATGGAAATCCAAAGAAATTTGGTTAAATACAAAAATAAAAATGTTAAACTCCAATGTTAAGTCAGTTCTATTATATGACTGTGAAACATGGAGAACAACAGAAATAACAATCATGAAGATACTGACCTTCATTAATGGATGCTTATGCAGAATAAAAGTATGGAAATGGCAAAACAAAATCACTAACATATATGGCCTTTGGCATCTTGACAGACGGTTGGTAGCAAGCAATCAAGATTAAGTCAGTAGTTTGGTAAAGCATTAGTGTCTCATACTGGGTGCTGCTTTACTGAACATCTTTTCTTGAGGCTGAATTTGCCAATCCTGGACAGACAGATCCATCCACAGAACGAGCAAGGTGTACCCGCGGTACCCGGCCTTGATTCCTTTCTCTTGCGTCTGTTGTCTTCTGAATTTGACATCTGCACTGTCTAGAAAGTTGCTGTGCCATTTTTTATGTTTGCTCTGCATGTGCTATGATCCGCAGCCACGTTTTCCCAGTTTTTTTCACTTATAGAAAATTCCCTCAATCACTAACATAGAATTATGGAAAAGTATCAGTCAAATACCAGTGGATAAAGAGATACAATGAAGACAATGGTCCTGGACAGGACACACATTGTGGAAGTCAACTGAGAGTATTACACAACAGGCCATTTTTTTTAATCCCCGAGGAAAAAGACAGGAAGAACAAAATATTCTTGGAGAAGACAGATGGAAACAGAGATGAAGATAATGGGGGAAGACAGAACAATCTTAAAAGAATTGCAAGAAACAGAAAGGCTTGGAAAGTGTTTGTTGAAGACTTATGCTCCACAGGGAGTTGAAAGGAGGAAGAAGAAGATACTGTTTATTTAACTACCATGCCATTCCCTCAAGCTGTCTGGCTTATTTTATTTTCTCAGATTTCCTCTGTCTCTTCCGCCGTTAATATTTCCAGTTGTCACATTATATTCAAAATGTTCCCTCCTAATAACTGTCCAGAAAATAATGCTCCTTTTGAAGCTGGTAATTTTTTTTTTTTTTTTTTTTACATTTGCCTCTTCAGAGCTTTCTCATTATAATCTGAGCACAATATATCAACAAATACTTAGCTTACCTTTTGTTTGGATTACCAGAAAACATGCTCAGTTGATAGATAATGTGGTAAATATGTCAGATCTACAAATACTTGTCTTAACTTTTGTTGAGCTCACCAGAAACATACTTATGTAGTAAACATTATGATCCCTGTAAAGTAGTTGGTTGGTTTGTTAAAGTTTTATGTGAATGGGACTATATAATGAGCTATTCTATTTTGTTTCTGTTCTCTTGTTCCATACAGCGTTTGAGGAAAAAAATGGATTAGCCTTAGCAGAGTGTTTCAGTTAGTGTCACACAGAATTTTTTGTGTCATCATCATGTACTATACCAGTTGGCATTTGGCGATCATGTCCTTCCACAATCTTCTATCTACAGTGCATCATATCAGTTCTGTTGTTGACCGTTTTATGGTTCGATCCCAACTGGCGGCTTCCGGGTTCACCCAGCCTTAAATGGGTACCGGATTTTTTTCTGGGAAAGTAAAGCGGGCATAATACTGACCACATTACCCCAAAAATCATGTGCCGAAGGTCTGTAAAATTTATGGTCACTAACACCATATTCCCTATACGCCGCCACTTGACGTGACGGGGGTACTTTACTTTTTTTTTTTTTATTTATTGTTGACCGTTTTCCATGCCATGACACCAAGCTATTCAGTATTTTCTCTCTTTGTCGTCCGCAATCTCTCTTTCCTTTTATTTTGCCAGTTGTAACCAGGTATTCCAACTTCCTCTTCTCATGATGTGCCAGAAAAATGTTGATTGTTTCTTTCTGATGTTTTTTAAGTAGCTCCCTTTTAGTGTTGACCTCTGAGAATTTCCTCATTGGTCTTTTTAGCAGTCAAGGGAACTTTCAACATTCTTCTGAGAAATCCCATCTCTGTGGCCTCTAATAATCTTTTCATTTGTTTGTCTACTGTCCATGATTCGCTTCCATAAGTCAGAATTGGTTCTATATAGCACCAATTAACTCTCTTTCTCACTTCTATTGACATAGATTTGTTGCATAAGATATTTTTCATTTTCTGAAATGCTATTTTGACCTGAGCTATTCTGCTTTTTATTTCTGTGGTGCATCTTCCATCTGATGTTATTATTGTGCCCAAGTATTTGAAACATTGCACTTTTTTCAGATTTGTCCTGTTTATTTTTATGCTGCATGATGGTGATGATTGTTTCTTTGATATGACCATTACTTGTTTTCTTACTATTCAGACGGAGACCTTTCTTGTTGCTTTCTTTTACTATTATGTCTTTCAAAACATGGTGATTTTTCAATAATATAGTAAATGATTAATATGTTTATATTGTTTTATAAGTTGAATTAATATCAAATTACCTGAAACATACTTTGCAGGGCATATTGGAACAGTCGTACAACAGTCTTTTAGTAGCCCTCCAGCCATTGGCTGTCCTGCCTTTCCAATTGGACTTTGGACCAATCACAACACTGGTTATGAGTGACAGTATCACAATGTCAGCATCCATAGCATCCATCAGTGATGTAAGTACAAGCTTTTCACTAAAATGAGTGCCTAACTTGAGATGTTTGATTTCTTCTTCAGTAATCAGCTATTTCTATGTATTTAGACCAGCTTGGGTCACGAACATGACTGTGTGTTTGAGGTCATCACTGGTTACCCTTAGCTTGTCATGCAGGGTTATTTCTGTGGGCCATATTTGTGTTGTTAGTGTGTTTAAAGTGCTGTAGTCCTGTAGTGTATGCTCTGGAGTTTGTTTGGCTGCTCCACAGTCGCATGTTTGTAAAGTCACTGAGTCCTATCTTGTGCTCTGAGGCCACAGTGACCTGAATGTTCTGAGTCTGAATATCTTGGTCTGCTTATGTCTACTAAGTTTGTTTAAGCTGTCTTATTCTGGCTCATATTTTCCATGCAGCTCCCTCCATTCTGTTTTCCTAGCTTACTTCAGATTTTGGACTTGTCATTGCTCATAAGACTGACTTTGCATTGGTGAGAATTACAATTTTTGAACTTGGGACCTTTTGTGTGTTGAGAGTTTGTATGGCTGTGTGGAATGCTATAGCCTCAGCTCTGAAATTTGTGCATCTTTCTATGACTGGAAGAAAGAGAATTTCTGTTTTTCCACTTGAATAGGTTATATACATGCCATTGCCTCCCTTCTTTGAGGCTTCAGTTGTGGATCCATCTGTGAAAACCTCTGTCTGTCATATATGAGATTTTTTATTTGATTCTGTAGTCTTTTCTTCTTACTATTTGGTTAATATCTATTATTTACGGTGTAGTTTTGTGCTTAACCCGAGAATATGATAATTATTTGTACCTAAAGCTTTACTTAATTAATGAACATCACAAATGTGAACATCTCGACTCATAGGCCTTCAGCAGGAACAACAAACACACACACACATATGTAAGTGATTAAAATTAGCCCTCATAGCTAACTAATATTGAAGTATCTAAAACAAAATAATTTGAAACTAGAATGAGAAATAAAAATAAAAATGTCTTCCTTGCTGTCGCCAGAAGGAAAATGTAATGAACAAGGGCTAGTACATGCAGGATACTCGGTGTAATATTTCAATCATAATTCAATCATTTTTACGTCAAATCAGCATTGTTTCAAAAACAAAAACTTCTGTTTTGTCTAAATGATAGTACCAACATTTTGGAAGATACACTACTAGAAAAGGCAAGCATGGTATGGTAAACTCAAGATTTCAACATTTTTAATTGTGCAATTATAATTTTTTATTTTAAAATAAATTAAAATGTAATTCAATTTTAATTTTAAATTTGTAATTTTCCTAGTCTTGTGTTTTTGGATGTTTATTCAGTTTGTATTTGTTAATGATTAGCAGAACAGCATCACTTCACTCTGAACAATCTTGAAAGTATTTTAAAAATATTTGACCTAAGTGATGGAAAATGTGATGCAGAAGTAAACAAAGAATAATAATGGCAAAAAGCATTTTTAATAACATGAAAGATATACTCTTCTTCTTATTCTACCTTTCAGCTCCCTCTGGAGCATAGGTCTTCAACAAAGACTTTCCAAGTCGTTCTGTTTCTTACCATTCTTTTAAGATCATTTCATGTCTTCCCCACCATCTTCATCTCTGCTTCTGTCTGTCTTCTCCAAGAATTTCTTGGTCTTCCTCTTTGCCTTTTTCCCTGAGGATTCCAAAAAAGAGCCTGTTGTGTAATACTCTCAGTTGGTTTCCGCAGTGTGTGCCCTAATCAGCGCCATCGTCTTCGCTGTATCTCTCTATTCACTGGTATTTGACTGGTAAGCCAATACTGGTAGGCATTTTTATTAACATGAAAGATATTCAAAGCAAATAAAACCAGAACTTAACTGGGAATAGTAAAGTGCTGTATCTTTTCATCTGTAAGTTGCAGAAACATGGACACCTAATTAAAAAAAAAAACGGAGAAGAAAATGAAGCTCTTGAGATATGGATTTATATAAGAATAGGGTGGACAGAAAAGAAAACAAACAATGAAGTTTTGAAGCTGCTGAAAATTATGAAAGAACTTCTTAACACAATTAGAACAAGACATTGTGTGAAGGACACTGGACATGTGAAGAGACACAATACCCCACTGAAAGTCATGTTGGAGGGGAAAATAAAAGGTAAACACGAGAAAAAAAGACTAAAGTGGACTGACAACATCAAGAGATGGACATGAGAATCTAATACAGTGTACCATTAAGGCCAGAGACTGTGAAAAACTGCGCCCTGGTAGCCAACCTTTGATGCTGAGACGGCATAAGTTGATGCTGATTGCATGTTTTTAAAACACTATATATAAATATAATTATATGCCTGTTTTTCTATCTATCTATTGACCTTTCGAGCCGTAGCCGGCCCATAGGGCGTAGACCAAGATACTCCTCTTATCTAAATTTTTGTTCTAGCAGTTTTCAATTCTTTTAAAGATATTTTATCAAATCTCGCCATTTGTCTCTGTTCTGTGCAAGCAGCCCTATCTCATTGAGGGAGCCAATTTCAGGTCTACGTTTCATTAACAAAATCGTTTTTACGATAGCGGCTTGTTAAACCTCTGATCAACGGTTCTATACCAAGCCAGAGAAAAATAATTCCTCCATTTTGGAAACAACCGGAAACAGCCTGTTTTTACTTGTATAAAAAATTCAAGATTAGCACATCAGCCACATGTACATGTGGAGAGACACCCCAGACTATTGAACACAAAATTCAAGATTAGCACATCAGCCACATGTACATGTGGAGAGACACCCCAGACTATTGAACACAAAATTCAAGATTAGCACATCAGCCACATGTACATGTGGAGAGACACCCCAGACTATTGAACACAAAATTCAAGATTAGCACATCAGCCACATGTACATGTGGAGAGACACCCCAGACTATTGAACACAAAATTCAAGATTAGCACATCAGCCACATGTACATGTGGAGAGACACCCCAGACTATTGAACACAAAATTCAAGATTAGCACATCAGCCACATGTACATGTGGAGAGACACCCCAGACTATTGAACACAAAATTCAAGACTTTATTGTATATAGTACACGAAGAAAATCCATTGGCCCATAGATACAACATTGCAGACATAATTATATGGGCCTCTGCAAGTAAGTAAGTAAAGTACCCCATCACGCCAAGTGGCGTATAGGGAAATATGGTGTTAGTGACCCTATATTTTACAGACCTTCAGCACATGATTTTTGGGGTAATATGGTCGGTATTACGCCCGTGCTGCTTTACTTTCCCAGAAAAAAATCCGGTACCCATTTAAGGCTGGGTGAACCCGGAAGCCGTCGGTTGGGATTGAACCCTACCCCTTGTCCTTTGTAGTCCAGTTCACTAACCACTGAGCTATCGCGGCTCCCAGGCCTCTGCAAGAGCTACAAAAAATCAGTAACATTTATACAAGAAATAGATATCAAGCAGATATGTATATCCTGTAAATGGAAGATAGATACATATCTGTTTTATTGCAACATTAATTTCATTTTGTTTGTAATCAAGTTTCCTATCTTGTCTATTCTTTAGGGAACTGCTGCAGAAGTCAAGCAGCTGGACATTTGTAAAGTCACAGCTGGTTTGTCACTAGACACCTACAATGTTATTGAAGTGACACCACATCAGCAGCCACCAATGCCAGCTTCAACAACAGCAGTAGTCAGTCAGCTAAAAAGGACCACATCAACAGCTTCTCCTGGGAGTGGCTCTGCTTGGAGATGGTTTAAAAACCCAACCATTTCAAGTGCTCTGGCCACGGTAGCCGCAAAGATTGGTTCAACATCTGCAGGATCTTCTTCTTCACAAAAAAGGACCCAGGATGAGGAAGAGATGAAAGATGACGGAGAGAAACGAGACATCTCTTTAAATGGGAAGAAAAGGCCCAGTGAGATTAACCAAGACAAACAGGACATAGAGAATAATGGCAGAAACTATTCTGTTAACATTGCCATTCCTGATGATTTGTCTCTGCCTGCTGTTGTAAGGGACCACAGCAGCCCAATTGAGAGATTTGGAAAAATTGAATCTTCTGACCTTTGTATACAAGAGGAAGAGGACATTAGAGATGGAGATGTTCGCAAAATTGTATGCAACCATAGTGCTAAAAGTTCAGAAATTGAACAAGATTTGGATGCAAAGAAAATAAAAACAGATGTATGCAAAGCGAAGCCTGTTGTCTCTGAAAGAGATTGGGATGACCTTTGTGGAAACGATTATGTTTATTCAGAAATGGCAATTATGAATGAGAACTACACAAACTCCATTAAGTCTGATGACATTGATTGGGAACAGGTGAAAATTTACGAAGAGCGGCTGAAAAAAATTGAGGAGCCAATTAAAATTGCGGAGAACTCCAAAGTTTATTCTCTTCCGAATGTGGAAGTTATTCGATGTATGGAGCTGGCAAGTGAATGGGGAACTGGGGTGCAACGTGTCACAAAAGATCAAAACATTGATACAAGAACTGGACAAAAGGATGATATTACCAATGGAAACTGGGGAGATGGCAGCCAAAATAAGGATCCAGTTCACAATTTGGATGTTTCTCCAACAGGTAATATAAATTTAAATAAAAAAGGACTTGAACCACAAAATGAAATCAGTCATGCTCAGTTACAGCACAAAGAAAAAGATACAACTTCCAAAGAGAACAATTCAAAAACTGCTCAAGTTAAGCCTGACACCATCAACAGTAGATGTAATGATGAAGCTATTGATGTCTCCCAAGTAAAATCAGCTGCCCAGGCTGTGCCCAAGCTCAGAAGAAATCTCCAAGATCTGCCTTCAGTTTGCTGTCCTTCTTTGATAGAATCCTTCTGCCTAATGATAAAACTAAAAATTCTGCTGAAAAAGCAGCACTTGCAAATGGAGAACCTAATAAAGGTCATGATGTCAGTCCTGTTGCCTTAAATGAGACTAATGCTGCTGCAGTTGAAGCTCAAAAAATTCCAGACACCCCAAAGAGTGAGGTTAAAAAATTAACAGACTCTCCAAAGATTAGTGATGCTCAGAAACTACCGGTTGCTCTAAAGAATGATGCTCAGAAACTACCAGTTGCTCCAAAGAATGATGCTCAGAAACTACCGGTTGCTCCAAAGAATGATGCTCAGAAACTACCAGCTGCTTCAAAGAATGATGCTCAGAAACTACCAGTTGCTCCAAAGAATGATGCTCAGAAACTACCGGTTGCTCCAAAGAATGATGCTCAGAAATTACCGGTTGCTCCAAAAAATGATGCTCTGAAAGTACAAAAATCTCTGAAGTCTGAACCAATAGCAGACAAATCTAACACATCCAACTTTTCATTACCACTTTCACCAACTGTGGCAGTAGGCTCAAATCAAAGTCCAAG
The DNA here is from genome assembly GCA_032433765.1 of Megaustenia siamemsis. NCBI lineage: Eukaryota > Metazoa > Mollusca > Gastropoda > Stylommatophora > Ariophantidae > Megaustenia > Megaustenia siamemsis. The sequence continues at coordinate 58,555,490 of JAVIAB010000126.1, forward strand.
AAGCGTTGAGCATCCTCTTGGTCAGATTAGATCTATTTTCTTTAAGTCAAAGGCTCAAAATCCTGATACTGAAAAAATCATTCAGGAGGAGAAAGAGATCAACTGTAAGATCATCACCACAGCTGGAGCTGTCAGAAACAAAAGTGCAGAGAATTTCCCCAAGGCTCGTCCACTGTCAGCTTTTATTGATAGAGAAATAGACAGCTCTGATGATGTGGATTTCCAGCCCAGTGTTCGACCAAAATCTCTGTATGATATCCCTTACACTGACTTATTCTTAGAGAATAACGCAGACGGTAGTCCTAACGGTATGAGAAATAAATTGGAAGCAAAGATTAATGAAAGTGTTACGGACAACTGTACAAACAACCGCTGTCCTGAAGTCCAGACTACTTTAATGGCAGAGAAAGGAAGCTCAGAATCCAACGCAGTCAAGGCTGGTGAACTACCCATTAGACCCAGCACTCTTCCTAATAATGTGGCCATTAAAGTTGCCAGATCTCCCAAGCTTGACGAGTTGTGCTCTGAAGCCTCTTTCTCAGAGTCTGATAGCAGTAGCAGTGAGAGACGAAAGTCTGGGGAGATGAATGTCACCCAAAGCTGTCAGTGGAATGGTCAGACTGATGATAGTTATGTTGTCCCAGCTTACAGGTTAGTTCATATAAATAGAAGGTTGTAAGCATTTATCTATTAAATAGATAACGAATCTTTGAAAATATCTATGAAATTGATAAAAAAAAATTATCTATGAAAAAAATTCACCTATTTATGAAAATGAAAAACGTCTTATGCAACAAATCAATGTCAATTGAAGTGAGAGAGTTCATTGGTGCTATATAAAGCCAATTGTGACCTATTGAAGCCAATCATGGACAGTAAACAAACAAATGAAAAGACGATTAGAGGCCACTGTGATGGGATTTCTCAGAAGAATGTTGAAAGTTCTCTGGACAGCTAAAAAGAATAGCGAGGAAATTCTCAAAGAGGCCAACACAAAAAGGGAGCTCCTAAGAAACATCAGAAAGGAACAATCAACGATTTACTAGCACATCATGAGAAGAGGAAAGTTGGAATACTTGGTTACAACTAACAAAATAAAAGGAAAGAGAGATCGTGAACGACAAAAAGAAAAAAATACTGTATAGCTTGGTGTCATGGCATGGAAAACAGTCAAAAACAGAACTGATACGATGCGCGAGAGATAGAAGATTGTGGAAAGACATGATCGCCAATGCCAACTGATCTGGCACATGATGATGATGATAATGCATTTATCTGCCAGTTTGTAAACATATCATTTGTATCATTTGCTTGTTAACAGAATGTATTGCAACTTGTGGTAGAGCAATACCATATTCAGCATGTTTGTTCTGGACTTCTTTCCTAGCTTTTGGTTTATGATAACCCTTCTGCAAGGCAGAAATTGTTTGTAGTCACAAATGTATCTCTCAGCAAAACAGTCTCACGAGACTAACAAGTCTTTATTACAAGGTTTATATCAAGTTTTGCTTCTTTTTATGGAAAGTCTTGCTTCTTTTTATGGATTGTTTGCCATGGGTCACCTACCTTTGACACAATCTGTTGCCATTGAATTGTTGTATCTCATCAGTGTTCTAGTATTGGTATCTACTGACATATAGACAGCATTATGAGTGGCCGCTTTTGTTGACTGGCTCTTAAGTATGCAAACTTGTGTCACTCACGTATATATTGGTAAACTTGGCTGTGTGTGTGTGTGTGGTGCATACAGTAGTAGATAGTCAGTGTATTGGAGATTGAGAGCCAAGCACATGTATAAGGACACTTACATAGTTAACATATGCACAACTATCACAACTCCTGAAGGAAAAAATATTCCATGTTTAATGTGCTCTTGTTAGTTTCTTATTCTTAGTTACATTGACATGATATAAACATAATATGTCACTAGAATCATGGAGGTAAAGAGCTACGTGTTCATTATGGTTACCTCCTTCCCAGGCACTCTTCTGTTATGTATTAAGTAATTGGTGCTCATAACTAAGCATAAACGTAGACAACAAATATCTAAGAATAATAAAGAACATGTACTGGCAACAAACAGCGGTCATAAGAACTGGAAACCAATTGGGAATGTTTCAAGAAATAAAACAGGGTGTTAGACAAGGTTGTGTGCTGCCACCAGATTTGTTTAATATTTATAGTGAGATTATTTTAAGGTCCATAAGGGGCATGCCTGGAATAACAATTGAAGGTCAAAATATAAACAATCTAAGGTATGCTGATACAGTATTAATCGCTAAGAGTGAAAATGAGTTACAAGAAATGTTAGACATTATAGTGATATAAAGCAAAAATAAAAGACTCAGCTTAATAGCAAAAAGACAGAAGTAATGGTAACAACACAGAAAAAGACATCACCTCAGTGCAGAATAAAGACAAGTGGAGCAATATTAAAACAGGTAAATGAATTTAAATATTTGGGAACTTTGTTAACCTCAGACGGAAGATGTACAAAAGAGGTGAGATGCAGAATGGCTGAGGCAAAAGCAGCTTTCCAGAAAGTGAGGAAGATACTATGCAATCCATTTTTGACAACAGAAACAAGAAAAATAGTTCTTAAATGTTATGTAGAGCCAGTCATAACATATGGATGTGAATCATGGACAATAGGACAACAGACAAGAAAACACACTGGAGTCTGTAGAAATGTGGTTTTACAGAAGAATGTTGAGAATACCATGGACAGCTACGAAGAGTAATGAAAATGTTCTGAAAGAGGTCAAAGCAAAAAGAGAGCTAATTTCCAATATTAAGAAGAAACAATCATAATTTTTTGGCCATGTAATGAGAAGAGAACAACTGGAATATATTGTAACAACTGGAAAAATTGAGGGACAAAGAGATAGAGGGAAGCAAAGAGAGAAAATAACAGACAGCTTAAGAGAATGGCTTGGCAGAAGGTCAACAACAGAAATGATAAAGAACTGTCAAGACCGAAAGTTGTGGAGAGACATGATCACCTACGCCAGTAGGCCCGGTACTTGATTATGATGATGACTCATAACTGTCTCTAGTCGATTACAGGCTCGGAATAGTCTACATCTAATGTGTAACAAAGGTAAAGGTAAAGTACGAGACTTGAACCAGCATCTTAGCACGTGAGTTTCCACCCATATGTGCTTGGCTGCCTATCCAAAAATGTTCTGTATAGTGTCGCCTCAATCATCGAAACTCAGATGCGAGGCGACATTCCTCACCTTCCCAGGGTAATACCCTGGTACCCATTTCTGCCAACTGCTGGGTCGACCATGGAGGTATTTTTTTTTTTCCAACCACGAGTACAATTCACACTGCTGCCAGCGGGAATCGAACACGGGTTGTCCGAACATCGGTAGCCCAGTCAAGTGGTTATCCCAACTAGGCTACCGAGGCCCCATTAACAATGACTCACTTTCTGAGCAAGTCGCCAGAGTCTGAATTTTATAGTAAGGCACTAGCTAGTTGCTCACAATTCACTTCTAGCTACAGATGGTATTCTCTGTCTTGGGTGCTAAATCTGCTTTATATGAAACACAGTCTCCATAATAAATTTGCTTCACATGAAACAGTGTCTCTATAATAAATCTACTTTATATGAAATAATGTCTCCATAATAAATCTGCTTCATATGAAACACTTTCTCCATAATAAATTTGCTTCATATGAAACACTGTCTCTATAATAAATCTGCTTCATATGAAACACTGTCTCCATAATAAATCTGCTTTATATGAAACACTGTCTCTATAATAAATTTGCTTCATATGAAACACTGAATGTAATAATAATATATTAGTATATAATATAGGCGAAGGCGGCCCACCCAGACCAGAGTGGAAGTGTCAGTGACCATAACTGATGGCTTGCACCAGGATCGGTGAACCAGAACCATCCAGACCCTGCTACACCTCTCCGTGGTGCCTCCAGAAACAGACTAACCTGTCTAGTCTGGCCAAGCGAGCAGGGATCGAAGAGGGAAGACAAACCCGGTACTCAAAAATGTCGGCTGAAGTCGGATGTGTTGGGCCGAAAGGCGCAAATATCACAGTGTTACACTGCAAACTTCAACACAACGTAACTACGTCCACTTAACGTCCTTTTAAGGGCGGATGACGAGGAGGAAGTCTACGGTTCGTATCCGCTAGAATACCTCAAATCATCGGGCGACCGCATCATCATCATCATCATCATCATATAATCATACTTTTTCTTACAAAAATTTTGTTTACTTACATTTCACGGCTGTTCCAGTTTTATCGTTTCCATCATAACAGGACATAAAACACAAAAAATACGCACAAAATGAGGTAACATTATAAATCTACTGTATTCCAAACATTTTTTTCGGAAGTGGATATGTCGCAGGGGAAACCACTCTTCTATACAATAAGCTACGGCAAGACTTCGATATAAGAGATATGCAAAAATTATTCAGACTTATCAAACTGATGGAGAGAGCGTATGCTGCTGCAAAACTTATGTTTATGCTGCTGCAGCGGATTACACGTTACTGGAAGGGAAAGATGTCAAGGACTTAACCTGGGGTAAAAGCTGATGAACATAAAACAAAACAAATTGCTTGTCAATAATCAGGTCAAACCAGCCTGCAGATTCCAGAACGTGTGGAATTGTGGGATATTTATGATTGATAATGCCATTTCATTGTCTGTATAGATACATGTATGTTACCTGGGCCTCATTATGAGGGAAGTAAAGAATAGTGACACTGTGACCTTCCAGGCATGTCGTAAGAGGCGACTAAGGAGATTGATCGATGGCTTGACAAACTGTCATTGTAAAAAGTATTGTTATGGAAACAGCGCCATATATTTTAGAGCAGTGATCTCTGCAATATGTGCCACTTTGGCACGCAAGGTTTCTGTTTTTGAGATTGTGGTTCTGCCCTATGTGACAGGTCTTCGGCTCGAAAGGACAATAGATAGATAGATACATGTGTAAAAGATACAGCAGAAGAAGAACATGAATTTACACTATCCTGTAACCTGACTACTTATATGTCCAGCATTCTAATCACAACTTGTATGTTGACAGGTATGTCCAAGCAGTTCAGTCCTCCCTGGCCCAGGAAGAACCTGATAAGTTGTCCTTTCAAACAGGAGATTACTTGCAGGTGAGTGTCTTGTTCCCCTTTTCTTAACTCTTTAACTCCACAATGATTCTGTTGGCTTGGACAGATCTGACTTAAATTTGTTACCTACCCATCATCATCATCATCATCGAGTGCCATCTCTGCAACAAAGGTTGGCTACCACGGATCGCCATTCCACTCTATTTCTTGCTTTGATGGTGCAGGTTGTCATAGATTGACTTGTCCATCTTTTGATGTTACTTGTCCATGTTAGTCTTGGTCTGCCTCTTTTACCTTGTATTTTCCCTTCCAATATTACTTTTAGTAGGCTGTTGTGTCTTTAAACGTGCCCCAAAAATTTCATTTGTCTAGTCTTAATTGTATTTAATAGTTCTCTTTTTAATTTTAGTTGTTGCCTACCCAATGTCACCAAATTAAAACTTCTATATAATTTGTGTTTTTAAAACATGAAATTAAAGAAGGAATATGGTACAACCTGGAAATAATATTTGTATGTTATAAAATCATTAGAGTAAATATTTAAAAAGTGAAGAAAGAGTACAATGAAAATGGAAAAAAATAGAAATGTATCTCATCAAATTGTGATTCCAGATCAATTTTCAATAAAATGAGGTACACAGATAATTCCAAGTGCGGCTTTTTATGAAGGAAATCTATTTTGTCTTTTCTAGTTGAATATCCCATTCAGAAACACATTATGTCTTTTGACGTGGGCTGTATCTGCTACGATGAGGACTGCAACTGCCTTTCTTTGTTTGGATATTCGATGAGATACTAATTCGGATGATTCCACTGGCATGGGTGGTAGGGTCTTCGAATGACCATAACCATATCCCATTCAGTGTTCTATATATATATTTTTTTTCCATTCGCCAGCTTTGACACCTGACGAAGTCCCTTCAGACTAGGAACTGAATTTTGCGTGTTAATCCGTTTTTCTCTGGCAGCAGTGTGCATAGTTGTCCCTCGCCGTACAGGCAGATAACTTCGGAGATACTCATATCTTTTCCGTCGATGAGTAACTGACATTTCAAGCCGGGCCTCGCTGCTGAGACCAGGGGTGGTTGCCGCAGAGAGAAATCATAAATAAAAATCCCAACTGGTGCAGCTGGGATTTGAACCCACAATCTCTCTGTCTCGAGGCCGGCATCTTGCCTCGAGACCAGCCAGTCCCCGAGTGTTCAATGTAATGGAATTCACATTTGATGCAGACACAGTATAAGGTAAAACAAAATGGACAAATTTCATTTCCACTGTCCCATCTCTATGTACTATCACTCAACAGAATGAAGAATCAAAATAATTAATTATTATTATAACTTATAAGTTAATAAAATAATAGAAGTTATATTTTTACTTTGAAATAATCTAAATGGATGCAGAGTTTTCACTTGGAAGCCATTTTAAATAAAGAAATATATCCCCCAAAAAAATCATCAGGCTTTTTAAATATGAACAAGCCATTCAAATGTGATTGTAAAATAAAACCAACAGGCTATTTTGAAAAGAGAAATCAGTCAGAAATATGGTGGTCTGTTCAAATTGTGCTTATAGATATTAAATGAAATATTCAACATTTCAAAATGAAAAACACCAGCATCTGTGAAGCACCTGTTGATAGGAAATTTGCACTCTGGCAGTGTTCCTTGGGACTCGGGAATTAAATAGCTAATCTTTAGCCTTGTTTACCTTTTCACATGGGGGTGGTGTCTCCTTTCAAATATTAGGTTACTTGTAGGTGTCTGGTTGTTCACCTTATTTTATTCTTTCCCTTGGCTGCCCTCCACATTTGGCATACCTTGCAGCAATTGGAGTGTCCAAGCACCTCAGTGATGCAGTGATTCAAGAAACAGTGCCAGCTGGAGTTTAACTCCCAGCAGCCTCAGCCCAACTGAACTAGTCCTTGGAGAAGGGCCAAACCAAGGAGGAGACGGAAGTCTTTAAGTGTGGATGCTAAAACAACCAGCAAGTATATTCAACCTTTGGATTGCACTGTCCATTTTCATGTCATGGGTTGGCTGGGTGGATAGAGGTCTGAACTGGAAGGTCTTGGGTTTGAACCCTTCCATTGTCAGTGGAATTGTTCACATTTTGCCCTCCTTTGGTCTCTGGGTAGTCAGATCCGAAATGCAGCCCTCTTGGATAATGGCAGTAAACAGGAGATCCCCTATGTGCACTTGCACATGTTAAAGAACCATTGGCAGTTCAGAGTCTAAATGAGAGACCAAAATGGCAGCTGTGTGGGTGAAATTGTTAAACAAATCTACCTATTCTGAAAAGTGAAGTGTCTGGCCAAAAGACACAGATACTGGCGGTAAGGAAACCTAGGAAGGTCATGGGCTTTCATAGCCCTAATGGGAGGGATAACTGTGAAGGAGGATAGTGGTGAATTTGCTGTGATCATAAGCAGCTTGACTATGGAGGTTTGGCTGTAAATAAGGCAATAGTTTGGGACACAGACTTTCTCCCGGGTATGCTTCCTTAGCTCGATGAGTATATTCAGGAAGACCAAAATGGACAGATCCTGTAGACTGTGGTTGGAGTCATTGAGGAGCACTGGGCTGAAAAAGATATTTGTTATTTTTGTGCCTGAGCATGTGGGTGTAAGTGGTAATGAACGTGTAGATAGACTTGCTGTGAGGCTGCTATGGGGTGCAGCCAGGCAATGGAGAGAGCTGACAACATATCCTATGAGGAACAGGGCGATTAAATAACTCTACAGCAGATAGTGAATCAGTGAACTTAACAAGACTACAAGAACTGCATGTTGAGATAAACATTGCCAGAAACAAGAGCTACATGGAGGGCAGAAGAAGATTGGTCAATCAGTACAGAACTAGTGTTCTCACTAGTTTCACACAGCAGGATTTGCTAAAGTGTATCTAACCACTCATGGACATATTGTTCTACATGCAGTAATGCTAATCTAACATTTAACATTCTTCTCCTATTTCCAGGTATTAGCCCAGCTGGACTCCCAGTATCTGTACTGTAGCAGTGGCAGGAGAGAGGGCCTGGTAGATTTAGCTGATGTTAGACCTCTATCTGAGGATGAAGTCCTGGACTCCCCCAATGACAACTTTTTCCACTGAGAACATCAGACCCAAAAGAACAATTTTATTCTTTACAAATATTTGTAGCTGCAAAGACTTCAAATCAATGACAACAATGCAACTTTCTGGAGCAGAAAAACTAAATCATCACTAATTTAGCTACATTATTAACAACATGACTACTTTTTCTTTGTATTTTCATGTAGAATTTTATTTTTATGGTATTCATATGTAATTTCATGTTTTCTCTAGCATGACTAATCTTGTTACTTTCTAAAGTTTCTTTTTTTTTTCCTTGAAAATAAAAATATAGTCATGTGACATGAAGATTCATATAAGAACATTTGTTCTTTACATGAAAGTTAACATCAGGTATCAGAAGCTTATCAGAAACTCAAGAAAAATTTTTAGATAATTAAATTAATACCTGTACACTGCATAAGTTTGGGACATTTGTACCCGTAATTTTGTAAGCATTTTTTTGTTTTTGTTTTTTTTGTGTATACTAACAATTTTCTTCACATTTATTCTTTTACTTTCTGTATATGCATACATGTATGTACACATGCTCACATGTGTATATGTCTGGTACTACAGTACAAGATTAGCTGTATCAGGATTCTGTGGGTTTATATCTAGTGTTATGGAGCAGCCATTTAGATGGATGTGGGTCCAGTTTTTAGTAGAACTTGGGTATTTGCTATTGGAGGTCAAAGTAACAACTCCAACCCTACATACTGTATTGGATATGGGTGTCTTTATTTCTCCATTCCCTGACAAACTCTACAACTGGTTCATGTTGGTCCAACTTTTAGTAGAGCTTGGGTATTTGCTATTGAAGGTCAAAGTGACAACTCCAACCCTACATACTGTATTGGGTATGAGTGTCTTTATTTCTCCATTCCCTGACAAACTCTACAACTGGTTCATGTTGATAGTCTTTTTTCCCTTCTTTAAAAATATTGAGCATTAATGTTGAATAGGTCTATTAAATCCGTCTTATCTTGGTGACCTGATACATATGGCTGTAATTGACATTCTTCTAGTGTATGACCAGATACAACAACTTTATACGGGTCTTACCTGCCTGAAAACATTGATATGAAAATCCATGCTCCAGCATTGAAATGTTTTTTTAAAATTTAAAATAATGTAAAGTAAATAAATTACTGTCTGTAGTGGATGTGAAAATCAGTTTGTATTAGAGTATATTTGTTAGAAGTAGTTACATCAGTAGTTGGACTCATTCAGTTTTCTATAATTGTGAAGTTTTGTTTGTTTGTTTGTTTTTTTGTTACAAAATAATGATAAGATCAGCACTAGAAACTTTCAGTTTATTATTAGTACATTGTATTCTTTACAAACTTGATACCATCTGTAGTTGGACTCATTCAGTTTCATATGAGGAAGAATCTGTAATATTTAACATCCGTTGCTGTCCAGAAGTGTTGACATTAAGAGAGTGTCATATCTTAAGAGATGCAGATTGTGGTTGTTACTACATTTTTTTTTATTGGTGTCAATTTGAGATTTAACATGTAATATCTCAGTTATCAGTGTTACTTTGTGACCCCTGCAGAGACTGTAACATATGCTTGAAGTAGTGTTGACTATACATTGTGGTTACCTTGAGTTTATAGTTATCAGAACTAACTAATGCTATAGTCTGGGCAGACTCTAAAGTACTCAGTCACTTTCCAGCAGATTTTGGACCATTTTTCAGTTTACTGCTGGGAATGAATCAGCCGGTTGTTGTGGCTGCACTTGAATACATAAAAGTGGTGATAATGTGTAGACATGAATCACTATAACAATGGCTGAGTTCAGTAGTTGGCTGGAGGAAAGCATGTCTCTCTTATATAACAAATATATCAAGTTTGTGGTATTTGTTATTACTTTAGTGTTGTGGAGATTTTGTTCATTTATTTGTCATGAAAGATGTATGTTTTTATTGATCACTGCACTTGACTGTGTCTAACTTTAGTCATGGTAATATTTGTCGTTAATTAGGTAGTTTATTCAGAGTTATTGTTCCTATCATTGCACAAGTTATGCTACTGTCAGATAGAGCATGAGTAGATAACACTAAATTGTCCTATATATATGCTGGCTAGTTGATTACTGTTAAGGACTTCCTTCTTGTCTTTATCTGCCAACTGACAGTGCATGAAGTGACAAACATACCTTGTGGTATCCTACAGGCACTAACTAAATCACTCATTTTCTATAAATAATTTTGAAAGATCATTTTTAATTGTGGTTTACTGTTTGTTTTTTTATACTTGTGCATGTGAATTTATTATATAACAGGCAAGTTGATATTATTACTAGACTTTTATGACTAGCATTGATCTGGTTTTACTACTTCTTGATGTCTTGATACCTGATGTAACGTGAATGTAGGTCATATTTCTTATGTAGTTAGATGTAAGATCACTTATAGTCCTTGTAGCTATTTAAAAACTTGAAACAATATGCATCTCTTTTTTTTGTTTTGTTTGCTTTCATACATGAGTTATAACATGTACAAGTTTGTGTTTCTTTACACTTGTGAATTAACAATTAATTTATATATTAGCAATATTTGCTTCACATTCATGCTTAAGTTTCAGTGTTTTCGTGTAATACTAAGTTTGATGCTGAAGATCATTTTGTTGTAACTTCTTATTCTGGGATTGTTTTACAAATATTCTTTTAGCTGAGGCAGAATTACTCTTCTTTGAGCTTATAGTTTGTTTGCTTTTATGTCAGTTCTGCTCACAAAGTTGCTGGTTTAATGTTTGACTTGTCTTACTGCCCTCTGGTTTGTTGTTCAGATGGGGTGAGGAATAATACCTTACACTGCTTCTTTTATAGAGATCATGTGGCTATGTATTTCCCGATGGACAAAATTTGACATATTTGATATATATATCTATTTGTATACAGATATACCTAGTATTATAAATGTTAGAGTTACGATTTTTCGGAATTAAGATATGAGCGCGCACAATGGGAACACACGTACTGAGGATAAAGCTTTGATGTAATTTTTTATATGTAGCCATGTTTGTTTTGTTAATTCTTGTCAGAAAATGAAACACAACATAAATGGGTTATAAATTGGATGGTTGCTCATAGTCTTGCATATAGCCTAGGATATCATAAGCTACTTTATAATGTTCGTAATGGGTTTTTCGGAATGTAGCCTCATCATATAAGTCAAGGTATAACTATATGTAAATATATATCATCAATATTATTCATTTTGTCAGGGCTATAAGGTGATATAGGTTGTAGGGCAGCCAAGAGCTACACTAAGTAATTCAAGCTTTGTAATGTGCTTTCTGAAACCTGTTGTCAAGGACCAAAACAACCCCTGTAAAGTGTGGCACAACATAATTTATGCTCAATAATTAGTCTCCCTTGACGTGAAAGATACATATATTTTTAAGTTCATAATTTTATTTGTAAAGAAACTTACTATTTATCAGTAAAAGGGGAAAGCAAATTTTGGAAAATGAAAAATAATGTTACTAGAAGACGAACTAAACAGAAACAAAATTAACATATTTGTACTATTGAACACTTTGATTGGTGATTCATCATTAACAATATTTGTGTAAAGCAACATTGAGAGTGTCTCTCCAGGAAAATGAGCTGCTCAGTTTGACTTAATGCTACAATTATGAATGCTCTCCTTCATTTATATGACCAGCATATGCGTGTATGCTCATTATTACAAGTATTTGTTTATATGCTAAGCTCACTAACATATTTGTCAACATTCATTGTTTTGATACTCACTAGGAGATGTTTGCTGTTTTATAGTGTGTCATATTCAAATATAAATATCACATTTCATTTATCAGACTTTCATGTATGTGTTCTGGGAATATCTTTTGATGTTTGTATTGAAATATGTTTGAATTGTCTTTGGGATTTTGGCCAGTTGCATTTATATATCATTATTGGATATCATTGTGGACTTGTTAATCTGAATGTGAAAGACAGTATTTGGAATGGTTGCCTGTTAAAAGTAGTGTATGCTTGTACATCCTTTCATTAGGTTTTCTTCTATAAGATGTTCTGTGTTGGATGTTTATATTTGATGGACTGTATTTCTTGCATGAAATGGTCAGGTTTGGTGGTGAACATCCATCTTTATTTGGGACGATAATGTTTGCTGGATTTGATGATAACAGATAGACGTGTTATGGAAGATAAAGGTCAGATTTGCTTCTGACAGATAAATCTGAGTACAAAGGGAATAGTACTGGTCCTTATCATCAGCTTTACAGCAGCTTTGCATTTTTATGCTTTTACCTCTTTGAGTACTGATAAAGTTTTTTTTAGAACAAAAAGTTTTCATTGAGAGACAAATCTTCTAGAAGAGTGATAAGCTAGACTAGATGTGCTATACTGATGATAATGTAGAGACAAATCTTCTAGAAGAGTGATAAGCTAGACTAGATGTGCTATACTGATGATAATGTAGACTAGAGACAAATCTTCTAGAAGAGTGATAAGCTAGACTAGATGTGCTATACTGATGATAATGTAGAGACAAATCTTCTAGAAGAGTGATAAGCTAGACTAGATGTGCTATACTGATGATAATGTAGAGACAAATCTTCTAGAAGAGTGATAAGCTAGACTAGATGTGCTATACTGATGATAATGTAGAGACAAATCTTCTAGAAGAGTGATAAGCTAGACTAGATGTGCTATACTGATGATAATGTAGAGACAAATCTTCTAGAAGAGTGATAAGCTAGACTAGATGTGCTATACTGATGATAATGTAGAGACAAATCTTCTAGAAGAGTGATAAGCTAGACTAGATGTGCTATACTGATGATAATGTAGAGACAAATCTTCTAGAAGAGTGACAAGCTAGACTAGATGTGCTATACTGATGATAATGTAGAGACAAATCTTCTAGAAGAGTGATAAGCTAGACTAGATGTGCTATACTGATGATAATGTAGAGACAAATCTTCTAGAAGAGTGATAAGCTAGACTAGATGTGCTATACTGATGATAATGTAGAGACAAATCTTCTAGAAGAGTGATAAGCTAGACTAGATGTGCTATACTGATGATAATGTAGAGACAAATCTTCTAGAAGAGTGTGATAAGCTAGACTAGATGTGCTATACTGATGATAATGTAGAGACAAATCTTCTAGAAGAGTGATAAGCTAGACTAGATGTGCTATACTGATGATAATGTAGAGACAAATCTTCTAGAAGAGTGATAAGCTAGACTAGATGTGCTATACTGATGATGATGATGTAGTTACTGTTGGAGAGAACAGAAAGCATTGAAGAGCTCTTGTTGAAGGCCTATGACAGGGTTACAGAAGAAAAAGAATGTATGAATGAATGAGAATGGTGGTAATGAAAGTATTGATAGTTGATGTCATTATTATATTCATGTTTAGATATTGTATTTGAAATGATCCTGCTTACCTTTTTGTGCAATATTATCTACTCTTTGTCACTTATTAACAAGCCTCTAAATCCTGAGTGCAATATTTTCCAAGTCAAGTAATGGTTGTTATCAGTCACTTTTATAGGTCATGTGTCAACCTTATATACAGCATTTAACTTGAATGTCTTCACCAAATCCATGCTTTTCATTTTTTGTGAGATTGGGTTCAGATGACATTTATTTTTATTTCTGTAATTCCAGAAATACTTTTACAACATTTAAAGGTTCATTAGTGGTTATCAGGATATTATTGATGGGAGGAAACAAATATGTCAAGTTGTGTCCATCGGGGACAGGCTTTATTTATTCCATTCTTAATTGGACCATTTTATTATCTCATCAAGAACGGCAAGATGTATATGTTGGGTGTGTTGAAAATATTTACTCATTTTCTTTAATGATAACATTTTCAGTGATTGACAACAGTTGTAGACATGATGCTAGTTACACAGCCATCAAGATCTTCTAATTCAAGGGCTATAATTCAGTCTTGAAAGAAGGAAAATTGTGATTCTCACTTTGTCTGATGTTGTCCACACACTGAAGCTGTTAATAAAATGTTGATAGACTTAACAAAACAAGGTTGATAAATCTTTATGAAATTGTTGACATTTATAGCAGTGTGTCCAACTGGTAAATTAGAAACAAATCTCACACTGCCTGTTATTAGAAAGTGCACAGTTCTATGTAGTGTAAGCTTTTAATTCTGAACAAGTTTTTTTAAAAAAATGTTGACATGTCTCTATGTCTGTTAACATTGAATTCTTTATATCTTTGGTATCACATCATATCTGGCAAGCTACACCTGAAGCTGTCTTTGTTAATTGCTTTGTATCACAAGGTCAAAGTAACTAGAAACATATAGACATTAAATAAAGGCAATAACTGTAGCTTTGCTTGACTTTATCCAACCTTATCAGGACAGTTAAAACTCTTGGTCTCTTTCTTCTATCTCTTTTTTCTTCTTCACTTCCTCTCTAATAGCCTTTTGGGCATCAAAGAAATACAAAGCTCTAGTAGCTTCCCAGTTCATTGTTGTTTTCTGTTGTAGATGTTCTCACATCATCTTACTCTGCATTTCCTCTCAGTTTTGTATCCATCTCCCCTTTATGTATATACCTTGTATGCTATGAAATCATAAGAGATTCTTCCCAAGTTGGGGAAACTTCAATATTGGTACTTCTCATTCGTTCTCTTCTCCTTCAATATGGGCGGTATGGTCACCAGTGAATAGAAAGAACATTAGTGAATATTGCCAGGGAATTTGTCTTGTCTCTCTGTGAGAAATGAAAGGACTGACGTGCCTGATTAGAAGTAACTTGTGTGTAAAAGAGCATAACAACTTGATAAGAGAAATATATTTAGCTTTCTCTATCTATGGCTGTTAATAAAACATTCACAGTTACAGTGATTTATCCATATATGTGGAATAGTAAAACATTCACAGTTATGGTGATTTATCCATATATGTGGAATTGAGTTATAGTTGGCAACCAAGAAGTACTCAAGAAGTCAGGAAATAGAGAACTAAGCCTGTAGAATAACAAAAAGTTACATTTAGATAGTCTCTAACGCCTCTCTCTCTCCCTCCCTCCCTCTCTCTCTCTCCCTCTCTCTCTCTCTCTCTCCCTCCCTCCCTCTCTCTCTCTCTCTCTCCCTCCCTCTCTCTCTCCCTCTCTCTCTCCCTCCCTCCCTCTCTCTCCCTCCCTCTCTCCCTCTCTCTCTCTCTCCCTCTCTCCTTTGTGTGTATATCAAATCTCTAAATCATATTTCTAGTTTTCACAGATGTGGGGGAAGCAGGTTGATGTCGACCTTCAATAGTAATTGTCAGATGGTGTTTCAGCAAGCAAGTTTTCTCAATCTGATCCAGCCAGTATTGGATTGACTTGTCTTGCAGCAGTATGGACAATACATATCTCTGTTATGTCCAGCAAACCTCAACATTTGACACTTTTTACTCTCCTGTTTTTTTCTCTGATGAAGTCCTTTACACCAAAATATTGACTATAATTGTCTTTGTCAACAGCATTTTCTTTGCAATGATTGAATATCTTTTAATTTATCGATATTTGATTAATGGGTATCCAATTATGGGTTGGCCATTATCAGAAAGATAGTCTGATTTATCTAAGTTTATTCTTGTATGTGTTGTTTCTAGCTTGAAGAGAAATCAGACTTCTCATCAGACTTCTCAGTTGAATACAGTTATATCATGTGCGGCCACCTCGATCAAAGACCTTACATCTTGATGTTGTACTATGCTTTCAGTCTAGTCATTAATTATTCAAAAATCTGTGTTATCTGTTACAGAAATATGCCAATGATGCTACATTTCTTGTTAAAGGCTAGTCTTAGATTTGTTACTAATGTCTGTTGTATTCTATTTATTGTATTTTAAAGTCAGGTTTTTCTTGTCCACTCAGCCAACATATTTTTGGGTGAATATATAGATGGACAAATTGACAGAACAAATGGTTATGTATATGAGTCCCCAGTACTTGATATAAAATATATATTTTTGTTTGGAAAAGGTCAGTTATAGGAGACCAGTAGAATTAAGAGCTAGTATAGGGTTATAACAGCTTGCATTTAGCTCAATATTGATAGCGTATTTCAACCAATTATGTCTCATTTTGGTAGGTGGGTGGGTGGGTCAGTTCAAGAAAGACAATGGAGTAACAGTTGCAACTTTATATTCCACTGACTGCCAGAATCATTGACTAACAAAGGCCAGACAATGACACATTCCTCCTGTATGGGACTCTACACTGTAAAAACAGTCGAAAAAAAGAAGGAAGACAATGGTTAAGATGAAGTTGTTGACATTTATAACAAAACTTCAATTAGTTTCAATATCTCACTTTCTGTAAAGTCATCAAATGGTCTCTGACCAATCTTTCTGTTCGCTCTTGTCTAAATATTGATGCTCTTATTTATCTCATTTTGGTCAGAACAAAAGAAATTTGGGCCACGTTTGTTGTTTACTCTTTCTTATTTATTGGGACATGTTTTCACGAAACATTAAAGTAATAAATATTAACATTTTGTTCTAATAAAGGGAGCAAACTTTGTAGCAAGATCTATAGTTTTATAACTTCAGAGTTAAATTTTATAGTAAGATTTTGTAATTTCTTTCCTAGAGTCCAGCAGTTATCTTCCCTAATCCTGTAAGCCAATCAGCTCTTTCGAACTTTGAACCTTTCTTTCGTAGATTGGCAATGGAATTCAAACTGGGTCACGTAGACTGAAAGACACTGCAGTCTTTCAGAAGGTGAAATATTAAATGAATTTTGTAGCATCATGCAGCATAGCCATTAATTTACTCTTGCTAAACAGACCAGCTTATGTGTAAGGGTTTTCTCTTGCAGCAAGGACAGTTGTGTTTGATGCATGTATGAAAGTTGGCAAATATGCAGGCTCAGGTGGGAAGAGAAAGGACTTTTTGTTAAAGCATTATCAATGTTATTGTTTATTGCAAAGTTATGCTGATCAAGTTCCAGTGATTTCTTTTATAGCTTTTATGTCTCTCTTAATGTTATCAAAAGAGATTGTTTCAGTCAAACTATGGCAGTTTTAGTTATAGTTCTTGGAGTACATTAGAATTTATGTGACAAAATGTGCTGACTTAGCTCTGTTTCTTTTATGTAGCAAGAGAAATGCTTCTATGTGATATTTTTAGCAGCACCACCAGAAACTGTCAGTGCTTGAGTTTATTAGCTTTTTATGTGAGTCAAGTTTGACTAGCAAATTGTGTATGTTTTGTGAGAAAGATATTCAAAACAATATGTGAAACATTGAAACTTAAGCCTTTTAATTTCTCTGAAGGTTTTTAATGAAAGAATCACATAAAGATGACATTTTTAAAATGTAAGATGCTGTGAAATATTAGAGACAAATACCAGATTACATTCCCAAAGAATGGGACTGCCACAGTATTTAACTTCTTCCATCTCTCCATTTTTTTTTTCCCCAATTTTCCTCCAACGCAAGCAAATAACTGATCTAACAAAAATCAGTGGTCTGTGTTGTCACTTGGAACTGGCCACATCATCAATCTTCACCACTAGTGACACAGACAACAGCTTTCTTGGAAGTCTCTCTATGAATTTAGTTCACATAAATGAACTTGTTGACACCACAGATCAAGTTGATTCACTTGAATTCTTCATCATTTTATACAACACTCTCTGTGTTTGTTGCTCAACATAGATCTACTTTGTTGATTTTTAGCATGACAGAGTGGCTAGAAGGATTCCTCAATCCTAGTGCCCCACACATCACTCCAAAGTCAACCCAACTGTATATGTATTTCTAACTTTCTGTGTTTAGTCAAAGTTTACTATTGAGCTGCCATATATATTATTACCCAACCTTCATCTGAAGAGGCTTAACACTCATCGAAGCATCCTTAGCTCATCCATATCTGAACTGCAGCCAATTCTCTCTCTCTCTCACTCTCTCAACTCAATCAATGATTTGTGTTTAACATTTTTTTGACATTTTTCAATCTTATATGGTAATTAAAACAGAAAGTGAAATTGTACTAACATTTCATGTTGACCAGTAATATTTCTGAACTGTGTGCATTTGTGTGATCTGGATTCTTTCATGTGATTCATATGTGGTGATTATTATCATGTTTTATTATTTTATTTTGCATGTGTTTATGTTACACGTGTAGTTATTTCTAGGACCAAGAAGTTTGGCTTCAGTTTGAAAATATGTTTTGGCTGCTCTTTTTTATTTTAAACGGCTTGCTTTTGTATTTCTTCTATATCTTGCTAGGGCATGGAGTACATTTATTTACAGTAAGAAAAATATTTTCTTTACAAAACATGGTAGATTGTATTGCAACTTGCTTTGCGCTATTGATTATATATTTAATTGTGGTTGTAAATACATTTATGTAAATACAGTTAGGTAGATCGGAAGATGGGGAAATTTGTCCTGTTTCATGGTCAGCATTTTTATTTTTATTTTATATATTTTTTTATTTTCCTCCACATAAAAGAAATATATTGTGGCAAATAGGAAGAGATATATGAAGTAAATACAACAGGTCATACAACAGGTCATACAACATACAAATTGATTGTTAATAAATGGGAGGTTCTGGGATAAGAAGTAAACATTCAATAAATGATTCAGGAAGATAAATATACCTTTGTTCCCATATAATTTATGTCAGAAGACCTCTAGCTTAGACTGTATTTTCTTGACACATTTCACAATTCTCATCAATTATACTTGGAGTATAAGTCACTAAGTATGTTGTCTCTTACAGGTATTATATTATTTATAGTTGCAGTGCTAGTGTTGAATTGGCCTATTACAGTTTTCTTTATTTAAGCTGCGATGTAAAACCGTTATATTTGATATTTTACAGATTTCTCATTAATTATAGTTACAGTATAAATTGCATTACTCTTACAGATTTCTCATTAATTACAGTTACAGTATAAATTGCATTACTCTTGCAGATTTCACAAGAACTAATTTGCTGTCTTTAACATAATTGCACAATTCACATTAAATGACTTAGTCTGTGTGTTTTTCCACAATTTACAGATTTATCATCAATTATAGTTGCTGTATGAGTCAATGTATTTATTTCCCTACAGATTTCACAATAACTAAGTCAATAGACATATATTTGAAATAGTAGTGAGTTCACATTAATTAGGTCAGTGTTTTTTCCCCAATCATATAAAGAGTTCACATTAATTAGGTCAGTCTATGTGTTTTTCCAATAACATAAAGAGTTCACATTAATTAGGTCAGTCTATGAGTTTTTCCAATAACATAAAGAGTTCACATTAATTAGGTCAGTCTATGTGTGTGTTTTCCCAAGAACTTAGATCTCATATTTCTGCATTTTAATTCATCATTCAGACTTCACACAACATCGTAGTCTTTGTCTAGCATCTTTCAGGTTTCACATTAATTATAGCCCCAGTTCTATCTTACAGATTTCACTTTGTATGTTTTCCCAATCTCTAGTGTTCATTTTATCAAATTGACTGTGCTTTCCTACTACACCTTGCAGATTTCACATTAGTTGTAACAGCATTATAAAAACCTTCTATCTGTCTGACATATTTCTATTTCTTTGTATGTTTTCTCAAACTCTACAGATTTCATACAAATAATTACAAAATTATATCCTCATGTCTCATTGTATGCAGATTTTATATTAAAATCAACTATAACCCAGTCTATTCAATTTGTCCCTAATTCTGCACATTTCTCATTAACCTAAAATATTAGTTCAAGCTAATATATCTTCCCATACCGTACATATTTTACATCTATTTTAGCTGCATTTTTATTCTGTCTTTACCATTTAACAAATGATTATTATCATTGATTACTGAACCTGGGAATTGAAGATAGGAAAATGGAGATGGGTAGGCCATACTTTAAGTAAACAACACTGAAGACTTATCTAAATATGGTCTGACACCAACAGGGGAATGAACAATTAGGAGACTGAAGAGAACATTTTGATGGAGAGGCCAAGTTAATGGTAGGCAGAATTGAGAAAGACATAGTAAAATATAAATCATTGGGTAGAGGTTGTTTTAGCCCTGTGTTTTGCTGGAAACAACAAGGAAGAAATAAACAAATGAAAATAATAAAATCACTTGACTCTTGTGTTTCATTACATTCAGCCTATGTATATCTCATTCAGATTTAGTTACACTCTAACGCAACATTCAGATCATCTCATTACCTACGGGTTGTTGGGGAACTACTGACTGGCTTCTTCAACCTAGGGGTTGTAGGGGAACTAGTGACAGACTTCTTCAACCCAGGGGTTGTAGGAGAACTACTGACAGACTTCTTCAACCCAGGGGTTGTAGGGGAACTAGTGACAGACTTCTTCAACCCAGGGGTTGTAGGGGAACTAGTGACAGACTTCTTTAAGCTAGGGGTTGTAGGGGAACTAGTGACAGACTTCTTCAACCCATGTGTTGTTGGGGAACTAGTGACAGACTTCTTCAACCCAGGGGTTATTGGGGAACAAGTGACAGACTTCTTCAACCCATGTGTTGTTGGGGAACTAGTGACAGACTTCTTCAACCTAGGGATTGTTGAGGAATTATTGTTAAATCATCAAACCTGTTGTTGTTGAGGCACTACTGACAGACTTCACCAACTCAGGGGTTGATTGGGAACTACTGACAGACTTTGCCAACTCAGGGGTTGATTGGGAACTACTCACAGAGTTCACCAACCCAGGGGTTGATTGGGAACTACTCACAGACTTCACCAACCCAGGGGTTGATTGGGAACTACTCACAGACTTCACCAACCCAGGGGTTGATTGGGAACTACTGACAGACTTCACCAACCCAGGGGTTGATTGGGAACTACTCACAGACTTCACCAACCCAGGGGTTGATTGGGAGCTACTGACAGACTTTGCCAACTCAGGGGTTGATTGGGAACTACTTACACACTTCACCAACCCAGGGGTTGATTGGGAGCTACTCACAGACTTCACCAACCCAGGGGTTGATTGGGAACTACTCACAGACTTCACCAACCCAGGGGTTGATTGGGAGCTACTCACAGACTTCACCAACCCAGGGGTTGATTGGGAACTACTCACAGACTTCATCAACCAGGGGTTGATTGGGAACTACTGACAGTCTTCAGTTATACATTAAAAAAAATTTGACGATCATCATTTTCAAGACGTGAACTTCCGGTCAATATGGTGGTTAGGTGGCAGGAACCATTGAAGGCTATGTCTGAAAAGTGTTCCTTGTTTCAGTTTCCTCATATTCCAAGTCCGGATTGTTGCAGGAGCTACTGAGTTAGGTGCTCTGTGCACACCGTGAGCTGTGTGTGTTTCATCCGTTTTGATAATGTTTCGATATTCCAATTGTTTACGATGAATGATGATATCATATGACAGGGAACAGTTGGCCGTGTTCACTTTCTGTGCGGTTTCGCCTTATGTATTTTGGCATGTGCTGAGACTGCTATGATGAGGACTACAGCTACCTTTCTTTGTTTTGGAGACGAGTTAGTAATTCGGATGATTCCACTGGCACGGACGGTT
The DNA here is from genome assembly GCA_032433765.1 of Megaustenia siamemsis. Lineage (NCBI taxonomy): Eukaryota > Metazoa > Mollusca > Gastropoda > Stylommatophora > Ariophantidae > Megaustenia > Megaustenia siamemsis. The sequence goes on from JAVIAB010000126.1 coordinate 58,577,220, forward strand.
GAGCAATTATGGATTTTAATTCGTTTGCAGTGATAACGGGGCCTTCCATAACCAAAGAACCAAAAGCTAGAGCACACGGGCAACTAGGCTATCTCACCTCACATAAGAAGATGGCCGCAAACGGAATTAAAACTCTGAGGGTCTTCTTGTTTACCTCTGAATATTCTTGTTTGACAAAGCTCCAACCTTCTGGTGGTTATGAGGAAGCTAATCTTACTTTCAAAGTTGAATATATATTTTTTTAAATTTCTAATTTCTGCTGCTACTTGTGCAGTTTTCTCCTGTTCGTATAGGGTACGTACATTCCAGGTGCCATTTCTGTAGGATTAAAAAAAAAAGTTGAATATGATGAAATATCAATTAACATCTTCATTTTTATTTCGTTCGTAAAATAATCAAGGGAGCCGCGATAGCTCAGTGGTTAGTGAACTGGACTACAAAGGATAAGAACAGTTCGATCCTGATCGACGGCTTCCGAGTTCACCCAGCCTTAAATAGGTACCAGATTTTTTCTGGGAAAGTAAAGCGGCGCTGGCGTAATGCCGACCACATTACCCCAAAAATCATGTGATGAGGGTCTGTAAAATTTATGGTCTCTAACACCATATTTCCTATCGTTCTATCGTTGCCCCCCGACATACACCAGCAATGGTACTATGTGTCGTAAAGATAGTTTTTTTTTTTTATTAAGCAAATGTACGTCTTTAGGATTTTCTGCTAGTAGAATAGTATCTTGACATAAATGACAGTTTACACTAATCAAATTAAGAGTAACGCACTGTACGGCTAAACGTACATGACCGAAATCAGCATGGCCGCATGGTGCGTCGAAACGTACGGAAAGAGTTTTAGAAAATGTATTCATTGTGATGAAAACAAATAACACAGACTAATATTTTTGGCTCGTGCGACTCGAATGTCCCTCCACCAAAGCGTTTGATGGGACAAAGTCCTCAGCCAGACTATCCGGTACCAGTTATGTTTGACTGATTTATGCAGCATCCTTTTGTGAACAAAAAGAAATCAAGCATTTGGCGGTCATAGACACACGACTTACACCGAATAAAACATGTTTGCCAATTGTTAGCGAAAAGAAGGAAAGAGAGATCTCGGGCGACATAGAGAGATGCTATTAGGCAACTTAACATTGTGGTCAATAACCAAGAGACAGAGATAGATATAAGGTGTAACAGAGCATGCCAAGTTATAGGCCAAGTATCAACACTATTAAAAGTAACAAAGCAATATGTATGGAAACGAAAAGGGCAATATACAAATCAATTTTTCTACCAACTCTGTGCTATCAGTGCCAGAATTGGACGCTGGACTCTAGAACAATAAGAAAGATAACGACCACCAAAATGAAATGTGTCAGAAGAATGACTGGAAACAGCTTAAGGGACAGAGTAAGAAACACTGACCTGAGGAAGAAACTCGAAATTGAACCAGCCATCGAATACATAGAGAAACAACAGATAAAATGGTTCGGTCACATAACAAGACAAAAAGAACTAACAATGACTCAAAGAGCCTTAAATAAACGCTATGAAAACGCCAGATTAAGAGGAAGACCGAGAAAGAGATGGATAAAGGGAATACTAGAGTCACTATGAGGGGTAACACCAGAAGAGGCCAACAGAGGAGCAAAGAATCGCAGATTGCATCTCCCCTCAACGCCAACGGCATAGGAGGAAGTATAGAAGAACATTGTGGTACAACGGCGGCGAAGTTGATGAGTTGCACTGTGGGTAGAGGTTTCTGGAGAAGCATCACCTACGCCAGGCATGGCACTTTAAAGTAATGATAATGATGTCCGGTTCAAATTAATGGAAAGATAATCAATAACCTAAGATATGCTGATGATACTGTACTACTAGCAGAAAATCCTAAAGATCTACAACAATTACTTAATGAAATAAAAATGATAAGCAAAAAATATGGACTAGATATGAATATCAAAAAGACTAAAACTATGATTATAAACAAAGAAGATACTCAAAATCCACAAGTGGATATCAAAATAGAAGGAATAGACCTGGAGACAGTTCAGAACTACAACTACCTTGGACATACTATAACCAGTGATGGAAAATGTACAACTGAAATAAACAAAAGAATAGGAATGGCAGAAAGTAATTTTAATGTCATGAAGAACATACTAACATCAAAACAAATAACACCAGGGTTAAAACTAAACTAAGAATTGCAAAATGTTATACCTTCTCAATATTCCTATATGGTGCAGAAACATGGACATTAGACAAGAAAACAGAACAGAGAATTGAAGCCTTTGAAATGTGGATATATAGAAGAATAGGTAGAATTGGATGGAAGGAAAAGAAAACAAACGAAGTCTTAAACAACTTAAAATGAAAAGAGAACTACTAAACACAATTCAAACAAGACAAATGCGATTCTTGGGCCATGTTAAAAGACACAACAGCCTACTAAAAGTAATCCTGGAGGGGAAAATACAAAGTAAAAGAGGCAGAGGCAGACCAAGACGAGTAACACCAAAAGATGGACAAACCAGCCTATGACAACCTGCACCATCAAAGCAAGAGCCAGAGCAGAATGGCGCTCCATGGTAGCCAACCTCCGTTGCGGAGAAGACACTCGACGAATGATGTCCGCGAAGCCCTTAGGACGCGCTTGCGGGGCACCCTGGCTCGGCAGAACACAGTTTGATGACCACCGATTTAGGTGGTTTTCTTCTCTTAGGGTGCATTCCAACCAGGGCTGTTGGGCCCACTTGACCCGCAAAACCAGAAGCATTTGGAAAATGTCTCATAAAGACAGAACGGATAAACCACTGGAACATTTGGCCGCGTTGCGAAATAATTGTGAAACTAGACCCTGCGGTGAAAAAACAAAATGATTGTTTAGAAATTTACAAATATTAATAACAAAGGTTTCAGGGATAGGTTTTCTTCTTTTTTGTTATTTTCCATTCCGAAAAAGGTCGCCGTGTAAACGTTTTTTTTTAAAAAATAGACCATGTTTCCTATATATATATATATATATATATATATATATATATATATATATATATATATATAATTATCACGGAGTGCCGTCTCTAGATCGAAGGTTGGCTATCATGGAACGCATTACATTCTGTCTCTTGTTTTGATAGTGCAGATTGTCATAGTTTGACTTGTCCATCTTTTGATGTTACTCGTCCATGTTAGTCTTGGTCTGCCTCTTTTACCCTGTATTTTCCCTTCAAAGATTACTTTTAGTAGTGTGCTGTGTCTTTTAATATGACTCAAAAATCTCAATTATCTTGTTTGAATTGTGTTTAGTAGTTCTCTTTTCATTTTTATTTGTTTTAAGACTACATCGCTTGTTTGCTTTTCTTTTTATCCAATTCTTCCTATTCTTCTATAAGTCTACATTTCAAAGGTCTAAATTTACTGTTCTGTTTTCATGTCTAATGACCCATACAGGAATATTGGGAATATATAACATTCTGCTATTCTTTGTTTTAACCGTGGTGTTATTTGTTTTGATGTTAGTATATTTTTAATACGATATTCATAATCAAAATATTCATAATAACAAAGTGCCACCGGAATAAATAACAATTAAAAGAATGAGTCATTTCTCGTGGTATCCAAAATATAAATGATGAACTAAAGTTAGACACCACAATGCAAGGGCAGTTACCCTTTATTTAACCTAGCATGACTGAAGCTATTTGAAAGATTCTTACTTACCGCCCTTGATGTATCCACCCACTCAGTTTGAACTATCCATTACTTGTGAAGTGTCTGGGGATATCTGTGTTGTTTCTTATTATTATTGTATTCTCATTTATCTCTATTTTGAGATAAGATGACAGTAATTTTTACCCTCAAGATAATTAGAGACTTTGCTGTAGAAACCCCGCTGAAAGCTTTTTAAGTGATGGAAAGTTTTGTCAACCACTTGGCATTTTAACATTATTATTTTACTCAAAATTTATTTCAATTTATTTTTGGCTCAATTTCTTTGCAATATAGATCTCTACATGTTTACTTTGGCTTCAGATTGCTGGGCCAGCTATATCTCTTGTTATATTAATCAGCACTATTTGAAGTGATTTCACGATGAGTTTATTCGTTTTACTTCAAATATTAGTTTGCTTAATTTGAGTTCATTTTTTTTTTTAGTTTCTTACAGTAACGCAGTAACAGAAACTATTAGAGCGGAAAACCACTGTCTTCATTTGTAAAGGTTGTAAAGCAATCAATAAAATGGTGTAAATCAATTGAGAAAAGATTGTAAAGCAATAAAGAAATTGCTGTAATGCAATTAACAAAATTCTTGTAAAGCACTAAAAAGTTATAAAGCAGTAAAAAAAAAATGTTGTAAAGCCATATAAAACATCACCCGTGCTCTGCCGGGGCCCGAAAGGGGAGTAAAGAATAGCGGCGCTGTACCCTACCAGGCATGTTCGTAAGAGGCGAGAAAGGAGGGTTAGGCATGGGACTGGCTATCCCATACTGTAAAAAAAATATAAGCCCAAAAAACTTCACAAACATGGACAAGTCAAAGAACAGAAAAAAAAAGTAAATCCGCCATCCAGGAAAGATAAGGGCTCTCTGTCTAAGAGACGTATGACGCAAGCCGGAGAAAGCCGTAAGGAGTCTGGGTTGTGACTCACCCTTTGTCTACCAGGAAATCCTCCAGAATCGGTACCTGGAATATACGTACCTTAAACCAACAAGGAAAAGCTGCTTCGAAGAGATTATGGGAAAACACGGACTTGGAGATATAAACGAGAATGGAGAGATATTTGTAAATTTCTGCGCCCTTAATCAAACGAGCCTAGGAGGAACAATATTCCAATATAAAAGAATACACAAAGCTACATGGGTGTCACCAGATCATAGAACGGAAAATCAAATTGATCACATAGAAATTGAAAATTGAAACCCCACCTCACAAAGAAATTAAGTGGAAAATACTAACAGCTCAAAGCCTTTATTAAAGATAAGGAAGGAAATCTGCTTAGTAATATAAGGGAACAAATGGAGAGGTGGAAAGAGCACTTTGAAGAACTTTTGAACAGACCCGGCTCAAATAATCCTCCAGATATACTACTAGCAGAAGAAGAGTTACACGTTAACTGTGAGAAACCAAGCAAAGAAGAAATAATGAAGGCCATCAAACTATTAAAAGATGGTAAAGCCACAGGACCAGATGAAATTCCTTCGGAAGCCATCAAAGCAGATATTAACGCCTCTACCAAGATGTTACATAATCTATTAGATAACATTTGAGAGAGGGAAGAAATACATAAAGACTGGAAAGAAGGTTATATGATCAAACTACTAAAGAAAGGAAGTTTACAGGAGTGCACAAATTATAGGGGAATTATGCTACTATCAGTGCCAGGAAAAATATTAAGCAGAATCATTCTGGAGAGACTAAAAGAGGCCATAGAGAAACATTTGAGAGATGAACAAGCAGGTTTTAGGAAGAACAGATCATGTGCTGATCAAATAACTACTCTACGTATAATAGTTGAATAAAGTTTAGAACTAAAATCCCCACTTTATATTGGATTCATAGATTACGAAAATGCATTTGATTGTTTAGACAAGAGGAATGCTTTGGAAGTTGCTGAGTCATTGCGGAATCCCCATAAAGTTTATTAACCTGATACAAACAATGTACGAAGGAACAAAATGCAGTGTGGTGCATGAAGGACAGCTTACAGAAGCATTTGAAATAAGAATAGGAATAAAACAGGGATGCCTTCTGTCTCCATTTCTCTTTCTACTGGCCATAGATTGGATTATGAAAATAACTCAAAACAACAGAAATGTAATCCAGTGGTCACTGACCAAGCAACTTGATGATTTAGACTTTGCTGATGACATAGCTCTCCTACCACACAGCCATCAACAGATGCAGGATAAAATGAGCATACTTGATGAGAGATCACAACAGCTAGGACTGAAGATTAATAGAGATAAGACCAACATGGTATCATTGTGTCCTTGTGTGTGCATGGCTATGTTAGTCACATCTCATATAGCTTTGTGTGTGCATGTCTATGTTGGTCATATCTCATATCTTTATGTGCATGTTTGTGTTAGTCATGTGTCATATATATTGATGTGTGTCAGTGTTAGTCATGCCTCGTATCGCTGTGTGCCTGTCTGTGTTGGTCACATATCATATCTTTGTGTGTGCATGACTGTGTTAGTCACATCTAGTGACTCGGGCAGATGGTGCTCGTAAACCTGGGAGGGCCGACCATCTACGGGCAGAATCCCCCTACAGAAAAGATCATCTGCTGCCTTGCAGGAAGATTGGGGACAATCAAAGGCTAAGTAGAGCAAACCTGAATAAAATGCTGACTAAAATCGGATGCACTGGGCCACTGGCGCAGAACACAATGCAACGTTTTAACGGGTGTTCAATCAGAGTGGATCTGGCAGACTCTAATTGTGATGTTCTGTCTGTGGGGGCGATCAACACACTAAACCTGATAGCTGACTTCATGTGAGAGTCTGGAATCCTACTCTGATTGAGTCCTGATCGCAGAGAGAGAGAGAGAGAGAGAGAGAGAGAGGGAGACCAACATTATGAGAATTAATGCAGTTGGCAATAACCAAATAAAATTAGGAGAAATACCTCTACTAGACGTACAATCTTACATATATCTGGGCAGTAATATAGATAAAGAGGGAGGAACAGAAAATGATACCAAAATAAGGATATCAAAAGCAAGAGGAGATTTCGTTGCACTGGGAAACATATGGAAATCCAAAGAAATTAGGTTAAATACAAAAATAAATTTTTTTTATCTCAAATGTTAAGTCGGCCCTTTTATATGGCTGTAAAACATGGAGAACAACAAAATGGACAATCACGAAGATACAGACTTTCATTAATGGATGCTTACGCAGAATAAAAGGATGGTAATGGCAGGACAAAATCACTAACAAAGAATTATGGAAATGTACCAGTCAAATTCCAGTGGATAAAGTGATACAGCGAAGACGATGGCGCTGGATAGGACACACACTGCGGAAGCCAACTGAGAGTATTACACAACAGGCCATTTTTTGGAATCCCAAGGGGAAAAGACAAAGAGGAAGACCAAGGAATTCTTGGAGAAGACAGATAGAAGCAGAGATGAAGATGATGAGGAAGACATGGAATGATCTTAAAAGAATGGCAAAAAACAGAAGGACTTGGAAAGTGTTTGATGAAGACCTATGCTCCACTGGGAGCTAAAATGGTAGAAGAAGAATATAAAAAATGTTGTAAAGCAATAAATAACGTTATAAAACTATACAAAATGTTGTAAAGCAATAAATAACGTTATAAAACTATACAAAATGTTGTAAAGCAATAAATAACGTTATAAAACTATACAAAATGTTGTAAGCAATAAACAAATATTATAAAGCAATTAGAAAATGTAAGGCAATTAGAAAATGTAAAGCAATCAAGAAATGTAAAGCAACCAAGAAATGTAAAGCAATCAAGAAATGATATTTGCTATCAAGAGGACATACAGACAAAGGCAACAACAGAAGATTAATTTCCTTTTTTTTCTTCAAAGTTTCTTTTAACTTTTATCCTACCTCTTCTGCTGTGTTAAAATCTCAGAAAGGAGAAATTTGTAATTTTCTTGCCTCCACTAGTTGTTTAGCATGAGTTATTGTCATGTTGAATTTACTTCATGTCTTTTTGATTCCATCTATCCATCTATTCCTGGGTTTCCCTATTTTGCTCTTTAGACGGATGTTTTCATGTAATACGCTCGGGCTGCAGGTTGGTTGGATTTGCGATTTTTCTCAAGACTTCATCTTTAACTTTATCTCTTCTAGATAAACAATTCAACATTTCTTCTTTTCTTCTTTAATTAACCTCTCAAAGTCGAAGGGAGATATAGTTTTCAGTCTTGTGCTCATCTGTTAGCCTCCGCCACTGTTTTGTTTCCTCGCGTTTCTAATATTGCATATGCATCTTTTTCGTGTTCGGCCCTTGGGACTGGTGTTCTCATAACTTTTATTGAAGGCTCGTCAAGTTGTGATTTGATCTTTCTTAGCACTGTTGCACATCAATGGTATTTTAGTTGCCCTGCACCTTTGCACGTTACATAAATAAACATGCACACCGTTCTTCTATAGCATACTCAAACCGATCGATGAGTTTTATCTTTCAAATAAAAAAAAAATATTTTCGGTTAAAGATAAAATATTTCAAACAAAAAAATGTTAAATTATTTTATCTATGAATGTTTATCTTTCGCAAACTTTACTTTACAAACATGTCATTAATATATATATATTTTTTTTTTCGTTCGCTAGCTTTTACCTCTGACGAAGTCCCTATAGACTAGAAACTGAATTTTACGTGTTAAACAATTTTTCCCCGAGTGCCGTGTGCACAGGGGTCCCTTGCCGCACAGGCAGATAACTCCGACTTCGGAGGTACTCATATTTTTTCCGTTGATGAGTAATTGTCGTTTCAAGCCGGGCCTCGCTGCTGAGACCAAGGGTGGTTGCCGCAAAGAGAAACCATAAATAAAAATCACAACTGGTGTAATCGGGATTTGAACCCACAACCTCTCTGTTAAGACGCCGGCCTCGAGACCAACCAGTCTCCCTGTCATTTATATAAACCATTAATGAAGCTAGAAAAAAAAAATCACATCTTTACGTCGCGTCACAAAAGAGTCCCTTACATTAAAATCAATATTAAGAGTAAGATAAATGTAGCTGATTCACTGCGTAAATAATGGTGTACAATTCTTAGGGTTACACTAAAATGACACTTTGTGACAAAGACCAGCTCCCGTGCTAAACTCTGGACATGTCACGTGGTCTTAAGATAGCTAGAAATCTTCACAAAACCGTAAATACATGGACTTCGAGAGAAAGCAAACGAGAGAAAGGGCAAGAATAAAGGAAACAAAACAGAGGGGAGGCAAGAATAAAGGAAACAAAAGAGAAGGACAAGAATAAAGGAAGCAAGAGAGAGGGAAGGCAAAAATAAAGGAAACAAAAGAGAGGGTAGGCATGAATAAAGGAAGCAAAATATAGGGGGCAAGGATAAAGAAAGCGATAGGGAAAGGGGCAAGAATAAAGTAAACAAAAGAGAGGGGCAAGAATAAAGGAAACAAGAGAGAGGGGAGGCAAGAATAAAGGAAACAAAAGAGAGGGGAGGCAAGAATAATGGAAACAAAAGAGAGGGAATACAAGAATAAAGGAAACAAAAGAGAGGGTAGGCATGAATAAAGGAAACAAAAGAGAGGGGCAAGAATAAAGGAAACAAAAGAGAGGGGCAAGAATAAAGGAAACAAAAGAGAGGGGAGGCAAGAATAAAGGAAACAAAAGAGAGGGTAGGCATGAATAAAGGAAACAAAAGAGAGGGGCAAGAATAAAGGAAACAAGAGAGAGGGGAGGCAAGAATAAAGGAAACAAAAGAGAGGGGAGGCAAGAATAAAGGAAACAAAAGAGAGGGGAGGCAAGAATAAAGGAAACAAGAGAGAGGGGAGGTAAGAATAAAGGAAACAAAAGAGATGGGAGGCAAGAATAAAGGAAACAAAAAAAGGGGGGGGGGAAGGCAAGAATAAAGGAAACAAAAGAGAGGGGCAAGAATAAAGGAAACAAAAGAGAGGGGAGGCAAGAATAAAGGAAACAAAAGAGAGGGTAGGCATGAATAAAGGAAACAAAAGAGAGGGCAAGAATAAAGGAAACAAAAGAGAGGGGCAAGAATAAAGGAAACAAAAGAGAGGGGAGGCAAGAATAAAGGAAACAAAAGAGAGGGTAGGCATGAATAAAGGAAACAAAAGAGAGGGGCAAGAATAAAGGAAACAAGAGAGAGGGGAGGCAAGAATAAAGGAAACAAAAGAGAGGGGAGGCAAGAATAAAGGAAACAAAAGAGAGGGGAGGCAAGAATAAAGGAAACAAGAGAGAGGGGAGGTAAGAATAAAGGAAACAAAAGAGATGGGAGGCAAGAATAAAGGAAACAAAAAAAGGGGGGGGGGAAGGCAAGAATAAAGGAAACAAAAGAGAGGGGCAAGAATAAAGGAAACAAAAGAGAGGGGAGGCAAGAATAAAGGAAACAAAAGAGAGGGGAGGCAAGAATAAATGAAACAAAAGAGAGGGGAGGCAAGAATAAAGGAAACAAAAGAGAGGGGAGGCAAGAATAAAGAAAACAAAAGAGAGGGGAGGCAAGAATAAATGAAACAAAAGAGAGGGGCAAGAATAAAGGAAACAAAAGAGAGGGGAGGCAAGAATAAAGGAAACAAAAGAGAGGGGCAAGAATAAAGGAAACAAAAGAGAGGGTAGGCAAGAATAAAGGAAACAAAAGAGAGGGGAGGCAAGAATAAAGGAAACAAAAGAGAGGGGAGGCAAGAATAAAGGAAACAAAAGAGAGGGGAGGCAAGAATAAAGCAAACAAAAGAGAGGGGAGGCAAGAATAAAGTAAACAAAGAGAGGGGCAAGATAAAAGGAAACAAAAGAGAGTGGAGGCAAGAATAAAGGAAACAAAAGAGAGGGGCAAGAATAAAGGAAACAAAAGAGAGGGGAGGCAAGAATAAAGGAAACAAAAGAGAGAGGCAAGAATAAAGGAAACAAAAGAGAGTGGCAAGAATAAAGGAAACAAGAGAGAGGGGAGGCAAGAATAAAGGAAACAAGAGAGAGGGGAGGTAAGAATAAAGGAAACAAAAGAGAGGAGAGGCAAGAATAAAGGAAACAAAAAAGGGGGGGAAGGCAAGAATAAAGGAAACAAAAGAGAGGGGCAAGAATAAAGCAAACAAAAGAGAGGGGAGGCAAGAATAAAGGAAACAAAAAAAGGGGGGAAGGCAAGAATAAAGGAAACAAAAGAAAGGGGCAAGAATAAAGGAAACAAAAGAGAAGGGAGGCAAGAATAAAGGAAACAAAAAAAGGGGGGGGGGAAGGCAAGAATAAAGGAAACAAAAGAGAGGGGCAAGAATAAAGGAAACAAAAGAGAGGGGAGGCAAGAATAAAGGAAACAAAAGAGAGTGGCACGAATAAAGGAAACAAAAGAGAGTGGCAAGAATAAAGGAAACAAAAGAGAGGGGAGGCAAGAATAAAGGAAACAAAAGAGAGGGGAGGCAAGAATAAAGGAAACAAAAGAGAGGGGAGGCAAGAATAAAGCAAACAAAAGAGAGGGGAGGCAAGAATAAAGTAAACAAAAGAGAGGGGCAAGAATAAAGGAAACAAAAGAGAGGGGAGGCAAGAATAAAGGAAACAAAAGAGAGGGGCAAGAATAATGGAAACAAGAGAGAGGGGAGGCAAGAATAAAGGAAACAAAAGAGAGGGGCAAGAATAAAGGAAACAAAAGAGAGGGGCAAGAATAAAGGAAACAAAAGAGAGGGGCAAGAATAAAGGAAACAAAAGAGAGGGGCAAGAATAAAGGAAACAAAAGAGAGGCGCAAGAATAAAGGAAACAAAAGAGAGGTGCAAGAATAAAGGAAACAAAAGAGAGTGGCAAGAATAAAGGAAACAAGAGAGAGGGGAGGCAAGAATAAAGGAAACAAGAGAGAGGGGCGGCAAGAATAAAGGAAACAAAAGAGAGTGGAGGCAAGAATAAAGGAAACAAAAGAGAGGGGCAAGAATAAAGGAAACAAAAGAGAGGAGAGGCAAGAATAAAGGAAACAAAAGAAGGGCGCAATAATAAAGGAAACAAAAGAGAGGGGCAAGAATAAAGGAAACAAAAGAGAGGGGAGGCAAGAATAAAGGAAACAAGAGAGAGGGGAGGCAAGAATAAAGGAAATAAAAGAGAGTGGCAAGAATAAAGGAAACAAAAGAGAGTGGCAAGAATAAAGGAAACAAAAGAGAGGGGCAAGAATAAAGGAAACAAAAGAGAGGGGAGGCAAGAATAAAGGAAACAAGAGAGAGGGGAGGCAAGAATAAAGGAAACAAAAGAGAGTGGCAAGAATAAAGGAAACAAAAGAGAGTGGCAAGAATAAAGGAAACAAGAGAGAGGGGCGGCAAGAATAAAGGAAACAAGAGAGAGGGGAGGCAAGAATAAAGGAAACAAAAGAGAGTGGAGGCAAGAATAAAGGAAACAAAAGAGAGGGGCAAGAATAAAGGAAACAAAAGAGAGGGGAGGCAAGAATAAAGGAAATAAAAGTGAGGGGGAGGGCAAGAATAAAAGAAGCGAAAGAGAAGCGGCGGCGGGGGGGGGGGAGGATAAATAAAGCGAAAGAGAGGGGGGGGCAAGGATAAAAGAAGCAAAGAGAGGGGGGGGGAGAATAGACAAGAAGAGAGAAGCAAAAAGAACAGAAAATTGAAGCCTTTGAAACGTGGAATTGTAGAATAATCTGAATAATTGGATGAAAAGAAAAGAAAACAAATGATGAAGTTTTAAAGCAACTAAACATGAAAAGAGAACTACTAAACACAACTCAAACAAGACAAATGAGATTTTTGGGCCATGTTAAAAGTCACAGCAGCATATTAAAAGTAATCTTGAAAGGGAAAATACAAGGTAAAAGAGTCAGAGGCAAACCAGGACTAACATGGACAAGTAACATCAAAAGTTGGACAAATCAGTCTATGACAACCTGCAGTATCAAAGCAAGAGACGGAGTGAAATGACGGTCCATGGTATCTAAACTTCGATGCGGAGACGGCACTCCATGATGATGATACGGAGTTAGTGACCACATTAAAGGCCATCGGTATATTTGTGGGTTGTGTGGTCAGCTTCATCGACGTAGAGTTAATAGCCAATCGTACTCATGTTGCAATATTTATCCATTTCTCTCTTCTGCCAGAGGATGATGAATACAAGTCGCATGCACTATGTTGCCGCCATGTGGTGGTTATTACTAACCGGACGTAGCAACAGCACCCAATGATGAGTCCAGTTCAACAGCCACCGAGTTTCCAGAGATTTATTAATTGGTATCAAATAAATGTCTAAGGAAAATACTTGGTATAGCATGGAACGAATTCAAAACAAACGAGGAAATTAGAGAAATCGCCAATCAACCACTAATATCTTCAGTAATAAAGAAAAGACGATGGTCATACGTTGGACATGTGATGAGAAGAGATAATAATCGAATAGCAAAGCAAGCCCTCATATGGGAAACAACAGGTAAAAGAAAAAGAGGAAGACCCAGGGAGACACTGAGAAGAACATTGATGAGAGAGGCAAGAGCAGCAGGAGTCGGCTCCCTCAATGAGATAGAACTGCTTGCACAGAACAGAGACAGATGGCGAGATTTGATAAAATATTATTAAACGAAAACTGCTAGAACAAAAATTCATATAGGAGAAGGTGTATCTTGGTCTACGCCCTATGGGCCGGTTACGGCTCGAAAGGTCAATAGATAGATTAATATATCAATAAGACAAAAGAAAAAAGAAAAACAACAGGACACGGGAAAATAACAGGACATATTCAAACAGAGCAAAAGATAGGAGAACTACTAAATACAATTAAGACAAGACAAATGAAATTTTTGGGGCATGTTAAAAGACACAACAGCCTACTAAAAGTAATATTGGAAGGGAAATACAAGGTAAAAGAGGCAGAGGTAGACTAAGACTAACATGGACAAATAACATAAAAAGATGGACAAGTCAATCTATGACAACCTGCACCATCAAAGCAAGAAATAGAGTGGAATGGCGCTCCATGGTAGCCAACCTTCGTTGCGGAGACGGCACTCGATGATGATGATGATGATGATGAGATAGGAGAAAAACGACAATAGAAAGGACTAATTATAGCATAATTAATTCCCCGAGGAACCGAAGACTGACATAGATCTCCACAACTGACGATTTGCTGCCGATTCTTATAGGTCTTGGTTCTTTCTTGATTCCATTGATCAGCCTTCGCTAGTGTTGGGGTGTAAGAAAAGGCTGAAGAACGACAGAGACTGAGATAGAGAAATACAATAAGAGAAAGTACTGCTAGCATCATGCCAGGTTGTATCAACAATGCAACAATAGAACAACAGCGCTTGAGAATACATATATGGCTGCATAGAAAGGTCAGAAAAATTAAAATAAAATAAAAACAAGCTTTAAAAATGCACCATCATGATAAAAAATGGTTCAATTTCGTGACCGAGTGTATCAAACATGAGTTGTGAAAATAGCACTTCACATTCGATACTTATTTTCATGACATTTTTGTAGCAGGTACGTGCCCACTAGTTCCACAACTATTCACACAACAGTCGTCTGATGTATTTTAGCATTTAATATTGGTCGTCGTCACAATGCATGTTTATTAGGTACACGTAGGGCGCGCCCCTAGACGCCAATACTAATTCTACGTGTGTGATTTAAACAAAGGAACTCAAAATACCGCCAGCACAAGAACGAAATAAACGATTGTTTACCGAGAAATAACGAACACGTAGTCAAAAATAGGCTGTAAATATTAGAAAATCCTGGCCACTATCTGTCGAGTCCTGAACAAAATGAAGAAACAAACAAAGACAAGTCCTTAACATGTTCTGTTACAGGACAATTTTAAAATGGGCGCTGTGTTTATCTGTAAGAGCCTCTGTTAACATTCACTTAATGACACGCAAACGGAACCTGTTTGTTAATTGGGTCAGTGTGAAATGCATGGGATTAGAATAGGCGGGTCAGATCGTTCGTAAAGAATTGCTGCACCTCCTGGTTGGCCAGACTGGATATTTGGTTTTGTTTGTGTGAGTAGTGGCAAATAAACAGTTCTGGAATTTGTCGTTTTGTAGTTCAGTTTTCAAATAATAACAGCAATGGATGTTATGTTTATTAATTTTGTGTAAATTCCAGCCCAGATATGAAATATTATGCTAGGAATTAAGTAACCGAATAACTTGCACGAAATCAAATGGTTACTTAGAGAGAGAGAGAGAGAGAGAGAGAGAGAGAGAGAGAGAGAGAGAGAGATGAATATATATTTACTACATTTTTTTCCAGACGTTTAGAAATACATATTTTATAAGTATTTGTAAATTATGATTGCCGGACTCGTATTAATAACTCTAGCAATTGTAGTTAAGGGGGAGCATAAGCACAGTCGCAATAGCAGGGCCAGTGCAACATCAGCCGACAAAGGCTTAGCAGTTCTACTTCCTTGTAGTCTCCCCCGATAACAGCCTCCACCAAAACAATCTGGCTAACAGAAGCTATGATCGCCGTGTTCCCTGTAGTGGTGGCTGTTACCGATATAGAGGACCAAGTATTGCAGTACCTCTGGGCTGGACAAGTCACACAGGCCGGCTAACAGAAGCTATGATCGCCGTGTTCCCCGTAGTGGTGGCTGTTACTGATATAGAGGACCCTGTATTGCAGTACCTCTGGGCTGGACAAGTCACACAGGCCGGCTAACAGAAGCTATGATCGCCGTGTTCCCCGTAGTGGTGGCTGTTACTGATATAGAGGACCAAGTATTGCAGTACCTCTGGGCTGGACAAGTCACACAGGCCGGCTAACAGAAGCTATGATCGCCGTGTTCCCTGTAGTGGTGGCTGTTACTGATATAGAGGACCAAGTATTGCAGTACCTCTGGGCTGGACAAGTCACACAGGCCGGCTAACAGAAGCTATGATCGCCGTGTTCCCCGTAGTGGTGGCTGTTATTGATATAGAGGACCCTGTATTGCAGTACCTTTGGGCTGGACTAGTAATTTCCCAGCTAAGCCTGGGATAGACGAACTCCAACCTCTCCAGTAGGAGCCGGAAATGTCAAGAAAGCCATTAAGACCCGACACATCTAATGAGTCAAAGGGCAACATGCCCTCATCAACTCGTGGCAATCCGTCAACAATCTGACCAAGCGAGAAGGGATCGAAGAAGGAAGGCAATCCTATACTCAAAAATACTGTGCTGACATCGGACGTGTTGGGCTGAAAGGCGCAAATATCAAAGTTCTACTGCAAACGCCAAGACAATACCTTTACCCCAACATTACGTTCTTTTAACGACAGATGACGAAGAGATCAGTCAATATCTTTAGTTACCATTGAGTGAACGCCCCTGAATAAGAAAGAGACAACTTTAAAGGAGTGACCTTAGAGAAAAGGGTATATAATCGATCAAGAAATGTGATTCCTGCTTTTAAACCTTCTCTTGTCAAATGAAGTAAGCAAGAGCTTCAGAGACCTGGTATAGCATGGTTTTTTCCTCGTTTCATGGGATAACTGAGTTCTATTAAACCATTTTAAAATGTCATATGTATAGTTTGATAAGGGAAGGAGAGGTAATAAGAAACAGTGAGAAATAGGGAGGATAGAAGAAGAGAATAAAGAGAGAGTAAGATTAAGAGAGGGAGAGAAGTAAAAGAAAAGAGAAATCATGTAAAATACAGAGAAGGAGAGATCGAAAGAGAAAGGAAGTATAAGTAGAATAAAGTGAACAGAAAGGAAGTGGAGAGAGAAGAGGTGAGTAGGGAGAGAGAGAGAAAGAGAGAGAAGGAGAGAGAGAGAGAAAAGGAAAAGTAGGCAGAGAAAGATTTCGAATGGGAAGTAGACAAAGTTACATTTTGAGGGTACCTCTTCTGTCTCTTAACCTTCTTTTTTTCTGGATCTCTTCTTTTCTATACCTCCTCTGTTTCTATACCTCCTCTGTTTCTATACCTCCTCTGTTTCTAGACCTCGTCTATTTCGAGACCTCAGTTTGTGGACCTCCACTGTTTTTAGACCTTTTCGGTTTCTGGAATTCATCTTTTTCAAGACCTCTTCTGTTTCTGGACCTTCTCTGTTTCTAGACCTCTTCTATTCTGGACCTTCTCTGTTTCTAGACCTCTTCTGTTTCTAGAACTCTTCTGTTTCTGGACCTTCTCTGTTTCTAGACCTCTTCTGTTTCTGGAATTCGCCTACTTCGAGACCTCCTCTGTTACGGGACCTCCTTTGTTTCTATACCTCCTCTGTTTCTATACCTCATCTGTTTCTATTCCTCCTCTTTTTCTATACCTCCTCTGTTTCTAGACCTCGTCTATTTCGAGACCTCAGTTTATGGACCTCCACTGTTTTTAGACCTTTTCGGTTTCTGGAATTCATCATTTTCAAGACCTCTTCTGTTTCTGGACCTTCTATGTTTCTAGACCTCTTCTATTTCTGGACCTTCTCTGTTTCTAGACCTCTTCTGTTTCTAGACCTTCTCTGTTTCTAGACCTCTTCTGTTTCTGGACCTTCTCTGTTTCTAGACCTCTTCGGTTTCTAGAATTCGTCTACTTCGAGACCTCCTCTGTTACGGGATCTCCTTTGTTTCTATACCTCCTCTGTTTCTATACCTCCTCTGTTTCTATACCTTCTCTGTTTCTATACCTCCTCTGTTTCTATACCTCCTCTGTTTCTATACCTCCTCTGTTTCTATACCTCCTCTGTTTCTATACCTCCTCTGTTTCTATACCTCCTCTGTTTCTAGACCTTGTCTATTTCGAGACCTCAGTTTATGGACCTCCACTGTTTTTAGACCTTTTCTGTTTCTGGAATTCATCTTTTTCAAGACCTCTTCTGTTTCTAGACCTCTTCTGTTTCTGGACTTTCTCTGTTTCTAGACCTCTTCTGTTTCTGGAATTCGTCTACTTCGAGACCTCCTCTGTTACGGGACCTCCTTTGTTTCTATACCTCCTCTGTTTCTTTGTTTCTAAACTTCTGGTTCTGCATCTCCTCTATTTCTGCTCTCTCTCTCTCACCTCCTCTATTGTTTCGATACCGCCCCTGTCAATAAACCGTATCTGTTTCTGCTCTGCTCCCCCCCTCCCACTTCCTAAATGGTTTCTAAACCTCTGTTTCTGGAACTAATCTAATTCGAGGCCTCCTCTGTTTTGGGATCTTCTCTGTTTCGAGAAATTCTCTGTTCTGGGACCTCCTCTGTTCTGGGATCTCCTCTTTTCTGGGACCTAGTCTGTGCCGGGACCTCCTTCTCTATTCTGGGACCTCCTCTATTCTGGAACCTCCTCTGCTTTGGAACTTCCTCTGAACACACTCATCTCCCTTGCACCATTTCTCTTACTTCATCTCGTGAACAATTCTTCATCGATGATCGTATTTCTCTAAATTATTCTCAGAATCTTCTTCAACCACGATGTATGAAACGAAAACCATACGGCCATTGCCTTTTCAAATGTTGTTCTCCAGGTAGCAGACTCTCTCTCTCTCTCTCTCTCTCTCTCTCTCTCTCTCACGCACGCGTACACACACACACATACAAATGTAACACAACAGACTGAGCACTCTTAGTCAGACAGTGACACGAACTGAAGGATCCACTGACGCTAAAATGCCCGAGGACTGACTGAGGGCTACTAGTCTATAAACAGGAAAAGTGACAGACATTGAGTCTAACTTCTACACTTTACTCCCCACTGAACGGACGTAAAAGAATCGTCGAAGACAGGACACACATTGTGTGGAGAAACTCTATTCCCCTTTGGAACAACAGGACTCTTTTATGAGTTTGAAATGTTTGCATTTGCAATAACAGTCATATTTGTTTACGACCACCAAAGATGGCGCACAGACAGCATTTGCAACATACGCCGGATAATCAGGAACAAAGTGTATGAGTTTTCCTGGCATGGCAAAGAATTGCCCAGGATTTTGTCCACATTTTCAGCCAAATTTTTAAGTACTTTGTTCCCGTTGCTAAGAACAAAAGCCATTTTTACAAAACAATAGTCGTGTTACACAGCCCCTTCTCGTCTAGTGTTGATTAACAGTAGAGAAAGGATGAAGTCACTTGGTAGAATGGGGGTTGAGGCAGAAGACGTAGACTGAATAAACTGAAAGGGGCCAATGACATATTTTGATTATATATAATGACATAAGACTGCTGATATCAGGATCAGCGAAATAGAGCTGATTAAGATCCGGGGGCCAAGACGCATCTCCAGCGAGCCACAGCTGACTATATGAGTCAGGCTTGCAGGAAAACAGAGCTGATCGAGACCCTGTTCCACTTTCCAAAGGTTCTCCTTGAAACAGACTATCCATATACAGACTATACCCGACTGGGCAACCAACGTTCGGACAACCCGAGTACGATTCCCGCCGGAAGCAGTGTGAATTGTACTCGGGGTTGAAAAAAAATACCCTCGCGGTTGACCCAGCCGCCGGCAGAAATGGGTACCAGGGTATTAGTCTTGGAAGGCTAGGAAATGCCGCCGGCGTAAATGGCGTATAGGGAATATGGCGTTAGTGACCATAAATTTAACATACCTTCAGCACATGATTTTTTGGGGTAATGTGCTCGGTATTACGTCCATGCCGCTATTTCTTTCCCAGAAAAAAATCCAGTACCCATTTAAGGCTGGGTGAACCCGAAAGCCGTCGGTTGGGATCGAACCCTACCTCTTGTCCTTTGTAGTCCAGTTCACTTAGTACTGAGCTATTGCGGCTCTCTAAAATGCCCATTCAGTTTGTAGAAAATATCTATCTATCGGTCTGTCTGTCTATATGTCTATCTGTCTATCTGTCTGTCTCTCTGTCTGCCTGCTTGTCTGCCTGTCTGTCTGTCTGTCTCTCTGTCTGCCTGCTTGTCTGCCTGTTTGTCTGTCTGTCTCTCTGTCTGCCTGCTTGTCTGCCTGTCTGTCTGTCTGTCTCTCTGTCTGCCTGCTTGTCTGCCTGTCTGTCTGTCTGTCTCTCTGTCTGCCTGCTTGTCTGCCTGTCTGTCTGTCTGTCTCTCTGTCTGCCTGCTTGTCTGCCTGTTTGTCTGTCTGTCTCTCTGTCTGCCTGCTTGTCTGCCTGTCTGTCTGTCTGTCTCTCTGTCTGCCTGCTTGTCTGCCTGTTTGTCTGTCTGTCTCTCTGTCTGCCTGCTTGTCTGCCTGTCTGTCTGTCTATATGTCTATCTGTCTATCTGTTTGTCTCTCTGTCTGCCTGCTTGTCTGCCTGTCTGTCTGTCTGTCTCTCTGTCTGGGGGAAAAAAAATGAAATTCCGAGACAGCTGTAATTGAATATATATATATATTTTAACATACTTCGAGCAACGTAAATTATATATAGATCGAATCTATTCACAAATGTAATAACGTACTGAAATACCACTTTGGAATTAAAAATGTGCTTGGCTAATTAGGCATAGGCAGACAACGGAGAATGTAGATCCGATAGCAAAATGAGGAATAAGTAGCGGGAAGAATTGTTATAAAATAGTGCTTCAAAGTTGTCTGAATTGGATGTCAAGACGATATCAGCATCAAGTACCGGGCCTACTGGCGTAGGTGATCATGTCTCTCCACAATTTTCTATCTCGACAGTTATTTATCATTTCTGTTGTTGACCTTCTGCCAAGCTGTCTGTCTCTTAAGCTGTCTGATATTTTTTTTCTTTTGCTTCCCTCTATCTCTTCGTCCCTCAATTTTCCCAGTTGTTACAATATATTCCAGTTGTTCTCTTCTCATTACATGGCCAAAAAGAAATGATGATTGTTTCTTCCTACAAGACGATATAGCAATAATAACTTAGTGTCAAAATGATGTTTTTACATTTAAAAATTGTGTGAATCCAAACAAAATATATTTTCAAAGATGTGTACATGGCGAAAGTAAATGGGATTAATTTCACAAAATAAAATATAACTGAAAAAAATAAAAATCCACATAAAATTATTTGAAATAACGCCTGGTTAAAATAAGCAAAAAGAAATGTAAAAACTAACAGCTGTATTCAAAGTTTTTTTCCAAAACAAAATAAACACATCGTCTAAATTTCTACTTTGTCTCGTTTATTCGTCGCAGGATCTGTCTCGATGTCTTCCTTATTTTCCCTGCCGGTGTATTCTTTCTATCTCAGTGTCCAGCAACCTTGGAAGAGACTCCTGGACCTTTCAGACAAACACCAGATTTGGCAAACAAGGGAGGGAATTTCAAACGTGGGCATTCTGTTTTTACATTTCATGGGGAGAACATTCTTGGACTGCATGTTGTCTCAGTCAACAAGCTCGGGGTCTCCTGTATGTCCCCCACTTCCATTTACGTTTCCATCTTCCATTTTTAGAGGGGGGAAAAAATTACTCCACGAGCTTAAAAGGCAGCGCTTCAGAAATGGCGATATTTTCCTTCTGAATCAGCCGTGACAGCATCGTGTCTAGGAAGTGCAGTTTCATTTCTAACTTCACGTCGTGATACAACGAATAATCTATTTCAGTTTCACCGAAATCTGCTTTGTGATTTACAAGCGAACATTCTACCATAAGAGTTTTGTTCTAGCATAACAAAATAAGAAGCAAAAAAACGAAGCAGTTCGTGGATATTTAGGCTCATCTGTGGAGATATGTTAAAGTAAAGCTCGTCTCAAATCACAAACAACTTACCACGCATTGATTGTGCAGAATTGAGAATTAAGAAAGCGGAATATATTAACGCCGTTAGACTTATGGTAAAAAGATTACAAATATAAGCAATTTGTTTCACGAAATTAGTTTCTGCTCTGGTGTTGTTTAATGTGCGCCCAAATTGCTTGAGAATCTGAATTGTTGTAGTTTGCTCAAAACAAAAACGGTAGCAGTTTTCTTATCATAAAATGAGATTTGGTTAAAGCATGACTACTGAATAAAAAAGATTTGTAGGCTGATTGTGTATTTATGATCAACGGACTCTGATATCTGGAAGTTCGGGGCACAGCTTTGTGATTGACAGAAGAGGCTGGTTTTTGTGGGGAAACAGTTCATTCAACGAATCGTCATCTTCTTCAGGTAAACATGTGATCACTCAAATGTGACTGTTTCTCCTTGTGGACTTGTCAGTAATTACACGTCAGTATTATTATTATTATTTCCGCCTTACACTTTTTCTTTTATCTTTTTTATTTTTATATTTCTTCTTGCCTTATTTTTCTTCTAATTCCTTCTTTCCTTTTTTCTTATTCTTCCTTGGCAGTCCCTGGCTTCAATTCTACCCAGAGGAATTCTTTTTTCAAGAGCACTTGACTTTAAAGCAGGTGAGATTGAGTGCCTAATTCAATCGGAGACGGATGATGCAACTTTGGAGAAAAAGTTCAAGTTTAGCGCGGGAAAA
This sequence comes from Megaustenia siamemsis, assembly GCA_032433765.1. NCBI lineage: Eukaryota > Metazoa > Mollusca > Gastropoda > Stylommatophora > Ariophantidae > Megaustenia > Megaustenia siamemsis. Next base: position 58,599,173 of record JAVIAB010000126.1, read on the forward strand.
AAACAACAAAACACTTTACATTTAAAAAACTGAGAAAAAAAAACAAAAAAAAAACAGGCACAATGTCTCTTCTCGTGTTTAATTAAAAACGAAATTCCGCCCATTAATGTAGTATTAACGAATTTCCTGCAACCAAGCGGAAGACCGTGTCCTGTGTGGAGGTTATCATCTGTGAGACTGGAGCACAAACGAACACAGTCTGAGCTCTGTTACGATCAGTTATCATCATCACCAGCACTATTATCAAGTACCATGCCTGCTGGCGTAGGTGATCATGTCTCTCCACAAATTTATATCTCGACAGTTATTTATCATTTCTGTTGTTGACCTTTTGCCAAGCCATTCTCTTAAGCTGTGTGGTCTCGATTTTTCCAGTTGTTACAATATATTCCAGCTGTTCCCTTCTTATAACACGGCAACAAAAAAATGATGATACAATCAATAATAGAGAGAAGAAACATAACAATTGTTACCCACGTTAACTAGAATCACGCTGTTGCTCTTTTCTGCCGTAGAGCTGGCAGTTGTAGAGTGTGTAGTCTTCTACTGTAGAGCTGGCAGTTGTAGAGTGTGTAGTCTCCTGCCGTAGAGCTGGCAGTTGTAGAGTGTGTAGTCTCCTACTGTACAGCTGGCAATTGTAGAGTGTGTAGTCTCCTACTGTACAGCTGGCAGTTGTAGAGTGTGTAGTCTCCTACTGTACAGCTGGCAGTTGTAGAGTGTGTAGTCTCCTGCTTTAGCGCTGACAGTTGTAAAGTGTGTAGTCTCCTACTGTACAGCTGGCAATTGTAGAGTGTGTAGTCTCCTGCTTTAGCGCTGACAGTTGTAAAGTGTGTAGTCTCCTACTGTACAGCTGGCAATTGTAGAGTGTGTAGTCTCCTGCTTTAGCGCTGACAGTTGTAAAGTGTGTAGTCTCCTACTGTACAGCTGGCAATTGTAGAGTGTGTAGTCTCCTGCTTTAGCGCTGACAGTTGTAAAGCGTGTAGTCTCCTACTGTACAGCTGGCAATTGTAGAGTGTGTAGTCTCCTGCTTTAGCGCTGACAGTTGTAAAGCGTGTAGTCTCCTACTGTACAGCTGGCAATTGTAGAGTGTGTAGTCTCCTGCTTTAGCGCTGACAGTTGTAAAGTGTGTAGTCTCCTACTGTACAGCTGGCAATTGTAGAGTGTGTAGTCTCCTGCTTTAGCGCTGACAGTTGTAAAGTGTGTAGTCTCCTACTGTACAGCTGGCAATTGTAGAGTGTGTAGTCTCCTGCTTTAGCACTGACAGTTGTAGAGTGTGTAGTCTCCTGCTGTACAGCTGGCAGTTGTAGAGTGTGTAGTCTCCTGCTTTAGCGCTGACAGTTGTAGGTTGTGTAGTCTCCTGCTTTAGCACTGACAGTTGTAAAGTGTGTAGTCTCCAGAATTAGGCTAATGAAAGTCACTTCTTGATCCTCAATGTTTGTGTTTATGTTTCGCGGTTAATGAGGCAACCACTATAACTTTGTCATTCATTGCATCATCACCAATTATGTCCCTTTTGGAACACGGCCCCTATATCGGCAACTCGAGTTTTCTCTCCTTTGGGCGAGGTATCCAGCGTTTGCCGAAGTCATGTCCAGCTTGTTTGTGAAATATTATGCCATTTCTGATGCTTTCATTTCTGGTTACACCAAACGCTTGTCTCAGACATCGTATATCTCATCTCTGTAGTGACACCCTTTTTTGTGCCTAGACGTAAGTGACTATGTGACATTGGTAGCACAATGTTGAAAAGAAAATACTCCGTATAAGATGTTTCGTGGTGGTATTAGGTATTGCCTTGTGTTGAAGCATCATCATCATCAAGTACCGTACCTGCTGGCGTTGGTGATCATGACTCTCCACAACTTTCGATCTCGACAGTTTTTTATCATTTCTGTAGTTGACCTTCTGTCAAGCCATTCTCTTAAGCTGTCTGGTATCTTTTCTCTTTGCTTCCCTCTATCTCTTTTTATCTCGATTTTTCCAGTTGTTACAATATATTCCAGATGTTCCCTTCTCATAATATGTGCCAATGCTTATGAGTACAAATGGAAACAGTGAACTCGTGTTAATGGTATGTTGTTAAACGTGCTAAATGAATGGCTTTCTTAATATATAATAGGTGTAGCAGGAGGGAATTGTCCAGTGTACGATAAGAGGGACTGGTCTAGGATGTTACAGGAGAGATGGTTCAGTGTTACCAAAGAAAGTACTAGTACAGAATGTTACAGGAGCGATGGTTCAGTGTCCTTAAGAAAGTACTAGTCCAAGATGTTACAGGAGATATATAGTTCAGTGTACTTAAGAAAGTACTAATCCAAGATGTTACAGGAGAGATGGTTCAGTGTTACTAAAGAAGGTACTAATCCAAGATATAACAGGAGAGATGGTTCAGTGTTACTAAAGAAGGTACTAATCCAAGATGTTACAGGAGAGATGGTTCAGTGTTACTAAAGAAGGTACTAATCCAAGATGTTACAGGAGAGATGGTTCAGTGTTACTAAAGAAGGTACTAATCCAAGATGTAACAGGAGAGATGGTTCAGTGTTACTAAAGAAGGTACTAATCCAAGATGTTACAGGAGAGATGGTTCAGTGTTACTAAAGAAGGCACTAATCCAAGATGTTACAGGAGAGATGGTTCAGTGTTACTAAAGAAGGTACTAATCCAAGATGTAACAGGAGAGATGGTTCAGTGTTACTAAAGAAGGTACTAATCCAAGATGTTACAGGAGAGATGGTTCAGTGTTACTAAAGAAGGTACTAATCCAAGATGTTACAGGAGAGATGGTTCAGTGTTACTAAAGAAGGTACTAATCCAAGATGTTACAGGAGAGATGGTTCAGTGTTACTAAAGAAGGTACTAATCCAAGATGTTACAGGAGAGATGGTTCAGTGTTACTAAAGAAGGTACTAATCCAAGATGTTACAGGAGAGATGGTTCAGTGTTACTAAAGAAGGTACTAATCCAATATGTAACAGGAGAGATGGTTCAGTGTTACTAAAGAAGGTACTAATCCAATATGTTACAGGAGAGATGGTTCAGTGTTACTAAAGAAGGTACTAATCCAAGATGTAACAGGAGAGATGGTTCAGTGTTACTAAAGAAGGTACTAATCCAAGATGTAACAGGAGAGATGGTTCAGTGTTACTAAAGAAGGTACTAATCCAAGATGTTACAGGAGAGATGGTTCAGTGTTACTAAAGAAGGTACTAATCCAAGATGTAACAGGAGAGATGGTTCAGTGTTACTAAAGAAGGTACTAATCCAAGATGTAGATACCAAACAAAATATTAATCACGAGTGTTAGTTGGTGGTAGGTACCAAAGTATTCTAACTACGGAGAAGGCTTTAGCACAACCCCACCAGCGTGACGTTCCAGTATTGCTAGAAAAAACAAACAATTATAGGTAGGAATATGTCAGCCTTCTATAGCCTGTACAGGTTAATCTTGGCCGGTGACGTCAAGCTAGTTGGGATGCGCTCAGGCCTTCTCTACAGTTGGCTGTGGACTATCTGTGAGTTCCAAGGAGAGAATCCAAATAGTTAATGAATGTTCTTGATTATGAACGTCATTAGATTTCGCCTGACAGTGGCCGAGCTGGAAATTGTTAGCGTCTCACAGCAAAGGAGAACCAGAACCATCCAGACCCTGCTCCACCTCTCCGAGGTGCCTCCAGAAACAGACTAACTTGTTTAGGTACAAATAATAATACATAAATTTCTGAGTACGGGTTCGATCCCACTTCGGACCATATATTGTTCTTCGTTTTTTTCTATTGTTGTTTGTCTGTCAATTTTTCCGAGTGCTAACACATACTTCTTTGTTCTATTATTCCCTAACTTGTTTAGTCTGGCCAAGCGATTAGGGATCAAAGAGGGAAGACAACCCGGTACTCAAAAATAACAAGCTAAAGTCGGATGTGTTGGGCCGAAAGGCGCAAATATTACAGTTTTACTGCAAACCACAACACAACATATACAAGCCACTTAACCTCTTTTAAAAGGACGGACGATGAAGAGGTGTATTTCTTTATCCATCGAGCGGACGCAAGTAAACAGATTTTCTGTTTAAAATGAGTTGTTGAATTCCTGAAATTTGATTCAAGATAAAATCCGGTCTTCTGAAATGGATCTGAATGATAAGGTCTTTGGGGGGGGGGGGGGGCTGGCTGGTCTCGAGGCAAGACGCCGGATTCGAGACAGAGAGGTTGTGGGTTCAAATCCCGGATAAACCAGGATTTTTATTTATGGTTTCTCTCTGCGGCAACCACCCCTGGTCTCAGCAGCGAGGCCCGGTTTGAAACGTCAATTACTCATCGACGGAAAAAAGTATGAGTACCTCCGAAGTCGGAGTTATCTGCCTGTGCGGCGAAGAACCCATGTGCACACGGCTGCCAGGGAAAAATGGATTAACACGCAAAATTCAGTTCCTAGTCTCTAGGGACTTCGTCAAAGGTAAAAGCTGGCAAACGAAACAAAAAAAAAAAGTCAGATGTTTGGAGGAGCGGTGAACTACCGTGGGATTTTGTAGAAATTAGCATCCGTGTCTAAAACACAAAACAAGATAGAACTAAGAAGAAGAAGACACTATTTTTACTAATTGCTAAATATTAGAGATTTTAAGTATTAGAGTTAAGAAGCCAAAGGGCCTAACACTTGCTCGACAGTTGCCTGCTTCTGATGATCAGATTACCTTCTGCTGCGAAGCTCTGTACAAAGAGTTTCCTACTGCTGCTACTTGCAACTGCTAGGGAGCCGCGATAGCTCAGTGGTTAGTGAAGTGGACTACAAAGGACAAGGAGTAGGGTTCAATCCCAACCGACGGCTTCCGGGTTCTCCCAGCCTTTAATGGGTACCGGATTTTTTTTCTGGGAAAAGTAAAGCGACACGGGCATAATACCGACCACATTACCCCAAAAATCATGTGCTGAAGGTCTGTAAAATTTATGGTCACTAACACCATATTCCCTATACGCCACTTGGCGTGACAGGGGCTCTTTACTTATTACTAGCTACTGCTACCAGCTTTACCGCAGCACTGGAATCATGTGCCAGTTCCCTACCTATTTTATACCGCTGCTACTTTATGTTTGTCTTATACCGTCCATGTTTCTGTGTTCAGGTTAGATTAGGGACCATAACACTTCGTTCTCTCATCGATGTGGTAGTTATCTTTATTTCATTGTTCGTTTGTATTGATCTTGTTTTCTGAGGAAGGTCGCATGTAGGCCGAAACGTCAGTATTTTGTTGTGTTCCTTTTTTGTAAAGCTGTCACCATATAATATAAATAATCTAAGGTATGCTGATGATACAGTATTAATCGCTAAGAGTGAAAATAAGTTACAAGAAATGTTAGACATTATAGTGAAGGAAAGCAAAAATAAAGGATTCAAACTTAATAGCAAAACGACAGAAGTAATGGTAACAACAAAGAAAAAGACATCACTTCAGTGTAAAAGAAAGACAAGTGGAACAATATAAAACAGGTAAAGGAATTTAAATATTTGGGAACTTTGTTAACCTCAGACGGAAGATGTACAAAAGAGGTGAGATGCAGAATGGCTCAGGCAAAAGCAGCTTTCAATGGAAATGAGGAAGGTACTATGCAATCCATTTTTGACAATAGAAACAAGAAAAAAGAGTTCTTAAATGTTATGTAGAGCCAGTCTTATTCTTCAGAATGTGAATCATGGACAATAGGACAACAAACAAGAAAATCACTGGAGTCTGTAGAAATGTGGTTTTACAGAAGAATGTTGAAAATACCAGGGACAGCTAAGAAGAGTAATGAAAATGTTTTGAAAGAGGTCAAAGCAAAAAGAGAGCTAATTTCCAATATTAGGAAGAAACAATGACCATTTTTTGGCCATGTAATGAGCAGAGAACAACTGGAATATATTGTGACAACTGGGAAAGTTTGAGGGACGAAGAGATAGAGGGAAGCAAAGAGAAAAATTACTAGACAGCTTAAGAGAATAGCTTGGCAGAAGGTCAACAGCAGAAATTATAAATAACTGTCGAGATCGAAAGTTGTGGAGAGACATGATTACCTACGCCAGCAGGCCCGGTACTTGATGATGGTGATGTCACCAAACCTTGTAAGAGTGTGCATTACACCCTACTACTTGCTCCTGCTACCAGCTTTACCGCAGCACAGTAATTATTTGCCTCTTCTCTGCCCATTTTACTATATAATTGCCTTATTCAACATCTATCTCGTAATGTGATTCAGTTCTTATTTCAGTCTTTTCTTAAAACAGGAAGTTTAATAATTATCTATGAACACTTTCAGCCAATCAACGACACTTGACTGCAACACACGTTATATTCAAGAATGTGGTTTCTAACTGCTGTAACAACATTTCTGGGAATTTTACATACAGTCTTGGGTCACGGACGCCTGATGGATCCCCGGCCAGAAATAGCATGTGGAGACTGGGATTCCCTAACCCAGTTAACTACAACGATAATGAGTTGTACTGCGGAGGAAGAGTGGTTAGTATCTTCATTGTAAAACCACATTTTCTTTCTTTCTTTCTTTCTTTCCTTTTTTCTACCTACCTGCATACGTTCATATATGTCTTTCTTTCTTTCTTTCTTTCTACCTACCTGCATACCACGTGCCTGTCTATCTTTCTTACTTTTTTTTTTCTTTCTTTCTTTCTTCACTATCATGTTTTTCTTCCCCCCCCCCTTTATTTATTTCTCCTCTTACATTCGTTCCAACCTCTTCTTAGCATTTTTCTATTACCACTTCATCATCATAAACATCTACTTCTTATCCATCTATGTCCACTCCTTCTTCTACTCTTACTCCTCTATCATTGTCTCTTTATTTTCGTTTATACTTCTCGCGAAGAAGAAGAATATGAATGAAATGAAGGAGAAGGATGGAGGAGGAGAAGAAGAAAAAGAAGATAAAAAAAGAAACGTAAGAAATGATGCTAATCTAACAATAACATCAAATGGCAGACAAACTAAACCAGGAGCAAACAAGAACAATTACATTAACTGTCGCCACTCAAATTGTTTCATTAAAATAACTAAACTTTAAATCGTCTCATATGGTCATTATCCTATTTACAGCATCTACCAGAAAAGCGAAGAATGGGTAGAGAGAGAGAGAATGCTTGGTAAGGGAAGTAATTGTGTAGAGTTTTTATATAATTCCAAAAGAATAAGCTCTCATTCTGACCACTAAAGGAAGTACATCGAGATTTCCTCCCCTGCCTGTTGCTAGGCATATGGAGAATAACGACGATTTAGAAAAAAAAAAGAAAAGAAAATAGTGGTATGGTAACAGCTTGATGTGTTAATTAAAGTACCGGGCCTGCTGGCGTAGGTGATCATGTCTCTCCACAACTTTCGATCTGGACAGTTATTTATCATTTATGTTGTTGACCTTCTGCCAAGCCATTCTCTTAAGCTGTCTGGTATCTTTTCTCTTTGCTTCCCTCTATCTCTTCGTCCCTCAATTTTTCCCAGTTCTTACAATATATTTTGAGAGGTGCGCATGGCCGTGCGGCTAAAATCACTGTCCCGCTGGTTGAAAAGCTGACGTACGGTGTTCGAAGCCCGCAGTAGACAGAAATGATTTTTTCTATCGGGGGTGAAATAAAAATCCTGAGTCGCACAAGTCGTGGCGACTGCTTGACAAAGCGGCCTTTATCCCTCTGGTTCTATCGTTGCCCCCCGACATATACCAGCAATGGTCTTGTGTTTCGTAAAGATAGTTTTTTTTTTTTTTACAATATATTCCAGCTGTTCCCTTCTCATTACATGGCCAAATGGATCATTGTTTCTTCATAATATTGGAAATTAGCTCTCTTTTTGCTGTGGCCTCTTGAACGTTTTCATTACTCTTCTTAGCTGCTCATGGTATTCTCAACAATCTTCTGTATCTACAGACACAATGGGCACGTAACAAAGGGAAGTGCGGCGTGTGTGGAGACCCGCATCATCACTCACAGAAGGACCATGAAGTTGGTGGCAAATATGCAAACGGCATCATATCTAGGCAATACGTTCAGGGTGATGTCATCAGTGTCACAGTGCACATCACAGCCAATCACAAGGTAAGTTGCAATATTTTTTTTTTAATGTTATATCAAACAAGGAACTGCGTGGTCTTGTGGGGTAAGTCGCCGGCCTCTGGACAGAAAGATCTATGGTTTGAATACTGCCAGAACGGTGGGAATTCTTCACTTCGAATCCGTGGTTTCTTTTTATTTTACCCCCCATGTGGTCTCTGGGTAGTGAAATCCGACGTCTAGTCCTATTTGGGTAGTGAGATCCGATGTTTTGTGTCCTCTCTGGGTAGTGAGATCTGATGTATAGTCCTCTCTGGGTTGTGAGATCCGACGTCTAGTCCTCTTTGGGTAGTGAGAACCGATGTCTAGTCCTCTCTGGGTAGTTGAACCGATGTCTAGTCCTCTGTGGGTAGTGAGATCCGATATTTTGTCCTCTCTGGGTAGTGAGATCCGATGTCTAGTCCTCTCTGGGTTGTGAGATCCGACGTCTAGTCCTCTTTGGGTAGTGAGAACCGATGTCTAGTCCTCTCTGGGTAGTTGAACCGATGTCTAGTACTTTGTGGGTAGTGAGATCCGATATTTTGTCCTCTCTGGGTAGTGAGATCCGTCGTCTAACCCTCTCATCGTAGCAGATACAGCACACGTCAAAAGACATAAGCCGTTTCCGCACCGAATTGAACGCATCTGAACTGTCCTTCGGCATACGATATCACCATTCATCGTAAGCAATCTGAATATAGGTACAGCATCTGAATGAAACACACAGCTCACGGTGTGCACAGAGCACTACTCAGCGGTAGAACTTCTTCTAGTTCTTGTGCTTTTCATTACATTTTTTTGTTCAACGTGGTTTAGGGTTAGGTTTAGGGTTAAGCGTATTCCTAACCCCAACACAATGATTACAGATTAGAGAACGACCGAACACAGTGCAAGGGGACATTACGCCGAAAATTACGCTAAACTCGTAAATTATTACAAAAGTTAATCTATATATGTATTCTTTCACATATTACATAATGCAAAGATATAGTGACAAAAAATGGATATTTTGAAAACTATGTATTGTCTTTATTTTAGGGTTACTTCGAATTTAGGATCTGTCCCGTGGAAGACCCAACAGTGGAAGTGACGCAAGAGTGCCTGGACCAACACGTGATTAAGGTCGCAAACGAGGAAGGGTCAAGGTAAGAAGATTAATCTGATAGAAGTGGAAGTAAGAGCAATTGTTTGTTTATTATCATAAACATCGTGTACATGGTCTCCTAGGTTACCAGCGCATCCTGTGATAGGATCAAGTAGTGGGGTGTAACGTACATTCCTACAAGGTGTGGTGACAGCTTTACAAAGAAGGAACAACAAAATACTGACGTTTTGGCTTACATGCGGCCTTCCTCATAAAACGAGAACAACACAAACGAACAACGAAATAAAGATAACACTACATCAAGAATAAAGGAGACAGGTAAATGAAGGATAAATAAACAGAGGGATAAGAAATGAAATGGTGAAACAAAAGATAGATGTACAACATATCGGAGGATAAAAATAGATAATATGTGAACACTAGTAAGTTAGGCCATATATATACAATTAAAGCGAGACTTAACTGAAGCAAGATCCAAAACGCTCCCAGCGAGTGGATGACTGTGAGTCAAATGAGACGCATGAGGGAAGAGGGAACGGGAGGGTAGGAAATCAGTCACGCGATTAGACGGGAGATCGAACGCAATAACAAGGTAGTAGAATCGGTGTGAAAAGCAGTTAAGCGTGACACAGGTAACCACTAGAGATAAGGAAGTGTTTATATGGAGTGAGAAAGAGCAAACAAACCCAGCGTTACTCAGATAACATGGCGATAAAGGAGGCGTAATAGTGGATTATCGCCTGGAGAGATCACGTGAAGATGTAGTAGGGTGCCAAAACAGGAGCAAGGGAGGGAAGAAAGGAGAAGAGAGAAAGGGGAAATGGAAAGGAGTTGGGAGTGAAGGACGAAAAGAGGGGGGAGTGGGGAAAGAGAGAGAGGGGGATACTGGATTATATGTGATAAAGGGATACATTGATGCCCATGTGATGAGGCAAACCATACGGGCGATCACAGGTTTATGCAGTGTGTGAATCGCCTGCGGCTGTCAGAAGAACATGACAACAGGCCAGTAACGGGGACCCGTCCTGTGATAACTCGGGGTCAAAAGCGGAGATAAGCCATTACGTAATAAGATGTCTAAAGAAAGAAGCCGAAGTGGCCAGAAGAAGTAGATATGAGAACATGTCAAAATTGTCATCGAACAAAACTTAAATTACATTCACAGAAAACATTCTGAGTGGTCTGGAGTAAATCGACGCCTTCTGGGCAACCTTTTGAACAAGTGGTTTCCTGGTGGCCTTTCCTTTTCCTTACAAGGTCTTTCGGAGTTCGTGCATCTGAGCTGAAACCATCTTCTTTGCTTTCTCGGTAGTCTGTGGTAGACGTGTTTTAAATGGCTAACAGGTCATTGAGGTCATCTGTGCACCATGGAGCTGTCCGTTATACAATGAAGATGATATTCTGTCGACTAAACTCAAACCTCCCCTGTTCTCTGGGTAGTGAGATCCAATGTCTAGCTTTCTTGGATAACGACGAAAAACAGCAAGTCACCTGTGCACCGTGCACACGTTAAAGCGCCTGGGGGGTTAAAAGTCGCAAAGAGTTACGCTTTAGATAAATATACAATTGTCTTTGTCCTGCTCAGTAATTTAAAAAAAAAAAAAAAAAACTACCAGACATTGAATATGCCGAGGATTCACATTGTTGTGTGGTGTCACAAATTGAAACCACCTACACAAAACTTCAGTTTTAAGAAAAAAATAAAATGTAGTAGATTCAGGAGATATTTAGCAATAAAAACTGCAATATTCTAAGATCACAGCTAAAATGTCACTTTAAAATTAAGTTAAATAGCCGTGACAGAAACGTTCCTCGTACAGACACTAAATCCATTGTTATTTAAAATCTGGCTGGATGCTTCAAAGTTTGAAGCACACAAGCGTGGCATGAGTATGATGTGACAATTGAAGTGATGGTGATAAGGTTTGTTTAACCACGAACTAAAGAAACTGAGGGCAACATTCTACTTTTTCAATGATTGAAAGGAGATTGAGGAAGCTGCTTTGACGGAAGTTATGCCAGGCCTGCTAAACAATGATCAGAAGGGAGTAGCCACAAATAATTGTGGGGGGGAGTGGTAAAGATGATATAGGGGGCAGTACTGATGCCAGCTTAGAAAGACACTCACTGTCATGGAGCTCATTGGGGAAGAGAACGATAGGAAAGTCTAGGAATACACGGAGAAGAGAAGTCACAGAAACCTCAAAAGCATTGGTCTAGACTGGAGAGTGAGAAAAGTCGAGAAAATGTACAAGAATAGGGTACAAAGGAGAGACCTTGTCTGTGGCCTATGCTCTAATAAGGGGTCCAAAAGGTTTTGTTCGATGTAAAGGAAGAATAGAAAAAAACGTCAAGAAAAAAGTACGTTACAGCTTTGGTTCTTTGGTTATGGAAGGCCCCGGTATCACTGCAAACGAATTAAAATCCATAATTGCTCAACCGTTCGTGCCAGTGGAATCATCCGAATTACTATCTCATCTCCCAAACAAAGAAAGGCAGCTGTAGTCCCCATCATAGCAGTCTCAGCATACGCCAAAAGACACAAGACGAAACCGCACAGAAAGTGAACACAGTCAACTGTTCCCAGCCATACGATACCATCATTCATCGTAAACAATTTAAATTCATCATTATAATTCATCGTAAACAATTTAAATTCATCATTATAATTCACCGTAAACAATTTAAATTCATCATTATAATTCATCGTAAACGTTACAGCTGCGATGTTATACAAGGCGACATAAAATGATCCAACATTGCGACCTAATAAAGCATCTTATTCTAGCAGAATGTTTGCTTATAGCCGCAATGTGGAATCGTTTTGCTTCGTCATTTACTACTTCAAAACGATAACCATTTAATTTGTGTTCTACGTTCTTGCCCAAATTACAACCAAAAACAAGTTATTTTTTGTCGAAGTTTCTGGTGATTACCACTGATTTGCGATATTTGTTTCGTTTCTCAAGGTATTTTCTTCCTGAAGGTAAATCGAATCAATTCTTTAACGTTACTCTTGAACTTCCGGAGGATGTGACGTGCAAACAGTGCGTCATACAGTGGAAATACAGAACAGGTTAGTATGGTTCACGCCTAATGGTATCTGTACTAGTTTCTTAACTCAAATATGTGATTATTTTAAATCTGCGAAGAGTACAGTGATTTCCTAGAAGTGCAGCCAGTTTTCTTCATAAAAGTGCCATATCATTGTTTTAGTGGGACACGTATTGCTATTACTATTGCACCGTAGTTGTTTAGTCGATTCATCATCCTCATTGCATATCAGACACGTCCATAGGTATTCAGATCTCCTTCCTATCATGTCTCATATGTATGAAGAGTCACGGATCCAGTTCTGTTTTTGTTTGCTATTCTTCTCTTCTTTGTTCTCTATGTTTCGCTCGGCAAAGTGCTCCTTTCTGGCATCCCCAATTTTGACCTGATGTACCATGTCTGCACATGGTTGTAGATTCATAGTCATTGACTGAATAAATAGTTCGCGATTCCTTTTTGGGGACATTCATAATGTCATCCCAGTCCATTGCACATGCGCTACCAATGGCAGCCGTTCCAGCCAGACTGTCAGCTCGTTCATTTCTTTTCATGTCTGACCGTCCTGGGATAAAGATGATAAACAGATCCCAGTCAGTTCTGAGTTCTCTAGTGGCACCAACCATGTCTTCGATCACAGCTCTTTTCGATCTTTTTGAGTCAGCTCATCGAGTCATCCAGAAAACATTCATGAGTGAAAGTTTGTGTTTCTAGCCAGGCCAACGATTTTGTTACTGCTATGATCTCCATGGTCAAACTGCTGGTAGTTACCGAGAAAGAACCGCGCTCCTCATTCACCGTTCTCCCTTGACCTGGGTTGTGATTGCCCCTGAGCTTCGACTGTGCTGAACAGAAGACCCATCAGTGTAGATGACTGCCAAACAGAAGACCCATCAGTGTAGATGACTGCCAAACATAAGACCCATCAGTGTAGATGACTGCCAAACATAAGACCCATCAGTGCAGATGACTGCCAAACATAAGACCCATCAGTGCAGATGACTGCCGAACATAAGACCCATCAGTGCAGATGACTGCCGAACATAAGACCCATCAGTGCAGATGACTGCCAAACATAAGACCCATCAGTGCAGATGACTGCCGAACATAAGACCCATCAGTGCAGATGACTGCCAAACATAAGACCCATCAGTGCAGATGACTGCCGAACATAAGACCCATCAGTGCAGATGACTGCCAAACAGAAGACCCATCAGTGCAGATGACTGCCAAATAGAAGACCCATCAGTGTAGATGACTGCCAAACAGAAGACCCATCAGTGCAGATGACTGCCAAATAGAAGACCCATCAGTGCAGATGACTGCCGAACATAAGACCCATCAGTGCAGATGACTGCCAAACAGAAGACCCATCAGTGCAGATGACTGCCGAACGGAAGACCCATCAGTGCAGATGACTGCTGAACCTTCAGGTGAATTCTCATAGATCGAAGGCTTCAACAGGGGCAATGTCATCTGTTAGCTCTTTGACCCAGCATTCTAATATGACAGACTGAAGCATTCTTGATTTCCCAGGCTCTGCTGGGGAATTTGTCAATTCTTGTGAATACTAAGTCTTCTGTATTGACATATTCAACCACAGCGCTGATAACGGTGATTTTCATCTCATTATTCAGTCTTCTTTTACACAGAACTTTACTAGTGAGTCTCACAAAGTGGCAAAGTCTTCACCAAGTTTGAATTGTTGACTTTACCGCGGATACCACAACTCGGCTGATCCTCACTGACGCACACGCCTCTGTCCTCTCTATATTTATGTCCTCACTGACGCACACGCCTCTGTCCTCTCTATATTTATGTCCTCACTGACGCACACGCCTCTGTCCTCTCTATATTTACCTCTTCACTGACGCACACGCCTCTGTCCTCTCTATATTTATATCCTCACTGACGCACACGCCTCTGTCTTCTCTATATTTATGTCCTCACTGATGCACACACCTCTGTCCTCTCTATATTTACCTCTTCACTGACGCACACGCCTCTGTCCTCTCTATATTTACCTCTTCACTGACGCACACGCCTCTGTCCTCTCTATATTTATGTCCTCACTGACGCACACGCCTCTGTCCTCTCTATATTTACCTCTTCACTGACGCACACGCCTCTGTCCTCTCTATATTTATGTCCTCACTGACGCACACGCCTCTGTCCTCTCTATATTTATGTCCTCACTGACGCACACGCCTCTGTCCTCTCTATATTTATGTCCTCACTGACGCACACGCCTCTGTCCTCTCTATATTTATGTCTTCACTGACGCACACGCCTCTGTCCTCTCTATATTTACCTCTTCACTGACGCACACGCCTTTGTCCTCTCTATATTTATGTCCTCACTGACGCACACGCATCTGTCCTCTCTATATTTATATCCTCACTGACGCACACGCCTGTGTCCTCTCTATATTTATGCCCTCACTGACGCACACGGCTCTGTACTCTTCATATTTATGTCTTCACTGACGCACACGCCTGTGTCCTCTCTATATTTATGTCCTCAATGACGCACATGCCTCTTTCCTTTCTATATGTATGTCCTCACTTACGCACACGTCTCTGTCCTCTCTATATTTATGTCCTCACTGACGCACACGCCTCTGTCCTCTCTATATATATATGTCTTCAAAGCCTCTTAGTAATTCAAGTTTTGAAGTTTTTCAAATGCCTGACAGTTCAGCTCACTGATGATTGCTCATCATCATCATTGAGTGCCGTCTCCGCATCGAAGGTTGGCTACCATGGAGCGCCATTCCACTCTGTCTCTTGCTTTGATGGTGCAGATTGTCATAGGTTGAGTTGTCCATCTTTTGATGTTACTCGCTCATGTTAGTCTTGGTCTACCTCTGCCTCTTTTACCTTGTATTTTCCCTTCCAATATTACTTTTATTAGGCTGTTGTGTCTTTTAACATGCCCCAAACATTTAATTTGTCTTGTTCTAATTGTGTTTAGTAATTCTCTTTTCATTTTTAGTTGTTTTAATTCTGACGAGTAGATGGACTGGGAACTTTACCGATATTTAAGTGGAATATGATTTATTCTTCTTTGTGTCGTGTGTTCGTGGTTCGACAGGCAAACACATGGTTCGACAACAATGACGCCGGACGGGTATGCTCAACCCGAATGTGAAAAGTCTGTGACGGTGGATGGGGCGGAAGAATCAGAAATGATCAACGACCCAGAAAGCGAAAACAACAAAGTGTGTGGTACACATGAGGCATATTCAGAACACGAAAGACGAATATGGCAGACCACAGTGAAAGAGATTGGAGCCTCATCACGTAACATTCCGAAGAAAGATGATTGCTACAGATATGTTAATTTCTTTGCACATTCGGCTCTTTTCAGAAACATAAAATGCATTTGCTTTTTCTATGGCACACTCAGTATGATCAGAGAATAAGTTATACGTTAGAGTTACAAGACATATGTGGTGAAACACTTCATATTGTAGTTCAGACAAATCTACCATTTTGAGAACATGATTTTGGTTATTAGGGTTATCTACTAAGATGGTATAGCATGGAACGAATTCAAAACAAACGAGGAAATTAGAGAAATCGCCAATCAACCACTAATATCTTCAGTAATAAAGAAAAGACGATGGTCATACGTTGGACATGTGATGAGAAGAGATAATAACCGAATAGCAAAGCAAGCCCTCATGTGGGAAACAACAGGTAAAAGAAAAAGAGGAAGACCCAGGGAGACACTGAGAAGAACATTGATGAGAGAGGCAAGAGCAGCAGGAATCGGCTCCCTCAATGAGATAGAACTGCTTGCACAGAACAGAGACAGATGGCGAGATTTGATAAAATATCTTTAAAAGAAAACTGCTAGAACAAAAAATTCATATAGGAGAAGGTGTATCTTGGTCTACGCCCTATGGGCCGGTTACGGCTCGAAAGGTCAATAGATAGATAGACTAAGATGAACTCAAGCGCAAATTAAATTAATTGAAAATGCAATATTTTGTGTGCGTGTATACGCGTGTGTGTGAGTGCGTGCGTGCGTGTGTTTGTGTGGCACTGTAAATTGAAATCATCTCCCTAAATTATCAATTTAAAATATGAAAAGCCTGTGTTGGATTCAAGATAATTTCATTGCTGGAACATTTCCAAGACTGTAACTAAAATGCCACATTATGATTAAAACAAACAATTGTGAATATCTTATGTTCTTGTATTCACTGTCTCTCTCTCTCTCTTTCTCTTTTTTATCTTTCCTCCTGTTATATTTTGTTGTGGTTGTAGCCTCCACCAGTTATGTTTGACTATGAACAAGTAGTGGGCTGTAACATACAATCATACAAGCTATGGTGACAGCTTTACAAACAAGGAACACAACAAAATACTGACGCTCCGGCCTACATGCGCATTCATCAGTAAAACGAGAACAGCACAAACAATGAAATAAAGATAAATTCTACTATATCTAGGATGAGTGGGGCAGGCATTAATAATTTAGGGATAGTGGAGTTTGTCTTTATTTCATTGTTTGTTTGTGTTGTCCTCGTTGCCTGAGGAAGGCCACATGTAGGCCGAAACGTCAGTATTTTGATGTGTCCCTATTTTGTTGTAAAGCTGTCACCATACCCTGTAGCAGTGTACATTATACCCAACTACTTGCTGCTGTTACCAGCTTTACAGTAGCACTGCAATTATTTGCTTGTTCCCCATAGTTAACTATGGACTTCGCAGCGCTCCTAGGAAATATTATTTCTTGTCTTTCGCCGTGAATTATCTATTTTCTATGAAAACTGTCTGCTTCTTGCTTGCGTGGGGGTTTTAGAGTGTGTTTTTAAAGATTGGCGTTCTGCAGCTGCCTTCCCAGGTTGCAGGGTTTATGTTCAGAGTCTTCATGTCACGTTTCATCATCATAAAGTACCGGGCCTGCTTGCGTAGATGATCATGTCTCTCCACAACTTTCAATCTCGGCAGTTATTTATCATTTCTGTTGTTGACCTTCTGCCAAGCCATTCTTTTAAGCTGTCTGGTATTTTTTTTTTCTTTTTGCTTCCCTCTATCTCTTCGTCCCTCAATTTTTCCAGTTGTTACAATATATTCAAGTTGTTCTCTTCTCATTACATGACCAAAAAAGGTGATTGTTTCTTCCTAATATTGGAAATTAGCTCTCTTTTTGCTTTGACCTCTATCAGAACATTTTCATTACTCTTCTTAGCTGTCCATGGTATTCTCAACATTCTTCTGTAAAACCACATTTCTACAGACTCCAGTGATTTTATTGTCCGTTGTCCTATTGTCCATGATTCACATCCATATGTTAAGACTGGCGCTACATAACATTTAAAAACTCTTTTTTACTTGTTTCTATTGTCAAAAATGGATTGCATAGTATCTTCCTCATTTTTTTGGAAAGCTTCTTTTGCCCGAGCCATTCTGCATCTCACCTCTTTTGTACATCTTCCCTCTGAGGTTAACAAAGTTCCCAAATATTTAAATTCATTTAATTAATTCCCTGTTTTAATACTGTTCCACTTATCTTTATTTTGCACTGAAGTGATGTCTTTTTCTTCGTTTTTACCATTACTTCTGTCTTTTTGCTATTAAGGCTGAGTCTATGTCACGTTTACACACGTCTAAAAAACGGAGGTTTGTAATGAATAATAATAATTAATTTTTACACTGTATTTTTTAGTATTATTTCTTATTGTTCAATTATTGTTATATTCTTCTAAACAGGGAACACGTGGGACAAGGACGACAGTGGGAAGTTCTGTGTCGGATGTGGGCCCCAGGAAGAATTTTATAACTGTGCTGACGTCACTATTCATCCCAAGAATGGAGAGACCAAAAGCCAAGTAACGCAGGGGAACAACCCATTGAATGGAAAAGAACAAAAAATTAATGAAAAGACAACTGAAAAAGAAGATATCGTGTTTACTAATTTAAAAGACGATGGGAAAGATTTGAACAGCCAAACAATCAGCGAATATGGTAAACAGAAAGTGGAGATGATTAACAAACTAGGAACAGAAAAATATTCTCTGTGGGGAGAACAGGAAATAAAGCCTAATCCTGCGTCACCGTTTGCACATCTCGCTCGGAAAGATAACGTCACCTCTGAAGGTCAGTCGAGTTTTGGTTCAAGATTTGGGTTTAATGGCGATCGTTATTCTGATGAACAGATGGTTCCAAATTCTATAACAGAGCTCACACGACCTGCAGGCGTGGCATATCGATGGAAAGCTGGAACAGCAGAGGTCAAGAATTTAGAGAATATTCGTCGCCGATTTAGTTACGGTAGTTACAAGGGCAGCAATGACAGGAAACACGATCTTCCATTAAGGAGATTAGAAAATCATGGAAATAACAAATTTGTCCTTAGCAACAGAGGCCACGGTTTACAAGGACTTCAAAAGAACGAAAGTAATAATGTAACCCCCTTTGACCATCAACGAGATCTGCTAAAAACCCAACCATTTAGCTCACGACCAATTACTCCTGCTAATCGGAATTCTGTAACTTTGACCCCTGTGTCTGGGTCTTTATCTGAAGCGAAGGCAACGTCTAAACTTCGTACTGGTTCTTCATCTGAAGTGAAGGCAGCTTCTCAACTTCATGGCGGTTCTCCATCTGAAGTGAAGGCAACGTCTAAACTTCGTACTGGTTCATTTTCTGAAGTGAAGACAACTTCTAAACCTCATGGCGGTTCTTTATCTGAAGTAAAGGCAACTTCTAAACTTCATGGCGGTTCTTTATCTGAAGCGAAGGCAACTTCTAAACTTCATGGCGGTTCTTTATCTGAAGTGAAGACAACTTCAAAACTTCATGGCGGTTCTTTATCTGAAGTGAAGCCAACTCCTAAACTTCATGACAGCTTAAAGAACATTTTGCAAGACAATAAAGTGAAACCACAACAAAAAGACAACTTTCTGAGGCGATGGAAGTTAATGAGGCTCAAGCATATTGCGGCCCTAGAGGCAATAAGATCTGCCAACGAGGCGAAAACAAAGAGTCAGAGCTTGCTTTCAAGCAACAAATCAAAGAGTCAGGCTACAAATGGGCTTAGAATCTTTCAGAACAGAAACAATGCTCAATTGAAAAGTTCAAGTCAGTTGCCTTATGTGGCAAAAGAACTCGTACATAAGACAGATCATGCAGTTGTTTCCCCTTCTGCGGTACCGGTCTACAAGGAGTCCCCAGGAACTAACCCCCCAAACAGTCAACAGAAGTTCCAGAGGAAACGCCTACCCTCATGGTTGGTAACGGCACTGAAGATGGGGAAGATGTCTCAAAGTGAAGCTCGGAAAACTGACCGTTTCGGAACAAGAGAAGGCGTCAAGGATTTGGACATGGGGACTGTTGATAGAAGCTTAATGCCTGCAGCACATGATGATGGTTTGTTGAAAGAGAAGAACACGCAGTCTCAATTAGACAGCAGCTTTCATGGCTTCAGAAAGTTATCGCCACACAAAACAGACTCAAAAACTAATCATATCACACACAGATTAAAATCATCATCTACAAAGAAGCTGATTAAGGGGAACACAGCATCTCGACAAAACGAGGACAGTGAAACATTCGTAAAGACAAAGCCACTTTTAAACAAAACTAAAATACAGACATCAACAAGAGCCACACATGAAGATACATCGCTGGATACGCCAACCAATAGCTACGAAGATAACGATTTGAAAGACACAGAATCATTGGTCAGGTACATCGTCACGCTTTTACTTTCTCAAAAGGAAAATGGCGTCAGAAATAAATACTTCCGGAGAGAAGACGTAACTCGTGATATTTTGGGGGACAACTCTGCACCAAAGGCAGAGTCACATTTTCCTAAAATTAATGAATATGAAGGCGCCCGTCGAGTTTTGCAAAGATCAGAGAAAACATCGAGTGTTAAAAACTCGATTATAGACAATAGAGGGAGTAGAGATCATTTGAACAAACATAAAATCGCGCAAGCATCAATTTTTGATAGGAATCTTCCTAATTTCCCTAATAATTCCGAACAGAAGAAGGACATACGATCATCTTCTGCTCGACCGGAAGGTTTACCTTACAGTAGGCTATTTTTGGATTCCGGTTATGGTTACAGCCGTGGACAGAGCGGAAATAACATCAACTATCCGGGATGGGCTACTGCAAGACCCACGAATAAAATGGACGTTTCAAGCTTTCGAGGAAATTCCTATTATAAAAATAGCAATTATGTTAACCAAAAGCAACATGTTACAACAGAGACCAGCATAAAGGGCCTTACAGATTATATCCAGGAACCACTACCACAGTCAAAATGGCTGCCAGGTCAAGGACAATCACTCTCAGAAAGTTCTAACGATCACCACCATTTGTGGTCGGTTCGAGCTGCAGCCCGTAAGGCACGATACGAAATGCAGCAGAGTCCACCGAAACCCCATCTCGTATGTGAGTCATTGGTTACACTAAGTGGTGGCATGGATCGATGGTGCTCCGACAACTGCAACGCAAATTTCTGCCCACCATCCATATGTGTATGCAAAGCAAAAGGCGTTCCCACTTCATCCTACTCCAGCATCGTCAGACGCTCAGAAACTCATCCTGGACTGTACCCAAGGCGACAAAACGGACATTTTCCCAACGTTATGTCGACTGAAGATGTACATAGAAATCAGGGTTTAAAAAGGGAATCAAGAGACATCACTGAAAGAAACATCATTCAAGGAGAAGAAGATACAAGCTTTAGGGGATATCCAGTCACCAATAAGGGGAGGTCCATTTTTGAGTCACCGACACACGCTCCCTCCACAAAAGTCCAATTTTCTTTGACATTCAGCCACGGAATAGACAAAGATAATGTACTTTTATCGGCAGACTCTGTGAAAAATATCAACCAAGACGATAACACCCGGATCCAGACATTACAATTGAAGAACAACAACATGGCGAGGTCCACAAACACTGATCCACTGTACACGTGGTATCCAAAGAGCATGATTGATCAAAGTCCTGTTACACGTGCCGGTGATCACCGGAAGGTCGTGGGAAACCATCTTAACAGTTACCATAAGAACAATCAACATTCGCAGTCACCACCGGTCACAAATCGCGAGAACAGAACAAACAAATTTCGCTATACGTCACATTTATGAAGAGGATTGTTCTCCTACAGCCAATAAAACAATTATGCTCGGTGTCTCACTCGCTGCCGAACCCGACATTTTCTCATTAGTTATAAAACATATGAAGATATTGCAACGAAATTTGAACATAAGTACGTTCGTTGTGTGAGATGTGTGCGATGTGTGAGATGCGTGCAATGTGTGAGATGCGTGCAATGTGTGAGATGTGTAAGATGTGTGAGGAATGAACATAAATGTGTTTGTAGTGCAGCAGTTCCTAAACTTTCATTTACTACGGAACCCCCAATTAACTACGTTTTGTAGTCGCGGACCCCCATTAACTACGTTTTGCACTCGCGGATCCCCATTAACTACGTTTTCTAGTCGCGGACCCCCATTAACTAAGTTTTCTAGTCGCGGACCCCCAGGATTTATTTTCTTTAGATGCTTTCATTCATTAATTCTCTTTCCATTCAGTTACATAATATAATACTATTCGCCAAGCCTTAGCGGATACTCTGTGACGGCAGATTTTGATATACTATGCCGTAGTGTGTATGTGTGGTGCCTAAGTGTGTATGGTGCCTAAGTGTTGTGACAAGGCTGTCTGACGCGCCTCTCTGCTGATCACTGCTATTTGGCTTTTTTTATAATTTTTTTTTTTTTTTTACAAAATACAGTTGTTGTTCGTGAGTGTTAGTGTACAGTACCCGTGAGCTCACACAGGGTAGATGGAAAATGTGTTGGTTTATTTTGGAGGAGCGACAGTTTCGTGGTAAAACCATTACAGAAATGTCAAGTTCGCCAGCGAGTGTTGACGAGAATAGCTGATATATTATAATCATGAGTCCAACTTGTCTGTTCACCCGAGTTTCAGCTACACGGAACATTCTAGCAATTGGATGTCGAAGACTCGAGTTTCATTCATTTTAATGACGTCACTTCCAGGCTGTTTACCGATGACATATTCGCTATTGGCAATATACAGATTTCATGTCCAGACAAGTTTGTCATGCAAGCAGGCGTGGGAAATAGTGGAACTTCACAATATGCGGTTCCCCGTGATGTTAATTTGCGCTTCATGAATGAAGTCTGTACAATCACGCAAAAAAAAATTGCTCAGAAGTTGGGCATTTGCTGACAGAAGCTATTTATTTCGGTTTGTGATATTGAAATAATTTAAATAATGCATGTTTATATCGGTGTGATTGTGCGCGTGTTTGTGTTTTATATAGTAGTTTTTCGTTTTTTAATATATATATATATATATATATATATATATATATATATATATATATATATATATATATATATATATATATATAACAATTTCTTTATGACGAGTTATTTCTTGTTAAATTACAAGCGAGCGTTTCTTAACCTTTTCTCAAGTGCTGATATAAGAAAAGGACAATTTGTTGCTTTTTGATGGTTCTATCTTTTTTAAATGAAACTATTGTATCAACAATATTTGTTTACAAGCTTTCGTCAATTACTGAAACTGCTTTGTTCAAGAACGTGATCAGAATATCTCGATGGTTCAATCTGATATTACTGTGGGACTGCAAATTTAATCGCATTTCTAAGATTTGTTTGCGTTTTTTCCTGGAAACTCATCTGAAGTAATGTTTCCAGAGAGTTCACACATTTTGATATTTAAATACCCAAGTTTGCAACACCACCCACAATGGAGACGGACTCAAGTGTTTATGTATCCCCCTCCAGTGATAGATACATCAGAATAAATGTTTGTGTTTGGGTCATCGTTATATCCGAACAATGTCCATTGGTATTCAGATTTTTTATTCTTGATAAGAGAGAAAGATCTCAGCACAGAACACGGGATCCGTAGCACCAGAGGGGGCCATCCTAACGGAACAAAAAAAAATAGTTACTTTCCTTCTTGTCATCGTAAAACATCCATTGTTACTGAAACATAAATCTCGACTCTTAGTATGCTAAAGCCGTCAAAATTTGGCAACCACAAAGCAGAAGAAAAAGGAGGCCGGCCTAGAGAAGCACTCTAAAAAAAAGAACACTGAGACGAGAAGTAATAACAGCAGTTATCAACTCCCTTGCTGAGGTGCTGAGGCTCGCCCAGAACAGGGACAATGAGATACAATACGGGTCTTGTGCAAAGTCTGACACTTGGCAGTAAGGATCTTCGAACACGGAGAATCTGACATTTCTGTCCTTACTTCGGCTGGAGAAGACCATAAATGGGTAGAGAGCCCACTCACTGAAATTGATACAATCTTTTCACAAATTTCTCAAAGCCATAAGAGTAACAGTGCATGATGATTGACAAAGATTTGCTGCGGGCTCTGTGCAAAGTATAACGCTTAATAGCAAAGATCGTTGAACATTCAGAGTCTAGAATTTATGCTCTGTGCTCAGAATTCGTCCGCAAAGGACAATAGAATACAATAATTTCTGTACATTTTAGTGTTTACATAATTTTTTATTATTATTATTAAAGGAAGCAAATATGTTAAAATGGCGCTCACAATCACGTGGCACATGGAAAACACAGCATCCACATTATAGCTTGAACATCGGTGTATTTAGCACGCCATCTATACCATTTGTCCTACCTTCAGAGAAAACAAATATATATTTATGGTACCCATTTTGAAAAATAGGACGAACCTTTGAAGCTGTGTTGCATAAATCTAAATGTTGCCATGCCCGGGGGTCGAACTCCCGACAACGTTGGTAGTATGGGGGTCGAGCTCCCGACTATATATATATATATATATATATATATATATATGTTAGTATGCTATATATATATATATATATATATATATATATATATATATATATATATATATAAATCACTTAAATACCAGTATTGTATTGTTTACCAAAATCTTATATACACATTTCAAACAGCTTTTACTAACGGCATTATCAACTTCTATCAGCCATGAATGAAACAAAAACCGCTTTTCTTTTGTTAATCAAAATCTGTTAAAACACTTAATCAAAATCTATTAATATATTTAATCGAAATCTGTGAATACATTTAATCGAAATCTGTGAATACATTTAATCGAAATCTGTGAATACATTTAATCGGAATATGTGAATACATTTAATCGAAATATGTGAATACATTTAATCGAAATATGTGAATACATTTAATCGAAATATGTGAATACATTTAATCGAAACCTGTGAATACATGAATGAAACACACAAGAAGCGGCCATTTCTTGCCAAGTGACTAACACAATCGTTGGGTGTTGAAGCACATTTGTGTGTTTTGCCACCGTGTTATTTTATACTTCATTTCGTTCTAATTTCACAATTAGAAAATGCACACATGTTTATATATTTGTAATTATTTTTAAATTTTCAATTTGTATCTATTTTGTACTGAAATAATTTTGTACTTATTTTATGTAAAATATTGAGTTAAAGGTTATATCATATATGTTATATTCGATTATGTAAATAAGTCTTTTTCTCTCTGCCTCTCCCTTCTCTATTTCTTTCTCTCTCTCTCTAATTATATAGCCGTACACACAAATATTATTAATGTAGCTATTTCTGCTAGTTTTAATTTCATCTAATGCTTTTACTCTCCTATTAATTCTTTTACTACATCTACTGCTATTGCTCCTACTACTACTATTACTACTACTACTGCTACTACTACAACTACAACTACTACTATAACTAATACTACTGCTACTACAACTACTGCTACTACTACTACTGCTACTACTACTACTGCTACTACTACTACTACTACTACTACTATTACTACTACTACTGCTACTACTACTACTAATACTACTACTACTACTACTATTACTACTATTACTATTACTATTATTCATTCACTGCACATTTATGTTAAAAATAATGTTTTGTATATTTTGTATGACAACTTTATACCGTAGAATTTCAAAATAAAAATGAAAATAAATAAATTGTTCCGTGGTTTCGTATTGGAATCTTATGTCGTTGAGTTGCTAGGTAACGGCGTCTGTTGTGGTTTTATTTGAAGGAAAGCAAATGCGAAAAGAAAAACTTCTCTATCGGACACTCATGTGGAAACCATCTGGTAAAATAAAACAAGGCAGACCAAGAGAATCACTACGCAGAACAATTATTAAGGTAAGGCTCAACCATGGAACTAAAAAAACAATCGAGAACAACATGAGCCTAGCAGTAAGTCGTCAAGTGTGGAGAAATATGACTTCCGCTCCATATACCGTCTTCGACCCGAGAGAACAAGCAATGAATGAATGAATAAATGAATGAATAAATAAATGAATGAATAAATGAATGAATAAATGAATGAATGAATAAATGAATAAATGAATAAATGAATGAATGAATAAATGGATGAATAAATGAATGAATGAATAAATGATTGAATGAATAAATGGATGAATAAATGAATGAATGAATGCATGAATGAATGAATGAATGAATGAATAAATGAATGAATAAATGAATAAATAAATGAATGAATGAATAAATGAAAAAATGAATGAATGAATGAATAAATGAATGAATGAATAAATGAATAAATGAATGAATAAATGAATAAATAAATAAATGAAATTCAGCACCAAAAATGCCGAGAAAAAGTTTGATATGTTGAATCTGAAGGCGCGGATATTTGGGAAACAACATTAGCGATCATTGTATACATACAGCGATATAGATGGAAGCGAACTAAGGACAGTTGGACGAAATTAGAATACATATCCGAGGCAAGAGAACAACGGCGATGTACAGAAAAGAAAGAAAGAAAGAAAGAAAGAAAAAGAAAGAAAGAAAAAAGAAAGAAAGAAAGTAACGACAGAAAGAAATAATTGTTATTAACTACAGAAAAGCAACATCTAAAGAAATATAATGAAAGAAAGAAAGAAAGAAAGTAAGAAACGAAAAAAGAAAGAAACGAAACGAAAGAAGGAAAGAAAGTAAGAAAGAAGGAAACGAAAGAAAGAAAGAACAAATAGAAAAAAAACAAAGCAGGAAGAAAAGAAAGTAAAAAAGAAAGAAAGAAAGAAAGAAAGAAAAAAAAGAAAGAAAAACACAGAAAGAAGGAAAACAAGAACAAGAAAGTATGTGAGAAACGACAGATAGAAAGAACTGTTACTAACTACAGAAAACCGACATCTGCTAAAGCACTGAAAAGAAATCTCACATAGAAAAAAAAATAACTCCATCTTGGTGTTGAGTTATGGTAAATTGTGTTAGCATCATCATTACTGCACTCCGGGCACACCCTTAGATGTACCGATCTTCTCCTCGAAATACAGAAAACTATGACCCACATGCACGAACTCCAAAGCACGGGCTGGGATGTTGAGTTTCGCAAGGAAAACAAATAACACGGAACAACCAATCAGAATATAAAATAACAAAGGAACAACCAATCAGAATATAAAATAACAAGAACAACCAATCAGAATATAAAATAACAAAGGAACAACCAATCAGAATATAAAATAACAAGAACAACCAATCAGAATATAAAATAACAAAGAAAAGAAGAAATACGCTACTAGTCTTGAACCCGATTCGATTTAGCGGTCCTCTTAGTCTTGCACACCAGCCGGAAGCATAGAGCTGGATCTAGACTTGGTAAGGCCCTAAACTAAATGAAGCTTTGAGGAACTCTTTCCGGTTTTATCCTATTTTAAAAATTAAACCAAGAGGTCTCACAGAGCTTGGAATAATTTCATCATCTTTATCAAGTACCGGGCCTGCTAGCGTAGGTGATCATGTCTCTCCACAACTTTCGATCTCGGCAGCTATTTATCATTTCTGTTGTTGACCTTCTGCCAAGCCATTCTCTTAAGCTGCCTCTTATTTTTTCTCTTTGCTTCCCTCTATCTCTTCGTCCCTTAATTTTCCCAGTTGTTACAATATATACCAGTTGTTCTCTTCTCATTACATGCCCAAAAATGATGATTGTTTCTTCCTAATATTGGAAATTAGCTCTCTTTTTGCTATGGCCTCTCTCAGAACATCTTCATTACTCTTCTTAGCTGTCCATGGTATTCTCAACATTCTTCTGTAAAACCACATTTCTACAGACTCCAGTGATTTTCTTGTCTGTTGTCCTATTGTCCATGATTCGCATTCATATGTTAAGACTGGCTCTACTTAACATTTAAGAACTCTTTTTCTTGTTTCTATTGTCAAAAATGGATTGCATAGTATCTTCCTCATTTTTTAGAAAGCCGCTTTTGCCTGAGCCATTCTGCATCTCACCTCTTTTGTACATCTTCCATCTGAGGTTAACAAAGTTCCCAAATATTTAAACTCACTTACCTGCTTTAATTGGACAAAATGGGATCATTTACTGGATTGAAAAAAGTGTAGCCGCTAAACAGATTTTGAAAATTGTTT
This sequence comes from Megaustenia siamemsis, assembly GCA_032433765.1. Taxonomy (NCBI): domain Eukaryota; kingdom Metazoa; phylum Mollusca; class Gastropoda; order Stylommatophora; family Ariophantidae; genus Megaustenia; species Megaustenia siamemsis. The sequence goes on from JAVIAB010000126.1 coordinate 58,626,871, forward strand.
TGAGGCCCTGGGATTAGATAGTCCTAAGCTAAAGTGTAATGAGTTTATAGGTCAATTCGGCCCTGTCTGTAAGAAGCCTACAAAGTAAAAGTAAAGTGCCCCAGACACGCCAAGTGGCGTATAGGGAATATGGTGTTAGTGACCATTAATTTTACAGACCATCAGCACATGATTTTTGGGGTAATTTGGTTGGTATTACGCCCGTCCCAGAAAAGAATCCGGTACCCATTTAATGCTGGGTGAACCCGGAAGCCGTCGGTTGGGATCGAACCCTACCCCTTGTCCGTGGTAGTCCAGTTCACTAACCACTGAGCTATCGCTGCTCCCGTAGAGGCCTACAAGAACACTGATAATTTCAGCACTACACGGAGAAATTGCATTCTTCTACCCATTGTTGTAATGTTCTTATATTATTTACATTATCAAGCCTCGGAGTTTCCGCAAATAAATATGTGCTTGTAGTTTCTATAGGGGTTCACCCAGACTCTAAAAATGTGTACCAGAGACTTTTCTGGGAAGTAAAGGCGACCTGTCGTGATACCGCCCACATCACCCAAAAAATGTTCCGTGGTCATAGAAAAATATGATCACTAACACCGTATTCCCCATACGACCAGCAAGGCGTGGATGGAACCTCTACTTATCTTACTTTAGTTTTTTATAGGCGCCATCCACACTGGAGGAAGATGGATCATCCAGGCCTGAATCTCCCGAAGCGTTAAGTGAGAGTCTTCGACGACGTTATCCGCCCTGCTTATTAATTACATTTAACATTTTCATTATTATCAGTTTCATTTTCTCCCTCTCCGCCTCCTCGATCTATTTTGGCCATCCATTCACTCGTGAACTTCTCAGTAAATAAAAAAAAAAAATCTAATTAATCTTCTATAGAGTCCCCAAAACAAGGGCGGACAACTCAATGAAACTTCAGCCATTTCTAGGGGCTAATTGTCATACCTGACCGGAAATGAAATGTGTACACACTGCACACCATACAACGATAGAGTGATTGAGAAGTCACGTGATTGTACAATAGCGGCTGTTGTTGGAGATGTTGTTATTGATGGCGATTGGAATCCAATGATACAACATTGCACTGAAGTTCCTCATTGAAGCCGATTGGTTAAAATTACGCAGGGAAATCGCTTCGCCCTTATGCCCATGTTATTCTCAACATTCTTCTGTAAAACCACATTTCTACAGACTCCAGTGATTTTCTTGTATGTTGTCCTATTGTCCATGATTCACATCCATATGTTAAGACTGACTCTACATAACATTTAAGAAATCTTTTTCTTGTTTCTATTGTCAAAAATGGATTGCACAGTATCTTCCTCATTTTTTGAAAGCTGCCTTTGCCTGAGCAAAGAAGATTCAGCATCCTACCTACTTCTTTTGTACATCTTCCGTCTGAGGTTAACAAAGTTCCCAAATATTTAAATTCATTTATCTGTTTTAATATTGTTCCACTTGTCTTTATTTTGCACTGAGGCGATCTCTTTTTCTTTTTTGTTACCAATACGTTTTTCTTTTTCTTATTAAGGCCTAGTCCTTTATTTTATAGGGAGCCGCGATAACTCAGGGGTTAGTGAACTGGACTACAAAGAACAAGATATACGGTCCGATCCCAAACGACGGCTCCCGGTTCACCCAGCCTTTAATGGGTACCGGATTTGTTTTCTGGGTAGGTAAAGCGGCACGGGCGTAATACCGACCACATTACCCCAAAAATCATGTGCTGAAGGTTTGCAAAATTTATAATCACTAACACCATATTCCCTATACGCCACTTGGCGTGACGGGAGTACTTTACTATATTTTTTTGTACTTTATTTTATACATAAAATATAAGTGTAATAACCTTGTTTTTCAGCTTCTGTCTCGTCCATATAATCATCATCATCAAGTACCGGGCCTACTGGCGTAGGTGATCATGTATCTCCACAACTTTCGATCTCGACAGTTCTTTATCATTTCTGTTGTTGACCTTCTGCCAAGCCATTCTCTTATGCTATCTGGTATTTTCCCTCTATCTCTTCGTCCCTCAATTTTTCCAGTTGTTACAATATATTCCATTTGTTCTCTTCTCATTACATTGCCAAAAAATGTTGATTGTTTCTTCTTAATATTGGAAATTAGCTCTTTTTTTTGCGTTCATTTACATTGTCTATATGAGCTCTTAGGTTGCAAAGTCGGCTTGTTTTCTGTCGTATATTACAAAAGCTGTAAACAAACAATTTTCTGTTCTACTTTTTGTTTCTTTTTCTATCCTCTCTTACGTCAGCCGTACATGACTTCGACATGACGTATGTCTTTTCATTTCTTTTTGTATTCATCTTTTAATCTATATATTCACTTACGTCATTGAAGAATTATGGAAAAGCTGGAGTTATCTTTTCACTCCACGCAAAATATGACGCACAGACTGTCTTTAGCTCATGCCGCTGTAGATGTCTGTGATATTATCTATCCATTTTGTTCTTTGTTGGACTTGTACATGACCTGGAGCAACATCGTCGAATATTGTCTGGGCGTAATGATATCTTATTAGAACCGTGTTCAAGAAGGGACCGATCGGTTCCAATTCTGGTTTTCTATATGTTCGTCAGACGCCATAAATATATTCATTCACAGAGGAATGTTGAGAATACCATGAACAGCTAAAAAAAAAATAATGAGAACATTCTAAAAAAAGGACAAAGCAACAAGAAAGCTTATTATCAATATCAGGATGAGGCATACATTCCATTTTTGGCCATGTAATAAGAAAGGAATTTTCAAATAAAACGTATTATTTACTCTCACGCATGGGAAACCTGGAAAACAACTGAAGAAATAGAGCATAAATTATATATATATTTGAGAACAAATGGCTCAGATAAATATTTTGCATATCGAAGAAAGAATTCAAGACCAGTGCAGAAACAAGAAAAAATAATGAAGCTTCCAAATGTATAAATTATAATCTTGAGAAGAAAGTGTTCATATACTGGCCATGTGATGAGAAGGGACAATAAGAGAATCTCAAAACAGGCCCTCAAATTGGAATCGGGGTGGGGTAAAAAAAGAATTGGAGACCTAAAGGGACGCTTGAAAGAAGACTGAGGCGAGAAGCAATAACAACAGGTAACAACTCTCTTAGCTAGTTTGTGCTGATCGCAGAGAACATGGGCGTGTGATGATACATAATGCGGATCTTGTGCAAAGTCCAGCACTTGATAATACAGATCGTCGGACAGAGATTTTATATTGTCTCACCTTTGAGAACATGTTAGAAAGAGGCGACATGTGTCTTCTTCGGCTCGAAAGGACAGACAAACAGACAGACAGACCAGACTAGACCAGACCGGACGGACAGACGGACGGACGGACGGACGGACGGACGGACAGACAGACCAGACCAGACCGGACGGACGGACGGACGGACCAGACCAGACCGGACGGACGGACGGACGGACAGACCAGACCAGACCGGACGGACGGACGGACCAGACCAGACCGGACGGACGGACGGACGGACGGACAGACCAGACCAGACCGGACGGACGGACGGACGGACGGACGGACAGACCAGACTAGACCAGACCGGACGGACGGACGGACAGACAGACAGACCAGACCGGACCAGACCAGACCGGACGGACGGACGGACGGACAGACAGACAGACCAGACCGGACCAGACCGGACGGACGGACGGACGGACGGACGGACGGACGGACAGACAGACAGACAGACAGACAGACCAGACCAGACCAGACCAGACCGGACGGACGGACGGACGGACGGACGGACAGACAGACAGACAGACAGACAGACCAGACCAGACCAGACCAGACCGGACGGGCGGACGGACGGACAGACAGACAGACCAGACCGGACCAGACCAGACCGGACGGACGGACGGACGGACGGACGGACGGACGGAGAGACAGACAGACAGACCAGACCAGACGGACGGACGGACGGACGGACGGACGGACGGACGGACAAACAGACAGACCAGACCTGACGGACGGACGGACGGACAGACCAGACCAGACCGGACGGACAGACGGACCAGACCAGACCGGACGGACGGACGGACGGACGGACGGACAGACCAGACCAGACCGGACGGACGGACGGACGGATGGACGGACGGACGGACGGACGGACAGACCAGACTAGACCAGACCGGACGGACGGACGGACAGACAGACAGACCAGACCGGACCAGACCAGACGGACGGACGGACGGACAGACAGACAGACCAGACCGGACCAGACCAGACCGGACGGACGGACGGACGGACGGACAGACAGACCAGACCAGACCAGACCAGACCGGACGGACAGACAGACAGACAGACAGACAGACAGACAGACCAGACCAGACCAGACCGGACGGACGGACGGACGGACAGACAGACAGACAGACAGACAGACCAGACCAGACCAGACCAGACCAGACCGGACGGACGGACGGACGGACGGACGGACGGACAGACAGACAGACCGGACCGGACCAGACCAGACCGGACGGACGGACGGACGAACAGACAGACAGACCAGACCAGACCAGACGGACGGACGGACGGACGGACGGACGGACGGACGGACGGACAGACCAGACCAGACCGGACGGTCGGACGGACGGACGGACGGACGGACAGACAGACCAGACCAGACCGGACCGGACGGACGGACAGACAGACCGGACCGGACCGGACGGACGATAGATAGATAGATAGATAGATAGATAGATAGATAGATAGATAGATAGATAGATAGATAGATAGATAGATAGATAGATAGATAGATAGATAGATAGATAGATAGATAGATAGATAGATAGATAGATAGATAGATAGATAGATAGATAGATAGATAGATAGATAGATAGATAGATAGATAGATAGATAGATAGATAGATAGATAGATAGATAGATAGATAGATACATAGATACATAGATAGATAGATAGATAGATAGATAGATAGATAGATAGATAGATAGATAGATAGATAGATAGATAGATAGATAGATAGATAGATAGATAGATAGATAGATAGATAGATAGATAGATAGATAGATAGATAGATAGATAGATAGATAGATAGATAGATAGATAGATAGATAGATAGATACATAGATAGATAGATAGATAGAAATATTAAGAAGGGAACAACATGAGTATATTCTGACTTTTCTATTTCTCTATTTCTAGACTATTACTACCAATACCCCATTCCACTCCCATTTTTCAATTACTTGACTATTATCAAAGTATTATTCTTACTTGATTATTACTACAAAGAGAGAAAATACTGGATAGCTTGGTGCCATGGCATGGAAAACAGTCAACAACAGAACTGATACGATGCACTGGAGATAGAAGATTGTGGAGGGTCATGATCACCTACGTCAACCGGTATGGCACATGATGATGATGACTATTATCACAAAAGTCCAACTCCGGCTCCATTCTAATCTCCGACTCTTGCACCATTCTACTATCCGACTACTATTCCATTCTAATCTCCGACTACTATTCTATTCTGATCTCCGACACATATTCCATTCTACTATCCGATTACTATACCTTTCAAATCTCCGACTACTATTCCATTCTACTATCCGATTACTATTCTATTCTGATCTCCGACATATATTCCATTCTACTATCCGATTACTATACCTTTCAAATCTCCGACTACTATTCCATTCTACAATCCGACTACTATTACATTCTACTATCCGATTACTATGCCATTCTAATCTCCGACCCCTACTCCATTCTACTATCCGATTACTATGCCATTCTAATCTCCGAATCCTACTCCATTCTACTATCCCACTACTATTCAATTCTAATCTCCAACTCCTACTCCATTCTACTATCCCACTACTATTCAATTCTAATCTCCGACTTCTACTCCATTCTACTATCCGATTACTATACCATTCTAATCTCCGACTCCTACTCCATTCTACTATCCGATTACTATGCCATTCTAATCTCCGACTCCTACTCCATTCTACTATCCGACTACTACTCCATTCTACTATCCGACTACTACTCCGTTCTACTCTCCGACTCCTGCACTATTTTACTCTCCGACTCTTACTACATTCCACTCTTGGACTCCTACTCCACTCTACTATCCGACTCCTACACCATTCTGCTCTCCGACTCCTGCTCTATTCTATTCTCCGACTTCTACGCCATTCTATTCTCCAACTTCTACTCCGTCCTACTTCCTTCTCCTACTATATTCTACCGTCCGACTCCTACTCTATTCTCCGACTCCTACTCTATTCTATTCTCCGACTCCTACTCTCTTCTAATCTCCGACTCATACGCAATTCTACTCTCCAACTTCTACTCCGTCTTCTCCTTCTACATTCTACCGTCCGACTCCTACTCTACTCTATTCTTCGACTCCTACTCTATTCTATTCTCCAACTCCTACTCCATACTACTCTCCAACTTCTACTCCGTCCTACTTCCTTCTCCTACGATATTCTACCGTCCGACTCCTACTCTATTCTCCGACTCCTACTCTATTCTACTCCGCCCTACCTTCTTCTGCTACATTCTACCGTCCGACTCCTACTCTATTCTACTCCGCCCTACCTTCTTCTACTACATTCTACCGTCCGATACCTATTCAGTTCTCCCATATGACCCTACTTGAAGGTCTGTTACCATTGACCTTTTGTTGACCTTTCCTAATCAAAATGTTTTCCTCACTTCAGTCATCCTTAGTCAAGAACCTTAACTAAAGTAGCGATGACAAACAACGAGCCAATGTGAAGGTTCTATAGGAGATGCAGATTACAATTAAATTTGTTTTTGTTTGAAAGTCTGTTAATAGTTTAACCATTATCTTGTAACAGAAGGCTATGACGTTAGCGGAATACCACAGGGGAAAACTAAACGAAATAATGTAGGCGTTACACATGTAAGCGATTTTTCCCCATCTTATTTCTGCCGGATCTGTCACAACACGATTAACTCTGCGTTCGGTCCTTGAACCCAGAACGGTTGCAGATGTACGTCAATGGCTTCAACGTTCCAACAATGTACGACCGAGGGACATCGCCCTCGACAATCTCCTCCTTATCTGGGCTCTTCAGATGCTGTATGTGAGCATGAGAACTCTTAGCAAGGATCGAGGAGAAAGTGAGAGAAAATATGAAGAGATATATATTTTCGAGAGTCGTGGGCGGGATAAGTTAGAAGAAGTTCGTAGACGGCTGGAAGATTGTAATATGAGAGTAACAGATTTTAGAAAGAAGAAATCTCTGCTCGAAATTAAATAATGCCTATTTGTGTGTTTTTAAAACAATTATTGGAAGCTGCTACGATATGGCACGAACATTATACTCAACATTCTTGGTTCGACCTTTAAGAGTACATATTAAAACATTTTCAAGTGACCTCTATTTTAGAGAAGGTCAAATTAAGTACTTAATCCTATCGGAGTTGAAAGGCGAAAACCCAAGTTCTTTGTAGAAATGTACGTTATATTCTATAAACTAAAACACAAGTCTGCTGGTCTAGAGATGTCGTGTCGTGCTATGGACAGGAGCGTCCCAGGTTCGATTTCTACCACGTGACAGAGGTGGGATTTTTCACTTCGAGTCCATGGTTTCCTCGTGGCTTTACCACGATACTTTACCTTCTTTTTGGGAAGTGAGATTTGATGTCTATCCCTCTCTGAGTGGTGAGATTTGATGTCTAGCCCTCTCTGAATGGTGAGATTGGATGTAGCCCTTTCTGAGTGGTGAGAGTTGATGTCTAGCCCTCTCTGAGTGGTCAGATTTGATGTCTAGACCTCTCTGAGTGGTGAGATTTGATGTCTAGCCCTCTCTGAGTGGTGAGAGTTGATGTCTAGCCCTCTCTGAGTGGTGAGATTTGATGTCTAGACCTCTCTGAGTGGTGAGATTTGATGTCTAGCCCTCTCTGAGTGGTGAGATTTGATGTCTAGCCCTCTCTTAGTGGTGAGATTGGATGTCTAGCCCTCTGTGAGTGGTGAGATTTGATGTCTAGCCCTCTCTGAGTGGTGAGATTTGATGTCTAGACCTCTCTGAGTGGTGAGATTTGATGTCTAGACCTCTCTGAGTGGTGATATTTGATGTCTAGACCTCTCTGAGTGGTGAGAGTTGATGTCTAGCCCTCTCTGAGTGGTGAGATTTGATGTCTAGACCTCTCTGAGTGGTGAGATTTGATGTCTAGCCCTCTCTGAGTGGTGAGAGTTGATGTCTAGCCCTCTCTGAGTGTGAGGTTTGATGTCTAGACCTCTCTGAGTGGTGAGATTTGATGTCTAGCCCTCTCTGAGTGGTGAGATTTGATGTCTAGCCCTCTCTGGGTAGTGAGATCTGATGTCTAGCCCTCTCTGAGTGGTGAGATTTGATGTCTAGCCCTCTCTGAGTGGTGAGATTTGATGTCTAGACCTCTCTGAGTGGTCAGATTTGATGTCTAGCCCTCTCTGAGTGGTGAGATTTCATGTCTAGACCTCTCTGAGTGGTGAGATTTGATGTCTAGACCTCTCTGAGTGGTGAGATTGGATGTGTAGACCTCTCTGAGTGGTGAGAGTTGATGTCTAGCCCTCTCTGAGTGGTCAGATTTGATGTCTAGACCTCTCTGAGTGGTGATATTTGATGTCTAGCCCTCTCTGGGTAGTGAGATCTGATGTCTAGCCCTCTCTGGGTAGTGAGATCTGATGTCTAGCCCTCTCTGAGTGGTGAGATTTGATGTGTAGCCCTCTCTGAGTGGTGAGATTTGATGTCTAGCCTTCTCTGAGTGGTGAGAGTTGATGTCTAGCCCTCTCTGAGTGGTGAGATTTGATGTCTAGTCCTCTCTGAGTGGTGAGATCTGATGTCTAGCCCTCTCTGAGTGGTGAGAGTTGATGTCTAGCCCTCTCTGAGTGGTGAGAGTTGATGTCTAGCCCTCTCTGAGTGGTGAGAGTTGATGTCTAGCCCTCTCTGAGTGGTGAGAGTTCATGTCTAGCCCTCTCTGAGTGGTGAGAGTTGATGTCTAGCCCTCTCTGAGTGGTGAGATTTGATGTCTAGTCCTCTCTGAGTGGTGAGATTTGATGTCTAGCCCTCTCTGAGTGGTGAGATTTGATGTCTAGACCTCTCTGAGTGGTGAGAGTTGATGTCTAGCCCTCTCTGAGTGGTGAGAGTTGATGTCTAGCCCTCTCTGAGTGTTGAGAGTTGATGTCTAGCCCTCTGTGAGTGGTGAGAGTTGATGTCTAGCCCTCTCTGAGTGGTGAGAGTTGATGTCTAGCCCTCTCTGAGTGGTGAGATTTTATGTCTAGCCCTCTCTGAGTGGTGAGATTTGATATCTAGCCCTCTCTGAGTGGTGAGAGTTGAAGTCTAGCCCTCTCTGAGTGGTGAGAGTTGATGTCTAGCCCTCTCTGAGTGGTGAGATCTGATGTCTAGCCCTCTCTGAGTGGTGAGATCTGATGTTTAGCCCTCTCATCTCTTATGATTGGTTGAATGCCTACTCCTCTTATAATAGCATTTCTGATTCTATATTTTGTGGTCACCCCATGCGCTTTTCTCAGTCATCTCATCTCTGTGGTGACAAGCTTTCTTTTTTGCTTGTTATCAATGACCATGTCTATTAATAGCACAATATGTGAATGAATATGTCGTGTATAAGATGTTTCTTGATAGCAATCAATATTTTTTTAAATTTTAAGTGACAGCTGTTCCAATATTTGGTTTGTCTTGTTGTCTCTATAGATTTTCAAAATGTTTCACCGAAAGTTAATTGTGTCTCAATCCACCATATTCTTCATGATCTACACGCCCCAATTGATTCAATCAATTATCTGGTATCCCTTGTAATACTCAATCTTCTATATCTTTTATCTACTCTTGCTTATTTTACCCTCTGTAGAGGCACAAGCCATAAAACCACTAGTCTACTTTTTGCAAGACCAAGAAAAAAGATGGACAGACGGAATACAAGTAATAGTAAACTCTTTATACAGAGCTTCACAACAGGAAGTAATCTGATCATCAGAAGAGTTCCCCGTCGAGCAAGTGTTTCGGCCCTTTAGCTTCTTGATACTCCTGGTCCGCCTGGTCTTGGGACACCCAGGCGTTGACATCCTGCTGTAATGCCTCTACAAAAAAAAAAAAAAAAAAGTAAAGTACCCCCGTCATGCCAAGTGGCATATAGGGGATATGGTTTTATAGTGACAATACATTTTACAGACCTTCGATCTATGATTTTTGGGGTAATATGGTCGGTATTGGGTGTCCGGTTAGCGCAATCGATAGGCGGTTGGCTTACCACGGCAACAGCCGGGGTTCGTACCCTGGCGAGGACACCTGGGTTTTACTAATTCCCTAAAAATTAGTAGGAGCCGCGATAGCTCAGTGGTTAGTGAACTGGACTACTACGGACAAGGGGTAGGGTTCGATCCCAACCGACGGCTCCGGGTTCACCCAGCCTTAAATGGGTACCGGATTTTTCTGGGAAAGTAAAACAGCACGGGCGTAATACCGACCACATTACCCCAAAAATCATGTGCTGAAGGTCTGTAAAATATAGGGTCACTAACACCATATTTCCCTATACGCCACTTGGCGTGACGGGGGGTACTTTACTTTTTTTACTTATGGTCGGTATTACGCCCATGCCGCTTTACTTTCTCCAGAAAAAAATCCGGTACCCATGTATTGCCTCTAAGGCTTACACTATATGTTTCAGGACACATAACTACACTTACTCTAAGCAACACTTCTGTTCGAATATAGTCTTTACTTACCTGTCTTGGCTTTAACTCTTTCCGTACGCCTCACCGCACTATGCGTCATGTCGATTTCGACCGCGTACGTTTCGCCGCACTGTGCGTCACTCTCAATTTGATTGGTGTAAAACCGTCATCAAACCATATTAATTTTACATTCTTTCGTCTTGTATCATCTTGATATTGGTGAAATCTAATTAAATGTTCAATTATCTAAAAACTCAAATATAATATGTTATATGTTAAGTGAATATAAATATGTAAATTAATTTTTTAAAACATGAACAATTTTGTTTTTGACATCTCTTCTGTTGCATTGATAAAAAGTTTCCGTGCGGAAAGAGTTAACCCAGCACATTGCTGTCGCATATTTCTCGCCGTATAAAGTGGCTACTACTTGCAACGTTCTTCTACAGGCTCGCGTACAAGTTAGAACCTGAATAAAGTGGCTACTACTTGCAACGTTCTTTTACAGGCTCGCGTACATGTTAGAACCTGTATAAAGTGGCTACTACTTGCAACGTTCTTTTACAGGCTCGCGTACAAGTTAGAACATGTATAAAGTGGCTACTACTTGCAACGTTCTTTTACAGGCTCGCGTACATGTTAGAACATGTATAAAGTGGCTACTACTTGCAACGTTCTTTTACAGGCTCGCGTACATGTTAGAACATGTATAAAGTGGCTACTACTTGCAACGTTCTTTTACAGGCTCGCGTACATGTTAGAACATGTATAAAGTGGCTACTACTTGCAACGTTCTTCTACAGGCTCGCGTACAAGTTAGAACATGTATAAAGTGGCTACTACTTGCAACGTTCTTCTACAGGCTCGCGTACAAGTTAGAACAGGGATAAAAGACAAATGTAAGAACCAAAACATTTCAGTCTTAACAGCGTCAGATAGGCCCAAGAATGACATAAAAGGGAAATGACCAAAATAACAAGCAATATAACATCTGCAGACATTTGATTATATCACTGTGATACATCAAGGCAACAGCAGGTGGACAAAAGAAGAATAGATTATTCTCAACTTTGCTATCTTTTGTATTCTTCCACGTGCATTCTTTGTGATGCATTTTTTCAGATATTGTTTTCATGTGCCTATAAATCTTTCATTCTTTTCTCTTTTCCATGTGAGACCCATGTGAGTCCCATGTGAGACTCATGTGAGACCCATGTGAGACCCATGTGAGACCCATGTGAGACTCATGTGAGACCCTAGTGAGACTCATGTGAGACTCATGTGAGACTCATGTGAGACCCATGTTAGACTCATGTGAGACTCATGTGAGACCCATGTGAGACTCATGTGAGACTCATGTGAGACTCATGTGAGACCCATGTGAGATCCATGTGAGACTCATGCGAGACTCATGTGAGACTCATGTGAGACCCATGTGAGACTCATGTGAAACTCATGTGAGACTCATTTGTCTAGTACTACTTACAGCATACTTTCGTAGCGTGCGCTCTATGCGACCCCCTTTTTTTCTTTTCTTTTTTTTTTTTTTTTTTTTAAATTGGTCATTTCTTCCATTTCGGGTTGGCATGTTTCTACTCCATCAAAAACAGGCCATATTTTTTGTAATTTAAATAATTTCCCCATTCCCGTTGCGTGACACAAAATGGAACTATCTTTGATAACTTTGATTCAATTTATTTGGGTTATTCCCTGAATATAAATTTCAGCAAGGACTACTTTTAGTGAACTCTTCTGTACTGCAAGGACTACTTCTAGTGAAATCTCTACAGCAATATCTAAAATCTCCCGACACATACTCACTGTCATATGGAGGCAAAAATTTATAACTTTACATGATCGACAACGCCAACCTGAAGATGATAAGGTGAAGACGTACCATTTCTTCTTCCGCCTACACACGTAAAGATAAAGATAAGAAAATGAAAAGATCCTGCGACAAAGAAAGCGATCAAACAAGACAGGGAACAACGCCGCATTCAAAAGTTATGAGATTACCGCCCTCGCTGGTGTTCTCGAATATGGATCAATGATTGCTAAATGTACATCCCGACTCGTCCAAATCGAATATCACCCCCGACTTCAGACCAAACGACTCACGCGAACGAAGGAAGAGAATCTCATGCGGTAAAGACACTAAACAAGCATACCTCTCTAATATGTGGGCTTATTATCAAAGGCTGAAAGTATTTACAAAAAGATATATTTGTATTTAAGGCACTAGGAAGATAGACAAGCACAGATAAAGAACTTGGAGGTCAACGTAGCGTGCAGGTTACGACTTGCCTCATAATTAAAAGATACACATTTGGAGCGATCGAGTTTATTTTCCTTGACTCGTGATCTCAAATTCGAGTAGTTAGTCGTATCGGATACGGATAGTAAAAACCGGTCTCGTTTTAAAGTTCAATGATTCAAAGAACCCTTCGAGAATTTAAAATTGGAAAAAAGTAGACTTTACGCTGCAGCTCACATTACATATTTACACGAGAAAGAAAATTCCTAATAATTTTCACAAATGCTAAATATCTTTCATGAATTTCTACAAAGGGCTTTTGCCAATGCTACGGAGTTTGTGCACTGTGCTGAAATAGTCCTGTGTTATCAAGGAAGAGATAGGAGTGCCTGTCTGAGTACATCAATGGTGTTCACAGCCCAAAGACAAATTAGGTAAAAAAAATCTCAGTGACTTGGCAAACTGATAGCAGAACGTCCAAACAGACTGTAGAAAATATAAAACGTAATAGCAGAACGTCCAAACAGACTGCAGAAAATATAAAACGTAATAGCAGAACGTCCAAACAGACTGCAGAAAATATAAAACGTAATAGCAGAACGTCCAAACAGACTGCAGAAAATATAAAACGTAATAGCAGAACGTCCAAACAGACTGCAGAAAATATAAAACGTAATAGCAGAACGTGTATAAAAAGACTGCAGAAAATATAAAACGTAATAGCTGAACGTCCAAACAGACTGCAGACAATATAAAACGTAATAGCAGAACGTCCAAACAGACTGCAGAAAATATAAAACGTAATAGCAGAACGTCCAAACAGACTACAGAAAATATAAAACGTAATAGCAGAACATCCAAAAAGACTGCAGAAAATATAAAACGTAATAGCAGAACGTCCAAACAGACCACAGGAAATATAAAACGTAACGCAGGATATTTACATTGTAGGCATTTTCCGGATTTTTTCCTCACATAAAGGACAGACACTTAGACATGACCCAGAGCAGTCGTGTCCATAGATCCCATGTGAACAGTTGTCATGACACGTACCATTGATGACGTTGCAGCCTTTGCAACACCCACTACACACTGCACAAAACAACAAGTGTTTGCCCGTCCAGACAATAGGTGTCTGTAAATGTTTGCACCTCACACACCATCAGTGCACTATCGGCCTGCGAAATGGTTGGTGAGAACTCAATCTTAATGTGTGCCATTGTCGCTTGTGTGGTGACTACAATAGTGTTCACATAAATATTTGGGTATGATATATCATTATACTGGAACACTACACTGCCACTGTCAAAGAAAGCCTTTAGAGTGGCATTCTTTACCCGAATCATATTGCTAGCCCGATGATAAATTCGAATGGTGTAAGTCTTCTGGGGCGAAGCAAAGTTCATATACCAGTAAACAGAATTGGTTCCACTTCTCAATTGTGTGTGTGTGCAGTCATTGTCATAGATATTGTTCTTTGTTTTGCCATTAACTGCGGCCTCTGGTCCACATCCGTCTCCTGTATATGATCTTAAAAGAATGGCAAGAAACAGAACGACTTGGGAAGTGTTTGTTGAAGACCTATGCTCCACAGGGAGCTGAAAAGGTAGAAAGAGAGAAGAGATACTTTAATACAGTGCAATACTTATTACCAGCAGAAGAGATGAAACAAAGCTTATATAAAGTATAATTATTCCAACATTGTGCTACCGATACCAAACATGACCATTTACGACTAAGCATAAAAGAAAGTGTGTCACTACAGAGATGCAATGTCTGAGAATGCGCTTGGAGTGGTCAGGAAAAACAACCAGAATAAGAAATGATGTTGTAAGAGAAAGAGCAGGGATTTAACCAATCCTAAGCTACATACAATAACAACAAAATAAGAAATGATGTTGTAAGAGAAAGAGCAGGGATTGAACCAATCCTAAGCTACATACAAAAACAACAAAATAAGAAATGATGTTGTAAGAGAAAGAGCAGAGATTGAACCAATCCTAAGCTACATACAAAAACAACAAAATAAGAAATGACGTTGTAAGAGAAAGAGCAGGGATTGAACCAATCCTAAGCTACATACAAAAACAACAAAATAAGAAATGATGTTGTAAGAGAAAGAGCAGGGATTGAACCAATCCTAAGCTACATACAAAAACAACAAAATAAGAAATGATGTTGTAAGAGAAAGAGCAGGGATTGAACCAATCCTAAGCTACATACAAAAACAACAAAATAAGAAATGATGTTGTAAGAGAAAGAGCAGGGATTGAACCAATCCTAAGCTACATACAAAAACAACAAAATAAGAAATGATGTTGTAAGAGAAAGAGCAGGGATTGAACCAATCCTAAGCTACATACAAAAACAACAAAATAAGAAATGATGTTGTAAGA